>OW386554.1:6207052-7407052 GCA_936435175.1 Glyphotaelius pellucidus | reverse complement strand
CAAGCTAAATCCTGTAGATGTATCTGTTTATCTCTTTTCAGTGTCGTTATTTTTTGTTTTATCGAGTTTCAAATCACAACGGTGCTAAAGAAGTTTTCACTTCAATTAATAAATGCTGCTGAAAACAACTGTGAAAGAGGTTTACAGTCTTGTCTGCAAAGTTTCTCGCGGTTAATATTGTTAAATAGATGTTATCCTTGTGTGGTTACTGCTGTACCACGAAGGTTGTGGTATTTTCAGAACATTTAAACAAATCTTTTTTTAGATGCTCTTCTATTGTGATATATTATTTGTGAGTTTTATTTAGCGCAATAGCGATGTATTTTGGTAAATAACTTATTTAATGTTAATTCATGGTCTCGTTTCATTCCTTTCACTCTGGGCGGCAATCCAATATAATGCGACACACTCATTTATCTCTCTCCCTTACCGACAATAACGGCATAGTAAGCCCTCTGTTGTCATATCCGTAGTCAAGACAGACCGCAGACTCGGGCACAAGGAGCTCCCTATCTGCGCGGGAACGGTTTCTGTGGTCTAAACAATGCTGCTCGCGAAGTCGAATAAAACCGCAATAAGAGTCCCCTGTCTAAATGACGGCCTTTGTCTATGACTCAATGGATCTCCCGCGCTGCGCTTTCGGCGGGAAAAGACAACTAACATAATATTTAATGGGATAAACGAGCCTAGAAAGAGAAGTATAATAAGAAGAAGCTAAATGGAAACAAGATAATGATTAATGATACGTAAATAATTACGCTACCGTTATAACGTAAAATTACATCGGTGATTCGATCCAATATTGTATTTGTCAGCCTCTCTTGAAAGATTTGAGTTTTTTTATTGACAAAACTATTTATTCATATTCATTTTGCGTATGTACGGGCGCGAACAATTAATTATTCTTAATATTTTAAAGCATAACTTGCAAAAGTGTTTAAAACCTAAAATAATTTTATTGGCGCCATCTGTGAATGCGTAGATTATAACGTACGTTGCGATTAACCTTAAGCAATGGGGACCAAATGGGCGAATTATACTCTACCTGGCTTCTTACTAAAGAAGTGTACAATGTTTTCAAACATTCTAGAGACTAGATATCACTTGCTGTTCTGCTTATAAAACTAAGCATTTTTATAGCTCTATTTCCTAACTTCCTTCACCGAAGTTCAATGACGTATTTTATTCAAATGTGACGTACCCGAAACATTAGTGTATCGTTTTCTGTGTACAACATAGTGTATTAGGCATATATTTGATACGTATTTATGATAAAGCAGAAGAGAAAGATACACAATATACAATATAAACAATGTTGCAGTGCTGCGTGAGATAAAATCACAGCCTGCTTTACCGACAGCAAAACAGCCCAGGGCTAAGCCGCGTATTCATGATTTACTCGAGTTTTGCCGGAAGATGAAAGAGTCATTTTCCTAAGAGAATGATAAAATGTTTTACGTTTAAAGTTACTGTGCGATAGAGGACACCTTAACTAGCATTCGATTACGCAATAAAACGAAGAAAATCACTCGAGGAACAGTGTACACTGTTTACAGTACAGATTACAGATGCAAGATCGTTCATAGAAAAAATTGATGCCTCTACGATACCTCTACCGCTGTCGAAGCAATCACAACAAACACACATATTGAAATATAAGGAGATGAGCTATTGGCAGTTTTTACTGAGTGGGGCTGTGCTTCCTGGTTTCGCCGATATTTTTAACCAATACTATTGCACACGTTAAAAAAATCAACTAAATGAACGATTTCTTTTCGTATTCAAACTATAATGTTAACTAATACTACTGCACAACTTCGAAAAATCAACTAAATTCCGTTTTCAAACTATTCCCATTAGGTAGTAGTTCCGGCGACAGTCGGGCGGACATCATAGCATATCTCCTTATATTTCAATATCTTTGAATCACACTTTACTTAAAAATTACCTAATTAAGCGACGATTACGCATGTAGACACTGGCTCCAATATCTATTTCAAGAGCAGTCAAGTTGTCGGATATGCGGATGACATTAAGGACGGGTTGTTTCAAAATATTTGAAGGATTCGTCAAATATTTGAAGTTAATTTTCACGTTCTGTGTAAGTTCTACTCAAGTTCTATGTTTATTTCAGTTTTATGAAGCAACTGGCCTACAATGTTATAAAAACAGAACTTGAATAAAACTTACACAGAACGTGAAAATTAACTTCAAATATTTGATGGATCCTTCAAATTTTTTGAAACAACCCATCCTAACATTGTCGGAAGAACAATTTCAGCCATTAAGGAGGTCTTCGACCCTTTAGAAACAGCGGCACGGGAAGTAGGACTGCGGGTTAATGTTGACAAAACGAAAATGATGATACAGAGCAGAAACCCTTCGCACAGAAGAAGAAGTACCGCACAATTTAAAGACAACTACTCATACGAAGTGGTCGATCAATTTACCTACCTGTGCTACAGTCTGACAGATAATAATGAGGATCCAGCAGAAATCAGAAGGAGAATCACAGCAGTCAACAAAACATACTTCTCTTTGCTCCCAGTGTTTAAGTCACGGAGCGTCCACAGAAAAACCAAAATAACCATATACAAGACCATTGTTAGAACTGTACTGGCATATGGATGTGAGGCGCTGACACTGACGGTAAAGACGGGTGAAATGTTGGATACTTTTGAAAGAAAAGTGCTGAGAAGAATATGTGGACCCGTGAAGGAGGGGGAACAGTGGCGCACCCGGCACAACAAAGAACTGTATGATATACATCAGGCCCCTAACATCTCAGCCCACATGAGACTCCTCAGGTTGAGATGGACTGGACATGTACAGAGAATGCCGGATACACGCGTCCCCAAGAGAATTTTGACTGGACACCCAGGTGGAAAGAGAAAAGTGGGAAGGCCCAGACTAAGGTGGGAAGACGAGGTGCGACAGGATGCAGCACAGCTTCTCCAAATAACAATTTGGAAGTCAGCCGCCGAGGACAGGAGGAGTTGGAGGCGAATGTTGCAGAAGGCCAAGGCTCGATATGGGCTGTAGCGCCATCGGAGAGAGAGAGAAGCGACGATTACTTGGGAAATGTGATTATAAACTAAAATAATTTGTACCTTATTGTTTAAAAGGATAATTCTAATAGAAATTCACAAAGGTGAAGTTAAAACTTTTAGAACAGTTGGCCAAGCTGTTTGCGAATGTTAATATTAAAAATAAAAACACTTTGAATCAACAATTGCCGTAAAAGACAACTATTTGCTTTTGGAAAATACTGCATTTAAAATTACTGAGTTGTTCCGAGCTGTAGCACACAGGTTGAATGATGGTAGCCAACCTCCGATAAGACATTAAATACCTTCAAAATTAGATTATGAACAGATTAATTTTATTTAATGCAAACTAACGTCTTTAGTTAGATGCTTCCAGTTATATAATCAAAACATTCGCCAAGCAAAACTTGCTCAAACACAATTCTCAGATATCACCGGTGAACATTATCTTCGTTATTTGTGTTTGGTAATTTGACGTTTCAACGGCCGCCATTTTGAAATACCTCTCCAGCGAAACGGACGAGGATTTGAATAACGAACGGTTTATAATGTACCTACTTCGAAGTACTAAAATCACAAATGTTGGAATGCCATGTTTCGATAGAGTTCAAGTTTCAAAATTCCAAATTTCTAACAATATTGGTGACGTGATACGGTGACCAACCGTTATTATTAATTACACAATCCAATTTTCCTTTCCTATTAATTTGTTCGTTATACATATTTCACAGGAATTCATAAAATTCAGATAATTTAATTTCATTATACAAACCCAATTTACACTTAATAATGGTTTATTTCAGAATGTGTGCAGGGGTAATGCAATACACTCCATAATTTTAAACAAAAATAAACAAAATAATAATAAATAAGTTTAAAGAAAAAAAAATAGAAGAGAAACGAAAAATTTTGATTAAAAAACAATTGCGTGGCAGAAATTCCAATGCAGTGGCGGAAAAGTGTCTCAGAAGAGTGCACTCGTCCTTCCAGGAACATTCCCGTAGCGCTGCAATATATCGGTAGGCGGAATATATGTTGAATTGTTAAAAGAGTTCCGGAGTGGAAGATAATCTCAGTCTCCCTAGTGAAAGCCCACAATTCAAAATCGAAACATTGTTTGTAAAAATTTTTGCTATGCTCAACTAATCAGATTTAAAAGTCAGACACTTTTTTTTCTTTCCATTTCCGTCCTTCCATCAACCTAAAACACTACTAAAATTGGGAATGCGATAGTCCTAATGGCTCCTGTGCGGTATCATATAAAATACTAGTGAATATCAAGGATCTTTGACAAATGTATACATACAAAAAAATAAAAAATACTTCCAGCCGTTGTTCCCAACTTTTTCGATTGATCAATCTGGGTCTCCGATCAGCTATGTGATTTGTATAGTAACGTTCGATTTGCCTGTTGATCGGAGAGCTGAATTGGGAAGAGTGTATTTGTGCATTTGAGAAACGTTGAGCCAAAATTTCGGCTTTACAATAATTGATCAACAGGTTTGGAAACAACGGCCGTTAAGTTTAATTTAAAAAAAATATCAACGAGTCATTTCTTTTAAAATCAGTCACTCATCGAATTAATGTTTGAAGATTCGAACGGTGTTCATGGTAAAAGACATTCATGAACAATACGTTATGTTAATGGACGTCCAATATGAAAACAATACTGTCATTAAAAGGTGAGCAGTCATTGTGGCGAGCCAACAACGGGTCAACTGTCAAATTGGAATTTAACATATTGGCTTATGTTATTGAGGATGCGAGCAATTAAGGCGAATCGAATTCCATATGATGAATGTGAAATGCTTTTTAATGATTTCATTATGCATTCCATTTCCGCTGCGGAGTCAGTAATGTTGAATATGTACTGTTATTTTAGGCTCGTCAAAGAAAGGTTTAAGGTGATGCACAAATACGCAATATAAAATCACGAGTTTTGGGTTTGAAAATTTGATTGCTTAGAAATATTATAGATGCTTAAATTAAATACTTCAAGTAGAACACATCTTGGCCCTTGAAATAATAGAGCATTTTTTTAATAACCACTCGAGCCACAGCGCGATTTAAAACTTTTTCCTACAATTGTTTTTTTTTTAAATATTTTTCGCCCACATTAAAAATATCATAACTCCTAATTTTAATATGGAGACATACAAACTGATTATAGTTCTGTAAAGCCAATAAATTCACCTTTCTTTTCTCGATTATCACTAGACATCGGATTATATGCACTAAAGGCCGAAATATGCACTAAAGAACCGCAAAATGCCCTAAATATGCACAATGAAATATCAAAAAACCATTTTTATTTTCATGTATTTTAATTAAAGACGGCACAAAAACAGCAAAATATTCTTAAAATTTTGAATAGTTTTGGTGACAATATACAATTAAGTATTTTTCCAAATTTTCGAGCGCAACTTTGTGACGTTTGTCGCCCAGTACATCAATTTGTACGCCGAAAACGACCACTCTACGTCAACTGACGTCATTGGACAAAATTCAAAATTTGGCGCCATTTCGGAGATACCTATTTATGACCTGTGCCGTTGATGTAGGCATTATGTTCTGCATGTCTTCAAGACTCGGGTTCTTAAAATAATAATTTAAAATAGCGTCTAACTATTTACGAATATTTTCTGATATCGCATTTAGATGGTAAGTTCGGTCATTGATTCCAGTATTTCTATTGATTTAAATAGAGGAAGGTTTTTTGTTTCCAATTTTTTCTATGGCATTTGGTAACTTGTGGAAAAGTGTTGAAACGAGGGCAATATTATGTTTAATGGATGTTTCTTCAAATACAAGCTTGCTTGACTGAATTGCAATGGTCCCAGAACTGTCAAATCGACCAACTACTTGTTTTAGAGCCTCAAAATTTTCAGGATAGAATAACGTCGCCTTTAGCCAAGTACTCCATCAAGTTATCATAGGTTCTGGCGGCAATGTTAGATTTGGCAATTGCTCTTCTTTGTAAGACTGCGCACTCGACGGTGCTTTTAAAAACACTTTTTTGTAAATGAAATCAATTTGTCAACATTCCCATACGCTTGCCTTATCTCTTCTGCAAGGCGATGAAACCGATCAGCTAAGCAGGTAATGTGCCGTAAATTTGGAAAAAAAGTTTGCAGGGCTTGGCCAGCTTTCACTATGCATAGCGCAACATCACGAAATATGCACGATTGGGGAAAAAGGCTGAAATATGCAATAACGCCGTATTTAGAGAGATATACGCATTTGCATATGCAAATATGCAAATTCATAAAATCCGATGTCTAATTATCACGTATTCGCAAGATCAAACAAGATTATCAAGATTCGTAAGATATTAAAGATATTATAAAATCGTTAACTTGTGACAACTTATGTAAAATATTTTCCGATTATTTTGTAAGAAACTTAATTTGCTACATTATTCAATAAAATCATATCCAAAAAGGGTTTGTAAGAAGGAGATTTCGCACTTCAAAGCAATGTTTATAGGCCGCATGCTTTATTTTTTTCTAGCCTGATTAAAAGACTTAACCACTGGAGCTACTAAGGTCAAAATATGGACCGCTTTTATTTTTCTGCTATTGAAAGCGGTCTAAAATTGGAATACATTTTTTTGTTTGCAAACAAAATTGAAATACATTTTTTTTGTTTACAACCAAAATTGGATTACATTTTTTTTTTTTTACAAACAAAATTGGAATGTATTTTTTTGTTTACTAACAAAAAAATGTTTTCCAATTTTGGACCGCTGTCAATCGCAAAAAAATAAAAGCGGTCCATATTTTGACCTTAGCAGCTCCAGCTAAGGTCAAAATATGGACCCTTAAGTCATTTAATAAGGCCGGTTATGTCATCTTTAAGGCATCATAAAAAATGCTTTGAAGTGCGAAATCTCCTACTTACAAAACCCTTTTTTGAATATAGTTTCATTCATGGGGTGAGGTTTGTCTAGGTCTTGAAGGTGAATGACCAGGACATACTGAACCCCAGATTCCTACCCACCCCTTATACCTTTTTCCTTCCCAGAACTCTCCTCTCCTTCCTTTACTTAAAAAAACCCTCCACACAGCATCCCCAAAGATGACTTAGGCCCTGAGGGAAATTATATTCCTCAGGGCCTCCTGTGTGGAACTCATGTAAAAAAAAAAATTGAATAATGCAGCAAATTAAGTTTCTTACAAAATAATCGGAAAAAAATTTAATATTTGTTTCTGATGTTTTTTTTCAATGAATTAAAAGAGGCGGTATCAAACTGCGAATTTTATCTTTATGCGATCTGCAGAAGGATGAAATATGAATAAATTGTGAAATAACACAATATTAAGTACGAAGACATAATTAAGAAGAAAAAAAGGGAAAAAGAGTATCAGGTTTTTAAGGTACAAAGCGATGGTGGAAGAGGTCGAGGTTGTTCCAGTAAGGTATGGTTGTAACAAGTAGATAGAAGGAGTGTAAAAATAATGAATATAAAATAAATATTTTTAATAAATCTACGTTAAATCTCCGCGACTCATCGACTGAGCAGTTAAATCATATAAAATAGATTACAAAGCATTTTTTAACATCAAGCCTATTTCGTTTAAATTACCATGCAAAATGATTTGAATAACAAAGGGAAACAAATAAAGCAGCGAAACATGATTGATTATTTGGCCCTCTTTTCTACTCCACTGTTTTTTTAGTACAAGATTTGGGTAAACATTAATCAATCTATAAGGCGAACGCAACAGAGGCGGTTCGTATTTCCACTAATGTATTTTTTTCTCTTATTATTGTTACTTTTCCCAGATTTCTCCCGACGCGCGATGCGAGAGGAATGATAAGGCAGCTCTGGTGAAATAAAACAGGACGATATGTTACATTTAACATTAAAAAAACCGTTTTAAGTTTCGTGCATTGTTTATAATGTTGTATGACATTGTAACAATGTGAGGAATTAGTTAAGATAAGCACATCTTCCATATTATCGTATAAAATCAAATTAATTGTGAAACAGCAAACTGTATAGTATTTCAAATTTCTACAAAACTCTTGTTTTTAAGGAACAATAATTGTAAGTTACGAAGCCAGGTGGATGATAATTCAAATTTAGGGTAGAAAGGAATTTAAAGCAAAAAAGTAAGTCGCTATTCAGATCTAGTGACTAAAAGGAAGGTAATTTCATTTAAAGCAACGGGTTGAATATGAATAGTGATATCTAAACCAAGATGATAATATAATATAATTATGAGAGAAATATGTTCCAATCTGGAAGAAAATACAAAAGAGGAGAAATATGTTTCAAACTAGTAGAAAATAAAAATATGTGAGAAATATATTCCAATCTGAAAGGAAATACAAATATGGGGGAAATATATTCGAATCTGGAAAAAAATACAAATATGGAAGAAATATCATTCAATCTGGAAGAAAATACAAATTTGGGAGAAATATGTTCCAATCGGGAAAAAAAACACAGGTAAGGGATAAATATGATCCAATCTTGAAGAAAATACGTTATCACGGGAGAAATAAATTCCAATATGGAAAAAATAGAAATATGGGAGAAATGTGTTCCAATCTGGAAAAAAATACAAATACGGTAGAAATATGTTCCAATCTAGATGAATCCACAAACACCGAAGAAATATGTTCCAATTTAGATGAATCCACAAATACGGAATAAATATGTTCAAATCTAGATGAATCCACAAAAACGGAAGAGATATATTCCAATCTAGATAAATCCACAAATACGGGAGAAATATGTTCCAATCTAGATGAATCCACAAAAACGGAAAAAATATGTTCCAATCTGGATGAAATCACAAATTTGGAAGAAATAGGTTTCAATATGGAAGAAAAGCAATATGAGAGAAATATGATCAAATATGGAAAAAAATACAAATATGGGAAAAATATGTTCTAATCTGGAAGAAAGCACAAGCATGGAAGAAATGTGTTCTAATCTGGAAAAAAATACAAGTATGTGAGAAATATGTTAAAATCTGAAAGAAACTACTGATACGTGAAAACAAAGTCAATTGCGAATAAGTATCTTTAAATTACATACTTAGAATAGGCATGGGTTATTTGATGTTTGAAAATATCGAAATTGGGCTTAATCAATTAAATGTTTGTGTCGTCTGTCATTTGCTAAGTGATTACAACGAACTAATTTAAATCAAAATTCAGTAACTCGGAGGCTGAATTTTCAGGGCAGCTTGCGTAATTTATTTATTGTTTCTCTCTTTACACTGCAGGTAAAATGTTTACAATACAATAAGTAATACATGTATTTATTGAACATGCAAGTTTCATATAAAAATCTTATGTCAAACACAAAACCGAATGCAAAATGTTGAAAACTTTAACACTGAAAAGAAAATTGTAAGTTTCCGCTATAAAAAATACATCACAATGCAATATCCTCTACTACACTGCACTCGTAATACAGGCAGCCAAGAAAGCGAATAGATAAAGAGGGAACTTATTGATAAATGGAGGAAGAATTGTGTACTCGTCAATTTAAATTCAGAACAAATAAAAAGACAACTGAAAAATTACCATTTCGAAATTTCGACTCGTAATTGAATTATTGGCAATTTGTTCCGTGTATTTACCTCCAGAGATGTCTGTTGATCTCGTTATTTTGTTAAGGTATTTACTTCGAAATCAAGTCAAGTATGAACTTTAAAAAATCCTTCTCTTCAAACAAATTCCTGTACGGTTTCTGTTTCGCATTTTCTCAGCTTGACGGGGCAATGTTTTACCTTGTTTAGTGGTTAATTCAAAATGCTGGCAGTTTCGCCATGAATTATCCAAAATGCTGGCAGTTTTGCCACGGTATCTATATGAATTAATACACCAATTCGATAGGTACCCCCACCGAAACTCATCAAATACGTGAGAAAATTGCGGAATTAGATTTTTGAGTTCCGTGCTACCCTTTATCATTATCTTCGCCCAACGTTGGATAAAGTCAGCACCACTTTCAAGAATTTATTCCTATTTACTATATGAGTTTAAAACTTGAGATTTATATCGTTCGATAGCTCAAAGAAGCTTGCAACTATGCCAGGTTTTCTGTTAAATTGGCACTTTATGTTGTGCAAAGAAAATATCAGAACATGGAGGTTAATGCATCTTTCGCGAGCCGATGTCAAGTTGTTTTGCATAATATCTAAAAAAGGAAATAACAACTTATGCATCCAAGAGCTTTAAGGATTTTACCTTATTTGTGCACTTAGAAGAGATGGAAAATCTGATAAGGACTTTGAAAGAAGGTTGAATGCAGGAAAGTCAATTAATTAATAGAGAACAGAATGCAGTAGTCGCCAGCAAAAAGTTCTCAAAGGAATCGGGGATAAGAAGTTCACAACACAAACTAGCAAAAGGACAAAGGTAGACTGAATGAATGAATAAATGAACGTACATAAAGTGTACGGGTAAGTAGAGCGGATGGGCGGGGAAAGGTTTGCCAGAATAATACATTACGCGCAAGTGGACAGAAGAAGGGATGTACCAGAAAGACATTGAACGATGAAGGGAATCAAATACTTTAGTCTGGTCATGTTAAAAGTCAAGATAATAGAGGATTATAAATATTGTATGAGTCGATTTATGAATGTGGGTGAATTGAGAAGGGTGGGCTAGGTCAGAGATGTGAAGGCACATCAGGATGATAGATTTAATTGAAAAATTTTTCATTGAAAAGTTGGCAAAATGTAATATGCAATTTCACGATGTAACACAATAACCAGCGTCTTTGTGCTTTCAGCATGTTGAAGTATTCAATAATTGGGAGAACATGTTTGTTTTACCGCAGATCGCAGGCGTTGATTTGTATGCAGTTAATTTTGAGTAGTTTCAGTCACCTGAAAGGCGTCGCAGACGAAGTCAGGCGTCGATGCAGCCTCCGTCGCGACGGCGCAATTAGACGCCGTTTGATTTGAGCCAAACCAGTATGAACACCAATTAGTTGAGTGCATGAGCGCGAAACCAAGAGTAGGTCTAAAAACAGCCTCTTTTCATAAAATTAATTGAGAATGTTGTTAAATTGCAACCAGAATGAGAGAAATAATGGAATGTGGACAAAATTATTGAAGGATTTTGATGACTGTATTACAGTAACTTTTTTCACCACAGTTAAAACACAAACAGTTTTTTACCATAATTAACAAAGTTTAACCAAATTTAAAAATATTTTATCATATTCTACCGTATTTTAACAATATTCTACCATATTTTACCAACTTTCACAGAATTTTAACGTGTTTTATTGATTTTGTTTTAAGTATCACCTTGTTGTAAGAACTATTTTTTGTCATATTTTACTATGTATATTGATAATTATCTTACAGTAACTTTTTTTACCACGTTTTAGCGGGTTAAACTGTGTTTTATCATGATTTACCAAATTTTATCAAATTTTATCAAATTCTACCGTGTTCTAAATGTATTTTACCATATTTTTCCATCTTTCGCAGAGTTTTATCCTGTTATAAGTATCATCTTTGTGTTAAAAGTTTTTTTTTATCATATTTTACCATGTATTTTGATGATTGTCTTACAGTTACTTTTTCACCACGTTTTTGCGGGTGTAATTTTTTCCATAATTTACAAAGGTGTACCAAATTTTTCAAATTTTATCATATTCTTTCGAATTTGTACAATATTCAACCGTCTTTAAACAATATACTAATGGAGGGAAACAATTATACCAAGTCAGTGGACATCTTCAATTTATCTTTGAATAAATATAAAATATTGTTATTGAGGCAGTTCAGTTATGTACAATAAAATGTTTTTTCTATACTATATATGTAAAAGCCCCGAAAAAGGGCGTTTATTTATAAATAAATAAATAAATTAATATTTTACCGTGTATTACCAACTTGCACAGAGTTTTGACGTGTTTAATTGTTTTTTTTAGTATAACTTTGTTGTAAGAACTATTTTTTATAATGTTTTACTATGTATTTTGGTGATTGTTTTACAGTAATTTTTTTACCACGTATTGGGAGGTTTAAAAAAGTTTAATCAAATTTCATCAAATTTTATCCAATTTTATCAAATTATACCGTGTTTTAACAATATTCTACCATATTTTTTCCATTTTTCGTAGTTTTACCGTGTTTTGTTGTTTTTTTTTTAAAGTTGTAAGAACTATTTTTTATCATAATTAAATATGTTTATTGATGATTATCCTACAATTACTTTTTTATGACGTTTTAGCGGGTAAAACTGTGTTTTATTATGATTTACAAAGTTTTACCAAATTTCTACCATATTTTTCCATATTTCATAAAGTTTTACCGTGTTTTATTGTTTTTTTTTTAAGTATCACTTTGTTGTGAAAACCATTTTTTTATCATATTTTACTGTGTATATTGATGATTATCCTACATTTATTTATATACCACGTTTAATCGGGTAAAACTGTGTTTTATCATGATTTACAAAGTTGTACCAAATTTTATCAAATTCTACTGTGTTTTAATAATATTCTACCATATTTTTTCCATTTTTTCATAAAGTTTTACCGTGTTTTATTGTTTTTTATTAAGTATCAACTTGTTGTTAGAACTATTCTTTTTATCATAATTACTATGTTTGTTGATGATTGTCCTACAGTTACTTTTTTTACGACGTTTTAGCGTGTTGAACTGTGTTTAATCATGATTTTCAAAGTTTTACCAAATTTTATCAAATTTTAACAAATTTTACTGTGTTTTAACAATATTCTACCATATTTTTTCCATTTTTCGTAAAGTTTTACCGTGTTTCGTTGTTTTTTTTTTAAGTATCACATTGTTGTAAGAACTATTTTTTTATCATATTTTACTGTGTATATTGATGATTATCCTATAGTTACTTTTTTTAAGTTTTAGCGGGTTAAACTATGTTTTATCATGATTGACAAAGTTTTAGCAAATTTTATCAAATTCTGACGTGTTTAAACAATATTCTCCATATTTTTTTCCTTTTTACATAAAGTTTTACCGTGTTTTATTGTTTTTTTTTTACGTATCACCTTGTTGTAAGAACTATTTTTTTTATCATATTTTACTATGTATATTGATGATTATCCTACAGTTATTTATATACCACGTTTTAGCAGGTAAAACTGTGTTTTATCATGATTTTTAAAGTTTTACCAAATTTTATCCAATTCTACTGTGTTTTAATAATATTCTACCATATTTTTTCCATTTTTTCATAAAGTTTTACCGTGTTTTATTGTTTTTTATTAAGTATCAACTTGTTGTTAGAACTATTCTTTTTATCATATTTACTATGTTTGTTGATGATTGTCCTACAGTTACTTTTTTTACGACGTTTTAGCGTGTTGAACTGTGTTTAATCATGATTTTCAAAGTTTTACCAAATTTTATCAAATTTTAAAAAATTTTACCGTGTTTTAACAATATTCTACCATATTTTTCCATTTTTCGTAAAGTTTACCGTGCTTTATTGTTTGTTTTTAAGTATCAACTTGTTGTAAGAACTATTTTTTTTATCATATTTTACTATGTTTATTGATGATTATCCTACAGTTACTTTTTATATGACGTTTTAGCGGGTAAAACTATGTTTTATCATGATTGACAAATTTAAAACATTTTTTTATGATATTTACTATGTTTGTTGATGATTGTCCTACAGTTACTTTTTTTACGACGTTTTAGCGTGTTAAACTGTGTTTCATCATGATTTTCAAAGTTTTACCAAATTTTATCAAATTTTAACAAATTTTACGGTGTTTTAACAATATTCTACCATATTTTTTCCATTTTTCGTAAAGTTTACCGTGCTTTATTGTTTGTTTTTAAGTATCAACTTGTTGTTAGAACTATTTTTTTATCATATTTACTATGTTTGTTGATGATTGTCCTACAGTTACCTTTTTTACGACGTTTTGTGTGTTGAACTGTGTTTTATCATGATTTTCAAAGTTTTACCAAATTTTATCCAATTTTATCAAATTCTAACGTGTTTTAACAATATTCTACTTTATTTTTTCCAGTTTTTCATAAAGTTTTACCGTGTTTTATTGTTTTTTTTAAGTATCACCTTGTAAGAACTATTTCTTTATCATATTTTACTATGTATATTGATGATTATCCTACATTTATTTATATACCACGTTTTAGCGGGTAAAACTATGCTTTATCATGATTGACAAAGTTTTAGCAAATTTTATCAAATTCTAACGTGTTTTAACAATATTCTACTTAATTTTTTTCAGTTTTTCATAAAATTTTACCGTGTTTTATTGTTTTTTTTAAGTATCACCTTGTAAGAACTATTTCTTTATCGTATTTTACTATGTATATTGATGATTATCCAAGAGTTATTTATATTCCACGTTTTAGCGGGTAAAACTATGTTTTATCATGATTTACAAAGTTGTACCAAATTTTATCAAATTCTACAGTGTTTTAATAATAATTTTAGTGTGTTGAACTGTGTTTTATCATGATTTTCAAAGTTTTACCAAATTTTATCCAATTTTATCAAATTCTACCGTGTTTTAACAATATTCTACCATATTTTTTCCATTTTTCGTAAAGTTTTACCGTGTTTTATTGTTTTTTTTTTATCACCTTGTTGTAAGAACTATTTTTTTTCATATTTTACTATGTTTATTGATGATTATCCTACAGTTTCTTTTAATATGACGTTTTAGCGGGTTAAACTATGTTTTATCATGATTGACAAAGTTTTAGCAAATTTCATCAAATTCTAACGTGTTTTAACAATATTCTACTTTATTTTTTTCAGTTTTTCATAAAGTTTTACCGTGTTTTATAGTTTTTTTTAAATATCACCTTGTTGTAAAAACAATTTTTTATCATATTTTACTATGTTAATTGATGATTATCCTACAGATAATTTTTATATGACGTTTTAGCGGGTTAAACTATGTTTTATCATGATTGACAAAGTTTTAGCAAATTTCATCAAATTCTAACGTGTTTTAACAATATTCTACTTTATTTTTTTCCGTTTTTCATAAGTTTTTACCGTGTTTTATTGTTTTTTTTAAGTATCACCTTGTATGAACTATTTCTTTATCATATTTTACTATGTATATTGATGATTATCCTACATTTATTTATACACCACGTTTTAGCGGGTAAAACTATGCTTTATCATGATTGACAAAGTTTTAGCAAATTTCATCAAATTCTAACGTGTTTTAACAATATTCTACTTTATTTTTTTCAGTTTTTCATAAAGTTTTACCGTGTTTTGTTGTTTTTTTTTTAAGTATCACCTTGTAAGAACTATTTCTTTATCATATTTTACTATGTATATTAATGATTATCCTAGAGTTATTTATATTCCACGTTTTAGCGGGTAAAACTGTGTTTTATCATGATTTACAAAGTTGTACCAAATTTTATCAAATTCTACCGTGTTTTAACAATATTCTACCATATTTTTTCCATTTTTCGTAAAGTTTTACCGTGTTTTATTGTTTTTTTTTAAGTATTACCTTGTTGTAAGAACTATTTTTCTTCATATTTTACTATGTTTATTGATGATTATCCTACAGTTACTTTTTATATGACGTTTTAGCGGGTTAAACTATGTTTTATCATGATTGACAAAGTTTTAGCAAATTTCATCAAATTCTAACGTGTTTTAACAATATTCTACTTTATTTTTTTCCGTTTTTCATAAGTTTTACCGTGTTTTATTGTTTTTTTTAAGTATCACCTTGTAAGAACTATTTCTTTATCATATTTTACTATGTATATTGATGATTATCCTACATTTATTTATACACCACGTTTTAGCGGGTAAAACTATGCTTTTTCATGATTGACAAAGTTTTAGCAAATTTTATCAAATTCTAACGTGTTTTAACAATATTCTACTTTATTTTTTTCAGTTTTTCATAAAGTTTTACCGTGTTTTATTGTTTTTTTTTTAAGTATCACCTTGTAAGAACTATTTCTTTATCATATTTTACTATGTATATTGATGATTATCCTACAGTTACTTTTTATATGACGTTTTAGCGGGTTAAACTATGTTTTATCATGATTGACAAAGTTTTAGCAAATTTCATCAAATTCTAACGTGTTTTAACAATATTCTACTTTATTTTTTTCAGTTTTTCATAAAGTTTTACCGTGTTTTATTGTTTTTTTTTTAAGTATCACCTTGTAAGAACTATTTCTTTATCATATTTTACTATGTATATTGATGATTATCCAAGAGTTATTTATATTCCACGTTTTAGCGGGTAAAACTGTGTTTTATCATGATTTACAAAGTTGTACCAAATTTTATCAAATTCTACAGTGTTTTAATAATATTCTACCATATTTTTTCCATTTTTTCATAAAGTTTTACCGTGTTTTATTGTTTTTAATTAAGTATCAACTTGTTGTTAGAACTATTCTTTTTATCATATTTACTATGTTTGTTGATGATTGTCCTACAGTTACTTTTTTTACGACGTTTTAGTGTGTTGAACTGTGTTTTATCATGATTTTCAAAGTTTTACCAAATTTTATCCAATTTTATCATATTCTACCGTGTTTTAACAATATTCTACCATATTTTTTCCATTTTTCGTAAAGTTTTACCGTGTTTTATTGTTTTTTTTTAAGTATCACCTTGTTGTAAGAACTATTTTTCTTCATATTTTACTATGTTTATTGATGATTATTCTACAGTTACTTTTTATATGACGTTTTAGCGGGTTAAACTATGTTTTATCATGATTGACAAAGTTTTAGCAAATTTCATCAAATTCTAACGTGTTTTAACAATATTCTACTTAATTTTTTTCAGTTTTTCATAAAATTTTACCGTGTTTTATTGTTTTTTTTAAGTATCACCTTGTAAGAACTATTTCTTTATCATATTTTACTATGTATATTGATGATTATCCTACAGTTATTTATACTCCACCCTTTAGCCGGTAAAACTGTGTTTTATCATGATTTACAAAGTTTAACCAAATTTTATCCAATTTTATCAAATTCTACCGTGTTTTAACAATATTCTACCATATTTTTTCCATTTTTTGTAAAGTTTTACACTGTTTTATTGTGTTTTTTTTATCACCTTGTTGTAAGAACTATTTTTTTAATCATATTTTACTGTGTATATTGATGATTATCCTATAGTTACTTTTTTTAAGTTTTAGCGGGTTAAACTATGTTTTATCATGATTGACAAAGTTTTAGCAAATTTTATCAAATTCTAACGTGTTTTAACAATATTCTTCCATATTTTTTTCCGTTTTTCATAAAGTTTTACCGTGTTTTATTGTTTTTTTTTTAAGTATCACCTTGTAAGAACTATTTCTTTATCATATTTTACTATGTATATTGATGATTATCCTACAGTTATTTATACTCCACCCTTTAGCCGGTAAAACTGTGTTTTATCATGATTTACAAAGTTTAACCAAATTTTATCCAATTTTATCAAATTCTACCGTGTTTTAACAATATTCTACCATATTTTTTCCATTTTTTGTAAAGTTTTACACTGTTTTATTGTGTTTTTTTTATCACCTTGTTGTAAGAACTATTTTTTTAATCATATTTTACTGTGTATATTGATGATTATCCTATAGTTACTTTTTTTAAGTTTTAGCGGGTTAAACTATGTTTTATCATGATTGACAAAGTTTTAGCAAATTTTATCAAATTCTAACGTGTTTTAACAATATTCTTCCATATTTTTTTCCGTTTTTCATAAAGTTTTACCGTGTTTTATTGTTTTTTTTTTAAGTATCACCTTGTAAGAACTATTTCTTTATCATATTTTACTATGTATATTGATGATTATCCTACAGTTATTTATACTCCACCCTTTAGCCGGTAAAACTGTGTTTTATCATGATTTACAAAGTTTAACCAAATTTTATCCAATTTTATCAAATTCTACCGTGTTTTAACAATATTCTACCATATTTTTTCCATTTTTTGTAAAGTTTTACACTGTTTTATTGTGTTTTTTTTATCACCTTGTTGTAAGAACTATTTTTTTAATCATATTTTACTGTGTATATTGATGATTATCCTATAGTTACTTTTTTTAAGTTTTAGCGGGTTAAACTATGTTTTATCATGATTGACAAAGTTTTAGCAAATTTTATCAAATTCTACCGTGTTTTAACAATATTCTACCATATTTTTTCCATTTTTTGTAAAGTTTTACACTGTTTTATTGTGTTTTTTTAAGTATCACCTTGTTGAAAGAACTATTTTTATATTATTTATACTATGTTTGTTGATGATTGTCCTACAGTTACTGTTTTTACGACGTTTTAGCGTGTTTAACTGTGTTTTATCATGATTTTCAAAGTTTTACCAAATTTTATCATTTTCTACCGTGTTTTACAACAATATTCTACCATATTTTTCCATTTTTCATAAAGTTTTACCGTGTTTTTTTAAAGTATCACCTTGTTATACGAATTTTTATTTATCATATGGATTTATATTGATGATAATCTTATAGTCACTTTTTTTACCACGTTTTAGCGGTCAAACTGTGTTTTATCATGATTTAAAAAAAGTTTTACCATATTCTACCATATTTTTCCATCTTTCACAGAGTTTTACCGTGTTTTATAGTTTTTTTTAAATATCACCTTGTTGTTAAAACAATTTTTTATCATATTTCTTAAGTTTTAGCAAGCATAAAGAACGTGTTACCTGATTTTATCAAATATTACGAATGTTTTAAATGTTTTATTATTTGCGATGATTTATCATATTTTACCATAATTTACTGCGTTTTAACAAAGTTCACAGATAAAACAGGAATTGTTACATTTTTCTACCCGTTGGTTGTCCAAAAGGATAAAATATTTTCCAAATGGATAAAATTATTATCCAGTAGGACAAAATATTGGCCAAACAGTCAAAATCAATGTCCAAATGAACAATTGAATTGACAGAATATTGTCAAAATGGGAAGAAGGAATGTCTGATTGAACAAAGTATTATCCAAATACACAAAATATTTTTCAAATAGACACAATATCTTCCAAATAGCAATTTAAAATTGTACAAATGGATAAAAATAATATTCCAATAAATGTTGCCCAAATGCACTGTAATCCATGGTTTACTATGTTCAACAATGTTTTTTTTAATTTACACCTTTATTTGCGAAAAGTATTAAAGTTTTACCACATTTCATCATGTTTTACAGTTTTTCTAAGTTTTACAATGTTTAACAATATTTGTGTAAGTGTAACTGTGTTTTACTATACACAAACAAAAATTTTAAAGGCAAATAATTGTGACACACAACATCCAAATGATGTTTTTCCTAATGAACAAAATGACAAGTCAATACGGGTTTAAAGGTGGATAAGACAAGTTTTGATACGACCCACCTCGTTTATCATATCATGATAAACGAGGTGGGTCGTATCAATATGTACATTGTATACTATCACTTGTTTATTTTATTTATTTATTTATAAATAAACACCCTTTTTCGGGGCTTTTACATATATAGCATAGAAAAAACATTTTATTGTACATAACTGAACTGCCTCAATAACAATATTTTAAATTTATTCAAAGATAAATTGAAGATGTCCACTGACTTGGTATAATTGTTTCCCTCCATTAGTATTCTGGGCAAAGAGGAATACATATGGTAGTTAGTCCCAGAATTTCTGCACTGAAATAAATCCTGACTTCTAGTATTACGAAGTGGAATTCGGAAGCTTATCAATTCAAGTAATACCGGACTATCAACTAAATCATTTAGAATTTTATATAAAAATACCAAGTCAGTGAAAATTCTTCTGTCTGACAATTTAAGCATATTCATATCGTTTAAAAGTGTGTTGTAGTTTAACATATTTGCCGAAATACCCATTTTAAAATTTAGAAAACGTAAGAATTTGTTTTGTATTCTTTCAACAGCTTGTACGTGCATATTATAATGAGGATTCCAGACAGGAGAATTGTACTCAAGTTGGCTTCTAACATAAGCAAAATATAACATTTTAATACACTTTATATTGTTAAAGTTTCTAGTTAGCCTAGTTATAAACCCCAACATTTTTAAGCCCTTATTACAGATTTCTGTTATGTGGTTAACAAATGAAAGATTTGATTGAAAAGTGATGCCCAAGTCTTTAATTTGCATTAATGTCTGAAGAGCATTGTTATCAATGTTGTAATTAAATATCACTGGATTTTTTATTCTAGAAAATCTAACAATTTGACATTTTGAGATATTTAAATATAGTCTATTTTCCATACACCAAATTAACAATTTGTTGTGTTGGTATACCTGTAAATAGCTTATTAAAAATGTACTTTTTAAACGTTTATTATATCGGAATTTTAGTTTTGATCAGTTCTATCACTGTTCTGTTGTTTAATACTATGCTCGGGTGGTGCCGGTTACGCCGTGTGCCGAAGATAGGCGTACAGAGACGGACAAGTCATTCTAATTACAGATTACAGGAGCTTAATCTAGCTAGCGAGTTATGTCCTCTTAAACCATATAAAATTAATTGTGACTGTTTAAATGTATAAATAAAATGTAAACTCTTCTTCCATCAACAAACAAATGCTTTTAATGGAAGACCAGTACTACTTTAATATGTACCATTTTTAAGATAAACAAATAAAACATAAAAAAATAAAAATATTTGTATTGTGCGTAATAACAATAAACGCTCACTGTGATTTAAAAAAACCAAAGTCTTTAAATCACATAACATAGTACTGATATGAGGTCCAGTGCTAACAATAAAAACAAATGTATTTGTAAGGGAATACACTGAGAGAGACTTTACTGAAAGGATTTCAAACTTAGTAAAGGTATGACTTATAACTTATAACTATTTATATTTTCCAAACGAATATCATGAATCTTCGAATCAAGACATGCGTTGAAGAATTCAAGCAATAAATGAATCGATGTGGCTTACCAAGTAAATACTGCATTTCACTACGCATTAAGTTTGAGTAGGTATTTGATATTTAGTTATTTAACGCCCAGAGGGCTTTTAGATGATTTGTAGTGTAGTTTTAATTTGACAGGTACTTTGAAACTTGGGAAATAATAAAAATAAAATTACATTAGATAAAAGTCATACAAACACAGAAACAAAAACAGAAAAATACAGCTGATGTATTTACTAATAGTGTTGAAATAAATGTTTTAGAAGATCCACAAAACTCACTAAGTTAATATTGAATATGTCAACATCACCCAAATACTTATTTCCCATGGTCTGAAGTCGTTGTATCAATGTAGTTACGCTTATGAGTGCTGCTGTAGAATATTGTTACTGTGGGTGTTCGTAAGTTAATGAGTTGCAAGAGTTCTCAACAGTCGAAATTAGAGTTAAGTATTTTTAATAAAAATGTGAAGTCGTTTATTTTACACGCGTCTTCTAATGTATGTATTTTTAGAGTATTTAATAGGCAATCGTATTTTAAGTCTTCTACTGGGATATTTAATTTAAAATTGATAAAAAGCAGAATTTTTCTTTGTATTCGCTCAATGTTATTGATGTGAATTTTGTAAGATGGGGACCAAACTACTGAATTGTATTCGATATAAACGTGAATTTTATCGTCGCTGATCTAAAAATGCTTTTAATTAAAAAGCAAGACGTTTCAACAACAAAGAGTTATTTTTACAAAGGGAATAAATAAGATCCAAGGAACTTGGCTGCCTTTTCCGGGATTTTAAAACTGTGTACAATTAACAAAAAAGCTGACAAATCTCTTGGAGCTAATAACGGAAGATGTACGGGAGCCGGTGGAGCTTGACAGTAAATATTTATCAACCGGCTACGTCTTTTGATGGCAAAAAGAGCGGAAATTAAAATCACGTCAACGTCTGCCTTAGTCCGGTTTATTTCTTATTTTGTACATTGTGCTGTTCGTGAGATATTATTTGTTATAAGATAGATTCAAGAGGACTTTTATTACTATTATCATTTCTTATATCGCCGTTGTATCGCAAAGGTGAGCAGTGCAGCCCGAGTTAGAAGATAATAAGATAAGGTGTTCTTAGTTC
Source organism: Glyphotaelius pellucidus (assembly GCA_936435175.1). Lineage (NCBI taxonomy): Eukaryota > Metazoa > Arthropoda > Insecta > Trichoptera > Limnephilidae > Glyphotaelius > Glyphotaelius pellucidus. The sequence goes on along the minus strand of OW386554.1, from coordinate 7,384,985 downwards.
AGATAAAAAACACACAGTAAATAAAAATTAAGGGGTCGGGTACGTGTCGTTTATAAAGTTTTTTTTTTCATGAGCTCCACACAGGAGGCCCTGAGTAAAATAATTTCCCACAGGGCCTAAGGAAGGGAAAGAGAGTTCTGGAAAGGAAAATGGTTTAAGGGGTGGGTAGGAATCTGGGGTTCAGTGTGTCTTGGTCATCCACCTCCAAGACCTAGACAAACCTCACCCCATGAACCCGGGCACACCTGCTAAATCACCAAACGTAGCGAACCACTTGGGGTGACCTATGGCAGAGGTGTTGGTTATCCAATAAAGGTTCGCGGGACGGCGGTACCCTTTCACGCCTCCCAAATTGAAAAAGTTAAGAATATTGTGTAAAGTATTGAGTTATAAATCGGAGCTGGACTTCTTGATAATTAGATGATAATCTCCTCACCCTCAAGACTGATAAAACTAAATTCTTAACCTTCAGTCTATCTACTGCAACCCAACATAGTATTAATCAGAAAATAACAATTTACTCTTGGCCAAGACCCACCCTACTCTTCCTGTACTTGCCCAAATTTAGAAAAAGTATCTCATATAAAATACCTGGGGGTCTTAATTGATCATTATCTTCGTTGGGATCAGCACTTAGCCACCGAATATCCCCGATTTCGCAAGCTCTCTTGTGTTTTTCGAACTATAAGAAATATAATAACTTCTACAACACTAAAAACGGTTTACTGCGCTCTATGCCAATCCCAGTTAGCATATGGCATCATAATTTGGGGCGGCTGTGCTCTTAATTTTATTGATCCTCTACAAAAAGCCCAAAAAACGATAATTCGTGCTATCAACAAGCGACCGACAAGATATTCCCTTCACTCGACTCTTCACTGAATATAATGTCTTAAACATACGGCAACTCCATCTAAAATTTATTCTAACGCATTTCGTGTTCAAATATAAGAAAAAAAAATCCTCTTACATCACAGTTCACCACCAGAACAATAATCAACCGACACTACCATGTACCTACACTACGCACCACGTCAGCTCGAAGACATTTCATGTACCTAGCTCCTAAAATATTTAACCTTCTCCCTGAGAACTTAAAAACCGAAACCCAACCCCATATCTTTAAAAAACAATTATCACAATGAATCCTTACATTTAGAAACCACGATATGTAAAACTTACTACCTAAATTGAATTGAATTTGAATAATTACAATTTGTTACTTAAATTAAATTGTATTGCAGACGATTTTGACGGCCTCCGTGGTCCCGAGGCAAGACTCTCGACTGACAATCCGAAGGTCGCGGGTTCGAACCCGGCGTGCGCAAATAAATTTTATTTGATTAATTTGTGTTATTTCACAATTTATTCATTTAAAATAATATATAGTATATTTGCGGCACGTTCCAGAGTGGAAGATACTATCAGTATCGCCCTGGTGTAAGACCACCATTCAGAATTGAAACGTTGCTTGAAATGGCTTTAGCCGTGTTTAGTGACCAGATCTGAATAGCCAGGTACTTCCCTACCTTCCTCTTCCCTATCTCCTTCCCCTCCCCACTACCTTCAGCCTCACAACATACCCCGATTGGGGATGCCATAGTCTCACTGGCTCCAGACGGGAGCAGTTGAGACTCTTGTGCGGTATTAACTGTAAAAAAAAAAAAAATTGCATAATTATAACTTTTTATAAATATTATTATCAAATTGATTTGCATAATTTAATAACTGTATCCAATCTGTAAACTTCATCCGCCATAACACAGGGACATCCCTAGCATGGCGGATGAATACACAATTTTTTTTCAATGTATAATGATAATTTTTTTTAAATAAATAAATAAAAAAAATTACGAAATATATATTTGTTATAAATCAGAGCTGGACTTCTTGATAATTACGAGTTCTTCCCTGATATATTAAGGATAACAAACTTTAATAATAAATTAATATGCGACATTTTTGAAAAGTTTAGTTACTGGATCTGAAAAGCAAATCGTACTCAATTTTAAACTCTTATTGAAATATTAACTTTGATTTTACATTACCTCTAGTAATATAGATACACTAATAAGCTCATGCGCCGAATAATAAAAAAATTCATATCCCATCACGAGCCAACTTCAAAGGTTTAATATACTTCTATTCTTCCCATCGCAGTGGCTCCAACAATGGACACTGAATTTTTACAATAAGTTCTGATTGGCCCAATAATGAATTCAGGACCACAGCCTCCGGCAAAGGGCTGCTGATAGGTAAAAAATAAATTTACCTTCCCTATTACCGCCCTTCAGACTGGCTCCGTGAAAAAACACGGGCGAGGGATGTACGCAGGGATGCTTTTAGACGTGGTCGATCATTAGATTCGCTTGAAATGGAATAAAAATCTAAGGGATGAAAAAATATTATGTAAAATGTTGGAAAGGCATTTTCTGAATATAAGTTATGTGTTACCTGAATTACTTTAGTTCATCAACGTCCACAGTCCCAAAGGATCTTTTCGACATTTACTACCCTTTTACTTTAACAACACTAGGACACTCTCTTACCAAAATTCCCCGATTCCGAGACATCACAATCTCGGAAATAAATATTCTGATCTAGAAGATACATTGTTTATTCCAATTCTTTTATAAATCTAGACACAAATAGTCGTGGATAATTTCAGCCATTTTTGTTTATATTGAATATCTTTTTATGTGTTTTACGTTTATGTGTTTTCTTTTTATCTTTTTGTTCTTACCATGTTTACCAATGTATTTTATTTTGTGATATATGTTATTGTTGTTACAATTTTTTCATTACCTTATATTTTCTTTATTGTTTTAGTTTTATAGTATTTAAAAGTATTGTGATACTTAAGGGGGTATTCTAGTCTATTTTGTTTTCTTCATATTTTCAAAGTTTAAATATTCAAAAATATCTCCTTAAAGATTTTTCGAAATTCGGATTATTTTAAAAGTTTTAACCATTTTAATGTCGGGGTTTAGACGGAATCTAACCAAAATCTTAACAGAACAAAATTTCAAACCCATTTTTCTCCAAACCACTTTTTTCAAGGCGGTTGACACGATATCTCAAGTTCTACTAAAATAATTTACTTGAGAATTGGTGTTAGCCTTCTCTATACATTCCTCTATGGCGGGAACTAGAACTATAACAAAATTCCAATTTTAACTATTTTTTAAAAAATTTGGAAAGTCAAAAAAACTGGTAAAAAAACGTATTTTTTATTTCAAACAGCCGCCATTTTGTGAATTTTTTTTTAAACTTTTCCTTAGTTCGGGCCATAGCCGCATTTGTTTGGATTAAGAATTATAATAATTATTTTTTTTTAGATTACTGGGAGGGTTGCAATCGTGTCGTGTTAACCAGTGCGCGCCATTTTTTTGAGACCCCCCACGTCAACACCCTGTAACTTTCTGAATTTTTAATTTTTTAGTTCGATTATTTTTTTAATGGATTCTTTAATGTTTAATAAACATTTCATATAATAGAAGTTGGTAAAAATATTATTGTTTTTTTTTTTGTTGCACCTGAAAAAACTCCTACAATTCATGCCTCTAGACTAGAATACCCCCTTAACTGATAAACAATGAATGTAAAAGCCCATTAGGGCGTGTAATAAATAAATAAATAACGTTATGCAGCTCTATTAAAATACGTAAAGTACTGCCATCTTGGACCATCCATCTTGACTTTTGAACATGTTTTATCTACAAATAATACCAACATCTTGAAGCGAAGTTTTGCTTCCAGAATTTGACAAGATATTTTAAAGAATAAGGTAAGATTTTACGAAATTTCTCTGATCAAAATCGAAGATTTTCTTAAATGATTCAAATGTTGACCATCACAGATCCCTCATTCATCACGCATTCTGATTTCTAAATTGACAAACGTTTAAATGAACAGGGCAAACGTTTAAATTCGGGATAGGAATTTATGGAGCCCCATGAAAGCGATGTCACAATTTCCTGTTTGGCAATCCTCACCCCTACCTATCTTTACCTACCCTTAGCTTTCCCCAGTCCTGCGTTCTGGGCCAAGGCGGTAGGACCGGACACCCTAACATCAAAGGCTTAACTGGATAAATTATCTTATAAAGGTGAATTTCTATTCGGCAGTAAGGGTTGGGAATCTCGCATCGACTTCGGCAAATGAGAGAGGTTTATTGAATGAATTGTGTTTCGGGCCAGTTTGGCGAGGAATGTTTCGAGCGCCTCTTGGTCTGTAGGAATGCGGGTATCGTTTTGAGTAAATCTGTTAGATCTGTTTGGTGAGGGGAGGATCTTTCTTGATATATTCAGGCTATTTGCAGAGTAAATATTTAATTTGTTGAATTGGATGATTATATTGAGTTGGATACTTACTTGTGGCGGATCTGTTGGAGGGAGATCATTATTAGTTAACGTTTTGAAAGTGTTAATTTCTTATACACGATGACCTGAAACTCGAAGAAAAGCGGGGAACTGGTAAAACAACGACACATATGAAGTGGATTTTGTGATTCGACTTATTTTTTAATTTGAGGGTCTTTTTCGATAGCTGATGACGCTGCGAACTTCTGGTTGACTATCAAGAATTAGAATTTTTACAAACACATTTCTGATAAGTAAGTCGGAGTCATTCCGTTAAGTGACGTAAATATCATCCAGCAGAGCTTGGACTGGATTTTTTTAAGGACATTTGAGCCAGTAAAGATTTTGTAGATGCTCTGAAATGTGGAAATATTTAGATACGGCTATTTATTTAGATTTGGTATTTTTCAAGGCTTTTTGATAGGTTTTGGGAGGCGGTTATGGGTACCATCGCCCCGGGAACCATTTATTGGATAACCAACATCTCTGCCATAGTTAACTCCAAGTGGTTCACTACTTTTGGTGACTTAGCAGGGGTGCCCGCGCACCAGCTGCATGGCAGGCCGGATCGGAAGAGAATGGTTGATGGAGTCCTTTTGACTTCTCCAGCCGTACTCTCTCGAAACATCGCCTTGCACCGCAGTGGGAGGGATGGATTCAAAAGTCCGTCACTCCTGGACACACTGACCACCAGATTCCTACCCACCCCTAATACAATTTTCTTTCCCAGAACTTCTTCCCTTTTCCAAAAAGACCCTCCACACAGCATCCCTAAAGATGACATAGGCTCTGAGGGGAATTATTTTTTTCAGGGCCTCCTGTATGGAGCTAATGTAAAAAAGGAAAATAACTTATGCGTGCAATTTTCTCGCAAAATGTTAAAAAATAATAACAGGATCGAATGTTAAAAATATCCTTAGAATACGATGAATATTTACTGTACAAACGTGTCATTTAAGGAAGTACAGGTTTTACTATCACTTATTTCTAAACACAGTTAAATATAGATAGCTAAATATTGACTTGGAGAGCAGTTCTTTTTTTAAAGGTTTTCTTTTGAAACATTAAAAATTTTATGGTTTTTATTTTTTATTTCATTAATTTTTTGGTTTTGCCATTAAAACTATGTAAACGATTGCAGCGCCCCCCATTTTTGTTCTCAAGGTGAATTCCGAATTTAGAGGCTGACTTAGGTATGAGGTTTAGTAGTTAAAGAGTTCGCCGTTGTAAATTTTTAAAGAAAATTGGACGCTCACAGTAAAATGCGAAAAACATGTGATTTATACATTAAGCAGCTGATTTTTAGCTACAGAAAACAACCAAATCTGAAAGATACGAGTGGGTTTGCCAAAAAGTAGGCGCCGTCTTACCTACAGTCGTTACACTGAATCACACATGATTTATGTATTCGTTTTTGCATTGAATTGAACAAAACATAATTTACGAAGTAACGACATAATTACTTTCACAGCTAAGTAATTTGCTCAAGATTTGCACTTACCATCGAAGTATAATTAATTTATTGGAATATCTTATTGAAGCTTATAATAAAACATTGTTATATTATTTAATAATTGAAAAAGGTAATATGTATTAACAAAACTCGATGGAAAATTGAAACAAAAAAAATTAAAAAAGGTAACAGTCGCAACTGGGAATCGAACTCAGATCCTCTGTCTTACCGGGACAATACTTTACCAATTGTGGTATTGAGACCTAATTGTTTTCGTAATTTTAATCGATCTCACATTACAATTTATGAATATTATCTTCTCCAATGATTATTAAGTTGTGAAACTTTAAAAAAATTACAAATGTTTTAAAGCATAGGTAGGTTGGGTTTTTTTCGAATTTGGCAAAGAGAAATTTCTGCAGATATCTAAATTACCTTAGATTTTCACTAATTAATTAACGATCTTCATAGGATAGGAAGATCCGGATGTATAATGATGATCACTACCTTTTTTTGTGAATTTTGTGAATTTTTGTGTGAATTTCACAAGAGTCTAACTGCTTCCGTCTGGAGCCAGTGTGACTATGGCATCCCCAATTGGGGTACGCTGTGAGGCTGAAGGTAGCGGAAAAGAAAGGCGGGGAAGTACCTGGAAATTCAGACCTGGTCACCAAACACGACAAAAACCTTTTTCGTTATTTATTATTGGGGTGTTATGCCGTGTTGTGCTACCTCCTTCTTTAGCCAATTACACATCTGCCCTGATGATGGACACTGTAACGCTGTCCGAAACGTTGGCTAAAGAAGGAGGTAGCACAACACGGCATAACACCCCAAAAACAAAAAACGAAAATACTTTTGGCCGTGAAAATCTAAAAACTTATTTGACGGCAAAAACCATTTCAAGTAACGTTTCAATTCTAAATGGTGGTACAACACCAGGGCGAGACTGAGAGTATCTTCCACCCTGGAACATGCCGCAAATATACTATATCTTATTTTTAATTAATTAATTCATATAATACAAATTAATAGAAAATATATATTTGCCCACGCCTAATTTCACTTACCCATAAACGGCAAAAGCTATTCCAAGCAATGCGTCAATGATTCGATTCTCAGTGGCGTTCTTCCACCAGGGTTTGGGTACTGATTTGTAACAGCCGGAACTGGAGACTTTTAAGTCTTTTATTTATCGATAAATATTTTATCGATAATCAGAGAATGGCAACAAAAATATCACACTAAAACGCGGATTGAAATAATGTTAGAGCATAAAAATTTTGTTCATTTAAATATCAAAATAATTACACGCGTACACAGATACGAAAATTGTCTAGATTTTCACTTAACAAAGAACTGCTTTCATTTTGGCTGTCAGCTTTTGAGATTGTGATTTACTACGTGACACTTTTTTGAAAACAAAAATAAAATTGCAATTTGAATAACAACCTTTTTCATATTTCAATATCAGCTATCTGTACATAAAGAAAAACGAAAGAATATTAAATTTCTTCTCTCATGTTAATTTGGTTGTTAACTCTAGTTCGTATCCGACATTTTTAACCTATCAAATATAAGTCCTTCAGAATCCTAGACCTTACACAGCTCAGTGAAATTGATTTGAAGACATAGAAAAATAAAAAAAAGGAACGGTGGCAACCAGCACTCGAACCCACGATCTCTCGTTTTATAGAGAAACAGCGCCTTAAGATACCGTATGACTGCTCAAAAAGAAGAAGATGGAGAGATAATTACGAATGTTGGAGAAAGCGCGCTAATATTTAAAACGATAAAATTGAAGCGAAAATTGTGAAAATGTTTAACAAAACACGACTCGCTTAAAATAGAGCAAAAATCTCGTGGGAAACATCTAAAATAGCATCTAAAGAGACACTGTGAATTTTTTCATATATACAACTTCTAAAATAAGTGAAATGAACGTCTTCATAATATTTTTCGGAGCAAACTTTGCGATTTTTTTTCTATCGAGGGGAATTTCGTGTAATTTGCGATTCGGCATGGGGAACTTCTATATATTGTCTTAAAAATAACACTTATTTTCAAATAGCTTTAAAACTTCAAATGTTTAAAGGAGATACTTTAGAAATCGGAATGCGGCGGCTTAACTAACTCCGCCATTGGGAAAAATATTTTTTCTGTCATTTTTGTCGACCTCATACAACGAAATCAGAATAAACAATATTACCTTTACTTATTTTTGGCAGTTATCTTTATGAATGATTTCAAATAAGTAAAAACAAGAAATTCGGAAAAAAAAATCTATTTTATTTATATGGTACACTATTCAGGTTAAATTCGTTGAAAACCGAGTTGGTTAAGGGTCTACTTTTCGTATTTCGACCGATTTCTTACATATCTCCCTTAAACATTTGAAGTTTTTAAGCTCTTAAAAAAATATATGTTATTTTTGAAGATAACATCTAGACACGTTTCACGCCGAAACGCAAATTATATGAAATTCCCTCGATAAAAAAAAAACGCAAAGTATGCTCCGAAAATTATTTTAAACAAGTCCATTTCTTTTATTTTACAAGTTATATTTGTGAAAAAATTCACAATGTTTCTTTAAATGATTTTTAAGATACGTTCCACGAGATTTTTGCTCTATTTTAAACGAGTCATGTTTTATTAAGCTTTTTCGCAATTTCCGCTGCTATTTTACGAATTAAAATGTTAGCGCGCTCTGACCAACATTCGTAATTACATATCTCTCCATCTTCTTCTTTTTCAGCGCCGTGCGTTTCAAGAGTGCCGCCTTAAGGCGCAGTGTCGCGGTAAGACAAGAGTTCAGAGTCCCAATTGCGACCGTTACATTTTTTCTTTGTCTTGTTCTGTTTCATGTTTCGTTTAGATTTATTAGTATTAAATTCTTCTTCAATGATTTATTACATTGGAACAACCTTCAAACGTTATTAAAAAGATATTTCAATAAAAAACTTAATTGATTTTCTTTGCAGGAAGAATTTCGATATTTGAAAAATTTTGAACAGTTTTATCTGAAGTAAGATCAAATTGTGCTTAGTCAATTATCAATCACCCCCACACACTTCTAACTGTTTATCTCTTCTGCAAGTTGAATACTTTATTGTGGTCTATTTACAAAAGACATATTGACTCCCAAATAGGCCAATAAAATTGATTATCTATTTAAAAAAAACATAGGTCTTTGAAAATGTTTAAATCAATAATGCCAAAGATTAAATTGAGCACAAACAATATTCACACACGCTCACAATATACCAGTTCTGTTTGTCCAATCTTTAATCTATACTTGCTCGTACTATCACAGTAGTTGGGTGTTACATATGAAATGTATGTAGCACCTACTAGCAATGCAGATAACACTAAATTCACGTTGTTACTGACATCTTGCGGAAAAAGCTTTTAATAATATCGTATTTGCGTTATCAGTATTATTTTAAGTGACTCCCACACCTTTCAAGGGGCAGCAATTTTCAACAAATAATATTAAGTTTTTGTAATTTTGTATCAGAACTTTAAATTGTATGTGCGCATGTTTAAATTGTACTTGAAAGTTAACATACTGTTGACAAACTGTTTTATAGAGGGTCTAACGGGATTGCACCTTGTAAACCAATAAAAAAACCTTATTGAGAATTTTGCAACTTTTTAAACTTTGATTTTACGAATTTACCAACAAATTTGGTAGGCGGGTGTGGGAGTGAATTGGATAACCAATACCCTGCCACAGGTCACCCCAAGTGGTTCGCTACGTTTGGTGACTTAGCAGGGGTGCCCGGGTTCATGAAGTGAGGCTAAACTAGGTCTTGGTGGTAGATGCTTTTCCTGCCTACTGCGGGGGGGTCGGATTGGGAGAGACTGGCAGAGGGAGATTTTTTGACTTCTCTAGCCGGTCTCCCTCGACCCATCGCCTTGCTTCGCATTGGGAGGGGTCATCACTCACCCGGGGATAAGTTCGTCAGTACTGAACACCTGACCCCAAGATTACTACCCACTTCTCATACTTTTTTCCTTCCCAGAAATTCCCAACAGCATCCCCAAAAATGACATAGGCCCTCAAGGCCTGCTGTGTGGAGATAAAGAACAAAAAAAAACGGCCCAAAATTCATACTCAAGATATTCACGTTAGTAATAGAAATTTTTATTTACGTTGAAAAAAGTTATATTGAAGAGTGTTAGTTATTATTAGATCACTTAATTTTCCAACAAAATCACGCTTATACCGAAACCGGTATGCATGTTAGTATTATTCATGCGATGACACAACAGAGACGACGGAGCTAAACTCAATAGTTCTTGGTATCCAGTAATTGACGGCTACACCAAAGCTAAACGCAAAAAACCATGCTGAATTTTTTCTAACACCAGCTCGTAGAGAAATGGAGCTGGCAGCACGGTATCGCTTCGACACACATAAGTAAACACTCTCACCAATATCATTTACTCATCTGCCCTGATGATGGACACTGTAACGCTGTCCGAAACGTTGGCTAAAGAAGGAGGTAGCGAAACACGGCATAACACCCCAAAAACAATAACAAAAATATTCATGCGATGTACACAAAGATAGAGAGTTTTTGTGAAATTTAAATGGAAGTAAAATAATTTTTTTAATGTTTTTCATTAACTCACAAATAATTGCCCAAGTTGCCTCTAAAATCATGAAACACTACAATCTTTAGTTGCCTATATCTTATAATTTAAAGCAAAAATAAATATAATAGCTCAAATCCGTACTAGATATTTGATACACCTTTTGATTACAAAAATAATTTTTCAGTTTGGTTGGGTATTTTGACCTCAAATCCAAATTTAAGATTTGTATGAAACTGGCTGAAAAGGGCCGCGCATACGTTCCTCTTAAGCGAAAAGTGTTAGTAGGTCCCAAGAGGCGATTTTTTTTAATTGTTAGCGAAATCATAAATTACGAATACGTTTCCGTATTCATTAGGAGTATCTAATAAACGTTTAGATTAAAAGATTTGTTCGACTTATTTCCCAATTTAATTGTCCAAATTAAAAACACTAACGTAGCAACGAAGAATTTTCCAAGCGACTTAAAGTTTTCAAAGAAATTTATCGGCGAAAAAAATGAGGGGATAAAGGCTGTAACATTAAGGAAGAAATTAACGAAACAAGATAAATTAGGGTCTGCAAAGGAGGGGGGCTGTTTTGAATTTATTTTTGTCTACCCTCTTGGACCAGTTTCTTCTTAATCTCAATTCATTTGTTCTCCGGATGCTGCGCTATGATTGATGATAATAATTGTGATAACAAAACGGGAATTAATCATAATTTGGATGCAAGATTTTTAAACTGTTTGAATTTTTCGACAAGTACAAATTGAGTCTGGGTTAAACAAGAAAGATTATTGAAAAATGATTGCTGGATAATGTACCACTGCTATTTTATGGATGATATGGAGCGTCGTTAGAAGGAAAAATGAAAAATGAATGCTAAGAAGTATAAGATTATAAAAGTGTAAAAGAAAAACCATTCGTTTGATAAATGCATTAATGTTGGATGGCAAATGTTTAATGAGCTTCTTCCTGCGATGGCACAATGGTATTTTGGCTTTCGGACAAGTTATTTTCTCCTGCAAAGTGGCAATATACTCTATATACCTCTTTACTAATTAGTGCAGACCAGATATGAACAAAACGATGGTTGTGACAGAGCTAATACCATTGAATTATGCGTGTGACAGCTGTTTCGTCTTATGAATATCTAAAACTTTCTAGAAAAACTGCAGTCACTATTTATAATTCAATTATTGCTCCACACTTTAATTACTGCTCAACTATCCTTTTCCTGTGTAATGAACGAGAACAAAACAAGTTTCAAATTCTCCAAAACAGGGCAATGAGAATAATACTTCGACGAAATAGATTCTCAAAAGTAAATAAAATGTTTAAGGAACTAAATTGGCTAACCGTGAAACAGATGTTGACCCTGCACACGATGATATTTATCCATAAAATAGTGAACAACATGTTACAAAAATTCTTCTCAAACAAAATTATATACAACAAGGACATTCACAGACATAACACAAGGACTTGCAAGGAAATCAGACAACAAAAAAAGGACAAAACGAATACCCAGAACAGTTTACTATACAAAGGGATGAAGTTATATAACACTCTACCAGAAAGAAACTTTAAAGGCCGCACCAATTGGAAAGTTCAAAATGTATTGTAGGAGATACATAAAACAAGAAAAAATATAGTTAGAAATATGAAACGATATAATTAATTAGGAAATTGTAAACTTAAATGTACAATTTACTAAAATAAAACTAATAAATAAATAAAATAAATACTCACTCAGAATTAAATTCTTCGCAAACGCGTGTCATACTTGTCTTACTTATATGAGTAATAACTATTTTATGAGTACTTGTATGAGTAATAACCATTTGATGTGTATACGTACATCTTGACAGACTTTATCTGCACTTTTTGCAGGCGTCCAAAAGAGAAATGTTATTTATTATCCATGCCATTATTTTTTTATCCACCAAATCCACACTAGTCACTCTCTTGATTGTATTAGTAAGTATGTCGATCTGTAAAGCGCAGCACCTGATTTCTCAAGGTAGATGCTATAACTTTAGTATACGTATATCAATTTCTTGCCTTTTGTTAAAACGGCCGGTCACTTAATTATCCGTTTTTCTTCTGATGTAATAATTATTGTATGCAGCAAAAATCTGTTAGTATGTCTCTGAAGTGCATAGTGCAAACAAGTTTGCAAAAAATTAGCGAGTTTCCTAAATGCCTTGCGATGCCAATTAAATAAATAAATTATTTCTCTCTACGTGTTCTTTCCTATTCATCTCCGTTCAACTTCCGCTTTCCTTCCACTCCCGCATCCCCTTCCCTTCCCGCAATCCCCCCCACCTTCCCCTATCCCCCCTCCCCTATTTGCCTTCTACCCGTCCCAGATTTCACCACCCCTCCCTCCTTCCTAAGGTAAATTTTTGATACAAATTTCATAACGCCAGAGCTCACCATTATATGTAAAAACCTTTGCGGACGTGTGCAAAATAACTCATCGGGTGGGAATACTATTCTTGTCCTACCGGTATTTCAATGGAAGATGCTCCGAGGAACTAGCGTCATTGATCCCTTCGGCACCGGTGCGTAGTCGGGAAACACGTAAAACGCGTGCCCAACACGGTTGACATTTGTCACATGAGAACGGGTCGCTTCTTCGACTCGTTCTTATGTTCAACAGCTCGGCTGTGGAACGATTTGCCGGCCTCTGCGTTTCCGCCTTCCTACAACATGGGTCTCTTCAAGACCAATGTTCATTCCTTCCTATCCTCAAAAAGACCCTCCTCACAGCATCCCAGATAATAAAGGCCCTGAGGGAAATTATTTTCCTCAGGGCCTCCTGTGTGGGGTTAATGTAAAAAAAAACTAGCCCCAAAATTTCCTCGCAATCGGATGAATAGTATAGGAAATAATTTCAAAATGCCATAGGTCACTTTTAGATATAGAAACCATCGTGGGCATGGGCACATCAAATCACCAAAGTTTCATCGCAATCGGATGAATAGTAAAGGAAATAATTTCAAAATGCCAGAGGTCACCATTATATGTAGAAACCATCGCAGGCATGTAAACATCAAATCGCCAAAGTTTCATCGCAATCGGATGAATAGTAAAGGAAATAATTTCAAAATGCCAGAGGTCACCATTATATGTAGAAACCATCGCAGGCATGTAAACATCAAATCGCCAAAGTTTCATCGCAATCGGATGAACAGTAAAGGAAATAATTTAAAAATTCCAGAGCTCACTATTATATTTAGAAACCATCACAGGCATGTGAACATCAAATCACCAAAGTTTCATCACAATTGGGTGAATGGCTTAGGAACGTATAAGGAACAAACAAAAAAACATTATTTTTATATATTAAGATTAAAATCTGCAAATAATAGTTCTATACTGTTTCCAACACTACTGAAAGTTTCTAAGAACTCCTAAAAGCAAACTAAAAAGTATGTGTTCTGGTATGGTAAAATATTCTCTAACAATACACTCTTTAACAATACCCATGAACATTTTTGTTTTGTGAAGATTTTCTATTCTCTCACAACAGCTAACACGGCCCAAGTTCCAGGGGTTTCTTTCAGGGGGCGAAATTATAAAGGTGATTTGTGTGTTTTTTGTTCTTCCTTCGTAAATAAACCGCGGGCATTTGCGAACGAAATGAAAAACAAAGCCACGATAATCCAGTGTTAAAATATCGCCAATAAAACGCAATAATGCGGGGCCGTTGTGCGTTCCCGCCCTTTATTATGATAAGGGTTGCCATCCTAATAAAAATAAATACCCTATATTATGACGTCACGTAAAAAGGGAGAGGGGGTATAGAAATAATTATCTGCATTTTATGTAAGAATTTTGTACAGCCAGCGCACATAAGTTTCAATATAATCTTGATGATAAGTTACTGAGTCCATAATAGGGAGTGAAAAAATTAACTTTACGGAACGTTTAACATGTACAGTAGTAAGCTGTAAGATACAACGCTCTGGATCTATTGTAGTTGAAAATCCTGGCATTAAATAGTTTTCCGCATTAAAAAATTGACGTCCGTGAAAACCCGCGAATTCAAACGCAGAGGTCGCGGTTAAAACCCCGGCGTGCACAAATAAATTTCATTTAATTAATTTCGATAACTTAATAGATAACTTAATAGTATACCTACTATATTTGCGACACGTTCCTGATTGGTAGTGATATTCTTTCAGAATCGTATTAGTAAAAACGACCATTCTGTATACAAACTTTGTTTATAATTAATAATAAACATTTTCTTCATGTTCCTTTAATTATTTCCTGACCACAAAATTTTCCAAATTTTAAAATAAAAAAATTATATAAATACTAGCTTTTCCCCACGGCTTCGCTCGCATAGTATTACGGGAAATTATTGTAGCGGTTGAACTTATCAATTATCCCCCCTCCTCCCCACCCCCACCCCTTTCCGCATTCCATACATTCATTCCCTTACATTCAGTTTTCAAACATCTCGCCTGCCACCTAAATTTCATAAAGCTATAGCTCAAAGAAAAAAAGAATTATCCAATTTTGTTCATTCGTTCGGAATTTATGCGCTTACAAACATTTCGGATGTTTATTTTTAATTAAATATTTGGAAGTTTGTTAATATAATAAAAAAATTACACTATTTATTATTCAGTCTTTATAATCGTTACAAATTATATTTTTAATGTAGGAACTTATCTGACATTTATACCAAAACAGAAGCTTGTCCTAAAAAAACAAAACGTATTCTAATATTTGAATTTTCTGGAGCAGTAGCTGACCAGGGGGCTGAGTATCTACCAACTTAGAGCCCACAAATATATCAACATCGTTTCCATGGAAACGATTTTTTTCTGACGTTAGCAAAAACTCGCTTTTGTTAGCGACAGAAAACGTATAACAAATATGATATATTAATATTTATAATTTCATAACGCCAGAATTTGCCATCACATACAGAATATAGTCTTCGAATATAATTTAGCTTTCTATTGGTGAATGAATTTTTAAAGTCTTTTTATTGGTTAATGCGTGAAAGCGTCATAAACAAACTCGAACAGTTTCGCATTTATAATATTAGTATGGATATAGAAAACGGGAACTTTAAAAATCCCCAAGGTATTATTAAAGAACTTTGCAATAACAAACGCAAAACTCTGCTACAAAAAATCCTACAAAACGTCTAAAGAGTGTTACGTCACATCAACAAAATCCAAAACATTTTACGAAACTTCATCGTAAATTTCAATTAGCATCCGTAGCAGCCTACTCGCAGACAAAACAAGTCCCAAAACAAAGATTTATTATTTTGTATTTCTGCTCTTTCGAGCTTTTCTTTGCTCTTTTATGCTGTTTTTGTTCCCATTTCAGTGAAAATGCAGATCTTTCTCCACTGGGGGCGATGCAGATAGGAAGGGATTGCTTCCCCATTTCGCCTAGAGAATAAATCTCAATCATTACTTGGTCCAGGGTCCAGACAGAAAGCTGGCATGATAAAACGTCGAAGTTTACTCGATTCAAATAGATTATCGTGGATATTTTTCTGGTTTAGATATTCAATATTCACAACGTAATATGAATCTCAGAGATACTTTGGTACATTTGATACTCTTAGTATATTAATGGCAAAATTCACTGTTTGATTTAATATTTGCTTTGATTTAAAACAGTGTTTAATATCTTCAAATAGAGATTTCTCTTACTGACTTTTGTGGTGCTGTGCCGTTAAGTTATGTTTCCGAATTAGAAGATTCGTCGTAATCAAACGAAAAACAGGAAAGCGTTAATGTTACGTAGAGAAGCTTAATAAGAATAAAATACAACTAAACCTAACTTTATTTGAGAAAGTGATATGTAAAAGGTATCAAGTTATGATATTTATTGATTAATTTATTATATTTGAGTTAGTTCACATCATCGTGTTTCCTTCAGAATTTTGGCGTGTTATTCAGAAGGTCAAAATATTTCCGCTTCATAATAAAATGCAAATAAATTAAATATTTCTGAACATATCCCAAAATTAAAAACTGTTTTGGAAAGGTGATAGAAAATGCTTCAAATCTTATTATTTAAAATAAAAAATAACGTTCGATACATTAAAATTTTGCGTTTAAACAAAAAGATTTTAAAATGGCTAACCTCTCGGTTTTTCTAACAAAAATTAATGATAACGAAAAAAAAACATATTTTATTAGAAAAATGAATAATAAACGTTACAGTCACCTCACTTTTCTGTCTTTTTATAAAAAAACAATTTTTAAAAAAATTCTCAAAGTAAAATTTTTTTTTTCTAATTGCGGTTGAACACATTGGTTTCATAAAGGTGTACATTTTAATTTTACGGTAGTTATTTTTTCGACAAGACCGTTAAGCGTGGTGTTGTGCCTTTCTAACACTGTTTAGAACATATTTATTTATTTATTTATAAATAAACGCCCTTTTTCGGGGCTTTTACATATATAGCATAGAAAAAAAAATTTATTGTACATAACTGAACTGCCTCAATAACAATATTTTAAATTTATTCAAATCTATCATTCTGATAGTAATGGAGTTACAGCGATTTACATGAAACGCATGTGAGCTGGGACAAATATGGTCTCCTGCCATTCAAGGGGTTTGTTACATAAAAGTATTTGTAACAAGGTGTGTGCACCCTTTTATACACACTTTATTTATGATCTCGGTGTGTGGCACCGTGTGCTTGCACTCTAGTGCTTGCCAATTGACCGCAACACGACGGACCCTTTTTTTGAAGATCGTTACGATTCTGATCATAATTCTTCGCTATTTTGGGAGCTGACTGGTAATCATCCTGGAGGGATGATTGGCATCGAGAATCATCTGAATCTACTGCTTCTGGAGGGTTCTTGTGGCTGGGAGCCAATTGCCTAGAGTCCTGCCCATCTCACGATGAGATTCGTTTTCACAAACGAAGATTTTATAATGCGTCCTTTCAACTACCCACAGTATCAACACAAACTATTTAAACCTAAGCAAACCCTTTGCCAGTCAGCCTTAGTTTTTGTTAGTATGTTATTTTTATTTTAATATATATTTTTATATTTAAAATACCATCTCTTCTTGAAAATCATCAACATACTCCTTACATCTGCCATGCGAGTCATTTTTGCTCTTAGTAATCTACCTTGTACCTTGTTGCCACTCATCCCAGGTAACAGATTAATAATTATCGCAAAATGTTGTTTACCAGTCCGTTACAACATACTGCTTATGAACAGTAGTTAAAGTTACAAAATAATTAGTATTTAAAATACCCAGAAAGACTTCCACAATATTCACACTCATAAAATCTGATTTCTTCACATATTTTAAAGAATGAATTAATAAGTTAGCTTTTTTACGCCCAATCAGATATCATAAACATCTTTGTTCTATTTCAAAATACATTTACTCACAGCACCAAAATTAGAAACACAATGTTTTAGGCCCATCAAAGCAGACTTAAGAGATTACAGGAATTGTGTATTGAAAACAACAAATCATACAATTTAAATCCATCGACTGCGGATGGTGTTGCCATGAAAAGCAGAATTTAGTGGGGAAAATTGGGGGTGCAAATTAACACCCCCTAAATTCGTATCATTCAGAATGGGCGGCAGACCGCCGGCGTTGGTTGGATTTTATACTGCAATAATTAATGAAGCAAAAACCGGAATAACCGACGTACAGAGCGAATAATTGAAACGAACGACCAAGCGATCATGCCTGTTACTTCCGCCGGATTTGGCGGGAGATTCAAACGGCAAAATGCGGGATATTTGAATTTGGAATGATGTTTAATCTATCGAAGCCTGAATCAAACAATAATGTAAAACTCCTGTTTTTCAATGTTTTCTTTGAAAGATGCCCTTTTTCAAACCTCCTTCGAGTTTGTTGTATTTTTTAAATGTTAAATTTCAGATTTAGGTTGAAAGAAATGGGGAATATTTGAAGAAGGGGAGTAGGGAGGTTTGAAAGTAATTTAACTATTTATTCAAAAGTTGCCATAAACTTAGACAAAGCTTAAAATAAAATAATTACTTTGTAAACATCACTTTTATTGTTTTATTTTAAATTATAATGTCACATCATGTAGTATTGGTTTCATATTAAAAAAAAATAGGTAAAGAAAGGCTTTAATTTTGGGTGAAATTGAGAATATTACTTTTACTCTGGAACGCCATACTAAAGTACCTTTCGTAAATGTATGTTTTATTTAAAATAAAATAAAAATAAAGAATAAATTATCTTTTTAAATTGCATTAATACATTATTTTAAAGAGCTCCACTAATTAATTCTTAAACCAAAATTATTGTAAACAACCATTCCGTAGGTCACCCGGAAGTGGTTTGCTAAGTTAGGTGACTGAGCAGTGGTCCCGGGTTCATGAGGTGTCTTGTTGTCTAGGTTTTGGCGGCGGATGCGTTTGCCCATCTTCTGCGTGGCAGGCCAGATCGGTTGAGGGAGACCTTTGATTACTCCCGCCGGACACTTTCGACCCATTGCCTTGAACCGCAGTGGGAGGAATGATTTCATATGTCCGTCACTCCTGGATATGACCCACAAATTAATACCCACCCCTCATTTTTCCTTCCCAGAATTTCTTGTCCTTCTTTTACCTAAAAAGACCCTCCACACAGCATCCCCAAAGATGACATAGGCCCCGAGGGAAATTGTTTCCACAGGCCCTCCTGTGAAGGGGTTTTTGTAAAACAACAACAAATTAATTAAATTGAACCGATTTCAGTAATTTTAAATATTTAGTAATAATGCAAAGTATAATATTTAGTAATAATGCAAAGTATAATATTTAGTAATAATGCAAAGTATAAGCTTTTCGATTTGGAAATATTTTATTTTTTGTAATACTACGATAAAAGCCAGCTTATTAATTTAACATTCCAAAGCTTCAACAAAAATACGAAAATAATTATTAATCACAAAAAACTATTAGAGAAGAATCTCATTTTAAATGAATTCAAAAGAAATTTTAAGCGTCTAGAAATAATTGAAAATCTCTGTCCAAGAATTTGGAATTTGACATAACAAAAAGCGATGAATTGAATTGTGCCAAAGTTTCGTATTAATTAATTTCAAGCTGCGGAAATCACAATAGGTCGACTATGAAACAAGAATTCAAATCGTCTGAACAACAAGGGAACCCAAAGGGAGATGGGAGTTGTGTCCCGTCCTTTTAATTCCAAGGAAATGAATGACAATGACAAGTAACTTTGGGAAAAGCGCTGATTATTTGATAATGCAAAAATCTGGATCGGCCTTGACAGATTTGTATTTTGACAAAGTGTTTGACGTTGTAACCGATTGTGAAGAGTTTGACTTAACGTTCGAAAAAGTAAAATATGTTATTAAGTTCTTCTGTACGTCTCGTACATATTTTATAATTTATCAATGTAAGTTTTTTTATAAATAGGACAACATTTGTTGCCTGTATAATTAAGGATAATTTTGAGAGAAGTCTTGCAGACATCGTTTATAATAAACGCATGAAATTAATTATTAAAGATTTTAAACAAGTCTCTTTTAACGGAAGCAATCTTCCGAACAGGACCTCCATCGATATGCTTGGTGTAACTCTAAGTGACCAGCTCAGGTACGGGGGCTCCATCGAAGCCAGAGTTAAGTTAGCCTCTCAGAAACTGGGCGTACTGTACAGGGCCCGCAGATACTTTAATAGTACCCAACTGCTAACCCTGTACAAATCGCAAGTGCACCCCATGGTTGAATTTGGCAGCCACTTTTGGTGCCTTAAAAAAAAAAACTCGACTCTGCGCAGAAACGGGCGGTCCGTTTGATAGATTCTCCTAACTAAACAAACGGATTGCAATCTTTAGAGCACACGCGTCAGGTGGGAATGCTGTCCTTGTTCTACCGGTATTACAATGGAAGATGCTCTGAGGACCTACCGTCATTGATCCCCTAGGTACTGGTGCATAGTCAGAACGTTTCAACTCTGATTGGTGGTCTAACATCACGGCGGATGCCATAGTGTCACTGGCTCCAGACGGTAGCAGTTGGGACTCTTGTGCGGTATTCGTATAAAAAAAAATCAAGGATTATTCGCCAAACCAAAGCATTTCCTTCAGAATGGCAACCTTCTTCTCCAAACTATTGTGGGTAACTACATAGCACAAACAGCAATATGACGTCTTGCCTTATTTTGACACTTTGTTACGTCAGAGTGATGGAAAACTTGATACGAGTTGAGCATAATATTGTCGATGTACCGAAAACATCAATAAGCTCACAAGCAGTGGTTTACCTGATTCAGGAAATCTTGTTTCTGATTTTTAAAGTGTTTATTAAAAATATCCCTCGACTTTAATTAATATTACACTATTGTAGCAAAGAGGTTGATATTTTCAATGTTTTTAATGCAATTTTTTATTATTATCACTATATATCTGCCGTAGGTAGATCTGATCAACAAACAGCGCGGGAAAAGAACGCCATCTTTCGAGTAAACAGAACGTAACATTTTGTTTTGAGAGCAAACAGAACGGAAGGCCCGGGTAAACAGAGAAAGATATTGTTGAATTGTTCGCAGGGATTTTGGATTTTGGTTTCGGCCGGACCGAGAACTCGGAAGGTCAGACCTCAGACCCGAAAGCCCGGGAAGGTTGACATAAAGCACACCTTTCGCTGAAATACCAAAGATTTGTTGATTAACTTGACGTCCACAATTTAAATATATATTTTAGGATTACGGCGGAAATCGAAGCCGGAAACTAACTAGAATTACAAAAGGGGACTACGGTACTCTCGAATTTTTAGTGTTTTGAGGGGGAAGTATTTGTATAGCGTAACAAAAATTAAAATGTTTGTTTAATTTGTTATGTGCAAAAATCAAACCCTCATCCTTCCAACTCAATGTCAAATGTCGACTCAAAGTAAAAAAAAAAAAACACATAGGTAGGGAAGCTAGAGGACCAGACTGTTCAGTTATTTTTTTACATTATCCCCATAAAGGAGGACACGAAAAATATAATTTCCGTCAGGACCAATGTCATTATATTTTGTTTGTATTAAACAATTAAGTCAGTCACCTACAAATATTTACAAAATATTACATGTTTACATGGTTATATGACCTAGTGAAGTTTCCGCATAAGATTGATTGTTTGTTCGTATGTTATGCGCTGCAATACAGTTCATCCGATTGCAATGAAACTTTGATGATTTGTTGTGCGCACGCCCGCAAAGGTTATAGGCTATATATAATGGTAAACTCTGGCGTAATGAAATTTGTATAAATGAAAATGAGTATATTTTATATATCTTAGCGGCAGGGAAGGAAGCATGAGGGAAAGGGTTATGAAGGAGGTGGAGTTAGCGGGAGGGATGACTAGGGAAGGCGTTGAAGGCGAAAGGGGACGCGGAGGGAAACGGGGACGGATGGGAAAGGAAACTCGGGGAGAAATAATTTAAATCTTTCCATTACAACGCACACCGGGTACCAGCTAGTATTTTATAAAAAAAAACAAACAAAGAAAAACATAAAGAGAAATCTTTAAAAAAAGCCATTTTTGGGGATGCAGGGAAATTTTTTAAGTAAAGGAAATTCTGGGAAGGAGAGGAAGTTCTAAGAAGGAAAGAGGTAAGAGGTATAAGTGGTAGGAAGGCATTTGGAGGTCATTGTGTCCAGGAGTGACGTATGAATCCCTCCCACTGCAAGGCGTCGGATCGAGAGAATCCGGCTGGAGAGATCAAATAATCTTCCTCAAACAGCTTCTCCCTAACCGACACAAACAGCAGACCTGGATAAACCTCACGAACCCCACGAACCCCATGAACCCGGGCGTGCCTGTACAGTCATCAAATGCAACGAAGCAACTTGGGGTGAACTACGGAAGAGGTGTTGGTTAAACAATGAAAAGTTCGACGTTGTAACGTTTCACACTCTTTTATCTAATGCGAAATGCTAGTTCTGTCTCAAGATAAAGATAATATCTGTTACAGCGTAACAAGTATGAAACCCGAAGTCAAAACTTGAAAAAATATAATAATTTGTTCAAAAGTTGTGAAGTGAGAATATGGCAATAAATAAGGAACTCAATTCGCAGAAATAACTTGCAAAGCTCGCTATCAAACGAATAAAATTGCAAAAACACAGCACTTTTCTCGTTTCTACCGCGTAGTACCAGGATTTTTGGAAATACTTATCTTTGCTTTCGAGAATTCGCTTTATTTGCTCGGAATAAAGTAAAAATAATTAAGCACCATATCCGTAAATACCCGCGAAAGCCTTCAGGATATAAACATGGGCGCAAACTTCTGAGACTCGGAAAATAGTTGGTGGTAATTTAAGCTCACGCTGGGGAAGTTTACTGATGTAACACTAGGCAAATATAGAATTATGGAATTTAAGGCTCTGAAATTTCAGGAAGAGCAATACAACTTTTGATGGAGAGCTTTCGAGACTCAAGAATGTTAAGAAACAATTTTTTTCGAAGGTTTTGCCGTTTAGGCAATTTAATAAGGCAGTAAATAATAAAGTATGGATTTATCAGAATGCAGAAAATCAGTTTATGCGATATTTGGTGGGGCAGATACTCTCGTACTGAGTTCTGGTGTCACGAAATTTTCACAGCGTGAAATTAATCAGAATAAGTTTCTTCTTAAATATTAAGCAGCAGATTCACGTGACATTTGAAGCAGTAGAAACTCTCGTACTGAGTTCTGTTTACAACGTTATTTTCATCACATATCATTTGATATCTTTTACGAATGTATTTAAATTTTTCTAATGGATAGAGTAATTAATGTGGCTTATAGGTACTTACCAATATGGCAAATTTGTATTTAAAGTGGAAATTATTCTCAGGATAACTGATTTGTCACGCTTACCTGAAACAAAGAAATTAATATATTTAGTTTTAATTCAAATATTTTAATAAGAATTTTTTTTACAATAGCTCCTCACTGGTGGTCCTCAGAAAATTAAATCTTTCAAGGCCTTCTTCATCTTTGGAAATATTGTATAGGGAGTCTTTACAGGAGAGGAAGTTCTGGAAGGTTTGAGGGGTGGGTAGGAATGTCCGTAGTTTGAATCTATCCCTCCCACCGCGGTGCAAGGCGACGAGTCGAGAGAGTCCTGCTGGAGTGGCCAAATAGTCTCCCTCAACCAGTTGCTTCCGATCCAGAATGCCATGCAGTGAGCAGGCATTGGAGGTTATCCACCACTTACCCGCCTGGTATAAGTAACAGATGGTTACTCCTTCAAAGCTATCTCTCTCGGAAGGACTCTAATTTTTTGAAAAAACGAAGCTACATTTAATTTAGAACGAATCTAGACCTCCAGCGTCCCTGCATACGTTGTTAGCAAGCAGTATGCAAGTGCTTAAAGGGAAATACAAGATACAGTGAGCAGGCTGACGCATCCGCTGGTAATACTTAGACAAACCTCACCTACATGCACCCGGACAACCCTCCTTACGAACCCGGGCACCACACTTACGACAGAAGTATTCGTTATTATATATTATATAAATTCATAGCCTTATGTGTAAAGTAATAAAAAACTTTCGTACAGTGAGGCTATGGCGTTCCAATAATAAGAAATTCTGGAATAAGGCAACCGTTTGCGGTTTGCACCATCATTTCCACCATGGAGTTTTGACAACTGTCAAGAATAAACCAATATTAGAATTACTTATTAGAAAAAAGCATTTTCTTTGCGGTTGTAATGATTAAAATATAAACACACGTATTTGTTTGAAACAAGTAGTTTAAAAATTTTGTCGTTTGTTTGTTTAAAAAATATTGAAATAATAAGTCAAGTTTCGGTTAAAGCTGAGTAAAAAAACTACTACGAGTAAAAAATAAAATACCAAAGGCCTAGGTCTAGGCGATTTGAATAGACGGTAAACAGTGTTATTTTCTTAACAAAATAAACGCGATATATTCACGTATACAAATTGAAAAATAAAATGATACATCCTTTCACATTTTGCATGCTTATACTCGTACAAAATTTATTATTTCTAAGCATGATTCGCTCCAATACGAAGTTGGACAACATCAATGACTTCTGAACTATTAAACTGCGGCTGAATTTGGAGATGTTGTACTATGGGAAAATTCTGACGTAAAGTCTGTCAATTAATAGTAGAAAATATTAAAAATGGAAGTATAAAATTTGTAGGCTGGCAACACCAATTAAACTGTCAAAAAATATTCTTTTAAACCGAATATATAATCACTGTAATCACATTTTATAAACATTTTCTTGTTATGAAAGAAAAAAATGAAAATCGAAGAAGCACTGTTTTTAACGTATCTACTTAATAACGAAAATTTGAGTAATTGGTGTTTAACAAAGCGATTTGCTTTCATTTAATTAAACATAAATTTGAATTTAACAGTTGGTGGAAAGGAAGATTCACTAACGCTGAGTTTAGTTACACTACTTTTAGATCTGAATGAGTTAAATATATTCAGATCTAAAATAGACATGATCTAAAGCCCGAGAAAAGCTAGGTACTAAAGCTATCATTTAATAAATTTCTAAAGTGTGCTTTATATTTTATTACAGAATCGTTATTCTTCATCATATTCACAAAAAATTGCAAAGATATAATACAGCTACATGCAATTCTAATTTTCAGATCAGTGGGTTCATTTTGATGCCTTATTTTTTACAAAAATGTAGTTACACAGTATAACGTTTCTGCTATGAGTTTTATTTTCAATGTTGCTATTTGAACAACAGTAGCGCCCTTTTATGTTTTCTGCTTTTATTTGACAAACTGTACAGTATGTTTTTAATCTATTCTGCATTTCTTTTGCTACGTGGTTTTTCCCGCATTATAAGCTATCTACTGGTGAGTTTAAGTATTTGTTTCTCATTATATAACCCAGATAGCGCAGCAAGAAACGGTTTTTAATCATGTTCTCTATTTCCTTGTTTTTAGATATTCTTGTCATTAACTCTATACTAGAAGTTAGAGCCTATCCGGGGAAATCTCAACACTAGACAATAAGCTCAAAGAGATTCGCTTTGATGTTCAAAGGGTTTAAATGTGTGGAGGAAATGGACGGAGAAAGGAGTGATAGGAGAATATAACGATAGAATATGAAGTACAAGAGACCCGTGAAAAGTCACGGGATATTATAATTATCGTAGGTTTGATAATGTGCACGTCAGCTAAAAAGCGCAGACCTTTGAAAATTCACGAAATCTGACTTTATTGGTCAAGATATTTCAAATTTAGAATTGCGCCCAAATTTGCGCCCAAGAAATTTCAAATATAGAATTAGAAGTGCGCCCCTCGGGTGAATTTGGCAGCCACCTCTGGTCTGGAGCCCCAAAATACCTAAAAAAACCTCGACTCTGGGCAGAAACATGCGGTCCGTTTGATAGAATGTCCTAACTTTACAAACGGATTGCAATCTTTAGAGCACAGACGACAGGTGGGAATGCTGTCCTTATTCTACCGGTATTACAATGGAAGATGCTCCGAAAAACTAGTGTCATTTGTCTCCTCGGCATCGATACACAGTCAGGAAACACGCCAAACACGCGCCCAACATTTGTTCATGGTTGACATTAGTCACACGAGAACGGGTCGTTTCTACGATTCGTTCTCGAGTTCAACAGCTCGGCTGTGAAACACCCTCCACAAAGCATCTTCAAAGATGTCATAGGCCCTGAAGGAAATTATTTTCCTCAGGGCCTTCTGTGTGCAGTTAATGTAAAAAAAAGTAAAATTTAACAAAAAATTAATAATTCATTTTTAATAAAATAACTAATAAAAATGCACTTACAATAAAGAAATCTGAAAAAAAATAATATAAATAGGTACTTTTATGTAATTATCTCTTTATTACAACACTCCCAATTTTGAAAATGACACATAAATTCAAACCTAGTCCGAGTGTCAGAGTTCAGTGAACCAGAGATACAATCACAACCGAAATTAGTATTTTTTATGCCTTTTCGTCCCGGAACGAAAAAAATCACACATGACCCGAAGGGGGGTCACTCGGGGACCCCAATTTGTTTTGCTTATTAAAGGGTGTTAATGACATATTTTTTTGTAATTTGTTTTGATAATAATTAGAGGGAAGTGTATTCATCGTATTTCAGTAGTCATTTTAAAAATCGTTTGATAAATAAAGTCATAATTAATATTCTTATGAATTTAGACCATAGCTTGTATTTTTCCATAGAAAACAGAGAAGGCGGGCCGATAGCCAACACAACACCTTGTTTCTGAATCTCGACTGGCGATTGGCGTTCACCGGAAACGACTCAGACCGAATGATCTTTGACCGGCAAGCGAACATTATAGCATTGTTAAAAGAGCAAACGAGATGCGCGGTGTAAACGAACGCGGTCTAGTCCTTTCCACTAACAACTTAGAAATTATTTGCTATCGCTTAGAATTATCCCGATACATTCAGCAGATAGGGATGGGGTACGCCCGAACAGAGGGGAAGGGGGGCGGGTGGCACAGATTATTCGCCGGAATTTGTTATAAACTATTTAATTTTAAGAAAAGTAGTAATGCGATATTAATTTTTTTTAATGCAAATCGATAACCAAATAGTTTTTCTAAGATTACCCAAATTATTGAGTTTGTGGTTTAAAAAACAACTTAGATACAGCGTAAAACTCTAGTTAGTGTAAATGCGTTCCCCCGGTCCGGTAAGGAAGTGTTAAAAAAGCAAAATGAAACATTGCAGCAAGTTGGTACAATTCATTATGTGGAAGAAAGTAATGTATTATCACTCTGATAAAGTGATTTGATAAAGTAGGACCTAAATTGATCCATCCTAAGTCTACTTGACAGTTTTTCAAAATCTCAACTTCGCAAAATGAAAATGTAGTAATTTGAAACTCTAACGAACAAAAGCTCAAGTTTATATGACAGTCACGGACCTCCCCTCAAAGCGGGCAATATCACGGAGCCACCATCACAGTCGTTTCGAGGCGACACCGCTGGAGATTTTAATCTCGCGAAGGAAGAAACGGCCTATGGAAAACCGGACATTTTTCTCATAAACTTGCTGTGCAGTTTTGTTATCAACATCTCAAGGGACAATTTTTTTCAAAATTAATTTAGTTTATTATCAAGCAAAAAAATTTTAAAAGAAATATGATAGTAAAATAGTAAAGCAGCCGGTCTCTACCGACACCAATAAGTTTTTTTAATACATATAAATACCGCACAAGAGTCCCAACTGCTCACGTCTGAAGCCAGTAACATTATGGCATCCCCAATCGGGGTATGTTGTGAGGCTGAAGGTAGCGGGAGGGGAAGCAGATGAGGAGGAGGAAGGTGGTAAGTACCTGGCTATTCAGAACTGGTCACCAAACACGGCTTAAGCCATTTCAAGCAACGTTTCATTTCTGAACGGTGGTCTTACACCAGGGCAATACTGAGAGTATCTTCCACTCCGGAACGTGCCGCAAATATACTATATATTCTTTTAAATGAAGAAATTGTGAAATAACACAAATTATTCAAATAAAATTTATTTGCCACGCCGGGATTCGATCCAGCGACCTTCGGAATGCGAGTCAAAAGCCTTACCGCTGGACCAATTGAGAAAAACAGTTGATTTATAAACAAGTTCTGCTATGTAATTATTATTACGCGTTACAGCGGTTTTGCTTTCTGAAGGTATTATCAAACTGTGGTCATGCCACTTACAGACAATGTATTTATATTATTTTTAGAAAAGTATACAATATGGGGCAAACAAATACATAATTAATACGTTTAATTATGTCCTAAAAAAAGTTAATTATTAAAATTTTCAATTTAAATCTCAACTTCCTTTAAAACCCTGGATTCTGCAAATATTTTCTACAAAATTTAGTCCTTTTCTCGAAAAGGAAAAATTAATAAATTCGAACGGAAGCCACTTCCTGTCTGAAAAATGGGAATAGTTCCGCGCCTTCTTTCTCCCGCGAGAAACGGAAATGACTCTCAGCTGAGTGAAATTTTGAACTCGTTATAATATTAGGGAGTGAATTCTGTGGCGTTGCAAATTATTACGTAAGGGTTAGTATCCCCAAAGGGGTGCACTTCATGGGAAAACTTGCAGGGAGGAATTTAAGAGAAGTTAAAGAAACAAAGAAGTATTGTTAGCCTGTAAAGAACAGGCTGGAGGCCGAATGCAGTTCGTCAGGAAAAGCATTCTTCTGAAATAAATGCTGAAACTTATTTCTACTTCTCCTTCCTCTACCCTGGCAACTTGAAGAAGAACAGTTTACTTATTAGGAATAATAACGAAGTAATTTACATTCAAGGAGATGTAACTTTGCACTATTTTACTTAGTACACAAAGAACAGCAACCAGTTTTTAAATTGCAGATAGACAAAACAAATGCGTTCAGAATACAAGATGTACAAGACAGAGAAAAAGAAAAATTAAAAACAAGTTCTTAATGAATGATATAAAAATTTAGAAATGGATGCGTAATGAAAGCAAGTAAATAAAAAGTTAACCCTTCAGAATTTTGGCGTATTTTTCAGATGGTCAAAATATTTCCGCTTTACAATAAAATGCAATAAATGGAATATTTCTGAACATATCTCAAAACTAAAAACAGTTTGTGAAAGGTGATGAAATACGATTTTAAATTGTATAATTCACAATAAACATATAAATTTTGAAATATAAAAATTTTGAATGCAAACATAAAAATTTTTTAAAAATTGCTCACCTCGTGCTTTTTCTTACTAAAATTACTAATAAAGAAAGTGTTTAAATTTCAATTATAAAGAAAAAAAAACAACATCTGTATATGTATTTTATTAGACAAGTGCTTGTAAATGTTATTGTCACCTCACTTTTTTGTCTTTTTATATAAAAGTAATTATTAAAAAATTCTTAAAGTTAATTTTTTTTTTCAAATTGCGATTCAAAACTTTGGTTTCGTGATATAACATAATTCTCACTCTGATAGTAATGGAGTTACAGCGATTTATACGAGACGCACGTGAGCTGGGATAAATATTATCTCCTGCCATTCAAAGGGTTAAAAAACAAAAAGTGTTTCTAAAGGAACAATATAACATTTTATGTGTTCAAAGTACCTAGAAGGGAACGTCTTAGAAGCTGACATGTCCGACACTTTGGACATCCAACGACAAACCCGAGCACTGTGCTCGGAAGCAAACACGCTTAAAATACGATTCCCGAGATGCAGTCCACATATAAAGCAAACGCCATACAGCACCTATACAGGACCGTTTTCAACCCCACGTACAAGGGAGTGTTGGACTATGACTTGAGCAAGAAACATGTGTAGGTCTCTACTGGTCAGATGTATGTTAATGGAATGCTGCATCGATTAACCCTAAGTGGCAGAGGGTGAGGGATGCAGGCACAGGCAAGGATACCAACTCTTAATGAGACGTAGAGTAACGCGGCAGTATCCCAACTGAGTCGAGAATAACAACAGCAATATTTAAAAAAAATAGTTAAATTCAGGAGTTCCTTAACTACATACATACAAGAAATATCACGTTATTTTTAATAGTAACAATGTTGAATGACACTGTTCTAATTGAATTCTACAGCAATTCCTCCGCTCAAGGCATACGTAGTGTGCAGGATTATTGAAGGCCTTTTTGGTTATAAAATATCTTACGGCAATGCTGCATGTCCTGTCCAGTTATATGAATATAATTTTAAACGGCTCTTGAAACAAACATGTCAAAATAGTGAAAAAACAATTTGTGGAATGTTCGGGTCAGCCGGTAAGTTTTCTTAATGGTACAAATACATCAATAAGGATTTCTTTTGTCTAAAGTCTAAAGCAATTCCCTGAGCCTTCATTTATGTGATTTTGTTGCAAAAAAGGCGCAACATCAAAAGGCGTATCACGATCAAGCCTTACAATAAAATACTAAAAATTACGTAGACGTACAAATGCCTTGTCACATCAACGTGATCATAATAATAATAAAAAAAATTACAACAATCGATCAATCCTCAACGTAATAAAAATATTACAAATGCTGTAAAAAAATAGCAAACATCACGGAACGTGAACGCCACCTCTCAAACGTGTGACAATAATGAATGTAATGAAAGCGTCTATACACATATTTCCGCATCACGCATCTGGCTTGCGACGTGTTAACCCGAACAAACGGATTAGCGACGCTCCCGGCGGCTTAGGACGGGCGTCGGGCGCCGCGACGCGAGTAACCGTCACTTAAGCAAGCATCCGAGCTTAACTTTAAGACGTTCGAGTGTCAATTGAGCGTTGTTTTTGTTTGCCGGCTCGAAAATTATCGCCTTTTTTGCCCTCGAACAGGGATTTGAAATCTTATTCTAGATTACCCAGACTTAAGCGGGCCACGCAGCTTTGAGAAGATTAATGCTTTACAAGTTTAAACAACTCTGTTGTTGTGTTCCGATAAAAATAACAAAATAAGACTTCCAGCGAAGAGCTTTGGCGCAAATAAGTTAGTAGCGAAGCTGCTTTGTTATTCTGTTGATGTTTGGGTTATTATTTTAATTTAGCGGCGAGGTTTTGATATTTTATGTAAATATTTCGCAACCTTAAGACTTAATACGCGTGATAATCCGTTTGAGTTTTATGTTATTTAAAGTCACAAAATGTTTATGATTCTGACGAAATATCAAACAAACTTAAAACTTTGTTTCCTGACAGACAGATTTATTGTAATTTGAAAATGTTTAATGAATATGTGTACTATGTGTTATCAAGTAAAATATTATCTTTACACCACAACGCATTTAAACATAAAGGAATTCTGATAATAGCTCTGAGGTATGATGTATGATAGAGAGGTTTAAAATAGGTGTACGTAAGAAATATAATAGTGAATTTTATAAAATATTTTTAATCTGATAAAATCGTGAAAGGCTGTATTATGAATGAGATCTGAAATTACAGTGGATTTGGAAATGATGAGCGGATGAAATGGAAATGTGCGTTAAGAGAATAAAGAAAGTGAAAGTGGATGGACGAATAAGTCGAGAACGCTTTAGAAGGATATGGCACAATCAATTGATTTGATTGGTCTACTCAAAAAACGTTTAACTGAACTATAAAGGAAAAAGAGAGTAACTTACTGTCTAACATACCTATACTACAAGGACAAAAGCCTTAAATCTACTTATTTTGGCAGAAAAAAGTAAATTTCTTACAACAAAATTGCATAGGGTCCCTTCAAATAAAATTGAAATTACCGTGGAGATAAACGAGTTTAAAAACAACCAGTAGCAGTACCGTTTCCCGCGTCCAATATAAAGGCGGGTATTGGTACCGCCGCTCCGGAAACCATTTAATGGATAAACATCACCCCTGATGCAGGTCACTCCAAGATTGGTGACTTAGCAAGGATGCCCGGGTTTGTGGGGTGAGGTTTGTTTAGGTCTTGGCGGTGGATGCATTTGCCCACCTACTGCATGGCGGGCCGGATCGGGAGATACTAATTGAATGAGTCCTTTTGACCTCTCCAGCCGGACTATCTCGACCCATCGCCTTGCATCGCAGTGGGATGAATGGTTTCAACATTCGTCACTCCTGGAAAAACTTCTAGATTTTTTTCCTTCCCAAAACCTAACCTTCTTTTTTCCCTAAAAATAATCTCCACACAGCATCTTAAAAAATAACACAGATTCAGAGGGAAATTATTTTCCTCAGGGACTCCTGTGTGAAACTAACGTAAAAAAATAATGTCAAGATCTAAGTGCACATGAAGATGAGGAAATTATAAAAATATGAAGACATCGCAAGTTAAACACCAACACAATCCACAATCCGCCTCAGAACAGAAATCCAAATGAGGAGGAGTGTGAATATACAAAACTCGTATTTTATAAACATATTACTTGCACTTAGTTATGTTACAACCGATAAATCATCAGTATCATCAGTATATTAATACGTGAAGCAAAAACTTTGTACCCCTTTTTACGAAAATTGTGCGGACGGAGGAGTATGAAATTTCGCACAC
Source organism: Glyphotaelius pellucidus (assembly GCA_936435175.1). Taxonomy (NCBI): domain Eukaryota; kingdom Metazoa; phylum Arthropoda; class Insecta; order Trichoptera; family Limnephilidae; genus Glyphotaelius; species Glyphotaelius pellucidus. Next base: position 7,352,628 of record OW386554.1, on the reverse strand, counting down.
TTATAGTTTATATAGAAAAGGAGTGCAGAATGTTAATATTTTTTTTTAAATTATGCATAAAAATCAATAAAAAAAAACATTACAATTATGGTCGAATTTCGACCACTAGTATAGCTTAATTAGTCACTGATTAAAAAAAAAAATTTGGGTCTTTTACTTACAGCTGTAATGTAATTACGGAATGCAATATTTAGAGCACAGGTGTCAGGTAGGCATGCTGTCTACAGGTATTAGAACAGAAGATGCTCCGAGGAACGAATATTGATCCCTTAAGCACCGGTGAATAGTCGGGAAACACGTCAAACACGCGCCCAACATAATAGTACCCTTTACACACAGAGTTCGGAGCGGGACGTGCCCCGCGCCACTTCAGGCCGCTGCGCAGAAAAGTAAAGACCGAAAGTAAAATAACGGTTTACAGCGCAGTTCACTGTGAGACTTTTCTGCGCGGCGGCCTGAAGTGGCGCGGGGCACGTCCCGCTCCGAACTCTGTGTGTAAAGGGTACTATTATGTACATGGTTGACATTTGTCTCTTCAAGACCCATGTTCATTACCTCCTCGCCTCAAAAAGATCCTCCACACAGCATCTCCAAAGTTGACACAGGTCCTGAGGGAAATTATTTTCCTCAGGACCTTTGTGGAATTAATGAAACTGTACAAAAAGTAGATAATTGGGAGTGCATGCATGAGACAGTGTTAGGATTTTAATGGAGCAAGAAATGCATAGATTATTTTTTGTTGAATGGTGGATGGATACACAAAGAAGATATTATGTGATCATAACTGAAAATAACAGAGAAATACGTGTGAATTGATGTGTTCGTGTAAATACAGAAAATACAGGAAGAAGTATGTTGTATTACAGAGCTGTTCGACATTCCATCTTACAAGGAAACGGCGTGAAGTTAGTTAGCATTCAAATATTTACCATAACTGCTTTCAAATCGTGTGCATAAATAGTCCCAGATTATCTTGGCCTAACAAAGCCAAAGCTATGCTTAACCAGGATATATCTCTCAGCCAGACGAGCTGCAGCAGAAATGAGTTGGGAAACAATCAAGCCCTGATTCCGTATTCCTTGGCAGCCTTCCAGCTTAGAGCTTCGAGCTTCCAGATTCAGGTGCGGGATGTTTAGCTTGACTTAAGAGCGTCTCATTCACTCCCTCTTCTCCTAACCGTAATATTTATTTATTTATTTATTTAAACGCCCATAGGGCTTTTACATAAAGTGCAGTACATGTTTTTGGTAAAGTATAGGAAATAACAAAATATAATATAAACATAATATAACTGTAAGAAAAAAAAAGATTGACGGATGATCTCGACAAATAAACAGTGCTCGTCGAGAGACAGATTGTAATAATAATGAGATGTTTTATGTACGATTGAGGCTGTGATTGTTTAACTATCACAATATTTAAGTTTTACAATTTATTTATGAACAATCAATCATGCCATTTCTCAGCAGGGATAGGCAGAGAGGACAAATTATCAGACAACTCAGTCTTGGCAGACTCCTTGTTTAATTTACCTAGATACGTCACGTACATATCAATGACCTTGCCACGCCTTTTTTTTTCGACTTCTTCAATTGTACCAATATGAGGATTTTTTTTATACAAATCTAGAGTTTTATTCCGAGATTGTTGAATTTTTTTAAAATTGACCTTCAAAACAAGAGAAAGGTGACTGGTCACTAATTGCCCAGGGTTAGCAGTGCTAGACATCAAATACAGAGGCTAAGAAGTAAATTTGGATCGCCTTAAACCATAGTGAACTAACTCACTTTGCAATTTTTGGGTTAGAGCTTGAATTGAGGGCTCCAAATCACAATCTAGATATGTCAGAAAGGATAACCAATCAGAAAAAAACAATCTATGATCGGTCAATATAGTGTTTCTCTGCTTGGTTCTTTCTGACAGAGCTAGATTATGATTTGGAGCCCTAATTTCAAGCTCTAACTCAGAAACTGCAAAAAATGAGTTAGTTCACTATGGTGTAAGACGATCCATTTGTGGGTTGAGTACGGCAAGGTTAGATGAGGTTAGTTAGAACTACTTCGTTAATCAGAAATGGTTAGGTTAGGGTAGTTAACTACTTGGGTTAGCTTAGATTGGGTCACGTTAAAATACCCTACTAACTGGCCTATTAAGATATGGTTACCAATAAAAATATATTTATATTAGCATCGGGTTCTAAGGCGTTAACTCGGTTAGTTTCAAGATCTGCGTGTTTGTTACGAGCCCAGTTATTATCAACCCTTCGCAGAGCCGAGACTTGGCCACTCCACCCGAGCCGAACCGAACCAAACCAAACCAAACCACGTTAACTTAGGTTTATTCCCGGGAGAAAGTTCCTACCGCCTGCCGCCTGCAAGCTGCCAGGGGGGTTCAATCCGTAAAGCAGGGGTGGTAAACTGAGGTCTGCGAGTGGAACGAATAATTACCAAGATATTGTAGCCAGAGGTGAAAATGTATAATTGCTTAAAAATATTAGCTTGTTGCATTTTTTTGGCAGAGTCGAAATGAGATACTTCTTACCTAGGTGTACATAACATAATCTTAGCCTTTTAAAATGTAAGAGCAATATCAACTGTTCCCAACCGTCTGGAGCCAGTGAGACTATAACATTCTCAATTGCGGTATTTTGTGAGGCTGAAGGTATTGGGGAAGGGAAGGGTACATGGAAGAAGAAAGTGTAAAAGTAGGTTCAGATTTGGTCAAGCAGCACCGTTTCAAACAAAGTTTAAATTCTAAATGGTGTTCTTGCACGAGGGCGATACTGAGAGTATCTTTCACTCTGGAGAATGCCAAATTTCATGAGATATAAACAATTATTACAATTAATGAAAAAGTAAAAATAATAAATAAATAAAAAATTAAACACATCTAATTAGAAAATGATAAGATAAATAAAAAAACATGTCCTTCGCCTACGTAAGTAAAAAAATGATAATATTTGTTTTGTTCAAAAATACACAATTTGGGAAGAGGGTATGGGTACCGCCGCCCCGGGAACCATTTATTGGATAACCAACATCCCTGTCGTAGGTCACTCCAAGTGGTTCGCTACGTTTGGTAACTTAGCAGGGGTGCCCGGGTTCATGGGGCGAGATTTGCCCGGGTCCTGGCGGCGGAACGCGTTTGCCGGATCGGCTCGGATGCTGTGAGTCAGATCAGGAGAGACTGGTTGAGGGAAATCTTTTGAATTCTCCAGCCGAACTCTCTCGACCCACCGCCTTGCACTGGTGGGAGGGACGGACGCGTCCGTCGCTCCTGGAAACGCAGACCCCTAGATTCCTATCCACCCCTCATACCCTTTTCTTCCCAAGAACTTTCTTTCCTTTCTTCCTTTAAATGGACCCTCCACAAAGCATCTTCAAAGATGCCTTGAAGGAAATTATTTTCTTCAAGGCATCAATGTAAAAAAAATCGCTTTGAATTGAAAATTCCTGTCTGTGTGTCACTCAAATTTACTGCTTTACGAGAATTCGAATGAAATGACTTGAAAAAAGTTTACTCAGCGCGGCATAGTACCACCAGAAAGACGTAAAAAGTCGCTAATGAACTATCAATTTCAAATACACCTACCCCTAACGAGAATAAAAGTGACTATTTAGCCCCGCCACTCCTCGATAAGACTATCTGACTGTTCAAATTGCCACCAGCATTTCTCATCCGAGCCACACTTTCAGTTAAGGCCTCGGCTTAACGATCTATAAACACTTCCTCCCCCAAAACTGAAAATCCTGAAAGATCTGAAAAAGTCCTGAAATGAAAAACAAATGACTAATTATTACGATCCGACCCGGGGGAATAAATTTTGATTACGTTTCGATATTTACGACGTTGCTTCTTCGGAGATAAATGGTGAGGAGAATTATCAGGTTGAATTTCTCGTTAAAATGAAATGACAGAGTCGTTTGGTGAAATATTGCCAAATTAAGTATCTTGCGAAAATTTGTTGAAGATAAAATGATATAAATCATCATTTTTAGTAGAAAAAGTGACAACGTATTATCAAGATCGTAATTAAAACACGATCCATTGCAAAAAAAACCTGCTGATTAGAGACAGTGAGTTCTTAGTGAGTTCTTGGTTAATGGTGAAAATTGGAAAATTAGTTTAAGAAAAATAGCTTTAGCGCAAACCCGTGAAAAAATATGGGATGGTCTGAATTAGGTCCTCTCCTATTTTTTTTTTAATAACTAGCTTTTACCCGCGGCTTCGCTTGCATGGTATTATGGGAAAGAATCTTCCCACGGGAATGAAATGTTTTTTCCGGGATAAAAAGTTTCCTACGTCTTTCCTAGTCCTCCAATTATATCTAAGCAAGACATTACATCGATCGGTCGCTCCATTTTTGTTATTATTTAGTATTTTATAATTTAATTTACCAAATTCTGACATGGGCATTTACATTAAATAGCGAGTTTCGGGCATGCGTTGCTATTAACTTAATACAGAAATGCATTCATTTATTCATCATTCATTCAGTCATTCATTCATTTATTCATTTATTCATTCATTCATTCATCATTTATTCATTAATTCATTATTTAATTCATTTATTCATTCATTATTTCATTCATTCATTCATCATTCATTTATTCATTCATTCAATCAATCAATCATTTATTCATCATTCATTCATTCATTCACATTGATTTATCATTAATTATTTCATTCATTCATTCATCATTCATTTATTTATTCATTCATTCAATCAATCAATCAATCATTCCTTCATCATTCATTAATTCATTCACATTCATTCATCATAAGTTTCATAACAATCGGATGAACGGTTAGCAACGCATAATTTCATGATGCCAGAACTCATTTTAATTTTAAATACATAAACGGCTATACTGCCTTTTATAAATAAACATGTAATAGAGTACAAAAGTAAGAAAAATAATATCATTACGTAATAGTAGTTTAAAACTTAAAAATAACATACAATTATTTTGTATATTGTCATCATTGTACATAGAAACCATCGCGGGCATGCACACATCAAATGCCCAAAATTTCATCGCAATATATACATACAAACCCAGAAACGAGCATATTTTGATTTTTATATATATAGATTTTGAAGAGTTAATAACGAAAGTAAAAATAGTTTTTGACATCTCCAAAAATGACGAGGTTGTGAAATTTCAAGGCGAAGTTTATTGGAACGCATGCAATGGAGTCTCAAGACGTCACAATACACACGATTCAATACAACTCGTATTTCGAGTGGCAGTATTCTGGTACCGCTCAGCTTGCTACAGTCAAAAGCATGACACATGTGAAAAAAAAATGAATCTTCGTTGTAGGAGACAACCCCATTCTCTACAATTACATGAGATTGTAGTTCTCATTTTGACCTTTCTTCTCAAAACCTTATACCTTAAATTCTGGGCGAACACAGTAGCTAATAAAAACGTCATTCTTAGTGAATACGTACATTCAATTCCTTTGATTAGATTCATTCCCTTTCCCCACATAAGTACGTGTAAGTTAATTTCAGATTTCAAACCTCGCATTTAAGAACCAAATTTAGTTTTTTTAAAAGACACATTTTATAAAAGTTATATCTACCTTTGGTATCTCATGAAAAATAAACGAAACTTTATTAAATCAGATTTTCAACACGGCATTTCAAAAACAAGAATTTTCATAAACAAGGTCAATTAACAGTATCTACCTGAGTGAAAATGAAAACAAGAAAAAATATCATGAATCCTGTATTTGCACTTTAAAAAACCTCCTAAAAGGTTGTTTTCCATTTTACTCTGACCATTCTGTTTTTCTTAGCTAAAAACTCTTTAGGAAAAAAAACCCTTACCTACGAGTACTTTGAACATTTTCTGTTATTAATATAAAACATTTTTCCAATTTGCATTCCAATTTACGTGGCAGAGGGAAAAATAATAAGTGTAGGCCGGTACTGGTAATATAAAAACCTGATCGCTGCGGCGCGCTTCGTCTACCCGCTACCCTTAAACTGGGGGTTGCTCCGCAGACGTAATGAGGCTCTATACATAATGCGTGAAGGCTTCTCGGCTGCCCGGAATGTTGTGGCATAACACAAACTCTTTTCTTGAGAGCTTATTAAGTTTGGTGAGAAAAACCCCACGAGAAAACGGAAATATTCCCGAACAAATTTGAAAGGGCCCTTTTGACGATTTATATTTCCCGTTATAAAAGTTGCGGGAATTTAAACGCCTTACATGATCGTGGGTAGGAAATAATACTTCTGTAACACTTATATTTTATATTCTTCGTTTCAAAAACAGTTTTTGTGTTGGACATATTATTATTCTAAATACGAGAACCTTGACAGGAGAAAAACCCTCGTTCAAAGTTGAAATCAGAAGTATGAGGACGAGGCAATTTTCCTAACTCTTTTTTGTATCGAATTATTTATACGTACATGCTACCTGCATAATATGATGCCTACAAAATAAATGTGGTCTTTTCAAAAAAAAAATATTTTAAATATGAGCCTTGTTGATAAACCTCCAAAATACATTTTATTTCTCGACCCAAACTAAAAAAGTGAAAAAACATTTTGATGTTTAGCTAAATGTGTCATAAAATTTAAATCCAACCGTCGATAAATTATTTTTTAATGTAGCGTTTATGCGCCCCCTAAATCAACAAACATTCAAAGCAAAATCACTATTTGATACAAACGTAAACGCCTAATGACAAAGCCATTGGGGCGAGAACGCATTAAAAAGAGATTCTAATGATGCTGGCAATCAAAGAATACTGAACAAGGTGTTTGTAGATATTTATACGCCGTATTCAAATTACTTTGAACCTAATGTGTTTAGTGTACCTTTAATTTGGCTTAAATACCTGTAATTTCCCGACTGCTTTAGCACGACTCACAACGCTTTGGTCGGGGGCTGTTTCGCAAGAGTAATAGAAAGGAAAATTGGTTAAATTGCTACCCCTTCAGGTGTTGGAAAGGTGGTTGTAATTAAGCTCAGGTTATTTACAATCGTATCATTTGTTTAACGAATGTCGTTAATTGATGTGTTCAGAGATAAGTGCTTTTCGACCCAATGAACTGGAGAAGTGGGTGTCTGATTGCGAAAGCTTCGAATCTCCTAATGACATTTTGTTACTTAGATTAATTAAAATTTGTATTCACATAAATCGATCCAGAAAAACTAACAACCTAACTAACTATTACTTCGTTTGCAGTAAGGATTAGCCGCAACACACCCCTGTCTCCTTTATCCATTCACTTCTGCAAATGGTTCCATATACCAATGTGAAAATAAGATTGTTGATCAGTTTTGGAGTATTTTCTAGGAATCTCCTTCCATGTATTTTGACATCGAACTGGACGTACTCTGCCGGATAAGCGCTAATTAGTAAAGGTTTCTATCAAAATTCAATATAATGTCTTTGTTCAAGTTTGTCGGCAATAAAGGGGATAGTATTAAGGGGTGAACGATAGAGAATATTTGCTCAGATTTAATATTTAAAATTAATTAGGCTTTGTAGAACATTTCATGCGCATCAATTAGCCGAACAGATGTACGGGAGTGAAGGCGAAACAAAAACAGGATCCGCGCTCCATCACTCAATTCCAATCTTTTCCACAGCCTGTTCACTGTACAAGGCGGCTAATTCGGGTAAGACGAATTATTATGAAGGAGATAAAAGCAGAAGGGGAAGTAAAAGCGAGTAAGCAACCAGGCCATATTCCCGGGGCAATTCTAAACTCCCCCGAACGGTATTAATTATCTGTTTCACTTAACGCAGGATCCATTATTATCCCTTCCTATCTTATTAACGGCTCCATCAATCAATTCCCTGCGAAACAAACTTGGCAATTAAAAGAAAATTTGACAAAAGTTTCAAAGAACCGGTGGCAACTTTTCGCGAAGGAACGCTACTGTCTCTAGCACTGGAATGAAAAAAAACTATGCCAACTCCATAAATAATACAAGGGGTAATTTTATTCTGAATTTCCATTTCAAAGTTGCCCAGAATTGAATTAATTTAGGTGGAGCAACTTCGTTCGGGAAAGACAAAGTTGGGGAAAATATTTTTCCTCGCACTTTCTCGCGGCGCGCTGTTTCAGCTGTTTAGTCCAAATCTAAATAAATAGTCACTTTTTAATTTATCACATCCGCTGAGCAAATGGATTATTTTGGTCGAAAAGAATAGTTTACCAATGATTACTTTTTACCCCTCATGATTAAATTTACTGTCCCGGAATTTGAAAAATCAGAAAATTAAAGAAAGGATAATGAAAAAATCACGATGTTCATTTATGATATCAATTCAGGTTAAACGTTTATTTATTTATGCTGGGTTTTACAGATGTTTGCACTTACGTGAGAGCAATCCAGTCATAAAAAACACAGTTATTGTACAATTACGTACAATTAAATACAGATATGTACAATTATAAAAACAAAAACATCACAAATAAAAAAAAAGAATTGTATTCAAGCTCACTCAAGTAACCCATTACAATGAGTGGCAAGAGACATAAATACACGAGGCATGCATAGAGAGACAACTGACACAATATAATTAGTTAGTATTTTTTAACAGCGCCAGAACTTTTTTTTTGAATCCATACAAATTATCGACGAAAATATCTACTTTAGCACACTCTATCTCGTTATAGAGTCAACACATCTGGGTCAGAGGGCTTAAGTAAGCGACATTATTTTTAAATGTATTCATGTGAAAAATGTTATGGCGTCTTAAACAATGGGAAAAGGGAAGTTAAGAATCTATTCTTTTGTAGGCTTTAAAATGTCTAAAAGGCATTTTTTTAATGAATACGGACAAAAACAGAAGAATGGTTCTTTATTTTTTCCGACGGCGTAACGTGTGTTAAATCGACCGTATAAGACACACTTTGAGATTCTTAAAAGGGGTAATACATATCATTCTAACTAGTTAAATATTTCGCTCGTGTTAAGGCACCAACTCTTAAAAGTAGTTACTCTAACGCCAGAGATGACAGCGCGTTTGCCGCGTGTTAAGAGATGTCAGTCGCGGGAATCATATACACATATCAAAATAAACGGCAAACAGATAGTTATTAATGTACGAACGCCTATTAGACTTATATGTAAATAGATATAATAACTAACAATTTGTAATTTGTGTTTTTAGCAGGTAATTATGATATCAAAGCATAGACAAGCTATTGAAAACCATAATAAAACACAGAAAATTGACAGCCGATAACGCACGACGGACGCCTTCCGATACCCGACGGATTTTGTTTTTTTGTCTTAATTGTCCCGTAACGCTGATTTAACGCAAAAGATATCATAAAACATATAGCCCATATCACCCTTCAGAAGATTGTATGGGCGTGATATTGAAAACGCGTTCCAACATTGTGAACTGCTAACTAGTATAGTAAATTATTGTTTAATGGTTCAGTTATTTCTAATACATTAATAATACAATATGTTAAAATAATTCCGCAGTTTCCATTTAGATTACATACGAGGTTCATATAACAATGTTTACTTAGTGCCTATTAATAATGCATAGGCATCTCGCAGCTATTCGCCAAACTGTAATAATAACAAACCTGCCAAAGTTTGCGCGAGTAGGTGTGCATTATTTCAGCAAGATTTTATATACTATTTTATGAACATGATTGCAAAATTTACTCGTTGGTGCAGATAATAATTTTGAAGACCTGTGTTTTCCGGGGACAAGGCTCACGACTAACGATCCGGAGGTCGCGGGTTCAAATCCCGACTTGCCCAAAAAAAATTTATTTGATTTGTGTTATTTCACAATTTATCAATTAAAAATAATATTATGCAATGTATTCTCGTTTCAGAGTGGAAGTTTCAGTATAGCCCTGGTTTCCGCTTCCCTTTCCTCTCCCGCGTCCCCTTCCCCACAAATCTCCAAAATTTCATCGCAACCGGATGAATGGTTAGCAATGCATAATTTCATCACACCAGAGCTCTCTTTTGTGTATAGAAACCATCGCTGGCGTGCGCACATCAAATCCCCAAAGTTTCATCGCAATAGATATTTCAAATACTAATATTGACTTTTCTGCAAGTCCAGACTTGCATCCCAGGATGAATATTTTATTTTTATTTTTAATGGTTGACAGAGTATTGCACTCACCGCTCTATTCGGCTGTAATAAACACACTTAACTTATTATTTAATATTGACTTTTCTGCAAGTCCAGACTTGCATCCCCAGGATGAATATTTTTATTTTATTTTTAATATTGACTTTTCTGCAAGTCCAGATTTGCATCCCAGGATGAATATTTTATTTTTAATATTGACTTTTCTGCAAGTCCAGACTTGCATACCAGGATGAATATTTTATTTTTAATATTGACTTTTCTACAAGTCCAGACCTGCATCCCAGGATGATTATTTTATTTTTTATTTTAATGGCTGACCTAGTATTGCACTCACCGCTCAGTTCGGCTGAAATAAACACACTTGTTATTATTATTATTTAATATTGACTTTTCTGCAAGTCCAGACTTGCATCCCGGGATGAATATTTTTATTTTGTTTTTAATATTGAATATATTTTTTATTTATTGATAATATTTTTTTAAATGAAGCTTATGTCGCTCATCTTTCTTTGATTCTCTAAGAAAATGCATTTTTAAGATAATTAATAAGAAGTGTGGTTTGTTTGTTCAAACGAAATAATTAACTAAAAATTAATAAATCACAAAAACGAAAGCCAGATGATAGGAAGTTGAAAGCTATGACTCTGTGGGTGTCCTAGACTAGAGGAAGCAATCAGAGACAGAAGGAGGAAGAATTCAACTATGTGGAAGAGAACTGATCCAGAAAGAATGAGGTCTGGAAACGTTTGGCGAGGGACCGCAATTAATGGGGATATTTATGAAGAAATCTTTGAGAATTGATTTACAATTCAGAAGGCTGCATTGAAAACTGAACGTTTTGCCTGGAATCAAGCTGGCATGAGTTACAACTTACCGGTTCATTGTCGCACGCCTCCAGGTCCGGTATGGGGTCGTCGGAGCAGAAGTAGTCGGGCGGCTGTAGCAGGGGGGGCCGAGGGGGTGGCGGCAGCAGGAATTGCGGAGGGGGGCCCAGGCAGTCGCAGTCGGCGCCCCGATCGCCCGCGTCCATTTCCCACATAGCGGCGCCACTGAAAAACAAAATACAAAAAAAACATAATATATGAATTACATAAGGAATAGAATAAGGATGTTCTAATTAAAACGTGGATAGCCAGACGTAATAATTTATCAATTTTGGAAAATTCAGGCGTAACCAAATACGTAAAAGTACTCATAAGCAAACCAAACCCTAGACCAGGGGTCGGCAGTTTGTTAAGTGAAAAGAGCCAATTTGATCCAAGAAACAGGATAACAAATGTATCAGAGAGCCATATTATAAAGGGGGGGGGGGTAATCGTACAGTAATCGTAGTGTGGTAAAAATGTGGTGGAACGATAATTACGATTTGCTTTGTGTTATCTACATTCTTACTGTAATATCACACTTCTGCCATTTAAATGTTTCTATAAGCAGACTCGTGCGTAGAGTTCTTATTAAATTAAAACCAGTTTTGTCTTCAGAAGGCTCCATCTCGAAAGGCTGGTTGAGTAGAGGTGAAATTGCAATTGATGTCTGAAGAGCCGAAGAGCCGCAGATGCCTATGCTCGCCCTAGACGAACCAGGCAACTTCTCATTAAACACCGAAACTGTTTGACAAGAATTCAGAGGGAACTGGTAGGACTACTATCGGACACTGCGACCTCAGGAGACACATGCATGAAAGCAAAAGGAGTGTAAAACACGAATAGATGCAGGAAATGTAAAGAGGATGAAGGGACTCCAATTCACCAATGGTGCCAATTCCCCACTCTGAAGGGAACAAGGCTCACCTTTCTGGGAAGACACACTGTGGAACCAGGGGACAACCAAATATCTAATGACAACCCTGGTGAACTTTTGATGACGGGGTTACTAACAAAGGGATGGAATAAAATGGGAGACAGCCCAATGATACCAACGTCTGTGTGCTCACGACAACTATAAACCGTCTTGGTTTTTTATGAATAAAATAATAATAATTTCTAGCCTAACCTAACCTAACATAAGAAGCATAAATAGCAGGATTTCAAAAAGCAGAAAAATATTTAAGACATTTGTGCAGTGCAATAAAACAGGTCGGTCTTGCTGCATGGATGTGAGACATGGACCTTGAAAGTAAATACCATGAACAGGTTAGAGGCTTTTGAAATGTAGCTTCACCGGAGAATGCTCAAGGTTCCATGGACCGATATGATCACCAACATAGAAATCTCAGGCAGGCTAGAGCAGATAGAAAACTGCTCACATTAATAAAAGTCAGGAAAATTTCATATCTGGGACACATTTTTCGAGGGGAAAAATATCACTTGCTGCAATTAATATTGAAAGGCAAAATTGAAGGTCGCCGAGGGCCTGGTAGGAGACAAATGTCTTGGCTGCGAAATATACGAGAGTGGACCGGCATTAGAAGTGCGGAGGAGCTATTCCGTGCATTACAAGATATAGAGATATTTTTTAGAGTGATCGCTAACGTCGGGGGGACCTGATAGGGCACACAAAGAAGAAGAAGAATAAAACAAACCTTAATACAAAAATCTTTGCAAGGGCCATTGTATCTTATAAGAACAAGACAATGATTAAACAATTTAACAACACGTCTCGAGGGTTCCCAGACAGAAAACACTTCTCCAAAATTACACATTATCTTTGTTGTGTCTCATAAAACTTTATAGGACACGATGAATAATCAAGTTAGGCAATCAATAATTGCTGCATGACAGTTGATGGCTCATAATTGAGTTGATGGCCACCTCTGCTCTGAGGAAATTACCTAAATCATGGCAGCATCCATCAACTGAGATTAGGGCGCCTTGATTAATTCCGCCATCTACATAAACTTGTTAAGATTATGGTCTTTTTGTAATGAGAGGAATAACCTACATCAGAGGAGTGCAAACTGTTGTACGAGAGCTACTATTTGTTCGAGTTTGCTGAAATTGTCCGACCAAAAACAATCACATCATGCAATTTGCACTTTCTTTTTATTTTCAAATCACAGAGCCATTAAAATCGTGAGCCATATAAAATAAAATAAAAAGGAAAAAATAATTTTTTATCTCATTAAAAAAATTATTTCAAAACCTTCTATAAATTCTATTAAATTTATGTTAACACATCCCCACATTCCGGAATAATTAAATTATTATTACTGTTATAACTATACATACTACTACTTACCTAGCATTAATGCTTATGGATACCTTAACTATATCATTTAATGCAGGTATTAAGTACCTACTGACATATTAAATTTTCAATAACAAGGAAAAATCAGTCAGGCCTAAAGCAGCCGCCACCCGATATTCTACCGATTTCTTACATATGTACCTTAAACATTTGAAGTTTTTAAGCTCTTAAAAAAAATTTATGCTACTTTTGAAGATACATTTCCCACGCCGAAACGCAAATTATATGAAATTCCCTTGATAGAAAAAATTGCAAGGCATGCTCCGAAAATTATTATAAACACGTACATTTCACTTATTTTAGAAGTTATATGTATGAAAGAATTCACAGTCTTTCTTTAAATGCTATTTTAGACATCCCCCACGAGAATTCTGCTCTATTTTTAACGATCTAAAATTTTTAAATTCTTCATATTATTCGCTTCAATTTTGTCGTTTTAAATATTAGCGCCCTCTTTCCAACATTCGTAATCACATATCTCTCAATCTTCTTTTTTTTGAGCGGGGATAAGCGCCTTAAGAAAAATTCCCTAGCGATTAGTACTTGGAAAAAAATATTTTTACAATCGTTAAATATCAGCGAAATAATTTCAATAATAATTAACTATCAATTCTTATAAAATATTATCCTGAAATGTCGTCACGTACACTAGATATTTCATTTTCAAAACCTATTAATCTATTTTAGTAATACTAATTTATTTTAATAATATAAGTGATATTAACTAGTGGATAGTGGAAAAAAATAAAAATTACCAAAAAAAGTATTTGGATTTCCAATGAATGATATTCCAAAGTAAAAATGACTGCTTTTATTAAATACATAAATAATGCTTGCCATTTCGTTCAAACTCGCGGCAACAAAATTAGAAAACAGAGACATGTCCACTTTATTTACCGCCACGAATAAACTGCTTAAAAATGAAAGGACGGCGAGAAATAATGATCAGGGTCCATTTGGTCGAAAATTAGTCTGTGCATTTTTATGGAATAAATTAACACATTGACTGAAAACAAAAATCCCTGTACTGATAAAATGAAGAGAAATAATATGTGAGATGACGCCAAAGGAGAAATCAAGCCTTTTGAGCTGAAGATTTGAAAATATCATAGTCTAGAACCCCCCATGCAAAGTTCCCCAGTTCGACTATTTAGTGTTTGTTTAAGCCTAGATTAAATAGAGCGAGTTTACAAGCTACTAGCCAGTAAGTTTAAAAGTGGGTGAATCGGCGAGTGAGATTGTCACGATGGCACACAAAACTGTCTCTCGTTCAGTAGCGACAGTAGCAGCTAAAATAACTCTCGCGAACCGATTCGGTCGACATTTTGTAAAAAACTTGAGCGCCATACGCTAGCCAGTAGCGAGAATTACGGCACCCGGGAGAACTAATTCTGACAGTTACGAAATCGGTTGTTTGCAGGCCGCCATCTTGAGCGAGAAGCGAGTAAAGTGAAAACCTTTAAGTAAACCTTTCAACTTTTTTCATAGATTTTCCACAATCTGCTAGTTAGCAAGTAATGCGATGACACTGAGCGAGTTTACTAACAGGTAGTAAATTTCCCAGATAGAAGCTTGTAAACTCGCTCAATGTGATCGAGGCTTTAGATACGTACTTTCTGTCTTGTGAGCTTGTACCGTGTTTTCAATTCCTGTACATTTCAGTTTATCGGTGATTTCATTCATACGGACTCATCTCAGGGAAAAGAAAAAATTGAGAAATTTAACATCAACAGATATAGGCAATGAACTTGGGAAATTGAGCAGCGTCCAGCTCCATTTCAAAACAAAAACAACAAAAAAGACATTTTAAAAATTTATAAATCTTTTATTCTACCGAGTTTCTTAATTAAATATGTTCTCCTGACAGACTTATTACTTAAATTCTTTTAGCCTTTTTAAAATAAATTATTATAAACTTAAAAAATTGATTTGTAAAAAAATGAGTATGATCGTTAATTCAAGTTTTGCATATTTGCTTTCGTGTGGAGAAGTGTCGTGTTCGCTCTAGATTTTTATTCGGAATGGTGACTAAAACCAGCAAATAGATATGTAAAAAAGAACAAAAAAACAGCTATACCACGCATCGTATATCAGTTATCTCTCGCATATCTTTAACTAAGTATAGGTAAAAACATAATCTTTCTTTATAAAAACACTCTTTCCGGCATCGGCACAAGCACCTCAGAACATACTGCACTGCATTGCTTTTTATAATCATGATTGTGAGAAAGATTTTGCCGAAACCGGTTGGTCTTTGTTATAAAATAAAGTTTTAGTGTCCAATCAAATGATTTTTGGAGTAGATTCTCAGTAGAAACGAAATTTGACGTCCGGCGTGGTCTAGCGGTAAGGCTCTTGACTCGCAATCCGTAGGACGCGGGATCGAATTCCGGGGTGGCAAATAAATTTTATTCGATTTATTTGTGTTATTTTACAATTAATTCATTTAAAATAATAAATAGTATATTTGCGGCACGTTCCAGAGTGGAAGATACTCGTTTTTTCGCCCTGGGTAGCTATTCTCCAAGCCCTCGTCGCTCGCAATCGCCGTTGAAAGTACGTACATTGGTCGAAGTGGTTATTCTTGAGCCAGTCGACGGAACATTTTTAGACGCCAAACGCCAAAAGTCATTCGCCACAACAACGAGTGGGGTAGACCAGTAGAAACGGAGAAGCGAGTGGTTGTTTATTTGCGTGTCTATGCAATTGGCTGTCAACATCTAGTATTATCGTTTTCCCGCGCGAACTTTCGCACCCGCAAGACGGCGAATATTGTTATAAAGTCGTTTTAAGGTCACATATTACAATGGATAATTTTCCGCTCATTATTGTTGATCAGAACTAACTAGTTCTATGAGCAGCTGCTTTTGATTATTAGTTATATGGCCATTTCGAAAATTATCAACCGACCTAACAAACTTACCGTTTCACTGTTTGACGTTTGACATTTCAAAGTTACACCATAGAAATCTCAAAAACATCAGGAACATAGACAACATTTACAGGGCTACCAATATAATCATCCTTGCGACCACTCGCCGTTCAATAATACGTAAATATGAAACATTCGAAAAAGTTGGTCGCGACGACGAGGAATTTTTCGCTCGCAGCTGGCGCATGGCGAGTAACGATTGATCGTTGCTCGGGAATAGCTACCCTGGTGTAAAACCACTATTCAGAATTGAGACGTTGCTTAAAATTACTTAAGCCGTAATAAGTGACCAGATCTCAATAGCCAGGTACTTACCCACCTTCCTCTTCCCCGCCTCCTTCCACTCTTTACTACTTTCAGCCACACAACATATCCCAATTGGGGACGCCATAGTCTCACTGGCTCCAGACGGGAGCAATTGGGACTCTTGTGCAGTATTCATATAAAAAAGAGAAATTATTAAAAGAAAGAATCGAAGAGGCGAATAAACACGAATCAAAAAGAAATTATCAAAATAAGTTCAATGAATTGTTTTTTGAGTGGTCTCAGTAGAGAAATATAAACAAAGAAAGAAACAATGTTATCAAAAAAAATCAATCAAAGGAAGTTCAACGAAATGATAATTTTTGGAAGAGTCTCAGAAGAGAAATACAATAAAAAAAAGAATCAAGGGAATCAAAAATCATTCAAAAGAAGTTCAATAAAATGATTCTTCGAATAGTCTCAGTAAAGAAATACAATCAAAGGAAGAATCAAGGGAATCAAAAAAATCATTTAAAAGAAGTTCAATAAAATAATTTTTCGAATAGTTTCAGTTGAGGAATACAATCAGAGAAAGAATCAAAGGAATCAAAAAGAATCATTGAAAAGAAATTCAATGAAATGATTTTTGGAGGAGTCTCAGAAGAGAAATAAATAAAAGAAAGAGGCAAAAAAGAATGAAATTTCAATCAAAGTTGGAGTAGTCTCAGTTGAATTATTTAAAATTATTATTAATAATTGAACATTTTTTTTCGATTCACAGAAAGAATCAAAGAAAGAATCAAAAGATTTAAACAAAAAAAGAAGAAGTTCAAAGGGTTTTTGGAGTAGTCTCAGCAGAGAAATTGGATTGCAGTTATGGTTGCAGTCCCATGATTACATTTAAATTATTAAGTGGTACCAACCAACAGAAATTTATATGTAGGGAATGGTTTGTGGTCCCCTGAATGAGACCTGTTTGTTAAATGTGAGATAAAGCACTACAAGAGTAATACGAACTTTACAGGCAATGAAATGTTACTGAGACGGTGATAAGATTTCATCTGCAACCATTATGATGTTATTATCTTGAAACAGATAAATTTCGAAGCATGACAACGGCGAATTATAAGTAGTAAATGTGAAATTTGTAGAGATTGTGGAGATTACGAGGAGGTTATGTCAGTGGGGTAGGGAGTAAATTATTTGCCCCTGGGCAAGATTGTTAAAGCGGGCGGGAGACTCTTTCACGAAGAAAGTTAATTTATTTATCAATGTTCCTTACATCAGATAGTCAGTTTAATATGTTATAAGGGAATAATAATGTTTAAAATAGTTTCAAAGTGTGTTTCTCGGGTTTCAAGCGTATTCTATCAGAAGGTCAGAAAATTTCCGATTTGCAATAAAAACCAAATTAATGGAATATTTCTGAATGAAACAGAGAACTGTAAATGTTTTTGAAAGGTGATTAGAGGTTTTGAAATAGGCTTTTTAATGTTAATATTAGATTTTAATTTTATTTTTTAAATTTAAAAATTTTAAATGCAAACTAAAAAAGTTTTAAAAACACATTTTTTTAAACAATCGATTTATAAACACATTTTTTTAAACAATCGATTTATAAACGTCATTGTCCCCTCGCTCTATTGTCGTTTCATTAAAAAAATTAAAGATTATCTTATTTTTTTTTCAAATTGTAGTCGAAAAATTTGATTTCATAGAGGTGAACATTTTCATGATTCTGTAGTTAACTCCTAGATTCGTATATATAACGTGATGTTTTTTCTTTCTGACACCGTTAAAATATTTCTCACTGAGAAAGTAGACAAGGGAGATTTTCATGAGACCCTTTTCCAAATTAAAATTAATTCCTAAGTAAATGGATCTAGTCTATGACGAGCTAAAATTTCCAATCATTTAACAGAAATAAATAAGATTAGACGCCATCATATTTTTTTGATTTCCATCATATTGATTGTTCAATAAAAAAGGGAGATATATCAAGTATTTCATAAATAATAAAAAAAAAAATGATATATTCTCAGCGATGATATATTCTCCCTCGTGTATTCAAGAAACCGAAGCAATATAATTACGTTAAAAAAAATCAGGGTTTTACCAAATACTTTAAAATTAATTTTTGTAGCTGTGTAATAACGAATGGCTAATGACTAAAAAATTCAAAACATACCAATCATTAATTAAGGAGGACAACTATTTTTTTTGGAAGCGTCTCACATAATTGATTTTCCGGGTAAAGCGGTCCGGGTTAACAGAAAATATTAATTATTCCCATTAATGTTTATGTCAGACGATGCAATACGCTCAAAATATTTTTTGGGCGTGGCCTATACAGATTATATATGTATAGTGTCACAAGGACGCAGTAATTTTCCTCTCCCTTTCCCCCTGGCACTTGCTAAAGAGGGAGCGGGAGAGCATGGAATATCATTTCTTTTTACGGGATCATTTCGGAGATTTATTTTATTTAAATATGTGGAAGTTTGTAAATATAATAAAAAATAACACTTTTTATTATACAGTCTTTTTAATCGTTATGAATTATATTTTTAATGTAGGAACTCTCGTCTGAAATTTATTCAAAAACATAAGCTTTTCCAAAAAAAAACAAAACATATTCTAATGTTTGAATTTTCTGGAGCAGCAGCCGACCAGTAGGTAAGGGGCTGAGTACCTACCAGCATCAAGCCCACAAATATATCAACATCGTTTCCATGGCAACGATTTGTTTTCTGACATTAGCAATAACTTTTTCTAGCGAAGGAAAACGTAAAACAAATATAATATATTAATATTTCTAATTTTATAACGCCTGAGCTTACCATTATATACAGCCTATAGTCCTCGCAAATAATTTAGCTTTCTATTGGTGAAAGAATTTTTAAAATCGTTTTATTGTTTTATGCGTGAAAGCGTAACAAACAAACTCGAGTAGTCTCGCATTTACAATATTAGTATAGATGAACGATAAAAAATTTCAATGTTAATCAAATCACTGGTCGCCATTGTTTCTTTTTTTTAGATATCAAAGTTCCACTACGTGGTGCCAGAGAAACTGGATTTTCTAACAGTTTAAGGCTTGGTGCATGCAAATTGGATGGGTAGTTATTTTGATATGTTATCAACCAAATTGAAAAACGTTAAAAAAAATCGAGATAAACGCATTCAAAGTTTTGCTGAAGGATGATTCAACAAACAAACTCTTTCAAACGGCGTCACATAAAATGCTGTATCTCCGACAATTTTACGAATTTCTTTAAAAACATTGATGAGAGCATTTTTAACAAATGGGTCTTTCAGAAAATGAAATTTAAAAAAAAAATGCCTAAAATTTTTTTTACAGTTCCTGGTGCCTTAACTCTAAAATATGACATTATTTATACCTGTTGTAGTCTTGGTCCCAACTATCCCCGTTGTTTGAGTATGGATCTGGCTGAAGCAATAATCGCTGAGCCACTGGTTCTGGTAAATGGGGATGGTCCGTTTGCGAGTCTCGCTCTTTCTGTAAGTCTTGCTCTCTCTCCAGATCCTGAGATTGTTTTCTTCGGGTAGGTCGCTCCGTCGAAGCCTGTTTTCGAGTAGAGGGGCGCTCGGTTGTGGAGCCTTTCCTCCTGGAAGACTTCTCGGGTTGTTGGGCCCTTGTCGAAGGCTTCAGGGGAAGGTTCTGCTCTTTCAGTGGCTCCGCTGCGCCACTCTCTTCGGCCCGGGTCTGATCCATGCGATCACCGACACGATTACTGCAAACAAAATAAATAAATTAGTATCAAATCATTTTTATAATTCCATGACAGAAAAGGACAGTAACAAAACAGATCATTGAAGAAAAGTGACAAAAAACTAACTTTGTAACTGTCCTAAACATATGCCCTCTACCTCAATGAACCTTCTATGCGAAGCCCTTTTTTTCATTGGATATAGTGTGATTACCCCTTGTTTCACCTGGTCGAGCGTGAGGCACCCTTGCCGACCCTGACCCTGGAGAACAGAGTCACTTTTCCTTACCGACTGAGCTAGTTGCGGAAAGACCTACGCTGGTACCCAACCAAAACGTAGCATACGTTATAATTTTATTTCATCGGGATTTTGCGGTTACCCAATTTATCTCATTTATTTTTTTTATAATATCTCATTATTTTTTTTAATATAATATCTCATTTATTTTTCATATAATATTTCAAAGATACGAACGTAAGGCTTCAAAGATACGGGTAAGGTTCGTAATATTTCAAAGATACGGGTAAGTTACATAAAAAAAACTAACTATCCTAACAAAATTTAACCTATAATTTTATCACCTTCTATTTAGTTATTGTTCTGTTTTTTTCCGGTTAGCCAATTTTATATAAGAACCTACAACTAAAGGCAAAGGGAGACAACCATAGACAGTTATGAAGGCTATATCAAAAACGTGCATGGTTGTCCAGTTTCTCTTCATTGTCACCTATCATCGGCGATAATATATTGAGTAAATTACAGTTCATTGACTTCCCAACTTCTCCATCCCAACACCAGGATAGAGTCTCAATGAAAAGGGCCACTATCAAAAGGCAAAAAAGTTACACGAAGTTAGATCAAGAAAATCTGAATAAATTGAGATGGACAAAAAATTTTCTGATAGTCTTTCAATTGGTCTTTTAGGTATTAGGTGCTCAAAAATATGTCAGTGACGCAAATATTACGCCCAAGTCATTAGGATGAAGCTGTACGTGAAATCCTATTTAGATACTATTTAGATTAATCTTTACGACAAACCAGTTACAGTATGAACATAAAAAAATATGCTACAGATAAATTGAAGCTTTTACTAGCTTTTCTAAATATTGGGATTACAATAAAATTATTATTTATATAACAAAAAATATAAGCGTAAACCACTAAAAAAATGTTTTTTCGTGACTTCACTATGAAGTAACAAAAGAAACAATTTTAAAAAATACCCCTCGATGGCTAGGACTATTTTTGAAGTTTGTATGTTCTAACGTTTTTCATTGATGTAAGATTATGCTCAAAATAAATAAAAACCCCTCTTTCGCTTACTTGTCTCGATTATTCGTAAATAAGACGCTCGATTTTAAATTTTGAAGGCACAAGAATTGAAATATTTCTAGCGTTTATTTTCCTCTTAAAGTGGGGAAAAAATTATAACAAGTGTTAGCATGTAAATTCTAACACAATGTTGATGTAAAATTATTGCTCTTTCTTAGGAAAACAAAAAGAATCAGAATTAAAATAGTGCAAATGTAGAATCAATGTTTTATGAAGAATATAGTATTCTAGTCCGACATAATACAAATTCTGTATACCTCATACTCTAACGTCATGACGTCAATTTTCTTTCTGGAATTTCAGAGTCAAAGCACTATGGATAAATAATAGATCCACGGCTACTAAAGATTTCAATAAAACATTGTTGAAACTTTGTGAAAGTTTGGTAATAAAACTACTGTAGTAAAGTTTTAATAATTAACAAGAAAATGTGGAGTGAAATCATTTTAATTTATTTCTAAAACAAAAGTTTCAAGTTTCTGTTATTTCCTAAAGATTCAAAGTTCTAAATCCGAATACCTCGTAACATTTATTAAAGAAGGGAGGGTAATGCGCGTCTCCAGTGAAAAAAGACAATTTGTAGTTCGGTTGTGTAAAATACGCGTGAAATACGAATTTGTCTCGCAAATATGGCACCCTTACATCCCACGCCCTAGCTATGTACAAACTACCCTAACAGAAAATATTCCGCGAATACGAAATGGTGTTCATGCGTCTTCGGATTTCTACGAGAATTTAAATACGTGTTTATCTGATACGAAATCTAACGACTTCGTTTTCAGAATATTTAATGTTAGGAATACTCACATACGACCATTGTATAAAAGACTCTGGGAATTACGATAGAAACATTATTTTATCTGAACAATAAGGGTAAGTAAAAAAACACACATTATTCCGAGAGATTTTCGCAATAAATTTGTAAGCGATTAGCATTTTCACAAGTAGTCATTTACATACATACATTTGCAATTGAATGGTTTATGGATGCGTGACCTCTGGGCTTTGAGCCAAGGATCTTATTATTCAGCAAAGAAGGACGTTATGTGGAGTTTTGATACTAAATTTGATGTATACTATAGGGTTTTCCAATAAGAGGTAACACCTCGAGAGATGATTAATGATTTTTTATGGCCAGAATTGGATGGTATTGATCTGGACAACGTTTACTTTCAACAAGACGGCGCTACGTGCCACACAAGCAACGAAACCATTGATCTTTTACGGGAAAAGTTTCCGGACCGTGTTATCTCTCGAAGAGGTGATCATCTTGTGATTTAACATCTTGCGACTTCTTCCTTTGGAGCTACTTGAAAGAGAAGGTTTACGCCAACAGCCCAGCGTCGATTCAAGACTTCAAAGATGGAATTCGTGAGGCTATCGAGAACATGGGCAGCCACTTTGCGATTTGGTTATGGAAAATTTCATGAAAAAGATACGGTCCTGTAAGCGTGGTCGTGGTGGTTATTTGCCTGGTGTTATTTTTCACTATTAACGGCATACTTTCCTCTTTACAATGAAATAAAAAACCGATCATTTATATTAAAATGGCATTTTTCTTTGAATATCAAAATACCACCTCTTATTGGAAAGCCCCATATTAAGGCATGGAACTGGCAGAAAAATAACGAAGTGAGATTCCTAAGTCGTGTATGAGTAAAACCATGAACGACCTTATATTATTAGGAATGAGAAAAAAGCCAGGCCAATAGTACGTACAAAACTAAGAGGAAAGGGATGCCTAGTTGTAGTGAACGAGGAGAATTTAATATAGACATTCATTTAATATTTAGAGATCACACGATCAAGTTAACCAAATACTTGAAGAGGGTAGGAATAACAGAAGTTGGTATGAATGTGTGCCGAGACAAAAATTGTCTACCGTTCCGTGTCTGTCTATCTAAATTGGGAAATAGTCAATAAATTAATAAAAAAGAACATAAAACTTCACCATACTTCTGAAATCGACAGTAGGTATAACAGGCCACCTTTGAATTTCTTGCAAAACCAAAGATTTGGGAGGCGGGATTGGGTACCGCCGCCCCGGGAACCTTTATTGGATAACCAACACCTCTGCCACGTTTGACGATTAAGCAGGGGTGCCCGAGTTCATGGGGTGAGGTTTGTCTAGGTCTTGGAGGTGGATGATCAAGACACACTGAACCCCAGATTCATACCCAACCTTTAAACCCTTTTCCTTCTCAGAACTCTCCTCTCCTTCCTTTCCTAAAAAAAACCCTCCACACAGCATCCCCAAAGATGAAATAGGCCATGAGGGAAATTATTTTCCTTTGTGGAGCTCATAAAAAAAAAAATTAACTTTCCAGATGTTCTCTAAATGAACTAAACCAATCCTTGTAAGAAGTCTTATTTACTTGTTCTAGGTCACACCAAGCGGTTCGCTAAGTTTGGTTACTTAGCAGGGGTTTGCGGGTGCACGGGGTAATGGAGATCGGAAGAGTATGGTTGAGGGAGATCTTTTGAGACCTCTGTGGCCGGACTCTCTCGATTCAACGCTTTGCACCGCAGTTGAGGGATGAATTCTTAGGTCCTTCACTCCTGGACACATTGAACCCTAGATTCATACCATCCCTCATACCATTTTTCCTTCCCAGAACTTCCGCTCTTTCCTTTCCCTTAAAAGACTTTTTAAAGCTAATTGAGTGCAGTTCACAGGCAGTAAAAGTAAAACCTTGACCCACACAATCTCAACCATTTCATTCATTCAATCTCATTCTCTCGCTGGCTAAATCCTGTAGATGTATGTGTTTGTCTCTTTTTAGTGTCGTTTCCATTTCATAGAGTTTCAAATCACAACGGTGCTAAAGAAGTTTCACTTAAAAAAAAATAATTCTGATTGATTAAAAATACGCGAAACAACGCGTCGATTAGCCGCCCTGTCCGGGGTTAAGGACTCTTTTGTGACTGGTCCTATTAATCAGGGTTTAACTGCTAAACAGCCGGCTGCAGCGTTGATTGGACGCGCCGAACAGGCTATGATTGTTTACCTGGTCGACAGCTGTCGGACGGCTAACAGCGGCGGCCATTTTGTCCGTTGATCGATATTCAACATTCAACCTGCCGTGCGCCGCCGAGTCAACACATTGATTGAACGACCAGAACGCACGCTTTGACAAACCTACGTGCACTAGTTTTGTTAGTGAAAATTAAAATGATTGCTAAAATTGTTACACAATGTTCAATATTTGTTATTATTTTTTTATTTTAACGTTTAGGAGAAATTGTAATATTTAATTAAATGAAGATATTATAAGCGAAACTCGATTTTCTGATTTTTCTGTTTCCAGATTTTCGATTGAGTTTCGCTCATAATGTCTTCATTTAATTAAATATTACAATTTGAGGTTTTACTCATAAAAGTTAAAATAAAAAATAATAATATTCATCCTAGACTTGCAGAAAAGTCAATAGATGTCGCACATTAAATTTTTATTTATTTATTTTTATTTATTAATATTGGTTTCATTTACATTTTCATAATATAACATGATATAGCTTACATATTTTATACACTCTCCTAAGAAAGCAGATGCTTGAGTTCAGGAGAGGACAACTTGTTAATAACATAAGAATTATTTAAAAAAAAATAAAAGATCCTTGTCAAAAACTGAAGAGATTTAGACTTAAAATATTTTAAAAGTTCATAGGAGTAATTAAACAAGAAATGTATATTGGGTGTACATAAATTAAAATGTATAAAAATTTATCCAGACACCATCTAGATTGCATTTAGTTCGAGTTGAATCTTGCAATCATACATAAAGATGGCAGCCAATAAAAATATGCGTTAAGAAAAATGAAGATAATATGGGTGGTTCTTAGTAGAAGTATGGTACAGTTAAAGGTGACCGAATTGGATATCGACACCTTAGCTCAGTAGTCAAGAGCACCCGCCCGGAAAGTAGGGAGGTCCTGGGTTCGAGTCCCAGAGGTGTAAATATCTTTTTCTGATTTTTCTGTTTCCTGTTTCCTGATTTTCGATTGGGTTTCGCTAATAATCTTTTTCATTTAATTAAATATTTCAATATTTGTTATAAGAATGCGGTCACCACTTGCGCTCACTATCACAACTTGAAATGTCGATTTTGATCTCGATGATTTTTATCTGTTTCATAGGCTTTTCTTAAATGCTACATTTGTACAGGCCTCGTCGAAAAAACTGATTTTCAGATCTTATTGACACTATCCAATGTTCGTTTCAGATGCCAAAGAGCACACAATCAAGATAACGCTATAAAAAATCGTTATTTACCGAAAGTGTTTTGATAACGTCTAAAGAAAGCACGTATCTTTTTTCGCAAATAAATTGTATTGGTTCTCTTAGAACGTTTTATTTTGAAACGAAAATATTTTATTTTAAAATGATTTTAAATTCTGAAAATCACAATCGTTGTCAATATGAACGTTGAATATGTCAGAAAAAAAATACGTGTTGAATTATCTCTACCTTCGTATATTTCTTTTTTAAATATATAAAAAAAATCGTATTTTTTTAGTCAACTGTTCGTCAATCGTTATTATTTAGTTATTAACTAGTTTTGCAATTTTTGTTCAACCGGGCTGATTGATTTTCGTAGTTTTATGTATGGATTTATTATGTACATATTCGACGCTTCAAGATTTGGTGACAGATGCGCATCTACTTTTGATTCCGTTTATATTGGCACGTGCGACGCACGTGTTATTTAATATGATTTCGAGGGAGAAGACTTTTTATTTCGAATCGACTTTTTGACAGACATCTTGGAAAAAAGAATGGATTCTTTGAAAATTTAAAAATCTGATAATAATTTCACAGTATCAAAATATTCACCAAAAAGATTTTTTTTCAATAAAGGAAATTCTGGGAAAGCAAAGTGTATGAGAGTACGGGTAGGAATCTGGGAGTCATTGTGTCCAGGAGTGACAGATGTGTGAATCCATCCCTTCATCCCTTCACCTGCGGTGCAGGGCGACAGGATCGAGAGATTCTATCTTTTTTTTATATGAATACCGTACAAGAGTCCCAACTGCTCCCGTCTGGAGCCAGTGAGACTATGGCATATCCAACTGGGGTATGTTGTGAGGCTGAAGGTAGAAGAGGGGAAGGAGATGGGAAAGAAGAAGGAGGGAAGTACCTGGTTATTCAGATCTGGTCACCAAACACGGCTAATGCCATTTCAAGCAACGTTTCAATTTTGAATGGCGGTCTTACATCAGGGCGATACTGAGAGTATCTTCCACTCTGGAACGTGCCGCAAACATACTATTTATTATTTTAAATGAAAACATTGTGAAATAACACAAATTAAACAAATAAAATTTATTTATTAGTTTGTGCCCATCTAAATGCCTTCCTCAACCAGGCTGTCTCGATCAGGCCTGCCACGCAGCAGGTTGGCAGAAGCATCCGCCGCCAAAACTCGGACAAACATCACTCCCCGAACCCGGGCACCCCAGCCAGACGTGTCGGTTATCGAATAAATCGTTTCCAGGGCGGCGGTATGCGTACCCTCGTCCCAAATTGTATTTAGTAAATTTCATTACAGTTTCGAGTAAATTAAGACGTAAATTTACATGCTACGCATCCAAAAATTGTAATTGGTACTTTTATTAAAATAATGCCATCACTATTTTATTAAATAAACGGCAGAGGTAATAACGGCGGCCAGTCAGGGCGCAAAAGGTTTCATCCCCAAACTCCTAAGTACCTACTTCACGAGAAGCACATAATTCTACCGAGTACGCGTGGGTATTAATTAAGTAGGTACACTAATGAATAACTGAAATCACGATAATGTTATAATTAAACACTAAATAGTACGAATTCCACCCTTACACATCTGGCCGATTTATATATATGTGAACGGTAAACCTACCCTTTATACCTTCGTCGACAAACATTAAAGCAAAATAAATTATTTCATCAAACTACCCTTAGCGATTCCACAGGGCGATGATTGTATCTTATGCTGATCAAACTTAATTACATTTGGTTTGGAAAGTAAACAAATAACGTAGATCTTATAAGATTTTAACTTGAAGTTTAATCTTAACTTTGACGTAATTTGAATTATTTTCTCTGCTATATGAATTTCAGGCTGAGATCTTAACTTTGCCATTTTATCTTTCTCTCGTATGATATTAATTTGTCGAGATAAAGCGGAGCCTGTCTACCTAAGGCCTACCCCTAAACTTGATTATATTCCCGGGACTCGGGAAGAAAGTATCGCAGGAAGAGCAAGTCTTATTACCCACTTGATCGAGAGATTAAGACGAGAAATTGAAATTTTATGTTAAGTGTGCTAAAGAATTTGAATGGTTGGAGGTACGAGTATCAAGACCGAAATTTGTGGTGTTTTATGACCTGTGGTATTTTTTAGAATTTCAATAAAATATTTGGTATTTTTACACTTATTACAGTTTCAAAAGTTAAAAAAAACATAATTAAAAATTTTATAATTAATTTTTTTTACATTAGCTCCACACAGGGGCATCTGAGTATGTCATCAGAGACGATGCGTGGAGGGTCTTTTTGAGGATATGAAGGAATAAACATTGGTCTTGAAGAGATTCTTGTAGGTAAGAGGAAATACAGAGGCCGGCAAATCGTTCGACAGCCGAGTGTTGAACTCAAGAACAAGTCGAATAAGCGACATGTTCTCGTGTGATAAATGTCAACCGTGTACATATGTAGGGCGCGCGTTTGGCGTGTCTCCCGACTATGCACCAGTGCCGGAGGGATCAATGACACTAGTTCCTTGGAGCATCTTCCATTGAAATACCGGTAGAACAAGGATAGCATTCCCACCCGACGCCTGTGCTCTAAAGATTGCAATCCGTTTGTTAAGATGGGAGAATCTATTAAATGGACTCCCCGTTTCTACCCAGAGTCGAGGGTTTTTGCAGGTATTTTGGAGCTCCAGACCAGAGGTGGCTGCCAAATTCAAACGAGGGGCGCACTTACGATTTGTACAATGTTAGCAGTTGTGTTCTATTAAATTATCTGCGGGCTCTGTACATTACGCCTAGTTTTCGGGAGGCTAATTCTACAATCCATCCACAAAAATTAAAAAAGAAAAAATGAAGTCAACTTCTTATCGTTGGGATCAAGGGATATTCACGAATCACAATTATGCATGAAAAATGTTTTTTTTTTTTTTGGTTTAACAATCCGTTTAATACCAAAAAAAGGGTGTCGGATTTATGTTGTGTTATTTTGTGTTGGATTATTTTATTACTTTGACTTTGCAAAAGTAATCTCAACTGAATCCACAAATAAATTCTTTCTTCTTCAACCATGCATTCCTCACATTCAGCGTTTACGAGGACCTTTGCACGTTGCAACTCCAAGGGAGCGACGAAATAATGATATGACAGTCAGAGATCATCTCAAAGAACTGCAGATGTAACATGAATTGAGATAAATGCACGCTGCATGTTTTGCTATCCTCGGTGCAACGAATAAAAGCTTCAGAAGGCACGCAGTTGGCATGACTTCTAAGATACATTTTGCATAAGGAAAAGCTGTTGTATATGGAAAATGCAAACATTGCAAACCTTTTGTAAATTCAAGTGAAAGTTGGAGGCATATTCACCATAAGTTATCTTAATATATGTATTTATATATTATACGCCCTAATGAGCTATTACATTATTCTTTTATAAGTTAAGTATCACAATACTTTTAAACACTTTAAAACTAAAACAATAAAGAAAATGTGATAAAGTGAAAATGTAACAACTACAGCTTATAATATAAAATTAAATAATAAGATATCCACGTAAAAAGATATCCAATATAAACAAAAATTGCAGAAATTATCCAGGACTATTTGTGTCTAGATTTATAAAATAATTGGAATAAACAATGTTTATACCGTTATTTGTTTTGGGGTGTTATGCCGTGTTGCGCTACCTCCTTCTTTAGCCAACGTTTCGGACAGCGTTATAGTGTCCATCATCAGGGCAGATGTGTTCTTGTGTCCCCAAAAACAAATAACGAAAATACTTTTGGCCGTCAAAATCTAAAAACGTATCTGATGTTCATACTGGTTATGGTGCTATCTCCTAGATTAGAACATTTATTTCCGAAATTGTGAAGTCTCGGAATAGAGGAATTTTGGTAAGAGAGTGTCCTGGTGTTGTTAAAGTAAAAGGGTAGTAAATGTCGGAAAAATACAGTAATATATAATATAATAGGTGTATACAAATATATACAATCTTGTAAAATAACTAGCACGATCGTCGTGCATACATTTGTACAACATTAAAATATGTATAATAAATACTTGTTTCGTTAAATTTTAATATTGTTTTAAAACATGTTAAGCGTTGTGATAGTTGGAAACCTACTCGTATGAAGAATTTCTAAACAAGGTACAATAAAAATATTCTTTGAATCAGGGATCCGTTAAATATTTAGGGTTTGCGAAGAATCCTTCAAGGAATACGTTTGACTAATTTTAAATTAAGTTTCATCACCGTAAATATAATTCCGTAAATACTTTAATATAAAGAAAAATTTTATTCACTACAAGTAAAATTAATAAAAAAGAAGTAAAAAAAAATCTTATGGCGGAGGTAGTACATAATGAGAACCAACTTCAAAATTAATTCAGAATCTGAAACACCTTTCTACCAATGTCGTAAAAAGAAGAAGTTACAATGTACAGTTTTTAGGGCAGGAAAGCATTAGAAAAAGTAAAATGAATAACGCTGGATTATTAACATGTCATATCATGTGATCATTTTTTGATTACTTTTATCATTGGAATAATTTTGATTTCACAAAGCTCCGAGTTACGAAGGTGTGGTACAATGGCGTCGACAGCGAGAAATGCTGGAAAAAGTTTCAATTTGTGTGTTTTTTATTGGTATAAAAATCTTTCAAAAATCTATCTACTAATAAAAACAATTTAAAAGGTGAGTAACAAAGATGGTGATCAAAAAAATCTCATCTCAAGGCTTAGATTTTTTTAAGCTTAAAATAAAATTCCCATACATCGCGAGAAATGTTTTTGAAATTATATCAAAAAATATTATTCACGATTATATTTGACTAGCTTTTACCCGCTGCTTCGCTCGCATTAAATTACTGTAGCGCTTGCACTGATTAATTATTCCCCCCCCCCCCCCTCCACCCCTCCCCACCACACTCCACCCCTTCTGGCACCCTCTCCCTCCCGCATTTCATTCATTTATTCCCAGAACATTCTGTTTTCAAACGGCTCGCTTGCCATCTAAATTTCATAATGCCAGAGCTCACCAGAAGTAAAAAAAAATAATTATCCAATTTGGTCGTTCAGAAGCTATGCGCATACCAACATTTCGGATATTCATTTTTATTTGTATAGATAGATAGATAGATATAATCTACCACGCCTGAAATGAAATTTCCCGCAAATAAATCCACATCTTTTCCACGGCAACGATTTGTTTTCTGACGTTAGCAATAACTCGCTTTTGTTAGCGATAGAAAACGTATAATAAACATCATGTATTCATATTTATAATTTCATAACGCTAGAGCTAACCATTTTATACAGCTTATATTACTCGCATATAATGTAGCTTTTTATAGGTGAAAGAATCTAAAAAAAAAAGTTTATTGGTTTATGCGTGAAAGCGTAACAAGCAAACAGCAGTTTAGCATTTATAATATTAGTATGGATTATAATATCATAACGCCAGAGCTTACCATTATATACAGCTTAAATTACCCGCATTTAATGTTAACCGTTCTATTGGTGAAAGAATTTTTAAAAATTAGTTTATTGGTTTACGCGTGAAAGCGTAACAAACAAACCCACGCATTTATAACATAAGTATAGATTATAATTTAGTTAAAGGTCCTTCACATAACCCCAAAAGTAATAGTTTTTAAGGTTTGGAATAATTTATCTAGAACATTTAAACAGAATTTCAAAAAACGTTTGATTAAGCCTTTTTTAAATGGAACCAACGTTTCAACGAAGCAATAAAAAAGTAAATTATTAACATAATGATGATAAAAAAGTACGAACCTTTAACACATTTTTCCCTTCTAAAATTACACGTTAACAAAAAATATTGGAAGTAGTGTTTGTACAAGAAAACCTCGAGTTAACACAAAAAAATATCGCTACCTTTTGAGTAAAACAATAGGCACGTAATTTCACGTTGTAGGTTCGCAAATAATACGATTTGTAATATCACGTTAGTCCCAAATTCAGGGGAATTTTTTTGCGGCGGTTGGCCAATTAGGAACTAGGGTCAATGCTTGGTTTTGTTTGAACAGATGCTCATTAGTGGACCTGACCCGCAGATATACTTTCGGTTGGGCCAGACACATAGTTGGTTTTGCCGGAGATACACATAGTTGGTTTCGCCGGAAATACACATATTTGGTTAGTTTTCCCGGGAAAACACATAGATGGTTTTGCCAAAGAGATAAAGTTGGCGGGTAAGAGATGGTACAATCGGTAAGGTCAGGGGTGGGTTAGAGCAGGTGTCGTAAAGCTCGGAATGGGTTAAGTGGGCAAACCTTCGTCACGACAAGTATGAAATACTGGCTGTAAGTAGAATTGGGGCATGTGTACATAATTCATTACAAAAAAGCTTTGATTTCTTGGGTCAGAAACATTAAAAAAGTATTTCACAAATGATAAATAAACCAACGCTCTAAAATTATTTGGGCAAATAACTATTGTCTACATTTGAAAAAAAGGGTTTTCTGCAATATATTATGCTTTTATTTTTGTTTCATGACTCGTTTAAAAACTCATTTAACGCCAAAGACGTTTTCATTATTCAAAAACCTACAAAAAATTACAAACTCTGATCACCTGGATTCATGTAGACCCATATTTAAAAATCTTAAACTTCTGACAGTGACAATCATATGCATATATATAATGAAGTTATGCCAGTTAGTTCGATCATCTCTAGAAAAGCTCCCACAAAAAAACTCAAAAAACATAAACACGCTACAAAGTTCACAGAAAACTAATTAATGCCAAAAGTAAACAAAACCTATTTCAAAAAAGAATTCTACTACATGGCCATTAAAGAATATAACAATCTTACACGTAAAATTAAACAAATAAACTATAAACTCAAATTTAAATCATCACCAAAAATACGTTTTTAGATTTTCATGGCCAAAAGTATTTTCGTTATTTGTTTTTGAGGTGTTATGCAGTGTTGCGCTACCTCCTTCATTAGCCAACGTTTCAGCGTTTCAGTGTCCATAATCAGGGAAAATGTGTAATTGTGATTTAATTTTTAATTTTTTTTTTTTTTTTACATTTACTCCACACAGGATAATAATTTCCCTCAGGGCCTATGTCATCTGGAATGCTGTGTGGAAGGTCTTTTTGAGGAGAGGAAGGAATGAACATTGGTCTTGAAGAGACCCATGTTGTAGGAGGGAGTAAATACAGATGCCGGCAAATCGTTCCATAGCCGAGCTGTTGAACTCAAGAACGAGTCGAAAAAACGACCCGTTCTCATGTGACAAATGTCAACCGTGTACATATGTTGGGCGCGCGTTTGACGTGTCTTCCGACAATGCATTGGTGCCGAAGGGATCAATGATGCTAGTTCCTCAGAGCATCTTCCATTGAAATACCGGTAGAATGTATTACACATCTGCCCTGATGATGGACACTGTAACGCTGTCCGAAACATTGGGTAAAGAAGGAGGTAGCGCAACACAGCGCAACACGGCGCAACACTGCGCAACACGGCATAACACCCCAAAAACAAGTAACGAAAATCACTAATAACATTTCTTTTAAACGATGTCATTTAAGTATAAATGAATACCATACATAAATAAAATAAAATACCTCAGGTTTTTATTTGCGTATAATAAAACATGTAATTGTTGGGTGTTACAATATAACACATATTTTTTGGTTTAGCTGAAAGAAATAGAATGTACGTAAAAGTTATATCTTTTGTAATTTTTGTATTTTTGTGTTATAAATGTTTTTGAATTTGAATTTTTAAAATTTGTATTCCACGTATTTGTAAACCTTCCTCTTTTCATTATCCATTCCTTACTTTTTTCAGCCTTACAATATTCTTCAAACAGACATGTGATAGTTCCTTTGCAAGTTATCTTGTCTAGTCTTGTGAACATTGTATTTTTAAAAGGTTGCATTATAAATTTTACTTGTTTAGCGGCTTGCGAGTGAATTTTCTCTTATCTTAATACAGTGTTGCCGTCCGGA
This sequence comes from Glyphotaelius pellucidus, assembly GCA_936435175.1. Lineage (NCBI taxonomy): Eukaryota > Metazoa > Arthropoda > Insecta > Trichoptera > Limnephilidae > Glyphotaelius > Glyphotaelius pellucidus. Next base: position 7,318,878 of record OW386554.1, on the reverse strand, counting down.
GCAGACTGGCCGTCTATCAGTATTCTGACTCTCTTGACTATCTTAACTCTATTCTCTCTACTCGGCTGCTCGCTGGAGAGACGTCTAATGTCTGCAGCATACTTTGAAGCAGATAATCTCAAACTTGTCTCAAACAAACCACAGAGAAAATATTATTAAGGCCTGAAAATGATGCTGCATTTATTCTTTTAAAACGCTTTTCGCTGTAGGAATTCTTACATTCTGTGAAAGATTATGGTAAAATAGTATAAAAATTATATTTAATTAAATGAAGACATTATGAGCGAAACTCAATCGAAAATCTGGAAACAGAAAAATCAGAAAAAGATATTGGCACCTCTGGGACTCGAACCCAGGACCTCCCTACTTTCCGGGTTGGGCGCTCTTATCCACTGAGCTAAGGTGTCGATATCCAATTCGGTCACTTTTTAACTGTACCATACTTCGACTAAGAACCACCCATATTATCTTCATTTTTCTCAACGCATATTTTTATTGGCTGACATCTTTATGAATGATTGCAAGATTCAACTCGAACTAAATGCAATCTAGGTGGTGTCTGGATAAATTATTATCCATTTTATTTAATGTGCGACATCTATTGACTCTTCAGCAAGTCTGGGATGAATATTATTATTTATTATTTTAACTTTATGAGTAAAACCTCAAACTGTAATATTTAATTAAATGAAGACATTATGAGCGAAACTCAATCGAAAATCTGGAAACAGAAAAATCAGAAAAAGATATTGGCACCTCTGGGACTCGAACCCAGGACCTCCCTACTTTCCGGGTTGGGCGCTCTTATCCACTGAGCTAAGGTGTCGATATCCAATTCGGTCACTTTTTAACTGTACCATACTTCGACTAAGAACCACCCATATTATCTTCATTTTTCTCAACGCATATTTTTATTGGCTGACATCTTTATGAATGATTGCAAGATTCAACTCGAACTAAATGCAATCTAGGTGGTGTCTGGATAAATTATTATCCATTTTATTTAATGTGCGACATCTATTGACTCTTCAGCAAGTCTGGGATGAATATTATTATTTATTATTTTAACTTTATGAGTAAAACCTCAAACTGTAATATTTAATTAAATGAAGACATTATGAGCGAAACTCAATCGAAAATCTGGAAACAGAAAAATCAGAAAAAGATATTGGCACCTCTGGGACTCGAACCCAGGACCTCCCTACTTTCCGGGTTGGGCGCTCTTATCCACTGAGCTAAGGTGTCGATATCCAATTCGGTCACTTTTTAACTGTACCATACTTCGACTAAGAACCACCCATATTATCTTCATTTTTCTCAACGCATATTTTTATTGGCTGACATCTTTATGAATGATTGCAAGATTCAACTCGAACTAAATGAGTCCCTAAAGTCCCAGAGGTGCCAATATCTTTTTCTGATTTTTCTGTTTCCAGATTTTCGATTGAGTTTCGCTCATAATGTCTTCATTTAATTAAATATTACAGTTTGAGGTTTTACTCATAAAGTTAAAATAATAAATAATAATATTCATCCCAGACTTGCTGAAGAGTCAATAGATGTCGCACATTAAATAAAATGGATAATAATTTATCCAGACACCACCTAGATTGCATTTAGTTCGAGTTGAATCTTGCAATCATTCATAAAGATGTCAGCCAATAAAAATATGCGTTGAGAAAAATGAAGATAATATGGGTGGTTCTTAGTCGAAGTATGGTACAGTTAAAAAGTGACCGAATTGGATATCGACACCTTAGCTCAGTGGATAAGAGCGCCCAACCCGGAAAGTAGGGAGGTCCTGGGTTCGAGTCCCAGAGGTGCCAATATCTTTTTCTGATTTTTCTGTTTCCAGATTTTCGATTGAGTTTCGCTCATAATGTCTTCATTTAATTAAATATTACAGTTTGAGGTTTTACTCATAAAGTTAAAATAATAAATAATAATATTCATCCCAGACTTGCTGAAGAGTCAATAGATGTCGCACATTAAATAAAATGGATAATAATTTATCCAGACACCACCTAGATTGCATTTAGTTCGAGTTGAATCTTGCAATCATTCATAAAGATGTCAGCCAATAAAAATATGCGTTGAGAAAAATGAAGATAATATGGGTGGTTCTTAGTCGAAGTATGGTACAGTTAAAAAGTGACCGAATTGGATATCGACACCTTAGCTCAGTGGATAAGAGCGCCCAACCCGGAAAGTAGGGAGGTCCTGGGTTCGAGTCCCAGAGGTGCCAATATCTTTTTCTGATTTTTCTGTTTCCAGATTTTCGATTGAGTTTCGCTCATAATGTCTTCATTTAATTAAATATTACAGTTTGAGGTTTTACTCATAAAGTTAAAATAATAAATAATAATAAAAATTATACTTTTTATATAAAAAAAAACAATTAAATAATAATTTTTTTATGTATTTAACCTTTTTCAAATATTCGGGAGAACTTTTAAATATTTCACAGACACTTATTTTAAAGCACAGTAATTAAAAACTAATACAGTTGACAAAATAATATCACCCTGCAAATCACCATGTTTTCCTTATTTTGACCGCCCCCTACCGGTAGTGAATTATAAAAAATAATTACCTAACTAACAAGTGTACTTTAAAAGATTCTTAAAAAACAAAAAGGTATATTTGTGTTGAGAAGCTTTCGTTTAGAATTGTAGACGAAGTGAGATAATTTTTGGATATATCCAGAGATAACTTTACGTTTTTATCAAAATTGCATTGCAAAATACTAATCTTTATTTGAATCTTAATTAAAACACGAGATTTCGCATTCATTTTATGTAAACTATTTTTGTTCAATGCAATTTGCACTGCAAGCAGTAATCGGTATCAAGAGTAACCGAAAGGGGCAAGGCTGGTAGTCCACCTTGCAGTTTTGATACCAACCCTGATACGGTAGTATAGCAAGGAGGCATGAGATTTGCACGTGAATGAAAAAAACTTTATTCATATTTGGAAATTGCACAATATGCACAGTAAAATCATAATATGCGACAAAATTAAAATTAGGAAAAAATCACAATGAACACGGTCAAGAAAGTGCACACCTACAGGTTGTACATGTAAAGAATGAGGGGTGGGGAGAGGAAAGGGATGTGGGAGAGAAATGTGGTTGGTACCTGGTTATCATCTGTCACCAAATATGGCTAAAATCGTTAAATTTTTTTTAATGGTTCTTTTTCACCAAAGCGATTCTGAAAGTATTTACCTCTCTGGAGTGTGCCGCAAATATACTGAACATTATTTTTAATTAATAGAATGTGAAATAAGATAAATTGATCAATTAAAATTTACTGGAGCACGCCAGGATTTGAAATTTCTACCTTCGGAATCGATGAATGATAACATCTCAACCACGGAGGATGGTTTTCAGGTTTTGACAAAATAAGGAATAAAGCTAACTGTCCAGACAGAGTTCTTTTATTCTTGTGTGATCTTCCCTGTTTTTCACAATGATTAAACATTCAGTTTCAACAAAGAAACGTAAGTAAACTATGTTAATATTTTCGTGTGTTTTTTATAACCGTGGGAAAACGTTTTCGCCTACAAACACCCACCTAATACAATTACAGAATACAATCATCCCCCACAAACCCCCCGAAAGCACCCTTAATAAATCCAGCCAACCAAGCCGAGACACCAGGATAGTCAGAGATTGAAGAGTCGAGGATCACAGGGAACAGGGAGGGAGCAAAGCTTTCGAGGCAATAATAATAGTTGATCTAATTCGGGCGGGGAATCCAGAAGGGGAATTTGGGGAGATGTTTGAAGATATTTGGGGAAATTCGGGAAATTGTTCGCGCCGATGACTGGCGCTACCGATGAAAGGTTGTGTCGAGAGAAACACGTGTTTCCTAGCATAAAGGCGACAAGCGTGGGGGGATTTTTGAACCGACACTTGTGTGAAGTATGGGGTGCGCATAAGAGTTTCTAAAAGGAATCTGGATACACTTAAGTGTATTGAGATGTGAAATTTTTGTGATACAAAGTGATTTTGTGGTTTCTTGGATAAAAATATTAATTATTTCCATTTTCAAAAATCTTAAACTGTATTGTACTTTGGTTTTTAAATAGCTCAAAATAATGTCAAATCGGAATAATAGCAGAGTTGTAAAAGGTAACTTTACTCCCTAGCTCTGGTGAAAGACCACTAACTAGAATAGAAACATTGCTTTAAATGATAAAAACAGTGTTTGGTGAACATGAATCTGACAGATATCAGGTTACAGGTACCAGGTACAACTTTCCACTTCTCATGTCCTTTCCCACAGTCTCACAGGCTCCAGATAGTTGAGAGCAATTAGCAAATTTGATCGCAGCGATGTAATCCATGACCAAATTGATGGTCCCGAAGTACAATGTCAGATATGCGATGTTGTAGTTTTGCAATAGAGCTGTTTAAAGTTTTATTTCTGCATTTTTACTGTTTTCGAGATCAAGAAAGACAGTGTAGTTTTGATATTTGGCATTTCATCAAAAATTCCGAAATCTTCAAAATAAGCCAACAGAAGGATTTTCAACTTTTAGCAGATCCAACATTGTTTTTTGGGACCGTCGAAATGTAGACTTGTAGTTTTCAAATTCGGGTTTGCGTTGAAAATTTTAAAAATACTATGTTCCAGAGATTGTTGTGGCAAAACGTTTGACGCATATTTTTAGAAGACACATTTTAAAAATTTAAATTATTTTTAGTTATTATGGTGCCTAATTATTAAAATGAAATAAAATAATCACTAGGTACCAGATACTCATACTTTAAAAAAGAAACATGGGTCGTTCTTCTTTTTAACCTACATAAAGTTGTTTCCAACTTAATGGAGAAAAATTCAACAGAATAACCAATATTATTTTTTTACTTTACTTATACTTTAAAATCTACTGTACTAAAGACGTAACGACGGTGTGCGTTTTAAAAAAATATGTGTTTATATTTTTGTAGAATAAATTACGTGACAGAGTTGTAACTCCTCATGACCGAAGTGTATTTCGTACAAATCACAGTTGTCTTCTGCCACCTCGCCTTGCGTGTATTCTATAATATTACAAAAAATTAAATGACGACTTAAAATATAAAACTACTTTTAAACTCCAAAAATAAAACCTATCAAGTAACAACGATTATTTTTTAATGATGTTAAATAAAATATTTAAAAAATTGCTACAATTTCCCCTCTGAGATCCAGAGAGATTCATTTATAGTAAAAACAAAATGTGACAGAGTGGTGGAAATGTGACAGAGTGCTAAAAGTTATGTAGGTTAAAAAGAAGAACAACCCACATACAACTAAACAAATCATGATTGATTCGGTCAATCGCAACATTTAATTTTTTTCTATATTCAATGAAAAAGATAAGATAGAAATATTATATAAAAACACAGAAAATCTCACACACGTCTCTCTAAAAACTCTCGAAAGGTGAACTCTAGCATCATGAAACTTGCACAACTGTGATAGTTACTATATGTTAAGCATTTTAAAAGCTTTGTGGAAAGGCGATGCTTTACACACAAGTTCTTCCACAAAATTCGTTGGACGAAAGTTTAATTAAATTTGTTTACCAATACTGCAGCTTTCTGGTTCCCACGAATCCGATTCCCGTAAAAACCTATCAACCACGTGTTTGAACGCGGATTATTATTTAAATTTGTTTTCTGGTCACCCTGTCAAAATCCACATTGCGAAAGTTTACCCTTTGTGCAAACTAAGCTAGGGAAATTCCCTGCATTTTATAGAAAGTATTCGGAAGGTTTTTATATACTGCTAGCAGTAGCTTCTAGTGCTTTGCTTTGAACCCAGTTCAAAAGTATTTGGTAAAGGTAAACAATGGCCGACACGAAACAGGAGTGAAAAAGCTCACGGGTGGGCAATTTCTTTGCCTTTCTTCCTGAAAGCTGTGAATTTGTTTTTATTATTTTTTGCTTTGTAAACGAAGCCATGTTGCAACTCGAATCTGAAGCACTTGGTTAGTGTTTTTAAGCTTAAAGAAAATATTTGTGAAAGTGTTTTTTTTATGGAGTATTTTTTGCACCAAAACTTAGGTGAAATATTTTTTAATCAATTAGTAGGTTTTAGATTACGGAGCATCCTTGACCACCTGAATAATGCTAAAAAATCTAAAATACTCATTTAAGTTGTGTGTCTTTCTGTGACTCTGGCGCAATTAACTCTAGACATCAAAATAGCTTTTCATTTAGGTGTCATTTTCAAAATTGAATATGATTTTAATAAAGCGATCAATTGATAAAGTACCTAACTATATCATTTTTGCCTAATTTCTAGGTATATATATTTACACTTTCACAATATTTTTTTTTCCCAAGAATTAATTTCATATTTTCCAATCTTTAATTCATTTGTTTAAATTTTTAAGGTTTTTTTTGGGTAGAAATCCGGGGATCAGTGTATCCAGGAGTAAAGGATGTATAAATCCATCCATCCCACTGCGGTACAAGGCGAGAGTCGTGCTGGAGATCAAAAGGTCTCCCTACAAGTCTCTCCCGATCCGTCCTGCAACGCAGCTGGTGGCAGGACGGATATGCATCTACCGCCAAGACCCGGACAAACCTCACTCTGTGAAACCAACCCTTTTAAATTGAATTACGGTTGATCCTGGCAAGTTAAGTCCAATTTCATGAATTTTCAATGGTTTGCATTTTTAGCTAACATGAAATTATCAATCATAATATTTCGGATTTTTCGGTATAAAAAAAATAGGATTTTAATATTTTTAAAAGCAATATAAAATAAAAAATAAAAATTAAACAAATAATACGGTGTCTGTCCTTATTTTTTACGGGAAAATATATATTAGAAAGCCACTGGTATCTGAAAATATTAATGAAATTGCTAGAAGCAAATTTAAGCAAACTAAGGAAAATAGTTTCAGAGTTTTGCTGCTTCAGATATCACATGAGCAGTTTGCATGCAACATGTCTTGTTTACTTAAAACAAAACAGTTTTAATAATAAGGTGTAGGTCTAATATTCACACAGTAACACTGTCGAAACAACAAATTGGGAAACACCCTTTAAGCGAATATGAAGCAAAATTACATTTAAAAATACTAAATGAAACCATTTCAAAGAGACACCAAGACATGCACCGTACAAAATGACCCCAATCCGAACGTAGAACGGACAAGAAAGTACCCATCAAGAAGGACGTAGGACGTACGGAAGAACGTAAGCTTTTATTAAAAAAAACGAGCAGGATTCGTACAACGGCGAGAGAGACTTTGATGAGAATTTTGAAATTTTTGCTTCTCCTGCTTAAGGCTCATTGTAGAATACAACAATGAGGCTGTACTTTTTTTGTTTCTCTTCCCTTTGAGTCCCCGGACCAGTGCTTGAGATGAATTTCGGGGTGAGTTTTTCTTTATCTCCTGCCCAAGCTCCTTTGTATCGCACAAAGGTCCCGATCCTCCGTTATTTGATCCTTTCGGTCTGAAGCCTCCAAATTACGGCAGGAAATAATGGGAGAAGTTGATTTTTTGCGCAACAAAGTTATTTATTTGAAAATACTTGTATTATTTAGACATGGTTAAACATAGATTACAATCATTTGTTTATGGTGGAACGACCCAGTGGTGGAACGGTAAGCTTAATGGCTTCGGAATCAGTAATCGCGCCCTTCAGACAACAAGGTTCTATCTGAAATTAGGGCCAAAATTAAAAAAAAACTTCTTTTTTTTACGATCCAATAATATTTATTTTTTATATGAATACCGTACAAGAGTCCCAAATGCTTCCGTCTGGAGAAAGTGAGACAATGGCATCCCCAATTGGGGTTTGTTGTGAGGCTGAAGGTAGTGGGGATGGGAAGGAGGTGGGAAGAGGAAGGTGGGAAGTACCTGGCTATTCAGATCTGGTCACCAAACACAGCTTAAGCCATTTCAAGCAACGTTTCAATTCTGAATGGTGGTCTTATACCAGGGCGATACTGAGAGTATCTTCAACTCTGGGAACTTTTGTGCAAGTTGGAAGAAAATTGTGCAACAAAGTTCTTTTTAAAACAGTTTATTTGTTTGTTCTTTAGAACGACAAGGTTTCATATTTTCACACTTGCCACAAATCAAATATTTTGGAGCAACGTGGTTTCGTTAACTAATTACTAGCTAATCTCCGGTACCATAATAAATCCGCCTATGTTGAAAGAGATTGACTTTTATGTCACTAACGCATACACTCGTGGGAGATCCCATGCACTTTTTTATGCTCCGAAAGGGAGAACTTCTGCATATCAGAATGCGCCATTAAACAGAGCAACTGTTTAATGGCGCATTCCTGCTCCTCCTCTCCTCCTCACCTAAAATTAATTTTAAGTTGTAATAAAAATCCATCTCCAAGTAATTCCAGCATAGGAGACCTTTTTGGCTTCACTTCATCTAACTTGTTTATTATATATCTCTATTATTATGTATTTATAAGCTGTATGTCTCTTAGAAATAAATAAATAAACTAAAATGCTTAAGCGTCCACTATTGGAATTTCTACCGGTTTCTTACATCTACCTTAAATATTTGAAGTTTTTAAGCTCTTAAAAAAATATATGTTATTTTTGAAGATAATATCTAGATATGTTCCACGCCCTGAAATTCCCTCGATAGAAGAAAATCGCAAAGCATGCTCCGAAAATTATTTAAAACTAGTCTATTTCTATTATTTTACAAGTTATAATTGTGAAACATTTCACAATGTTTCTTTAAATGATACCTAAGATACGTTCCACGAGATTTTTGCTCTATTTTAAACGAGTCATGTTTTATTAAGCTTTTTCGCCATTTTCGCTGCGATTTCATCACTTAAAATATTAGCGCGCTCTGTCCAACATTCGTAATTATACATCTCTCCATCTTCTTCTTTTTCAGCCGAATAGCGCCGCCTTAACGATTCTGCATTGAGCACCGACATCTTAAATTTCACCTACAGAAAGTTCAGTAACTATCTTTTGATATACGTCACAACATAGTAAAACTGCCCCCGTACACACGTTTTAAATTTTGTATTGTTCTACATATTACTTTGGCGAATAACTATTTTATGGAAAACCTGAAAAATAAATAAATTTACGTTGTGCTTCGAGCTCATTCCCCTGCGACAACAAGCTTCGAACTGAAAATTTCGTGAAACTGAGAACATAAATTAAAAACTGAAATTTATAAAAAAAGAAATTAGACGAAACGGGTTCAAAATTGTAATTGAAATATCTTTAAGACAAAGAAAATTGTACGCACACATAGAGCATGAGATATCAAATATGCATTTATTTAAATGTACATAATTTAAATTTAAAAAAAAAATGTATATTTGTAATATTTGGACCATATAAAGCTTGAGTCCCGGGGCGCTAAGTCACGATTCAGGCTTAAATTTCTTTTCAATTGTTTTGTACTGTGTCACCAAGATTGAAATATTGTTTGAAAAATTTTATATTTGAGGCAGTATAATGTATATTTTTTGCAACTTTCAAACAAAAAAATAACAAAATTCCGTACTTCGTATAAATACGAAATATAAATAATTCGCATGACCGCGCTATCGTATCGCATTTCTCCAGAAATTGAAACAGGATTATTATCTGTATATTATATTAAAGGCAATAATAATATTTATCTGAAAGGTAATATTTTCAATCTACGTTGGGGTGTGTACTACGTAATGCCGTACAAAAATCTATATTTATTTATTTTATTTTATTTTATTTTTTACATTATTTTAGAAAAGAAAAGAATGTGTCCTTACTGGAGTACCCCGTTCTTAGGTCACATTGTACATGTTTTTGTCTTTGAATTATAAGTTAATACCTATTTTAAAATATTGCAAGAGGAAAATTATAAAGTTATATCTAAAGTTATATAAAAATCAAAATTTGCTTGCTTATAAATATATAAGTTTATGTAAATATGAATATAAGTTACATTACAAAAGTTAACAACAGAAAATAATATTATTTTTTGTGTTTCTTGGGCATTAAATATATAAAAATTTCTAGACATTTTGTTTTTTGAAGAGTTTTTTTTTTTTTTTTTAATGTATATCTCTTACTTAAATTTAATTTTTCAGCGACCGGTTTCGATACAACCGTATCATTCACGAGCAGGATTAAAACTAACTTAAAAATTAAATGCAAGTACCAAAGATTAATTAGGTGGGAGTAGTGGGAGGGATGATTTTAAGGGAGGGGGAAAGCGGTGGGAGGAGTCAATATTACACGGAAACATGGTTAGTAAAGGAGATTTGCAAGGCGCTATTATTTTATTCACTAAATTAATTTTAGATTTAATTTTTTTGTTTATTTCGAGGGTTTCTAAAGCGCACAGGTTAAAGTATGAATTTATATTGCAATGTTTAAACTTTGTTTTTTTCTTTATTGAAGCTATGGCCTGACTATGAATGATACGGTTTTATCGAAACCGGTGGCGGAAAAATTAAATTTAAGTAACAAATGTACATTTAAAAAATAAAACTCTTCAAAAAACAAAATGAAAATAATATACATATGAACAGTAGGTACTTGAAGAGTAGAAAATAGTTATAAATTTAGGTTTCTCGTAATCTGCCTCACTAGGCTAGCTTGGTAAGAAGGCTAACTTCTAATTTTAATCTGTTTAAAAATGGTTTTCTTAACATGCGTTAAGATTTAATAACTGATTGATAGAATAAGAGAAAAATTACGGTTCATTCAATTGTTCAGTTATATGCCATATAAACAAAATATCAACCATCACAAATACATGTAAAATCACTATACGAAGACAAAAAAGTAAGATTCCTTCCAAGGTACTTTGAATTTCATATGTGAATATGAATATTTGTACGATACTATACTTCAGTACATTACATTATTTTTATCTATACCAAGGATTTTCGCAAAGTATTGAATTTAATAAGGATTTACACACAGGTATTTCACGAAAAAATGCGTATTACTTTTCCAAGAAAATATTAAAGCCATGAAAATTTTATTATCACTCGAGTTATAGAAAATGGCTGATGTTTTATAAGGAACGTCAAAAAGCATTACCAGAGGAATATGTCAAAATATTGCGCGAGATTTTTGAAAATGCCGTAAATAGGGATTGAATGAGCAAACGAGAGACCGTGAATAATGTCCCATCCGCGAGATAAAACACAAAATAATTATGATCTATCGATTTGCAACGTGAAATACGTTGGAAAATTATTAAAAAAGTGAAAAGAATGAAACGCAAGTGGAATGAGACCGAATTGAAAAATGCTGTATATATCAACTAATTGCGGAATGAATATGTGATGTTTATTAAACGCCTTGTATAATCAATCATTGTGCTTTCATTAAATATTCAGTGATGGATTAGGATCGGAGAAAAGCTAAAGGGTGTTTGTGATGGAAAGAGATAAACGTGGATTTATTTGTTCTAGCCTATCTGACTAACAAAACATTAATTTGTTCAGTTTTTTGATTGATTTGGAGCGCACGAACCCCCGAATTTGACGAATGAACTGATGTTTATTTTTGGCAGTTTTTGACTAACTAATGAAGTGACTATCACGCATTTTCTCAGATGGAGAAGAAAAAATGGTACAAAACAATTAAATGGTACAAAGTACAATTGTTAAAAAACAATTGTACTTTGGTGCACGCTTCTTGCTTAATTTATATTCAAATATCGTCTCAGAGAAATGTATGGAGTTACCGACCTTGACATGTCCCAAGTATTTAGTCCACTTGATATGCCGTGTCTTCTTAGGGCATCCACGACTTATTCTTACAAATTTTTCAGAAATAGCTGTGTACTTAATTCAGGTGTGTAAGCGATTCACAGAATCATTATTGAAATTTAAACATAATGATTGTAGTTGAAGTTTTTCATAACATGATCATTATTATGTATTGATTGAATACTGAGCTTACTTGCTGAGATGGCTGTAAACAATGTGTTCCATTTTAAATGGAACATTATAATAATTAGTTTGTCGTAATAATTAGTATTTTAATATTAAGTATTATATTTAGTATATACTATGTAAAACTGAAAAGTATACTGTATTAAATAATTAGAAAAAAATGAGAGATTTCTTACAATCAAACTGATTGATCAGTTTCGTAAGATTTGTAAAATAAAATATTGTAAAATTAAAACTGAATAAACATATTTAAAAAAAAAAAAAAAAATCGTCCGAACGATTGAAATTTCTTTGCTGTGATTTTACCAGGGGACTTAACTGAACACAATCGAAAGGGTTTTTTTAAAATACCAAGAAAACAGCCTTTTTAGAAAAGTGCTACGTCGAAATTCACCAAATAATAAAATAATCATTTTACAGCCCCGCAAATAATTCATTTTTTAGAAGGCCCACGTCTCAGTTGCGGGTGGTGAGTCTTTATATTAAAAACTTTTAGTAAAAACCTGACATTTCTCTTTGGAAACCCTTTTACATATTTTTTTATATTTGATACCGACAATTCATGGTAAAATTCCGTTATAATTTTTTATGAAAACGATCATCATTTTCATAAAAAATTAAACACATCATCATTTTTGACCGTTAATGATCGAAGCCTTTCACGTCCATCTTTAGATTGGTACAAATATTCTTCAATCATTAAATCAGGTACTCCTCTTACGTCATACACATGTATGGTAATGTTATATTATCGTGAAAACGAGCTTATGAATCCGGGTGGTTAAGCTATTCTCATACTTTGGAGAAGAGGTATCAGAGCAACATAAACAAATTCACTATTTGTTGTTAGCAAGTTTATTCGTCGAACTCCATTTTAATTTTAATTTTTTTTATATGGAAACAGTGGTCACGCGTAATAATAATTGAACAGCAGAACTGTTTTCTTTTAATAAACTGTTTTTGTTAATAAAATAATAATATTATTGAGTGTATACAACAAATCAAATATATATTTTTTTTTTAGTTAGGAGGCCCAAAAATGCGATTTTCAAGATTTTTTTCTGAGAATACCTTTATACTTATCAACGTAAAAGTTTGAACATATATAAAAGAAACTTTTAACATATTTTAAATTTTTGTATTTGTAAAAATAATAATTTTGAAAGCTGCTATAGCTGATCTCCAGAAGCTCCTCTCAAAAAAGACATCTTGCGGTGACCACTCTAGACTGGATCATTTAAAAAAAAAACCAAACGGATTTCGATAAAGTAATAAATAATCTTATTATTAATCGAACGACGAAGCAAACCAAAATTTTATGACAAAATGGCGGCTTCTCAAAAAAAAAAAATTGATTTTTGACCAAAATTTTGGCCTTAAATTGTTTATAAAAAAAATATGTTTATCGGTGAGAACCGACCTTCGATAAATAACTAAAAAATATTCTTAAAAAGTTTGTGCAAAAGTTTGAGACTGATCGGTTCAGCCGTTTCTGAGACATCTTGGTCACTGACTTTAAAAACACAGTTTTGAGAAATACGCGTTTTAAGTTTGCCTCCTACTTTCAAATGCTCTAACACGCATTTACAAATATGCGTGCAACTTCAAAAATAATTGCCGGATTGACTTGAAATTTTCTGTGTGTGTACTTTAGTATATGTATATTACAAAAATGAAATAAAAAGAATCGATAGCTTGAAAATTCTAACCGCGTATAACCCATATCATTGATTATCACCCCTGATACCCCAAAAAGTTTACCTATATATACCACAGTTAGGAAAATTTGTACCAGTATCTGAAAATAATAGAAGAATAACGGTAAAAAAATCTAATGGATCTTTTAAGTAAATCTTTTTTTTTGAATTTTGGTCTTTAATGGCCCCTTCAAAATAATGCAATGTTATAACACATTACAGAAATATGATGCAAGATAATTTAAAGAAAAATTAAACATAATATTTTCGTTTTAATTTTCCATTAACATCGAAAAAGTCACGAGCCACCTCTGTCCAACCCCGGCAGCATTATTAAAATTACAAAGCAGTCGACCCCTGAAATATTTAAATATAAAATTCCTGAATATAATCGAAAAGGTTTTCTTTATTTTTTTTTTCATTTAACCCTCGAGAGTTTCGCAAACTAATAACCCCCAAGAACCCCGCAAATATTACCAGACTCAACCTAAATCTGGAGGATATTTTCATCTCATTTCATTTACATTTTGAGCCGAAGACTTTCTTCTACGAGAAAACTCGAGAAAAGCATTCAGGCTACATTTATCAGTTTCACATTTCACGGTATTTATTTCATAGAGGTCACTGAAATAGAAATACCTGCACTTAAAAGCTCTTAAAAGTTCTGAATGGAAATACAGAAATATGTACGCCGATCAGAATATAGCGTACCGTTACTCAGCATAAAAAATATTATTCGAATGGAAACCTTTTCTTATTAAAATGGGATCAGACTAACTAACTAACTAACCAACCATCACGCCGTTTCCGCAGGGGTAGGCAGAGAGGACGGACCGCCAAACAACTCGATCTTGGCACACACTCCTTGCCTCGTTCATTCATACATCGTCTCTTACATGCTCTTCTATTATTCTGACTCTTGACATCGCCCGACTCAACTATCTGATTCACTTGGTCGTGCCATGTCTTCCTCGGGCGTCCCCGACTTTGTTTACCATTCATTACACTCCTTTCCTCATTCGTTACCTCTACATGCCCAAACCATCTGAGCGTCTCTTTCTTAATCTTACTCATTACGCTTACATCAGCCTTGCATTCTTTGCGGATCTTCACATTTCTCACACGATCATACACGGTTTTACCACACATACGTCTCAAGGATCTCATTTCTACAGTATTCAGTCTGCTTTCATCCTTTTTCTGCCAGTTCCATGCCTCACTGCCATACATCAGGGTAGGTACCAGCACTCCATTTTGGACGGCTAGCTTCGCTTTCCTTTTTCATATGACACCTTACAAGAGCTCTTCTGTATTCATAGAGTAAAAATAGGGAAACTACATCCCCACCCGGTTGGGTAGCGTTGTGAGGCGTGTGCTTCAAGAAGGAATTTATTAACCTTTCGAATAACAAGGTTCTATCAGTTGCGGTAACGTCACGCGATAATAAACTCTGAAGTAGCTTATTACAGATCCCATTATTGCATGACGTTACGGCGACAGATGGAACCTTGTTATTCCAATGGTTCAAATTGCTGTTAAAGTTATGGCACTAAACGTAATTTTAGTTTGCAAAATGCAAATATTTTGGACACCATTTCTTTGATGCCCAATTAACCATAAGCCCATTGAAGTCTTATACATCTATTCGTAAGCCATTTTAAATTGTATTAAAGTGGCACATTGAACTATCGGAGAGCTGCATTGGGCATTAGTTATTCAAAAAGGCTTACAGATAAACATATGCTCTACCAAAAACCATAACCAAATAATTTTAGTAAATCACACTTTCAATCGAACCAAATTAAATGCAGAAATATTGTTTATGCGAATTCCGCGAACATTTGACACTGTTTGATTTATATCCACGCAAATGCTGAGAATTATCAAGCAAATATTAATAATGGCATCGATAATTTAAAACCGACAAATGGAAATTTGGTGGAACTGTGCCGTTCCACAAATCCACTCGTGGAACCCGCCATTTACCAAAAACAAAGAGCATTATTTAACCTGCAAAATGGTGGTCGGCCGTTCACGATTTCAAATTGGTATTAATTATTAATTCAAGCAATGAATGAACAATTCATCAGCTATAATCGGTTTCCAGATTTTTTTTCCATGAGCTGTTCATAATTTGGGAGGCTGGTACGGGTACCGCCGCCCCGGGAAACATTTATTGGATAACCAACTCTGCCGTAGGTCATCCCAAGTGGTTCGCTATATTTGTATTATATTTATGGCGAAATAGTAGGGGTTGATGGGGTGAGGTATATCTAGGTGTTGGAGGACCCACCCTCTTTCCCGCCCTGGTATAGGTAACAGATGGTTACCCCTTCAAGGCCTCAAAGGACTCTAATTTTTTAAAAGGCTCTACTCAGATTCAAGACTCTAGACCTCCAAAGTCCCCGCATACGTTGTTAGTGAGCAGTATGCAAGTGCTCGCCACATGCAAGTGTTAGTAATATCTAGGTGTTGGCGGTGAATTCGTCTGCCCACCTAATGCATGGCAGGCCGGATCTGGAGAGACTGGTTGAGGGAGACCTAACCTAGACATCTCCAGCCGGATTCTCTTGACCCATCGCCTTGCACCAGTGGGAGGGATGGATTCAGTCTGTCACTCCTGGATACATTGACCCTAAATTCCTACCCACCCCTCATTGGTCCTTCGCAGAATTTATTCTCCTACCTTTCCCTAAAAAAACATCCTCTATATCCCTTAATACGCGATAGGCCATGAGGGATTTTTTTTCCTTGGGAATCTTTTCCTATAAATATTAACAAGCTTCAAATAATATGAAAATAGAAAGAAACAAATATTATATTGTGGCCGAGTCATCCATTTGTGCTAGCCCCAGTGAGAGATCGTAAGTGACATGACCGTTCTAGTATTTTATGTCTTTTTCTTTTTCTTTTTCAAATAAGACGCCAAACGCTTTAGAAGGAAGAGGACGAACGTCTATCTATATATATCTTTATATATATAAAAAATCTCGCGTCACGATGTTTGTTCAAGATAAACTCCGAAACTACTTAACCGATTTTGATGAAATTTAGCTCACTGTGTGTAATTTGGTCCAGCTTAAATGATAGGATAGTTTTCATCTCGATTATTGACCTCAATATTTATTATTGCCAATTAAATGTTTGTTATAGGACAATGCTTTGTAATTATTTGTAGGTTAGATAATTTATCGACACAACACTTGGTTATCTAGGTTGGGTAAGCATCCAATAGATGGCGTTGTGTTTTGACACAGCAACGCGTGGTCAGCTAGTATATCTATCTAATCTATCCAATTCAAAAGAGTATTTATTATTACTTGTCACCTGTAATTAATAATTTTTTTTTTGGGCTATAAGATAATTTTTTTTTGTTTATTGATAATTTTTTTTTTATAATATAAATATAAATATAAACTATGTTATTATTTCAATGCCACCTGCAATTTAAAATCATTCTCTTTACTCGTTATGCAATTTAAATTTATCTCTACATCATTCATATAATGTTTATTTCTTCAATTTTATCTTTTTTATTTAAGAACATTGTCTCTGAATTATACACTAATCATGTTAAAAACCCATAATGGCGTTGAAAATAAATAAATAAAATTTTACAAAAACAAACAAAAATATTCTTTTTCTTGTACAAATTGTCACTCATGAGTATGAAATATATTCGCTATTCGTAAGATAAGTACAGATTTACAAACCTTATTGTGTAGGTGGCATATGTTGTTAGAATATCCAGAATATTGATTGGCGTGTTCTGCTTACCTGAAACAAAGAAATAGTACAATTAGTTTTATTTGTACACAAAATATATAATATGCAGCCATCAACAATAGCTAGAAAACAAATAATCCGATGTTGTAGATATATTTAGTTCATCATTTTTAATATATAAGCATACCTTATCGAAGTTTTTTTCATCAAGTACGGGAATAGTTTGATAAAGCTACTTAAATTGACTAACACAATAACAGTATTTTGTCGGCTGAAAGAAAAAAAAAATATTTTGGATTTTTTATATTTCGTACCTACATACTGTGACATAAAAAACGATGAATTGTTGATAAATTACCGATTTAAATAAAGCTCAAATCCCGGGAAATAATTTGCGCTGTTAACCCCAATATGGCCACGCCTCTATTGCATAGTTATACATCGATCTCTACGGGTACTCGCATATCTGAATTTTCAGCCAGATAACAGGCAAACAGGCATTCATTAGTGGTCGTGGATTTAACTGACAGTCGATTTAATAAACATCAGCCAATATTAGGCAAAAACAGGCGAACATATTTTTCAGATAGGAGGAAAACAACCGAGGCCGACTGTAATTGTTAGAGGTCTGTTTGTTTGCAGTCGCTCAACATTCTGATCGTATTTGGGGACAAAAAATCCGCGCCCAGCGAATTGAATTTTAAATTCAAATAATTGTTCCGTGATTGGAATGACAATGAGATTGTTGGCGAGGTTGTTTATTCTTTACTGCTGTTGAGAGTTTATTCCTGATTTTAAAGGATAAAGGTGGATTTTCTTGTGGAATAAATGCCTGACCTTTAATCTAATAATCACAGTTGTTAATCAAGTATTGAAATATGTTTATTGTGAAATTTTAAGCGCACGACAAATAATATTGCGGAATTTGGGATTTGAACTTGGGTAGCATTAATAAAAGGGAATTGAAAAACACTAATCAAGCTTCCTGGAAGATAATAGAACGTGCCAATCAAAAGAACGACTCAACTGCTCAACACTCAGATAGATCAATCTGAGTCTCCGATCAGCTAAGTAATTTGTTTAGTAACGCTCGAATTGCCTGTTGGTGAGAAAGTTGCGTTGGGAAGAGCGTATTTATGCATTTAAGGCAACTGCTTAACAATTCTGCATTGACCATCGAAATTTTCAACATCATTTACGGCCGCTGTTCCGAACTTTCCGATTGATCAATCTGAGCCGATCAGCTAAGTGAATTGTTTAGTAACGCTCGAATCGCCTGTTGGTCGGAAAGTTGCATTGAGAAGAGCATATTTGTGCATTTGAAGATTGTCGTGCCAAAATTTCGGCTCAATCATTGATTAGCAGGATTGGAAACAATGGCTGTTAGAGGCTGTTGAGCAACTATTTTGAAGCATGTCATAAAACAGTGAAAAACTGCCCTCAAGACCTTTTAAAGAAGATAATTATATTTATTAAGATACTTATGCATACATACCTTAACTTTGCAATAGTCTCCGTAACAAAATGGTGCAAAAACGTTTTATGGAGAACGTGAATAAATAAATGTAGAAGTTTATTTATTCTTCAGTGCCAGAATTGTAGGAATAATCTAAAATCAATATATTACATAAAATGAAAACTAGATTGTCAATGTATTTTTACGATGCGTCTGGAACCAAACGCATACACCTTTAACTCAAATTCAAAAGCGCAGACAAAAAAAAACTACGAAGTTCGTCGCAAGAAGAAGAATTAATGTCAAATAATGTTTGAAGATTTGATGACTAACTGAATTACAGTTGTAAAATGTGAAAGTAAATTGGCTGTGAAAAGCAATCATCCAATAACTTCAGATAAAACACAATAACAACGTCTATGTGTACAAACAATAGAAAGCAATCAGTACTCCTTTACTAGCTTCAAATATTTAAACAGACAAACAAAACCAGCAGTTTAACAGAATAATATTGATTCAACAAACTGATTGCAGACTGGGACGATCGGTAAATCAATAGGCCATTAGAAGCAAAATCATTTTTCAGTTGATTTAATTCCGATTAAACATTTGTTAAGCTGGGTAATTGTTGATTTATCAGCTTAAATAAAAATATATTTTTAAAATTTAACCAACTATTTGCGAGGAAGTTTGTCGAGAAGTCAAAAGGTTCAAATTTAGTGTCTTGTCGGCTTCTTTGTGGATTGGGCGAGCGTTCAGGGGTATTACATGATTGGTTTCAGTCCCAACACATTAAGAAGCAAGACGACCTTAGTTCTAGAACATTAAGCTCACTGGCTCCGTGCCTAGAAGCTGTGGGATCATAACCCGGTTTAGACAAATACAGGAAGAGTGTAAAATTGATTTACTTCTGTTCAGAATCAGGTCTAACAGCCGAGTCTAACTTCCACTCTCTGCCTCTCTCTCTCTCTTTTCTCGTTAAACTCCAATCAGCTTTTCTTCAGCCTTACAACATTCCATTTTCAATGTGACTACCGCATAAGAGTCCCAACTGCTCTGAACCGTCGGGAGTCAGTGAGGCTATGGCACTACCAATTGAGGTATTTTAATTTTTTTTAACTTTATCTCTACACAGGAGGCCCTGGGTAAAAGAATTCCCCTCAGGGCCTATGTCATCCTTGGGGATGCTGTGTGGAGGGTCTCAAGGTCTGTGGAGAGGATAAAAAAAGGAGAGGAAGTTCTGGGAAGGAAAAGGGTATTAGGGGTGGGTGGGCTGGAAAAGTCAGAGGGACTCCCTTAACCATTTATAATCACCATCGGTCGTCAAGCCCCCGGATAAACCTCACCCCATGAACCCGGACACCCCTACTAAGATTTCAAACGTAGCGAACCACTTGGGGTGGTTATTTTTAAATCCAATAAATGGTTCTAGGGTTGGCGGTACCTATACGCGCCTCTTAATTTATATACTACCCTCCCAGGTATGTTGTGAGGCAGAAAGTAGTAGGGAGTGGAAGAAAATAGGGAGAGGAAGGTTGGGAACTGAGATCTGGTCACCAATGGCTAGGGTCATGTCAAGCAATGTTTCGGTTCTGAATGGTATGTTACACCCGGGGGATACTGAGAGAATCTTCTACACTAGAACGTGAAAATACTACATTTATTATTTAATAAATTAAACAAATAAAATTTACATGCGCACGCCGGGATTTGTACGCGACCTCCGGATCGCTAGTCGAGAACCTTACCCAGGACCACGGAGGCCGTCAAATGATCCATGTTACTTTGTGACGCCATAGTTACACTAAATCCGAAATTTGTGAATTTTGCACTTTGTTAATTTAATACAGAATTAACTTAACATTCAACCGCAACATCTAGAATGCGCGACAAAATGTTTATAAGCAAAGCAAAATATGTATATAAAAATATCCCCAAAAGCCTTCGCCATAGATTTTATGATTCTGCTGACTGTAAGCTTTTCGGCTTGAAAAAAACTTCACGAAAACAAAAAAGGTAAAGTTATTATTCAACCATCAGATTTAATCAAGGTAAACCCTTATGTCTGAATTTATCACACATCGTTCAATATTAGCTAAAGCCTTACAGCCCGAAGCTGCCGAACACAGAGTACAGCCTCCAGTGGAAGGGCATAAAAATTTACGAAGCGTAACTACATTCAGTATATAAGCTCATCACACTTGTGCCGCCAATAAAATGTGCTCGGCGGAGTTTCCGTGTGGAGCTTTTCCCAGGTTTTCCGGAGCTTTTCACGTTACAGGTGGAAAGTGGGATTATTTGCCAAGCCTCTACTCTTTCCCTTCCCTCCTTCTTCTTTCGGAGACACACAGCCAGCCATATAAGGATGTATTTGACAAATAAAAATGAACATACGTGTATCGCATGGCGTAAAGAAACGAAATGAGAAATGTAAATACCTTATTTGCGAACGTGTTAATTTATTTGATATAACGAAGCGAAAATATTTGAAGAATTGCTTGGAGTAAAAAATGTAGCGTGACATAATAAACAGATTTGGAATAAAATTTCGAAGGCGAAAGCGTAGAGCATGGATCTGTGAAATTACATTTATTTCTTATCACTTTACATACATTTTATTCCCTGGGTTGACGGAATACCAGGTGGCAACTTGTGAAAAATTGACTACAATATTTTGTAAAATTACTAAAAAAACTTTCCTTGGTCCCGCTTTCTGAAAATGGCATATTTTCGTGTCCCCACGGTTTACTTCGTGACAATAGGAGTAGGTTCCTGAAAATGTTATTGTCCCGTTCAAAAAGAGACGCATGGTCAAAAGTTAGCCATTTTTTAAAAATTAACTTTACGTAGGAGGCCCCGAGGAAAAAAACTTTTCTCAGTACCTTTGGGATGCTGTGTGAAGGTTCTTTCTATGGAGATGAATGAGTGAACTTGGGTCTTGAAGAGACCCACGTTGTAGGAGGAAGGAAACCGTCGTTCCGCAGACGAGTTGTTGACCTCAAGAACGAATCGTACAAACGATCCGTTCTCTTGTGACATATGTCAACTGAACAAATTGACATATGTTTGGCATGTTACCCGACTGTGCACTGGTGCTGAAGGCATCAACGATGCTAGTCCTCGGAGCATTTTCCATTATTATACCCGTAGAACAAGGATAACATTCCCATCCATCGCCAGCGCTCTAAAGATTGCAATCAATTTGTAAAGAATCTATCAAACGGACTACCCTTTTCTGCGCAGGGTCGTAGGGTTTTTTCAGGTATGATGACGCTCCATACCATAAGTAGCTGCAAAATTTAATCGTAGAGCGAACTTGCGGTTTGTACAAGGCTAGCAGCAGCGTATTATTTTTGTATCTGCAAACCCTCTACGGTATGCCCAGTTTCCGATTAGGCTTGGCTTCTGTCTATGGTGATCAGACCAGAGTTACACCAAGTATACCTAACTTATAAGCAATTACAATTACTAATCAGTAATTTCAAAATATATCTCACAATTTATTACTGATTACATGGCAGAAATAATAAATATCATTGACACGTACAATAAAATGATTTACTCTACCAAATTGTTAAAATACAACATATTATTATATTCTACCTCAAAATTCTTATTACAGAAAGCTGTTCAACGCGACTAAGAAATTCCTGCGCAATTTCGAACATTAAAACACGCCGTATTAGCAAAGGGAACAAAACAACAGCATTAACTGCTAATATTCCCAAAGTTAATTCTCGTACATTTGTACCAGGGAAAGGCGAGCTACACCCATAAATTGCAGATTTATGATCACTAAAGTCCTAAGCTCGGTAACCATTTTATTGCGATGTTTAATTGAATCGAAATAATCGTTTTTGTACAGGCAATAAGCGTTTAGATTTACGACGCAAATGTTTAACAATGTAGGCGTCCATGTCGATTGTTATTGGCGAATTAAGGGAGGATATATACATGTAGATAATTTAATGGCTGTGTTCTGTTGCTTTTTAATTAAGGTCCCTTTTTTAGGGTGGTAACGATACCTTTCACATTATCAACATAATTTTCATGAATTTTCACGTAGCGATCGCTTACTCTTTTTTATTCATTTGAGTATAATTGATAATTTAATTAAATTTCGGGCACATTTATTAATTAGGCGAGAAATATGTCTGAAATGGCTTTAGTAAAGCAGTTTACTATTGGATCAAGAAAGAAAGGTAATCTTCGTTCTTCTCTTCAATTTGATAGACAAGGCTAAGCATTCAGGGAAACGGAAACAAACCAAGGTACGCGAAGTGGTAAAGGTAGATTAAAGAATAGAAATTAATAGTTATAAGTTTGTGGTTTCTTGTAACCCGCCTCACTAGGCTAGCCTGTGTTGGGCATTAATTTTTTTAAGTCTATTTATAATATTTATGAACATAACTACATTTGTATTAAAATAAATTGATTGCATTAATAATAATATGTTGAAGCCGTACGAATCCATCCCTCCCACAGCGCTGCAAGACGATGTTACGAGAAAGTCTGGCTGGAGTGGTCAAAACGTCTCTCTCAAACGGTCTCTTCCGATCCGGCAAAAGCATCCACCACCAAGACCTAGACAAATCTTGCACCATCAATTAGGGCACCTCTGCTAAGTCACCAAACGTAATGAACCACTTGGGGTGAGGGTGGCAGAGGTGTTTTATTTAAATATGAATACCGCACAAGAGTCTGCTCCTGTCCTGCAACTGCTGTCTGGAGCCAGTAAGACTATGGCATCCCGATTGGGGTATGTTGTGAGGCTGAAGGTAGTGGGGAGGGGAAGGAGATGGAAAAGAGGAAGGTGGGAAGTACCTGGCTATTCAGATCTGGTCGCCAACACGGCTATAGCCATTTCAAGCAACGTTTCAATTCTGAATGGTGGTCTTACACCAGGGCGATACTGAGAGTATCTTCCACTCTAGAACGTGCTGCAAATATACTATATATTAGTTCAAATGAATAAATTGTGAAATAACACAAATTAATCAATAAAATTACCTGCCTTACCCTTATGCCTTACTGCTGGAATACGCCAGCCGTAATTTATAATACTTATGAACATACCTACATTTGAATTAAATATATTGGTTGCATTAATAATAATGTGTTGAAGACGTATGAATCTATCCCTCCCACAGCGCTGCAAGGCGATGTGTCGAGAGAGCCTGGCTAGAGAGGTCAAAAGACCTCTCCCGAACCGGCAAAAGCATTCGCCGCCAAGACCAAGACAAATCTCACACCATCAACAAGGGAACCCCTGCTAAGTCACCAAACGTAACGAACCACTTGGGGCGACCCGTGGAAGGGGTGTTGTTTATCCAATAAAAGGTTCCCGGGTATACATACCCAAAATGAATAATAAAGACTAACAGAAAAATCATGAGAATAAAAAAACATGGCGTAACAACGATTACAGAATTTTGTCCAAATTAAAGCGTACGTACGGAAGCGTCGATGTCATCATTTGGTTATATTTCGTGTTTTGCTAATTAAATAACCTGCTTCTATTGTAAAGTGATCCAATTCAGTCCAAAACACAGTTTTCCATTCAACGTAATATTGTGTTTTCATGCATTCAACGCCGTTAGCTACGTGGGGTGGTATTTCCCTTAAGGGTTGTGGCGTTGCCCTGGCTGCATGACTTCACGCCATTTATTAAATTATAATGTCATTTAATGAATCGTTTGAAAAGGCACAACCCTTCCGTTTTTGAGATACGTCGCACAATGGGCAGGCGGAATTAATTACGTTTTAAGTTAGGTACCAGATTGAAACCCTGAAGATTCAAAATACTTGAATAAACTCGATTTTAAGCGAAACTTAAAACCTATTTCTTCATAAAACCATTTTTCTAAATTAGCAGCGTTAAGTTAATTCTTTAAATGATTGAGCGTAGATAATGTGGATATTGAAAGTGCCGGGTAGTCAATAAGTAATGCCTTCTATTTTTTTCTACTTAAATAAAGTTAATTAAGTTAGAATTTTGAATTTAATGCTATTCCTCAAACCTTCCTCTACAATCTACTGCAATAGTAACTTTTTGCGTCAACAGGTGGCAGCACTGCAGTCGCTTGCAAAATGGCCGACATCGGTGTTCGTAATAGACAGCATTCTGTGATTTATTCTTGACTGCAGAAGGTGAAACGCCCATTCACATTCATGAAAGACTGAAAAATGTGTACAACAGTGGATATCGGCACTGCTAGATGATGGGTTCGTCGCTGTAACGAAGCTGAAAGACAAACTTAGAAATGTATTGTAAGTTTGTGCAGCGCCCTTGAGGTGATTTTTCACAAAAACGGCGCTATATAAATCATCCAATTATTATTATTATTATTATTAAACAATTGACAAAAAGCGGAACGGCACAGGCCGTTGATTGCGGTGACTGCAGACTAGTTGATGACATCATTCGCTATGACCACTGATGACGCATTCTATCTCTCAGTAAAGTCAGTGTGATGACTATTATTAAACAACTGATTATTCAACAAAATTTTGTGCAAGGTGGGTACTAAGAAAGTTAACCGGCCAGAATAAAGAAACAAGAAAAACAATAGCCTCATAACATTTACAGGGCTTGATTGCTGGAAAAAAATTGACTGGAGACGAAATATGAGTTCATTTATTCGAACCTGAATAAAAGAGGCAGTCAATGGAATGACATCACACAAACTCACCAAGGCCAAAAAAATCAAAACTGTGTGATCGGCGGGGAAAGTTATGGCGATGGTGTTCTGGATGTGATCGTGCTTTTCACAACACTCTGTTACATGCCCTTGTGAAAAGATGAACCAAATCTATGGAAATGGACGGATATTATATTGAATAGTAACAAATTTATCGTCAATAGGTGGTTTTCAACCCACGTAATTACATTTTTTATTACTTAATTAAGGAGAAAAAAAATAAGAGGCATTACTTATTGACTGACCCTAGAATTTACCTGCCAATCAAGACTGTAAGTAAGATATGAACAAAAATGTTTCATATAGGATAGGATTGTACATCATTGGAAAAAACATTAAAAAAAAATAAAAACCGGAATACACAAAAGTACACCACTGGTCCGAAGGGATTATGACCATTTTGATAGTAGTTAGTTTGGGGCTGATTCTGCCCTCTAAGCGAACCAATGAAAATATTGGAGAATTTCCAACTATGTTCTTGGCACTTGGCTTCGCTGCTTTCGTGTTGACGCGGATGCCAATGTTAGTCATTCGGCATTATCGTTAGTCAAACTAAATGAGTTCTACCATCTAGGGGGATGGTATTCATTTTATAATACAGTTCCCGCTTTGACTGTGACGTAGAAAATGTATAGCTACAGGCTTAGTCACCTTTTCAAAACACACATGATGTTACGGAGTTAAGGAATTTTCTGTAGATTTAAGTTACATAGATACTGAGCTATGTTATATTTGGTGGTTTTGTATTATTTGAATATCAAACTAAGTCAAGCAACGTTAGTTTATATGTAATGATTGTTAAAATAAGATAAAGTAACTTGAATTCTAATAAATAATTATCAATGTTTTAATGTATTTTTGGAATAACTTAATGACTAAAAATTCAAATTATAGAACGTAATCATGTCTAGCCAGGTACTTCACAACCTTCCTCTTTCCCGTCTTCATTCCTTTCTCACTCCCTTCTGCATCATACCATAACCCTATAATTGGGGATGCTATAGTCTCAGGGAGGGACCCTTGTTCGGTACCCATAAAAAAAAATTAAAGATTTTTACAGATTTTAAAAACAAGGGAAACAAAACATTACATGGAACCATGTTATTCCAATTCGATTACCAAAAAGTAATCCGATTTTATGCAAATTCAGGTGATTAAACGTTCATTTTATAAATAATTAATTATTTTGACGTAACTCTATTTAAATTTCCATTAAATATAAATGAACTATTCTGGATGATTGGAAAAGTATTTTCGGTTCTAATTAAAAATGAAAATGACCTGAAAATATTTTGATTACACAAATTTTATTCACTTTCAACTAAACTGCGAGTGGTAAATTTAATGTCAAATAATCCATTATTTCATAGTGAATGACATTAATGCGTGCGTAATATGGTCTGTGGTTGGATTTTTACGAGCTTATAGTTCATTGTTTCGACAGCCTTCAATGGAGATTTTCGTATCACATACTAGGTTTATTATTTGATCATGACAACTCTTTACTAATAAACATTTTGAAACCCTCGGGCATAGACAAAATGATATCGTGCCATTAAATATTCCCGCTTGACGCTGATTTTCAAATAGATTCGTTGTTTTGGAAGGTAGGTATCCCAAAATTAAATACTGTTTTTGGCAGCAGATCAAAGACTTTTTCTGATTATAATTTTATAAACAGACATATAAAATTTTTTAATTTTTTTTATTTAATGAAAAACAATTACTTTGTGTAACAACCACTATTTAATTAACAATATCAACATGTTTCGAAAACTATGTTTTCTTCGTCAGGATAATAAGTTAGTAAAAAATAACAAAAGACAAACAAGTATAGACTAATTAGAACATAGACAAAATATTAGAAAGGAGAGGTGATTAATTACCTAAAATATATCATAAAAAACAATTATATAAAATAAAATTTTAAAAAATTTAAAAATTATTTTAGAATCTGTAAAAAATTACTAAATTATTATTAAAGAGATAATATTAAGCTTTCTTTTTGCAGTTTTAAGTACACCACAAACTCTTCCGAATAAATCGAAGAAAATATATTAAACAGAAAAATGTCAAACATGTTACCTGGTCAAGGTTTTCCAAATTTTATTAAAAAAAAATTTCTTCAAACTTCACAAATCCACTGGGTGTCATTATTAATTTAATGAAAACAAATAACTTTGTGTACATCACTATTTAATAAAGATTATTAATTTATTATCCTGACGAAGAAAACATAGTTTTTGAAACATGTCGATAATGTTAATTGTGTATTATGTACACAATTAACATTATCAATATTTGTTTTCATTAAATCAATAATGACGCCACAAAGTGTATTCGCAAAGTTTGAAGAAGTAATATTATCTTCTTCAAAGGTTAAATTAATATTACAATGATATTAGTATACCACCACAGTATATAGTGATACCACCACACTGAAGCAATTACTAACTACAAATTCATCTACCATAGTTCTCAAAAAACACATAAAAGACTGGATCAAACAACAAGGTATTCAATTTACTCAAATAATTATAACACCTAACCAAACATAACCTATCCCAAATACAAAAAAAATATAATTAAATAAACTTTGTTTCGAGACAGAAAATATTACCACAATATCCGTGATTATACCATTGGCGCGTGGTCCATAGAAAAATATATCTACCGTTTATCAAGACAATTATTTATCTTACTCATAATCTATATTCTAAGAACAACTGTATATATAGATCCCCACCGAAACTAATCTTTTAATTTACGTGTAGGATACTGCCGCCATGGGTCGACCCACAGTGCCCTTCTTGACAATATCAAGGAGGATACAGTGTTTCTACTTAGGTCGACAGAATAGCACTTAATCCCAAACATGGGAACACCTCAGCACAGGTTCGCCTAGTTAGGTGTTCACAAAACACTACGACTAACCTATTTACATACAGTTACGGATCTTTAACATGTTTTTTTCTTATTACTAACCTATTATCTCTGTAAACTTTGTAATTATTTGTAAAGTGTATGTACAAGAATAGAAATAAATAAATAAATGATAATAACTACCCAGCGTTTCATGATTCAAACAACATCGGATTCAACAAAATACAGCAACCAACAAATTACAGTGTTTTTTTAGCCCTAAGCTTTATATAAAACGGAAGTTTTCCTTGCAAACAAGTGTTTAAACATTTCCCACACTAACCCAGCCTTATTCTCAACCCCTTGCATCTTTAAACACTAAACTGTGCCTTTATTAACCGTACCCCCATTATATTTAAGTAGTTAAGACGCAAGACAGAAAACACGACAAGTATCAGATATGGATGCTGTAAGCTGCTTCGGAACGGCATTGCCCACAATGTTTGCGGAAAGTTGGCAAAATTTGTGGAAATTTGTGGAAATTTCCCACAAAACAAAACAAAGGGAACGTTCCTTAAAGTAATTAAGAAGTTGTCGCCTGGCGTCGCTGCGAACGCTAATTGTCGCTTAAATTTAAATCATTTTGAAAATTGTTTATGCGGGCCGCGGATAAATACTAACTTAACTGATGAAAATATTAAATACACGGATTAAACCCCAATCATCTGTACCCCGTCTGCGTAGATATTAACATGAAAAGAGCACATGCTTTAACGTTTAAGCAAATTACATATTATTTTGAGCGCAAGGGTACATCAGTTTTGACTTGTAAATAAATAAATAAGCCCTCTGCAAGAAATATATTATGTGATGGCGTTTTATAGGATACCTTTATTTTATTTTAACTTTTAATGACTTTAAAATTATTTTAGTACATAAAACAGGCATGTTGCCCAAAAATTTACATACGTGGATGATTTAAATACAATGTATAATAGAATCATTACAAAAGTAGAAACAAAAATAATGAAGAAAAAGATAACACTAATAATTTAAACTAAAATACGAAAGAGAATAAGACACAGAAAAACAGAAAAAGATAACGGTCGCAACGGATACGAACTCAGAACGTCTCATCTAACTGGGATTTTCCTTTGTCATGTTCTCTTTCATATTTTTGTTTAAATTATTAGTGTTATCTTCTTCTTCAATGATATATTACATTGATGGGAAAAATCTTGAAAAGTTATAAAAAGAGAGTTGTTCTTATAAAAAACCAAAATAATTAGCTAAATTTACAAAAGTTAAAGTCACCAAACTTTTTGACATGGGTGTTAAAATTGCATGATTCTGAGTTGTCATGAAATCGTTTTTTATGTGAGCATCACCGAAGCTCCCAACTGTCCTGAACCAGTGGAACTATGGCATCCCCAAAGATATTGAAATATAAGAGATGTGCTATCCGCAGTTTTTAGTGGGTGGGACTGTGGTTCCTGGTGTCGCCAATACTGTTAACCAATTAACAAATAAACTAAATTAACGAATAATAAACAATAAACTAAACGAAACGAATAAAAAAACTAACTGAACGAATTCTTTCTGTATACAAACTATATTGTTAACCAATACTACTGCACTCTTTAAAAAAATCAACGAAATGAACAAAATATTTTTGTATGCAAATTACTCCCATTAGGTAGTAGTCCGTCGACAGTCGCGCGGACGTCATAGCATATCTCTTTTGTATTTCATTTGGGCATCCCCAATTGGGAAATGAGGCTATAAGAAGTCGAAGAAGAAGGGTAAGGGTACCTACCTGGCTATTGTGTTGATAAGATTCTCCAGGGCTGTACTGAAACTATCTACCACTAGTTTGTTATGAATATTTTTTTTATTACTACCTAGTGACATGAATTATCACTATAAAATGTTGATTATAAATCCGTTCACAGTGAGAATTTCGGCGGAATAATTAAAAGAAACTTAAGAAATTATTAAAGTTATAACAAACAACAGATGGCGGTAAATCGGGAAATGCCGGTAAATTGAGGAACAGTACAGTTAAAGGTAGTGCGAGTGCTAATGGCTTAATGGGGAAATCAAATCATTCTGATTATAAATTGAAAGGAAGTTGGTCTAGTCTAAATAATTGATGGAAACATCAGGCGAAAGATTGAAACCAGAATTAATTTTTAGGTTTTCTCGAGGAAATCCATTATTTTCTTCAATTAATAAAACATATTAATTATCATTTTAAAGGGAATGATTGGCGTAAACGGATGTCATTGTTGCCCGTTTTTGAATTTCAGTAGTCATTTAACCAGAGACACCAACTAACAATTTGACTAGCGATTTAACCAAGGATTTACATTCCTACTTCCACTTCATACAATTCATAAAAATATCAATAAAAATAATCTTAGAAAAGCTTTATTACCATTCAACAATAAATGTACTCAAAGATTTCCAGGTTCCCCCACTTACAAAAATTTATGACAATTTTGCACTAATTCAATTACATGTAGATTTCTTGAATTAAAATAATATCCCTCAATTAAATATTAGGAGGACTAACCGTACCACCAGTAGAACAGCACAGTATCACTCTGTATTTAAGGAACTAAAATTATTGAATAAATTACCCCCTGATATCGGAAGAAAATTACGACAATTATTAAAAAAAAAATTGTAGTACCACCTCATAACTTATACTTATTGTCGGATATTTATTATGTTTTGCTTATCATTCCTATGTATCATTATAACTTATCTATTTTTTATTACTTTTATTTATTATCTTATAAAATTACTTATTTAAAAATATAGTTGTTCTCTCCTAAGCACAAGCATCTGGTTTATTAGGGGAGTTTATGAAATATTTTGTTGTGTTATGTAAAATTGTGAAAACTAATAATTTTTCATGTACAATAAAAAAAAAAAAAAATATCGTCTTACAATTGTGACTTAAAACAAGATTTTTTTTTTTTGGGCCCTGACTCAGGGCCTATGTCATCTTTGGGGATGCTGTGTGGAGGGTTTTTTTTAAGGAAATGAAGAGAGGAGAGTTCTGGGAAGGAAAAGGGTTTAAGGGGTGGGTAGGAATCTAGGGTTGGGTGTGTCTTGGTCGCCCGCCTACAAGTCCTAGACAAACCTCACCCCATGAACCCGGGCATTCCTGCTAAATCACCAAACGTAGCGAACTACTAGGGTTGACCTATGGCAGATAAAGGTTAATGAGCATTATATAATGTGTACGTAAGGTACACTAAATGAAAATAGCCTTGATAAAACGAGTCGAAAAGCATCGCTTAAATCAAAGCCTCGTAAAGAAATCAACCGTCGTACAAAATCATTTAGGACAACAAAACAGAACAAGGGTAAATGTGGGTGAAATGGGACGTTATTCAGGGAAAACTCTCAGGGATGGGGAACGGAAGACGTCGCTTGATACTTAACTGTGACACAAAATTTTATACGACCATTTTTACGAGATTCCACAACAAGGAAACATAAAATTTTATCAAAGCTTGTGTCTCGCAAGGACTAACTTATAAGCCACACATACCAAAGCCTTTAAGAGGCTAGGATATTATAAAGCACAATACGAAAAGCTCACTGTCATCCGATATTTGGTTGGCACACCGAAAATCCGATCAAAAACAAAAAATAATTGAAGTGTTTAAAATTTGTAGATTTTGTCATATCACGGGATACACCAAGGTTACGTCATCCTATTCTAATTATTTAGTAAATATATGACGGCAATTTTAAAGGGGAGACATCCAATTGACTGCCATGGACAAAGTGGGGGAACAATATTCCGGAGGCTGTGTGAGGAGAGGCCGGGCTTGCAATGGACGGAGGTCGCTGAAATAGAGCAGAATAGAGACGCCTGGAGGCGCCTTGTCGAAGCGATGGGTCGCCGACCCCAATAGCACAAGTGCAAGAAGATGAGATGAGATTAATTAAAATATAATTACTATAATAACTGGTTTTCAAAGTGCATTAAAGACTTTTAGTTCGACTTTTTATTATATCATATTTGAGTATAAGAAAATAACAAAGCTCTAATAGACAATTAAGTTCAAATCGAAATCAGGTACATTATTATGACTTATGACTCTAACGGCCATTAATAATGTTGATTTTTGGTTGTGAGAAGTTGACTTGTTGACGACCTCCGTGGCGGAGTGGTAGCGATCTTTGATCGTGAATTAGGAGGTGACGGGTTCCAACCCCGGCGTACGCAAATAAATTAATTTGTGATATTTCACAATTAATTCATTAAAAATAATAAAAAGCATATTTGCAGCAGGTTTAAGAATGGTAGATACTCACAGTATCGCCCTGGTGAAAGACTATCATTCAGAATCGAAACGTTGCTTAAAATTACTTTAATCGTGTTTGGTGACCAGATCTAAATGGTCTGGTACTTTCCCACCTTCCTCTCCCTCACATCCTTCCCCTACCAACTATCCTCAGCCTTACATAACCTAATTGGAAATGCCATAGTCGGACTGTCTCCAGACGGTTAGAAGCAATCGGGGCTCTTATGCGGTACTCACATAAAGAATAAATAAATCATTTTTCTTAAATAAATGTTTTCGTGTCTACTATCAGATCAGATGTCTCCCTCATGATGGCCACATTGACTCAAGAAGGAGGAGAGAGTGCAACTTGGCTTATTACCTGAAGAGAGAACAAAATAAAAAATCTTTAACATAATTGTAACAGACGTTAAAGAATCTATTAAGTTTAGGTAGATATTTCAGATCGCGACTAAAAACTACCTTGAAATAAATTACCCCCAAGACTTCGTTTGTATTTGTAAAAAAATTATACACTTCATAATATTATTAAGAAACTGCTCAGGTCACGATGTCGTAAGCTGCGAAAGTTCGCGGAGTGGAGTTCTAAGTGAAAACTAGGCGAGCTTTCGAGTACGAGTTTGAAGCGTTCTGGGAAAACTGAACCGTTTTGGAAATCTTGGATGTTTGATGCTAATATTCGTCTAGTTTCTAGACCCAGCGACTCTATTTCTGCAAGTTAATCCATCTGGGAAAGTTTCGCGAGATCTCGTTATTACAGATTGACATACGTACATTTGCAGTCGATAGCGGAGCGGATTTAGATTTGGTGGACACAAAATAAACTATGGAATTAACCCCTCTGTTATGTTTGTGTCTTTAGTACACAGAATATCGATAGTGGTGACCTTTAAAAACTGTACTGGACAATTTGAAACAGGTTCCCTTTGTATTAAGATGAGATATATGATTTAGGAAGTGTTAGAAGGGGGCAACACCATGCTTTGCGTATGCATTACCATATCTTTTACCATAGGCTCTTCCTAATAATTTTAAAATATTCAAAAAAAGTCATCCACTACCATATGATACGTTTTTTAGATTTTCACTGCCAAAAGTATTTTCGATATTTGATTTTGGGGTGTTATTCCGTGTTGCGCTAACTTCTTCTTTAGCCGAAACGTTGGCTAAAGAAGGAGGTAGCTCAACACATCATAAAATCCCAAAAACAAATAATAAAAATCCATTACCATTGCTTGCATTTTTGCAAAAGATTTTTCAAAGATGTGTGATTTTTTTTAAATGAATTATTTTTATAAGTGACAGTTACAAATAAAAAGCATTGTGTAGTTAAATATGTTATTCGGTTTCGCATAAAGTGATATTTTTACAATTTACAGGGGAAAAAACATCGACATGCGAAAAAAAATCTTTAAAAAATTTCTACACTTTCTAAATTTTGTAATGTTTTTAATTGTATAATTATATCCGTTTAAAATCTAAAAGATTCTTTCAGCTGCTTTCTATTTGAAAATAAATCATCCGGGAATATTTCTAAATAAATCATGACAGTGACACTTCATTTAAAGTGGCTTGACGACAAAATCTCGAAATACCAAATCATAAAAAAATGTATCATTGTTCTTGTTTCAACTGTACATATTATTTTTTTCATAGATTAAAAATTCAGTAACCAGTAGCTACCCTTAAATTTACTTATTTCTTATTTAGTCGAACCATCGTCGTATATTAATTATATCGAAGTGTAAAACATATTTTTAAAAGGGTTCCCCTTTTAAATTTTGAAAAATTGCTAGGTACATCAGCAACTAATTGCTTATCGCGAAGGTTTATCAGATCAATTTGGAACGTATTCCGACCGAATTTTACACTTTAAACTACACTATTTGACAGCCAGACGGAAACTTTCCGATTTACTGCTTCTACACAAAATTATACATGCATCGGTTGATACACCAAACATTTTATCCCAAATTAACATCAACACACCATCAAGAAATTCAACAAAGAGGATGCAAGATATTTTCTTTATATCTACCTATCACACAAATACAGGATATTTCTCCCCTATACCACGAACATTAAGACATTATAACATTATACACTGCTCTAATAATGAAATTGATATTTTTAATGACCCATTCAAACACTTAAACAATATTTTAACATCAATCATATAAACTTGATATTGTGATGAAGTCCTTTATTCAAAGACAGGCAATATTGTACCTACTAAATAATTGTCCCATCAGCACAGGTGTCAATAATATATTGTTGGTGATACTTTTGTATTTTATATTTTACTCATTCTTATTTGTCGCTCACTTTTGCATATTTAGCTAATTATTTTTGTTACTATTTTTGTCATAATTTCTGTATTTCAATCATCTATGTATATTCATTTTTGGGCAACATGCCTGTTTTATGTACTTAAATAAAAATAAGTAAATAAATAACACGGTTTGTTTAAGTAATACAAGTTCTTTTAAAACTTTGTTCGAAAGTGTGCACATATTGTACTTCTAAAATATCAAAATTTGTTAACTACTTCCCTGGTTTGCCGATTGCGCGCCCAGGACGCGCCATAAAAAAAATTGAGATGAGATTTAGAGAACCTTATGTGTAAAGAAAATGTATAAAGGACAAGGTCGGAATCGCTTGGGGCATTCTTGTTCTTGACGAAACAGATATAAGGAACACACCTAGCCTCTCAAATAATCATCTTTGCACGTATCTATGACTTTCGAAATGACATTTCTGCCGCGATTTGAGCTGTCAAACTTTGAGCGTCGCATGTCATGAAAAGATCGATAAAACTATGTTTATATATTTGTCAAATAAACGCAAGTAATATTATTTGTCAACATAGTTTATTATTCAGGGAACGTGTTTCGGTAAATACGATAGCATAAAATAAATCCGCGAAATATTACGTCAAAGTCAAATTCCCTGGCATTTAAGAGGTTAAAATGTCTTTACACTGGCGACACACCACAAAGGGCAAACGATAATTCGGATCAAACAAAACTTCATAACAACCTCAAGAATTGAAAAAACATTATAGATTCAAAAATAAGTAAAAGACTTTGCAGGCAGATAGCAAGAACTTCGCTAAGCTTCAGTAAGTAGCATTATTTGGTTTTAAGTACCTCCAAGTTTACATATTGAATTATAGATGAGGTCTTGGAAGGATATGAAATATTTTTGAGGCTTTTAAGCGAGGACTGGCGCACCGTGTGGGCTTGGCGAACTAGAACTTAACACCCGTGAGACGAGAGGGAAGTAATTCATCTTAGGGGGTGCTTAGTTCGTATTTTGCAAGTACAAATTTACATATCGGAAGACTGGAGACGGGGTAAAGCCGCGCAGGTAATTCCCAGCAGGATCGCGGGGCGTATTCATTATTAGATGCTTAATATTAATGGCGTTGTTCATGATGCTGCGAAATAGTTATTGATTAACTGATCACCTGACATGATGATGTTTCTTAAAACTTTATTCATAGATATAATTAAGTATTTTAAATGGATTTTTCAAAGTTTTAAAGCTCATTATGAAAATGACGTTTGGAGCCAAATCAGGTGTCTGTTGACGAAGACATTTCAGCTGAGAAAATTTCATAAGAGCATTTTTTATTTACGTACCTACGTATCTATTTGCGGTATATTGTGGCTTTGTAAATGAATAAAGTTTGAAATAAAAAGATGCCTTGTCCAATATTTGGTGAAACCAAAGTAGATTATAAAATTTCACAGCTCATGATTGAAATGACGTTTGGAACTGAAAAAAGACGCATTGGCAAACAAATGCCAGAAATTACAAGTAAAATTATTATTTAAGTAAATTCGTAGTTTCTCATCAAATATACACTTTTATTTGTTCACGGTTAGTTTCAGATCGTTTGAGGTAATGATCATAATATCATATTTGACAATTTCTTTAATTACAATAATATCCAGAGAATTTATTATACATATATTAATGCAGTCCATCATCATCATCATCATCATCATCATCACAAAGTATGTTGTTTAAACGTAATACGATGCATTCTTTTCGTGATAATGTAGATTTTGGAACACTGTCTTCATATATATATAATTTTTTTTTACATTACTTTTACAGTTCCACACAGGAGGTCATCTTTGTATGGAGGGTTTTTTAGGAAAAGGAAGGATAGGAGAGTTCTGGGAAGGAAAAGGGTGTAAAGGGTGGGTAGGAATCTGGGGTTCAGTGTGCCCTGGTCATCCGCCTCCAAGTACTAGAGAAACCTCACCCCATGAATAATTACAAGCGATTAAACATAATAACAAAAAAAAAACTCATGACTGTCAACGCTGCCATACAAAATACGGTGGCTGTTGCAATAAAAATAAGGCTTTGTGAGACTGGCGGTGTCACAAAAATAACCTCAAATTTAATGCGATTTCATGAGACCCATAAATTAAAAAAAATTAAAATTATTTTTATTATTAAATCTAATTACGACAATAAAAGTACAAATAATTGTACTCAAGAATTTAATTATTGATATATATTTTTTTAAAAGTGACTAGAGTTCCTTACTATGCCGACTCTTTTTAATAAGCCGTATTCATAAGACTCCCGATCAACCGCACCACGCCAAATTGTACTGTGACTTTTTTTATCATACGTTATACTTTATTTGGGACCACGACAATGCGATTTTTTGCACTGATTCCGTTAGGAAACGCCACGCAGCGCTGAGGTCCTGGAACAATGCTTTATTACATTAAATATTGTAAAGGAAATATTGGTGGCATAGGCGCGCAGCCAGACAGCGAGTGGATAGGGCTCGGGCTCGGGCTCGGGCGGGGTTTTATCGCCGTGGATATCGTCTGGCGTATTATTTCATGGGGGACCCTTGGAGTCGTACAGCCTTATAACAGTACAGCCTTACACACACTTAACGAGGGAAACGTGAGCCTTGGGAGCAGACATTACACCCATGCGGCTGGGTAGAATCTACAAGAAATAATACAAATTAAAAAATATGTCAATTTTTTACGAGAAAAACTCTCTTTTTATAACTTTTGAAGGTTATTCCCATCAACGTAATATATCATTGAAGAAGAAGATAACACTTTTTTAAATCTAAATGAAAATATGAAAGAAAACAAGACACAGAAAAACAGAAAAAGACAATGGTCCCAGTTGCGACCATTGTCTTTTTCTGTTTTTCTGTGTCTTGTTTTCTTTCATATTTTCATTTAGATTTAAAAAAGTGTTATCTTCTTCTTCAATGATAAAAAATATGTGTTTATACTAGTTTATCGATTGTGTGATCTACCTTGCGACGGGATATGAGTCGTTTAATTTCTATATCCGCTATATCAATTTTCACTGATTCGCAGAAAAACGCAAAAAACTGTCACATCTCTAGCGTAAGTAAATAATTGCATTTTATTTTTTTTATGTAATGAATCGGAGTAATTTAAATTAGATGTGTCTAGCAATATTTAAATAATTTCGATAAATAAAATGGATAAAGCGGATTTTAATACTCACTTCGTGATTTACTCACGATATAGTAGAGGCTTTTTAAACTCAACTGACCTGGCGCGCGAGTTTATAAACCCGCCATCTTGGCAAAATAACTGCTCGTGATTGGTTGAATTCCGATTTAGCGAGTTTAGAAAGTAACTTCTTGAATGATGTAGCGGGTTTTGTTTCTCATTCGCAGTTTAAACATGGTTTTTGGACGTCAAAAGGGAGGTTTTGAAACACAATTTTAAGTTCATCTTGTTCCTCGCAAAAATGTGAACAAGATGTCATACTCATATCAATTTGGCAAAAAATCAGATAAAGAAGTTATTGACATTATAGGACTCATGTGTTCCCGTCACTAGCTTGAGTTCAATCATCACCAACAAATTGCGCTCTCAGTCATTAAAAGAACGCTTTACCAAACAAGTTACAAAAAATGTTAATTAATTTACATTAATATTAACTCCTCGCAGAAGGCTTCGAGAAAAATATTTTCCCTTAAGGGCTGTCATATTTGAAGATGCTACGTGGAAAGTTTATTATTACCGTAATTTGTTTTTTTACAATTATTCAGTATCTCCTCCCCCCTCTCCCCCCGATACCCTTCTGTCTTACAACATACCCCAATTATTGGAAATGCAATAGTCTCCCTGGCTTCGATTGGCAGGGTTCAGTTGGGACTTGTGCGGTGTTCACGTATAAAACTTAACCTAAATATACAACTACTATTTACGAATAATTGAGAGTGCGGCCTTCCTGTAACTATTCTCTTCGTAATGTATTAACAAAAAAAACAGTCACAAGATAAACGCTTTACAGTACAATACAAGATATGTGGTGCACTTTTCTCGGTAATTGGAACCAGGATATTTTTTGGATCGCAAATATAATAACCGATGTTGACAATTATTTTTATTCAATTTTCTATAAGAATTACTCTCTTTTTAAAACTTGTCCCAGTTGCGACCATTAACTTTTTCTATTTTTCTGTGTTTTATTCTCTTTCATATTTTCGTTTAGATTACTAGTGCCATCTCTTTCATCAGTGGTGTATAACATTGATGGGAATAACCTTCAAAAGTTAGAAAAGTGAGTTGTTCTTATAAAAAATTGAATATTATAAATATAAATAAAATCCGATATATTTATCCGAGACGCTATCTAGGTTCCAAACCAGTTCTCAGAAAAATTGTTTCCAATGAAAAGGGTAGTTGCCTGTGATATGGAAAAATTAGTCGAAGATAATATTATTATTTCTAAAATTTGAAAATATGAGATTGACAATTATGACGGTTCGATGAAAGGTGGGAATTGCTGAATTGGTAAACGCGCACGTCCCAGTTAGACGAGAGGTTCTGGGTTCGTGTCCCAGTTGCAACAATTGCATATTTCTATTTTTCTGTGTCTTGTTCTCTTTCATATTTTCGTTTAGATTATTAGTGTTGTCTTCTTCTTCAATTAAAAAATATTTTTATAAATTTTTTTGGGTTATTGCTCACAATATGAACGTTTGCAAAGAAGAAAACCATCTTGCCGAAAGAAAACCACGTTGAGACGTTGAAACGTTGCTTAGGTTGAGTAAATAGCTATGTTTTGTGACCAATTTGAATGTACAAGTACTTCCTAACATTCTTCGTCCCTTCCTCCATTTCATTCATCGTCACAACAATCGCCAATTGTATACCGGACTGGGGGTGCGGGAAGTTGAAACTCTTGTGCGGTAGGTAGGTACCGCGTAAAATTTGGAAAACTTGTAAAGTAATAATGAAATGGAAGAGTATTTCAGGTCGAATATATGCAAAGTAGAAAGGGGCAACAAGTGCAATGTACCAAAATTCGTCACGAAACTAGAAGTGGGAAGTTTGAAATATATTATGCAGGATATAGAAAAGTTTTGTGCTTGAAAAACATTTCACAGCTTCAGTGAATATCAGTATAAAGCGTTGAAAAGTTTTTCCGGTTAGCTGAGATTAAGGAATTATCATTTCAGGAACTATCTATCCAACGTTTGATAAATGCTAATTTGAAACTGGTTGCCATGCTAAGACTTAAACATAATATATTAAGGCATAAGGCCGTTGCGCGGCCCTTTTCATTCAAAACTTAAATTTCATAAGGCCAAAATTACCCAAACAAACAAAAAAAAAAATTTAAATAAGGTATAGAAAATATATATCGATATGTGCTAGTTTATTTATTTGTTTTTTAAATTATAACACGTAGGCCATTTTGTAACAAATAGACAAGTTTTCGTGATTTTAAATGCGAATTCGGCAATTATTTGGGAGTTCTTGATAATTACTTAAAACATAATTTTACCGTTTAAATTCAATGACATATAAAATAAGAATGACAAGGTTTATGTAGGCCAGACAGAGCGGACGATCTCGAAAAGGTTATCAGAACACTTTCGAGCATGTAAACTCGGCCAGCCTGACAAATCGACAATCGCCGAGCATTTAATCGAAAACGGCCATTACTTTGGAATTGTTCCTGAAGTCCTGGGAAGACCCAAAATTCAAAGAGCACGCCTGATTACGGAGGCAATTGAAATTCATAAAAATACAATAAATATTCAAAGAGACGACAGAGCTAAGCTCAATAGTTCTCGGTATCCGGTAATTGACGGCTACATCAAAGCTAAACGCAGAAAACCATTTTGAAGTGTACTGTAATACCAGCTCGTAAAGGAGTGGAGCTGGCAACATGGTATTGCTTCAACGCACATCGGTACGTACATACTACGCACACACTTCACCACTACCAAGTACATTTCTGCCCTATTAATGAACACTGTAACCCTGTCCGAAACGTTGGCAAAAGGAGGAGGTAGCGCAACCCGGCAAAACATCACAAAACAAATAATGAAAAAAAGACAATTTATGATGTTTAATTAAATCAACTTATAGCGTTTAAAATAAATGAATGTTTTAAGAAGGAGGTAGCGCAATACGGCATAACACCCCAAAAACAAATAACGAAAAAAATTAATGTCTTATTTTTTTTAGCGTTTTACGCTCTATATTTCCAAGTTCAGCCGCCATTCATTCGGCTTTATCTAACAATAAAAATATCAGCACACGTGTCGGTGCGTGTTTTTATATTTCTTTCTTAAGGATGAAGCATGCGAAAAAAGATTATTCCAATTTTGGCGAGATTGATATGTAAGCCGTGAGAAGTTCGCTGAAAGGCCGACACAGTGTTGCCGGGAATAAAAAGAGGAAAATCTGAGAAACTTCAAAACGTCAGGCGGCCATTAAATAACATTCATACGAAATATTCATATTTTCCACAATGTGAATAAATAAGGAGTTCTATTCTGGGTGGAAATACTGACTTTCTAATCAAAATGAATGTTTTATACATTATCTTATAAAAAATTAGAAAATTTCTCGTAAAGTAAAATCCATCTATATATATAGTAATATTATATGGGCGGTCCGTTTGATAGATTCCCCCACCTTAACGAACGAATTGCAATCTCTAGAGCACAGGCGTCGGGTGGGAATGCTACGCATGTTCTACCGATATCTCAATGGAAGATGCTCCGAGGAACTAGCGTCATTGTTCCCTTCGGCATCGGTGCATAGTCGGGAAACACGCGCCCGACATTTGTACACGGTTGACATTAGTCACATGGAAAGGGTCGATTCTACGACTCGTTCTTGAGCTCAACAGCTCGGCCGTGGAACGATTTGCGGGCCTCTGTGTTTCCTCCCTCCTGCAACATGGGTCTCTTCAAGACCAATGTTCATTCCTTCCTTGAGGGGTGGGTAGGAATCTGGGGGTCAGTATGTCCAGGAGTGACGGAATTATGAATCCATCCCTCCAACCGCGGTGCAAAGCGATGGGTCGAGAGTATCCGGCTGGAGAGGATAAAATACCTCTCTTAACCAATCTCTCTCAATCCTGGAGCCCACCACACGGCAGGAGAGCAGATGCATCGGCTGCGAGGACTTGGACAAACCTCACCGCATGAACCCGGGTACCCCTGCTAAGTCGCCAAATGTAGCGAACCACTTGATGTATATACGGATAACATAAAAAGAAGATATTGTATTCATATATCTAGGCATAAGTTCCATATGCAATAGACTTTCATATTCATTCATGAAGAGTTTATGATCCTTGTAAACCTCAGGAATTCGGATTAATTTTCGCTTTAAATTCTTCTTCTTCTTCTTCAATGGCGATACGGCCCATTGCGAGCCTTGGCCTTCTTCAAAATAAGCCTCCACCGCCTTCTCTTCTCGGCCGTTGTCTTCCAATCTGCAACATGAAGTAGTTCCCTTGCATCCTTCCTTTCTCCCATTTCAGCCTAGGTCTGCCCGCCTTCCGTTTACCTCCAGGGTATCTTATTAGAACCTTCTTCCCTTCGGCCCATCTTAATCTTTGGAGCCTTAAATGGGTTGAGAGTCTGGGAGCTTGGTAAATATCATAAAGCTCATTATTGTGGCAGATTCTCTA
Source organism: Glyphotaelius pellucidus (assembly GCA_936435175.1). Classification (NCBI taxonomy): domain Eukaryota; kingdom Metazoa; phylum Arthropoda; class Insecta; order Trichoptera; family Limnephilidae; genus Glyphotaelius; species Glyphotaelius pellucidus. Next base: position 7,276,228 of record OW386554.1, on the reverse strand, counting down.
TGCCTCTCGCACCGCTCCTAAGATTCTTCGAAGTACGTTTCTTTCGAAGGTGTCGGCAGACTTTGCTGTCAGTGTTCTTGCCTCACATCCATCGGCCAAGACCATTCTAATGATTGATTCGCTAAATTATGTTACGGATTAGAAACAAAGTTATAGAAACCATCAAGTTTAGATGATGAGGAATTCAGTGTTAGGCTAACTACATAACGCCCGTCACCGTATTAAAGATGTTTATGTTTGAAGATTTATTCACATTTGACGTCGTCCGGGTGTATCACTTCTGCAGGAGGTGGTTCTTCAATAGGCCAAAATCTTTTGATAGACTGATCAAACGAACCATTATTTAATCGGAATATTTCCTAAAAATAACATTGTAAGTTAAAACCCTTTTAAAATTTATCCCGATTACAAATTTGGTTAACTCTTAAAATGCAATTTGTGTGAAATGTGAACTCGAGGTATACTTGTACAAAGCTAGAATATTACATTAAAAATACTTTACAATTCTACTTGTTAAACGAAACTTCATGAAACAAACTGAAATTGATATTTACGTATTTACAGATGTCGGGGTCTCTGAAAAGGTTCAGACTTGTGGGTAAACAGTGAATGAACTGTTAATGAAAAAATAAAAGACTGACAGGTTTTTCTACTGTGTTTGTAGGTACTATAGAATTTGGGAATTTTGAAAAGAACTGTTTAGAGATTTGGCTTTTAGAAGAGGTGTGTTTTTTGATTTCTTTAGAGTTTTTATTAGTCTTAGTTTATGTGTTCATTATCAAGCGTACTAATTTCGGTTGTCTGTGAATTATTCACGTTCAATGAACTGTCAATTTTCAAAATTGAAAATGGTAATGAGAACTAAGCGATGAAGTAGGCAAAAAAACAACTTTATTTAATAATAATTGTACTCTGGCAGCAAAAACCAGCTCCGCAGGTTTTTGCTGCCAGGCCCTGGGGGCGGCTTTTTGTTCGGCTTTGCCCAGTTTAAGTGTCGGTGACCATTTTATAAATCCGGTAGGAACTGGTTCCAAAAATAATCTGAAAAATAACACCAGACGATCCAGTGACAGTTAGTCACCGGGACAAAGTAACCGCGACAGGCAATGACGTCATATATAATTTGTAGACGAGTGGTATTCACAAGTGCCATTTACAATTATAATTATATTAGATACCATCAATCTCTCCATACCGGAGAGATTCACGAAATTACAAATTCGATAGTAGCTACGCCTGCCAAGCGATGCTCCTCACCCTAGCTGTTAACGTAATTGGCACTATCTTTTGGCATTATTGGCTACTTGCTTGAATTCGGTTCTATTACAAAAGTAGCTTTTTAACAAACTTCAAGTACGAAGACGGTTTTGCAGGCGTCAGAGATGTATTCGAAGCCGGGTTCTTAAATTTCAACCGTACAGTCGCTAAGGTATTAATAACGTCAGATTTTAAATTTGTATTTCTTTTGTCGAAACTTTTGACAGATCTAAAATGTGAAAATGCCACCAATAATTTTTAATCTTAAAGTTTAGTACTAATGGCGAGCATTCAAAGAACGTCTCAAACAATTTTTTACAATCTTTAACTTGTTAAATTACTTCAAATCAAGAAAAAAGATGAACCTAAATTAAATATTGTATTCTTGACTGTAAGAGAAGAAATAATAGTGAATTAGAAAGCAGGAAGTCATCAAACCAGAATCCAACATATACCTGATCTACAAAGTGGCATCTGACAATTCAAAACAAAAAAGGCATGTCTATATAACATATTGTATGCAAACAACACAAACACTATTTATTTAGAAATCCAGGAAAAGTCAAGAAAAATAAGGGCGGAAGTAGGGCGGAGTGTAAGGCGGCTGTACACGACAATAACATTTGCCCGCCCTCCGCATTTACAGCTAAATAATTTTTCCCTGATTTATTCATATATATTCCTCAACGTCTGTCACTGTGAAGGGTATAGTGTGTGCCCGCTTAAGGTGAAAATACATAAAAAAGTGGAAATAAGGATTTTCCTCCCTTGCTAGTTAAATTTGAAACGTTTTCACGACGCTTCAAAGGGTTGGGATGGAAGCATGAAAGCCTTCGGTAGCGTACGAGCCTATGCTTATCCGGGAATATATTATTTTCGGGAATATCACGGCAGGAAAAAGAATCGGAGAAAGTGATATATCATTTTGGGTTCCTGTTGATTCAAACCTTTCTCAATAAAATCGCAAATGTAAGGGTGGAGCGTGCATCCCTTAACACCCTTTTATCCGGCCGTTTGTTCTTCGATGTCAAATATAATAAATAAATAATTTTACAAAGAATTATACTATGAATCTGCCTCAGAACATTATGCTCCGATGTTAAGAAAACAATTTTTTTTACATTAACTCCACACAGGAGGCACATAAGGAAAATAATTTTCTTCAGGGCCTGTGTCATATGGGATGCTGTGTGGAGGGTCTTTTTGAGGAGAGGAAGGAATGAACATTGGTCTTGAAGAGACCCATGACGAGGGAGAAAACACAGAGACCGGCAAATCGTTCCATAGCCGAGCTTTTGAAGTCGAAAAAATGACCCAATCTCATATGACAAATGTCAACCGTGTACATATGTTGGGCGCGCGTTTGGCGTGTCTCCCGACTATGCACCGGTGCTGAACGACGCCAACGGCGCTAGTTCCTCAGAGCATCTTCCATAGAAATTCCAAACAAATTTGAGTTTATGAAACCAGATTTCTTACAGGACTAACATTTCACACACAGACATCTAAAATTAGTATGGTGATCACACAATGTATATTTTTGAACAGGTTAATTTTTATACCCTGAAGATGATTGTGTAAAGCGAAAACGGTCGGTAGTAGAAAAATTAAATAAATCGTGGTTACAAACAAAGTTATTGTGTTATTTCAATTGATTAATACAGATTAACTTTTATTCAAGGATTATGAAATCAATAGGCGCAAAAGAATATTTGTTCTTCAGACTTTATGTCCGGGTTAAATCTTCCCCACAGGAAAAACTTAACCCTTCCACACAATTTTCCACAAATGAGCATCTAGTCAATCCACGCTATGCAATTGCACCGTATAAGTATAATAAATACAAAACAATACAAGAACAACATGTCAACCCAACAAATACCCTCGACTCTGTGCAGAAACGGGCGGTCCGTTTGATAGATTCTCCCATCTTAACGAACGGGTTGCAATCTTTAGAGCACAGGCGTCGGGTGGGAATGCTATCCATGTTCTACCGGTATTTCAATGGAAGATGCTCTGAGGAACTAGCGTCATTGATCCCTTCGGCACCGGTGCATAGTCGGGAGACACGCCAAACGCGCGCCCAACATATGTACACGGTTGACATATGTCACATGAGAACGGGTCGTTTTTTCGACTCGTTCTTGAGTTCAACAGCTCGGCTATGGAATGATTTGCCGGCATCTGTGTTTCCTCCCTCCTACAACATGGGTCTCTTCAAGACCAATGTTCATTCCTTCCTCTCCTCAAAAAGACCCTCCACAAAGCATCCCAGATGACATAGGCCCTGAGGGGAATTATTTTCCTCAAGGCCTCCTGTGTGGTGTTAATGTAAAAAAAAAACCTAATAGAGACCAAATGGGAAAATAATTCACTGACTCCAGATATTTTCATATCAGAGGGTTCGGCTCGATAGAACTCCTAACTGGACCGATAAATCCTACTGATCCCCAATATAAATATTAAAAAAATCTTTCGTAATCCTAAATGTGTTTCATATGACTGCCATTATTATATATAGATCCTTTGACAAATCTAATAAGCCTAAATTTTGAATGACAAAGCCAGGTATAATGCCAGTAGCCGAAATAACAAATGGTAATATTTTTATAGTCCCAGAATGCCAAATTCTTTTAATCTCATTTCCTAAATCTGTATATTTTCTAATTTTTTTTTTAAGAATTTATGATTTATACATATTTTATATTGTTAGTTTTCCATAGTAGTATAGCAAAATAATGTAGTTAAAATCTTAAATGCAAAAGCAGATCAGGCTGAAATTCCCCGACAACATAATAGGGTCACAAGAAAGCTAATAAAAGCCATATTTCGGGTGCATTTTATGGCCAATAGTATTACAAGGAACGAACCACCGAGTCATGAAGCGTAGACAAAAACTATTCGGTTTATACGGTATTTGCTGAAAGGGCCATTGGAAATGGACTGTCACATCACCTGCCATTTTACCGAAGAAAAAGAAGAATATTTCGATTAAAAAGGGCATTATACGATCTGAAATTATACGGAATCCATTATTTTGTTATTCGAATTCAGCTTTGAACGTAAATTCGAATATTGTATTCGTTTTTAAACAAGATCAAATACGCTTTACAAACCCCAAAGTATAATTCTTTCCTTATTGGGAATTTGAAACATAGGGTATAAACAAACAAACATAATTGGCATCTGTTCTGATATTTAACTAATAATATTTCAATTCTTAATAGGCACGAAGTATGCAACTGAAAAAAAGTATCATTGCTAGTATTTAAGATACAAAAAGCAGTTCATTCACAATTAAAACAATGATTAATTAAAACACACGTTACAATACCCTTTTCTACTGTAGTGTTTTCATGTTATATCACTAAAGTGGTTTCGCACTATGTGAAACCAGTACAAGTGATAAAACATGTTTAACATTGTAATTCTGTAAACCTATTTGATCACCGTACTTTTAAATTTTTGTTGCTTGTATTTTTATATCATCTATATATTTTTTTCTATTGTAAATTTATTTTTATTGAAGTGAAACTTCTTTAGCACCATTTGGATTTGAAAAACGTTGGAACGGAAAAGACACTAAAAATAGACAAACTCGTATCTATAAGATCTAGCTTGCGAGATAATGATATAGAATGAAATCTTATCGCATTGGCCGCTTTGATTATGAGCTCACTTTTCAAGGCTCTCATTGGTTGAAATTTTGTTAATCATTGTCTGTGCCACCCGCCTGTGCTAAAACAGCGCGGTTATTGTTAATTTTGTTCTCGTATTGCTTTGTATATAGTGTATATTATTTGTTTCATATTAATTGATCAATATTTTAGGAACATTTTAGGATTACTTTCAAGTTTATTGTAGTTAAGCGCACTTGAAGTGAAATAACACAGAACTGCGCTGTACAAATATTACGTTATTATTATTATTTGTGCGGTGATTTGTAGTCTCCCTGCTTTTGTTTTCTGAAAGTTTCACTTCTACCGCGTGTGAATGGCACATTCTGATTTTTTATTCTTTCTCATGTTCTAATTATTTCTCATGTTAGAGTTGTACTGCCTTTACTATACTTAATTTATCCAATTTGGGAGGCGGGAATGGGTACCGCCGCCCCGGGAACCTTTATTGGATAACCAACACCTCTGCCATAGGTCACCCCAAGTGGTTCGCTACGTTTGGTGATTTAGCAGGGGTGACCGGGATCATGGGGTGAGGTTTGTCTAGGTCTTGGATGTGGATTACCAGGACACACTGAACCCTATATTCCTACCCACCCCTTAATCCCAGAATTCTCCTCCATTCCTTTCCTTAAAAAAAACCCTCCACACAGCTTCCCCAAAGATGACAAAGGCCCTGAGGGAGATATTTTCCTCAGTATCTCCTGTATGGAGCTAATGTTAAAAAAATAATAATTATGTAAAAGATCTGGGCGGGAAATAAAAAAAAAATAAATAAAAATAATATCAAACCTACGGGATTGATCGATAATGTAAAATCGTTTAAACTTTCTAATGGTGAGCTCAGGCGTTCTGAAATGACAACTTGTTCCGTCCGAAATGAAATTGTCAATGAAACTACTTTAAGGTAACAATGCTTTTTACAGCATGAACCACGGAGCAACTAACTAACGGTGGCGGTGGTCCATTCAGAGAGGATGGATCACCGCCACCTCCTTGTTTCATACATCGTCTCATAAATATCCTTATATTATTCTAACTCTTGAAACGGTTTAAATCAAGCACTTCGTTCACTTGATCGTGCCATGTCTTCTTCGGGTGACCCCGACTTCTTCGGTCATTCACACATACTATTGTCCTTACCCTCCTTTCTACGTTTATTCGTTATACATGCAAACCATCTAAGCGCTCTTTCTTGATTTTACTCATTACGCACACATCAGCCTTACATTATTTGTCAATCTTAACGTTTATCACACGAATACGCACGGCTTTATGACACAAACGGCACAGGATCTCATTTCTACAGTTTTCCGTCATAAAATAAAGAGTCGAAAAAACAGAGTCGCGTAATAAACCTAGTTTTATCATAAAACGAACAGGTTCTCCAAGTTACAATGCGATGATTTTTCTTCAAGCTACTAAAACACCATCCTCATAACTGGTGAAAACACCAATACTTAACCAAACGTAGTTTGTTTCAAAGTGGCTCAGCATCACCCTAAACCAGTGGCAGTAACCGGACCACTTGAGAGCAATCTGTATGCAGGCGGGCAGGCAGCCTTCTGCGGGGTCCCTGGGCCCGAATGCCTGCAATTTGGCAAGAAAACAATATGGGACCCGCGCAGTTATGATGATGTTATTGCCACCAATGTTCGGCAGACTGCGGACTCGTGTAAGACGGGCTTACTTCATTCCCTATTCTATTTTCTGCGATCCCATTCTTCGCCAGTGTGAAATTGGCTTCGAGTTCAAATGTTTTTAAATTTTGATTTTAAGTAAGCAGAAATCAAATTCTTAAAACACAAAAATTCATTATTTCGAGCTGCAATCTAAGTCAAATTATAAGTAAAATTATTTGAAAAGGATATTCCAGCAATTATGTTGAACCTCTCTTTAAAATAATATGAATAGGTTTAAATTGTCAGACAGAAGGATTTTCACTGACCAAATATTTCTAAATTACATTTTTAATGATGTAGTTAGTAGTCCAGAATTGCTTGCATAGTGTTAGCTTTCGGATTTCACTATGTAATAGCAGTAATAAGTCGAGATTTATTTCGGTGCAGAATTTCTGGGACTAACTACACAGTTTTTGCACAGAATACTAGGATGGAAATAATTATATCAAGTCTGTGGACATCTTCAATTTATCACTAAACAAATACAAAATGTTTTTGCTGAGGCGATTCAGTTACGTCAATAAAAACTGTATAATTTTTATTATTCATTTGTAAAAGCCCCTAAAAATGGTGTTAATAAATGCATAAATAAAGAAAACCAGAGTGTTTCATAAATTGATCAAGGGTGTATTCCACCAACCTCTTGACAGCTTATCCGCAAGATAACGTACATATATTAATAAACAGACAAATAAATAATCGCAGTAGGTAGAAAACTTATTCATCGGTTCGAGCGCTTTATAAATAAATAAACTGTAAGTCGTAAATCATAAATATGCGTTATCCCATGGATAATCTATCAAGGGTAAAAATCCCTCAGTTTAAAGCATTTTTTTTAAAGACACCCTAAATAGCATTTTAACTACGAATCAGAAAACCTTCATTTCATAGCTGGAAAACGCCCTGAATTGCTGAGTTCTGGAGGTAAACAATTGCTCTCTTAAATTAATAGGGAAATGCAATAACTTTAAGGTTGCCTAATCCCCAACTCAATATATAAATGCGAAAGTGTGTTTGTTTGTTAGTACTTCTTTTACGTCATAACGGAGCGACCGATTGACATGATTTTTTGCATGGGATAGTGAGAGGACTGAGAAGTTACATAGGCTACTTTTCATCCCAGAAAAAATCCTTGAACAATAGTTTCTTCCTAACCCCACGCGAGTGAAGTCGAGAATAAAAGCTAGTGATTCCCAATTTTACGACTCCTTAAAAAGGCATATTATATAATGCATATAAGACTGGCGGATTACATTAAATAAAAATTACAATTACGTATGCATTTTCAGTAAGGAGAAAATCTTTGTTCAAAATTCACGAGGGATGAGTTGTAGCGTTATGAAATTAGCAGAGTTTGTGCTTTCCAGAATTTAGAAGTAAACGCAGTAATTTTTAGTTTTATGCATACTTTAAATATGAAACTAGTGCAGATGGTCTGAATTCTTGACAAATCAGTTCCAATTTAGAAAATGACAATTAATATAATTTTTTATATGTACTTAATCGATTGTATGAATTCTTGACACAATTTTGAAAAACAAATCCGAGTTCATTGAATCAGAGTTACAAACCAAAGCAGAAATTAGTATTTTTGAAAATAAGGAGTTCTGAAATACAAAATAAACTGTCAAAACTATATAACAAAACGCTGCATTGTCTATTTTCTATTTTACATACCAAAAAGGAGCTTTACATAGAAATAAACAACTTAATAGGAATGTGAGAATGTTTAGTTGCTATCTTGAACACTAAGGTACTAGAGCGAGACGGCAGATGTCGTAGGATATAAAAAGCATTGTAATCGTAGCACTCGCTCTCTCTCAAGCTAGCTCTTAGTTACTGCAAATATATTTTCAATCTCGTTGTATAAATACAATCTGTTATTAGACCACGGGCTTTATCATTTAAAGGGAATATTATCACCCGTGGATCTGCTCCCCAATAGTAATATAACAGGTATAATGTGGTCTACTGTAAAGACATTATTACAATAATAAAAATACCCTTTTAATTGGCCTTCTTGTACAAAAAATCAATATAAATTTGCATACTTACAAAAGTATATTGTACGTCTACTAATGATCGTTTTCAGAAATAATTTGTCCAAGAATCATAATTACGTCAATACTATAATAAATCGAACAAAGGCCGACTGATAACTCATTTAAATATTTCTCAATAAAGGCAATCCAATGCGTATAATTTAAAAAAACCACCTTGAAAAAAATTTCAAAGATAAAAAAAAATAAAACGAATTAAAACTTCTGAAGAAGTGCGGTATTACAAAAGATAAGACAGAGAACTGGAAACGTTTTGAAATTCCTTAGCTCTGTTATTCAGAACTTTAGCGCGATAAAAAAGAGAAAAAAAAGCTAAACGACTTTTATGTTAATTAAGCGAAAATTCGGCGAAAAAAATAAAGCAATTAAAATCAGGGTCGAGCAACATTCAGTTTCGAATGAGTAATTAAATGAAGACAATCTTTTTCTTTTTCCTTTTTATTTCACGGGAACAAACAAGGGGTTAAAGTTTTGTCATTTGTTTAGAGAATATACCTCGAGGGCAGGAAACGAGACGAAAAGAAGAAAAGAAAAGGACTAAAAAGATTATTAAAAGGGTAAGGCGTAAGAAAAACACAACCTGTTATTTTTGCGTCGGGAAACTTTCGGCGGTGTTAATTAATTGCAATAATGAAACACTTCTTAAACGAATCGTTTCAAAATTTCTAAGTGATAAGACTGATTGTAAATATATGTAATATTTGTGACGTACCACACATTTCATTTTAAAACAAAATTGTACGATTGTGATAAAAAATTAAGTGACAGATTTGATACAAGTATTCTTAAGAAAAGGAATCTGCATTTGAAATTGTAATTTTTTTCTATTTTAAGTACTTTAGGTATCTATTTTTTTGCCGATTTTCATTTGCAATATCCAAATTTTAATATTTGGAAACAAAAATATTGAATTATAAAAACACATCGGAAAGATTATTGTATCTGGATTTTAGAATATAGACATACATTTACATTCATACATTTCAATTGCATGGGGGGAAATCGGGAATTTTGCGCGCAAACCTTGACAGGCAAAAGTTTGTAGGTATTATTTCTTATTCTTTTAAGGTTTAATAAAGCAAAACAAAAATTTCCCCTGAAATCATGAGATTTGCAATTAGGTACTTAATTTTTTTCCTGCACAATTAACTGTAAGCCATAAAAATTTAATTATTAATTTTTAAAATTCAAACAAGAAATTATTTATTTTGTCCAAGAAATGTCACCATTTCGATGACAGATCTTTATCCAAACTTTCTTCAGGCCGATTATTCATGTTTGATAGCTCGTAATAAATACCACGATCATGCCAACTCTCGTAGTATAGAAAATAAATATCCAACACGCCCGCCGTCTTCAAACGGAGCCGGAATGTAACAAACAAATGTAGAAAAAACTGAACAAAGAAATCTGGAAATACCAAATGGTCTAGTTATAACAAGGTCTAGGCTCACTCAAAAACAAAATTTAACAATTTTTTACGAGAAAAACTCTCTTTTTATAACTTTTGAAGGTTATTCCCATCAACGTAATATATCATTGAAGAAGATAACACTTATAATCTAAATGAAAATATGTTTTCTTTCATATATTCATTTAGATTTTAAGTGATATCTTCTTCTTCAATGATCAAAATTTCACAAACTACTTCAGCGGAATAAATGTTTAACACAACCCGTAAAAGATACAATGTTTTATGATCAAAATTTGGTAAATCTTAGAAAGAGAGCAATTACCCAAATGGTAGAATAAAATTTTGAAATTTAAAAGAACCTTGAAAACAACGTATTATATTTTTTTGTTAGGTTAGGTTAGCAGCTATCATTTCGGACTTTTACACAACCAATTCGCTACATGCTATTTTTCGATAAAGCCAACTTTACGACAGATACTTTTGAGCACTTATTCCGGTACATTGAATTAAATGACCAATTTTACATTAATAATGGAACCAATTTACTTCTCTAAATTCACCAAATTTCCTTCACTTTGCTCTACCTTCGTAAATTCAGTTAATCAGTAAAAAGTAGGTTTATGTTGAGCTTATCTAAACCACCCATCTAATATTTAGAAATTGTTAATGGCTCCAACCCTTAAACTAAGCTGCTACTATAACCTTCATTAAACTAAATAACTGTGTCTTTCAGGTGAGCCGAAGGACGACCTCCACCCACCTCTTCAAGGGGGAAAAGGGGGAGGGCGATTCAAAGGGGTAGGAAAATGGGGTTTAGCAGGGTGCGCAGAAAGTGTATATTATATTGCACAAACTATTTTCAAAAATGCCTTCAATATAATATTTATTTGAAATGGCTGATTCGAGTGCAGTTCTTGGCAGGAACCAACATGTGAAAGACGTTAGCTAGCTTTCGATAGGAGAGGAAGAGCCTGAAAATGCAGAACATGAATGAGAAGGTAAGACAATGGACTCATCAATTTTTTGTAGATCTTAATCGTTTATTTAATTTTATTTTATTTATAACGAAGGTATACACAGAGCAGGGGCATAAAAAAAAATTACGAATAAATAACAAATATTTATTTAAAACTTCAAATTGTAATATGTAATTAATGAAGAAGCGAAACGCAATCGAAAATCTGAAACAGTAAAATCAGAAAACGATACGGTCATATCTGGGGCACGATCCTAGAACCTATGACTTGCCGGGTCGTTGCTCTACCAAACGAGCTATTAGATGATTTATTAGTTAGCATTTAGTTCTGGATGAACTTTGCAATCATACATAAAGATAGAAGACAATAAAAATATGCGTTAAGAAAATGAAGATAATGTTGATATAGTTCTTGGTCGAAGAATGATACAGTTAAATATGACCGAATCGGATAGGGACACATTAACTCAGTTGGTAGAGCACTGACCCGGCAAGTTATAGGCCCTGGGTTTGTGTCCCAGATGTGATCGTATTTCCGTTTCAGATTTTTGATTGAGTTTCGCTAATATTGTCTTCATTCATTAAATAACAAATATTTAATATACACCGTGAAATAACTGTGTAAAGCAATACATTGTGTAAAATAACAACCCAACAACAAAAGAAGAGACAATAAAGTTTAGATAAAGCGAAGTCAATAAAGTTTAGACAAAATAAAGTGGAGAAATTAAATTCGAAAAATTTTGCATTTGAAAAGTTCTGGGAGCTATCGCTAAATATGTCCAGAATGTTGCCACTACGGTGGTTGTTATTATAAGTCAACATTCGTAAAAAAGTCGGGAAAAGATTAAGTTGGTTCTTTGTAATGGAATATGGAAAGATACGGGGTTTCTTAGTTGTGGCGAATGTTATTGATTTTGGTAGTGGCCAAGAGGGATGGCTTTTTTAAAATATTATAATAATGAAAAGAAATTCGACATCATTTTTTACAGGAAATGTAAGTGCGTAGAATCTGAATGCGAAAGAAAATGGATCGAAAACAGTTTTTCGAGTATGTTTGTAAAACAGTTTTTAATAGTATTCTATCCCATCATTATTATCGATTAACTGAAATGAAATCTAAATTTTGATAATTATTATAAATAATAATATGAAAAAGGTGAAGGCAACTTCTTGGTCACCTGTGAACCTAAGTATAGAAAGTGAGGCGAAATCGGGCCGCTCTGTTAGGTCAAAGGACATTTTGTATTGAAATACAAGAGTGAATCTGAAAGCCCATGGAAAATCTGATATTTACCAACCCATCGAAAAGTGAAATAAAACCTTTTACACTAAATCGGTTCTCGATAGTGATTTCAGAATTGTGAAGATAAAGGACTAAAAGTATACTCCACCGACATTGTAGTAGTTTTTTACACTTTATAAAAATAATGAGATTTCTTGGGGGTTTCTTTAGCTTTGTTGGGGGTTTTAGATACATGGCTTATTTTTTTATGTTTCGTAGGCGTTGAATTGAAGGTTTAAAAATTGAAGGGAGAAATGTGGAAAGGATTTTAGAATGAAAAAGTGAAAAATTCTATTCTTGAAAACTTTTGTATTATTAGAACGTCACATAAGGCTGGCTTTTTTTATAAATAAATGAAAGTGATTTGTATTTCCTCGTATTCATAAAATTATTTTAATTATAATAGTTGGATAATTTGAATTGCCCCGTTTTTGTGAAAAATTCCCCAATGAAGATATACAAATATTACTTGCTAAGATTTATTTTAATGTGTGTAAATAGAATAACCTTAACATAATTTTCAATAACTAGCTGAAGTCTCCGGCGGTGCCCGGGTTTTACACAAAGTTTTCGAAAACAGACTAAATTTTGTCAATCTCGGAATAATACTGAAGATTTGTATAAAAAACAGAGTGTTCAATTCACACGCGGTAAAAGTGAAACCTTCAGAAAACTAAAATGGACAAGACTACGGAGCCCCGCACATAAAAAAATTAAAAAATTGAGTGCAGCTCACACGTGGTGGAAGTCCCACCTCAACCAATGGGAGCCTTGAAAAGCGACCTCATAATCAAAGCGGCCAATGCGGTAAGGTTTCATCTCATTCTCATTTTCTCATCTCATTCTCTCGCAGGCTAAATCCTATAAATGTATATGTTTGTCTCTTTTAAGTGTCATTTCCGTTTCATTGAGTTTCAAATCACAACGGTGCTAAAGCATTTTGACTTCAAAAATAAAACAAACGCCGCCCGCCCGTTGTCCGCCCATCATAGACAATCTTCTATACAGAAATATATAGTTTGGTTTTTTTAAAGTCAAACATTTCCGTGTTACGAACAACCTGACAATAATTTGAGAATCTCCTCCTACCACCACAGAAAGCAGAAAATGTTGCTTGTGTCGTGATAGAGGACTTAGCCAGCTGAGGAATTAAACTCACGGCGCGCGACACCTGGGCGGGATCCAGACGCGATGCCAACCCAGCCACTAGCCGGACAAATTCTTGACTTTAAATATATAGTTATATACAATGTCACGGAATGTGAAAAGTTTCAGGCATTTTGTAGGAGTGGAGCAGTAGAAATGCGATCTAGCGCATGTAATAATGAATTCCGTAAATGACAGTAGGTAGCTTTTTACCTGCTAGCTGCGCCACGTAAATTAGGATAGCAACTGTAACAATTTTAATTTTTTTTCTAGAACGAATCCCTCATGGAGACTGAGAAACCCCGACTGCCTAGGCGGTTGATACGCCACTGGTGATGAACTGTATTTATATGGCAAATAGCCCTAAGAACCAGAAATAATCACCAAAGCGTGATCTAGAGACACTGAGAGGAGCATTACAAAATTCTACAACAACGAGATTTATCTCGCCATAAATTGTTCTATAGATAATCGCATACTGAAATTATGGAGTGCGAAAATTGTACCAAAAGCATGTAGTCTGGTTCTTGCCATTTGGGTGTTCTGAATAAATTATCTTTAATTTATAATAATAAATTATTTTAAACAGTCAACAATGGTTTTAAAGCAAGCGTGTGGGAAATATATAAATATCTTGGGAAGAAGTTCTAGCTGTAACATGCTCGTAATATTGAACAAAGCAAAACTCCAAAACATAACTAAAAAGCGTGAGAGGATGGAACGCCATAAAAATATGTCTCGGCGTGAACTTCTGGCTTCATCCATGTTTTACAGATTCTATTAAAAATAATTTTTTGAAATTGATGCAAAAATTTATTTAAACACGTTTTTTGAAGATGTCGACCTCACTGGGTGCCTTACCCCGTGTTGAGGCCCACTACATAATATTGTACTCTACTGTTATTGAGACTCTTGAGAGGACCTGACACAAACAAATATATTTATCACTTAATCATGCCATGTCTTAGGTCTCCCCGAAAACTTTTGCCGTCCACTACACATTTAGTTACAGAAACACGTAACCCTCAGGAATCTCATAACATAACGTCTTTAAGACGACAATATACCCTAAAATATATTCAGAATCTTAATGACGTAAGTAAAGGAGCCGTGTACACAAATTGCGACTCGCGACCCGTGTATTGGACGGACCTACTGTTGAATTTGCTCTATCAAAGAAAAGAAGAAGAAGACAAATAATTTGGGAATCTTAACGACGTAAGTGAGAAGAAAGCGTGTAAACATACGCCAGCGGCACGGCGTATTAGATGAACTTACGGTCGAATTTGCCGTAGCGACCTTTCCGCCGCGTTCATTTTAATTAATACTGAAGAACGTGTTACAAATATTTAAGATGTTTCTTTATGAATCCCTCCCGAAGTTATTAATTCATCGTCTAGAAAAATAAAATCTAGTGCTCACCGCTAACTTTGTAGTTGAAAACCTTGTTATAAAGTTTTAAAATAGTTGTACGTAAAATATATTAATGGTAAGGTATTGTTTTTTATTAATTTTAAATATAAAGAACTTACATCCCCAGGGGTCTGTTGGATTAAAAAAGTTATTTTAGTTACAAATTCGCCGGAAACGATTAAAATGTGAGTTTTGAGCAAACAAAAATTATTAGGGTTGTGTACCGCCTTAACATATTTTGAAGCTGTAAGATTTCAAGTGTATTGATTTTGAAAAAAAAAATATCTTGAACTATGTTTAACAAACATCCTGCCAAGGATTTACTCCAGATTCCCCCTCTCTAGAAGGAGTAAACGGTTTAAAGTAGAAGATTGTTTGTATTAAGTTGAGGAAAATTTTTCAAAGTTTCTTATAATAGAATATGTTTTTACGACATACCAACTTGAAGAAATGTTTGCTCAAAGACGCCAGAAAGTTCCTCTCAGATGCTTACCTGAAACAAAAGAAACATGGTATTAGTAACTTGTAAACATAACTACAATGTATGGAAATGCAGTATTCACATTTTTTTAAGTTCAAAGATCATAAATATAAACCACAATTGGGAGATGTTATGAGGCTGAAGGTAGTGGGGAGGGAAAGGAGAGGGAGAGAGGAAGGCGAGAAGTACCCGGCTATTCAGATCTGGTCTCCAAGAATGATTAAAGCCATTTCAAGCAATTTTTCAGTTCTGAATGATAGTTTTACACCAGGGCGATACTGAGAGTATGTTCCACTCTGAAATGTGCCGCAGATATACTAAATATTATTTTAATTAAATAATAGATGTATGGCAGTGAGGCGTGGAACTGGCAGAGGAAGGCTGAAAGTAAACTGAATGCTATTGAAATGAGATCCCTTAGGGGTATGTGTAGAAAAACCATGTACGATCGTGTGAGAAATATGGAGATCCGCAAAGAATGTAAGGCTGATGTAAGCATAATGAGTAAGATTAAGAAAGGGACCCTCAGATGGTTTGGGCATGTAGAGCGAATGAACGAAGAAAGTAGTGTAAGAAGAATATTATATGATGCAAATGTGAATGGTAGAAGAAGTCGGGGAAGCCCGAGGAAGACATGGCACGATCAAGTGAATCTGATCGGGCCATGTCAAAAGTCAGAATAATAGAAGAGTATGTATAGACGATGTATGAATGTGAGTAAGGAAGATCGAATTTTTTGGCGGTCCGTCCTCTCTGTCTAACCCTGCGGGGAAACGGTGAGAAGGTTAGTTAGTTAACTAGTTAATAGCAAAAAAACACAAATAAAGATTATTTACGCATTACGCAGGATTTGAACCCGCGACCTTCGGATTGCGAGTCGAGAGCCTTACCCCTCAACCATGGAGGCCGTCGTATAAATTCAACAAAAAATATGTAAAAAAAGTGTTTGATTCGAAGTAATGTCAAGTATTTCTCTTTAACTAATGCATTTAAATTTGCATTGGAAAGAATATCTTAAATGAGAAATCTAAAGTGCCAAATAAAGCAAATATTATATATGCACGCTTACAGACAAAACCAATTAATTCCATGAAAAATCTCAATGTTTTTATAACGTTAACATTTAAATGCTAAAACGAGCTCAAGCAATCCTTTATCGTCGTTTTTCGGTATTTTGAATATTTAAGGCAACGTATTCAAACGTTTAATAGAATATTTAGTAACGTTTATCCACCAAAAGCCGAGGAATGGATGTAAAAAACCAGACCAAATGGGTATCCTTTAAAATGCAGATCGCTATCGGCCACTCTTTGATGTTCAGCTCTTTCATGGCCTGAATCAGGCGGTGTAGTGGAATACAGCTAAGGAACAATTTAATTTTTTCCAATTGCATATTAACTCTACCCGTTCAAAATTAGTTGATGCTTATTTTTTATTCGTGTAATGTTTCTCTGCACAAAAATGGATATTTTTCTTAATTTTATTTTATTACTAGCAGACCCGGACAAACGTTGCTGTGGCTAACGAAACACAACGCCATTATCCAACCTTTTTAACCAACGCCATCGGTTAATTTGCAAACACAATTTGGGAGGCGGGAATGGTTACCGCCCCCCCGGGAACCTTGATTGGATAGCCAACACCTCTGCCATAGGTCACCCCAAGTGGTTCGCTACGTTTGGTGATTTAGCAGCGGTGCCCAACCCCAGATTCCTACCTACCCCTTGAACCCTTTTCCTTTCCAGAACTTTCCTCTCCTCCTTTTCCTTAAAAAACCCCCCACACAGCACCCCCAAAGATGACACAGCATGACACTCCTGTGTGGAGCTCATGTAAACAAAAAATATATAAATATATCAAATCCACACCGCCCGCTTGCTAGCCCGCTGCCTGAATCTTTGAATTTCTCGACTTTTCTTTACTATAATATGCGAGCATCATACATATAAATCTTCCGCTTGAATCACTCTATCTGTTTGCAAAAACCGCATGAAAATCCGTTGCGTAGTTTAAAAGATCTAAGCGTACTGACAGCGGGAGCGACTTCATTTTATACTATGTAAAGATTAATCACATTCGTTGACCATCAAAACGACGATCAGAGCCAATTTCAATATCTAATATTTCAAAGATTTTAGATTAGTGTCAATTCTCGGCACGTTTCAGTTTTTGATCACAGTGTGATCTGCTATCAATTGCAGCAACATGAACGTGATGCTAAACAGCTGATAATAATTAGATCCAATGTTGAAAGACGCAGGGAATGGACGTTTGGCAGAAAACTTTCAAATATCAAAATTTTGGCCCTGATAATGGATTTTATGACCATCTTATAAAATATAATACTACAAGTAAGTACCTCTCTTATTTAAGAAAGTTTTAAAGTAATTTGACTCGTTTGTAAAGTGCCTTTGGAAAGGTGGTGAATTATGTATTTTTATCCTGATTTGGATTTGCAGCTTACAGCCTTTCCGAGCACTAACTGAGATGCGTGTGTAGGGGAAATTTGCCAAAAAGAACCCTTGATTATGCGGGTCAAATTTATTTACAAGTAACGTTATATTTTATAATAACTTGATTCAAAATTAAAATCGTAGCAACTAGAGGGTGATACGAGAGGGAATATAAAACAGCCGAACTGAGCGGACGCGGGAACCGGAATGAATTTGCAATATCATGCACTGGACCGGAGAGCGACTCTCAGGGATACCAGTCGGTAAAATTAAACTTTAGTAATGTTTTAAGGTTGTTCAGCCATACGTCCTTCAAAAGGTGTTTTCCAAAAAGTAAAGAAAGAAGCAGTAACCACTAATCACAAATTTATTAATTTACATTCGTTATTAGATTAAGGTGTAGATAATTAATTGTACATAAAAATATGCTTAGAAATTCTTAGAAAAGTATATTTACAATTGAAAAGAGAAGCAAATTTTACTGCAAATTATTCTAAATGACAGAAACATACTGTAAGAAGACTGGTAAGATAGAAAATGAACTGACCAACTAAATAAAAAAAACTTACGAATAGACATTTAACCTTTATTCCACTGCACCAGCTTACTAAAGAACATTCATACAAAAAATATATGGTTATTGCTTCTGTTTATTGTTTTTAATTAGATAAATATTTATATTCGTAATACGTTTAAGCGGTAAGCATCTGTTTTAGGCCGTTAGAAAAATTTTATGTGGCACTTTTACCTAGGGGAAAAAATTTAAATTGGTGTTGTTACAGCTAAACTGATAAAATTAAACCGATTTTCAGATAACATTACTTTATATCTATTATGAAATTGTAGAAAGGAAATATTATGTGATTTTTATCATATTTGAATTCACTACATGTTTTATGTATTGTAGTGAATTAATATGTAAAATATGTTATAGAGAATCGAAAATTCTTCTGGTACCCATGAAGGTTTGCTATATCACTGGTCTGCCATAGGCCACCCTAAGTGATTGGTTGCGTTTGTTGACGTGCCAGGGTTGCCTGGGTTTATCGGGTGAGGTTTGTTTAGGTCTTGGCGGATGTCATTCATATGCCTTCACACCTAATTATGTCGCGTGGTGGGCCAGATCAACAGAGACTGGTTAAGCGATACCTTTTGATTTCTCCAGCAGGACTCTCTCGACCCATCATCACCTTGTTCCGCAGTGGAAAGAATGGTTTTGTTCGTCCGTTATTCCTAGACACCCTGACTCCCGGATTCCTACCCAAGCCTCGTACCTTTTTAATTCCCAGAATTTCCTTTCAACAGGTGAGATATTTTTTTCTACCACGTCTCCCACCAATATTCCCTTGATGATCAGCTGGTAAATTTTGTATTTATTGCTCCTCGTAATGTTACTAAGTAATTGATTGTAGTTGAAATAATTTAACTAAGTAGGTACCTCTGACGATTTAAAAATGTATTTGAAAATAATTATTAAATTACCTTTCCTTTTTTTAACCTGTTCTAAAGGGTTTTATTTTTAAACAAAATTAATGACTCACCGTCTTTAAAAACTGACAATGAATTAAGTTGTTAACAAACTGTAGAAAGTAACTGTAATATAATATTATCCCAAAAGATTATAGGAAACAAAACCTACCACCTGATCTTTAACGCTGACCCCTCGTAATGGCTTCATCTAACATCTTATTTACGATTATGACCAGCGAGATGACCACACCAATATTTCAACACTTTATTTGATAGAATCTTTGGATATTAGGATATCACCAGTGGAAATTAATACATTAATAATTTAAATAATGTTTTAAGATGTCCACACAGAAATCCTACTCCTTTACCGAATGAATATTTTCTCTAAATTCATGGCTTGTAGCTCTTTTTCATTGTCGATCTTCAGCTAAGTGCACAGTCTCAAATAGAGTCGTTCCAGAGACTTCGTTCACCTGCTGCGTCGAGCTGGTGTGAGATCAACCTCGTACAAATAGTACAGGCCTTAGAGCGCAACGGATTTTGAAGTTTCATGTGATCAAGTCATCAGTGCAATCGAGAAAATGTCGGCAATTGTTGTTGACACTTGTAGTTACTGCTGATTTGTGTGTTATTTTAACGCAAGGATATTAAATAAACAGAGTGATTATATACTATTTTAAGCAGTGAAGTTTACTTAGCGACAGAACTGACATCGTTATTTGGCGGACGTGCAACAGGGCCTGTACTCTTGACAGCCTTACTTCTATCGTTCTATCTACATCATTAACACAGCAAGCTTCTATTACTTCTGTAGACTCCAATCCGTCTGAGAATAATGAATATGGAAAATAGAAATAATAATCTAGAATATATTCAACCGTTGTAGAATGATTAGTTTATTTTTGCAGTTTAATTGTGCCGCAAGGTTCACTTTCATAATTTATAATTAAAATCTTCTACAATTTTAGATCCCTCCACATAACAATCTGACCGGTAATCCATTATCGGTTCTAGGTTGCCATGTATTGTAGGTAGGTACCAGCTTACAATTTTTTGTAACTAGATACTCGTATATAAATTTGACATATTTACTAAGTAATTATGAAACATAAATATAAAAAGAGATAGGTTTGTAATTTGTCTTAGTACTCCTCACTTGGAGATCCTGGGCTGAGGCAAACTAGGGTTTAGATAGAGGGTTTTCAGGGACTTCTATGGTTCAACTTCATGGTTTGGGAAGGGCTTTTTCATTAACTGTTTACAATACCTGTGTTTTGAAGATGCTAATTAAACTAGGATTTGATGGCCATAGTTGTTTGTGGCCGGGTTGTTTAAAAAATTCATCAAATTTCAAAGAAAACATTCAAATTCTGTTAAAGTTTTGAAATCATCAATCCCTTGATAAAATAACACCAGAACTTTCGCAGGAGTTGATTTTCAACGTTCTTTTAATTCTGTGATATAAGACGTCCATTTAATTTGTTTGAAACTAGATTGAAAAATTGAACAGATTACACTCCAATGACATTTACACCTTAAGAGCATCTATAAAGAGTCTCAAGAAAAACAGTACACGAGGATAAGAGTGAAATTGTAGGAGAGTTTCATTCATATCAAATCGAATCTCGCTGGAGTGAAGACTCTAATACGTAGATTGAGATTAGAACATTAAGCTTCCTTAATCAATTAAAAGCCGATCTCGTGAGAATCCACCGTTCTAATTATCAGCTCCGCCAACAGACGGCATCAGGTAGTTGGCTACAGCGTGCAAACACTGCACATCGCAAGTACCGCACATGCAACTTATCATAAATAATAGCTCGTCGCCCCCCGGTGCGCTAACGCCAGCGATGGCAACAGCAGATGACAATCTGCCTCCCGGCCCAGGAGTTGCGTGTGCAGCCAGCCTCCCGGTACTGCATCTGTATCTGATGCCGGCAGGGTCGGAATGGGCCGCTAATTAGATAAAGCCTTTCTGGTAAAGGTGCAAAATTATTCTAAAATTGAAAATTTGGTTAAATAAAAAGAAGTCGAAGAAGAATAGGAGGATGGATATAGAAAAGAAGAATCAGAAAACGAATACAATAAAGAAGAACATGAAAATGAAGAAAGAAAACAAGACGAAGAAGAATAATAAAATGAAGAAAGTGATAAAAATAAAGAAGACGATGAAGATGAATAAAAAAAAAGATGACGTAGAAGAGTACGAAGATGGAGGTATAGAAAAATAATAAAATAAAGAAAAAGAATACCAAAAAGAAGACGAAGAATGTTAGGAGAATAGAGAAAGAGAATAAGAATAAAGTAAAGAAAAATATGAAAATGAAGAAAAAAGAAGACGTAGAAGAAAACGTGGATGGGGATGGTGAAGAAAAAAAAGATAAAGATGACGATAAAATACAGAATAAGATGAAGTTTTTTTTTTTACATGAATATCGCACAAGAGTCCCAACTGCTCCGGTATGGAGCCAGTGAGACTATGGCATCCCCAATTGGGGTTTTGAGGTTGAAGGTAGTGGGGAGGGGAAGGAGATGGGAAACAGGAAAGTGGGAAGTACCTGGCTATTCAGATCTGGTCACCAAACACGGCTATAGCTATTTCAAGCAATTCTGAATGTCAGTCTTACACCAAGGCGATACTGAGAGTATCTTTTCTGAATAAGATGAATAAGAAATATAATAAAATGACGAAGAAGAAAGTAATATGGAGATAGAGAAGAAGAATATGGTAAAGAAGACAAATAAAATAAAAAAGAAGAATAAGATTTGATTTAATTTGAGCACCCTGTACATCTCTTATGTTCCCAAAATTTTAAAAATTTTAATCTTCTTTTCTTTACTGTTTTTATGCTGATTTTCTTTGCTGTTTTGCTTGTATCCAATAATACTAAAATGGTTAATGGTATGTATCTTTGTTTCCAAAAACTTTTTATCTTATTTTCCTCTTCTGTTTCTTTTGTATACTGTTTTTTTTTTTTTAGTATTCAAAAATAACAAATTGTTACTGGTTCCGTAGATAATTATGTCTTAAGAGCGCCTTATATTTCTTTTATTTCCCAAATGTTATTTCCTTGTTTTTATTTTCTTCCTTTACTGCTTTTATTTTCTTTTCCGTTACTGTTTTATTGTATATGTACTTTTATTTACTATATTTCTTTTGTTACTCAAATGTTTAATTTCTTTGCCTTTACTGTTTTTATTTCAATCGAAATTCGAAAACGCTATACGTTTTATATTCGATGCTTAACTAATTATAAAACTGTAACATATATTATAATTAGGTAATTGTAATTTTTCAATTTTAATTAACACTACATATATTAATCATCATGTACCTAATGCATTCGAAACCTATCAATTTGACTGTCCTAGAACGGGATTCCTTCCTAGTTGGACAGTCAAAAGCTTCCTTGTACTGTTTATAATCATCATGTACCTAATGCATTCGAAACCTATCAATTTGACTGTCCTAGAACGGGATTCCTTCCTAGTTGGACAGTCAAAAGCTTCCTTGTACTGTTTTTGTATTTTTATAACAAAAAATAAATAAATAAATAAAGATAAAAATGAAGAACAAGACTGGTAGAAAATGAAAAATAATAATGAAAAGACATTGAAGAAGCCAGCTCTCAGTTAGGTTGACTAACGTAGTCTCAAACTGTATACGCGAAGTGTAAATAAAACCAGATAAAGAACCAGACTCTTTTATTGACGAAGTAATCTCCATCCAAGGGAGTTGGGGAATCTGACTGTGTCTGCAAAGTAGCAAAATATTACAAAGGTAAAGAAAAATATGAGAAAGTAAAGAAAAATTAATGTTGTAGGATATGTTTTACAATATTTAAAGAAAAAAGGCCATAGTTTTTATAATCCGTGCCTTGTAAGGTCCAATATACTCGTATAAGGCTGTAGTACGAGTATTCTGCGAGAACAAAGTAGAATAAACGCGTAGCCCCTGAAATACAACGCGCCCTAATCAGATTACGGAACGGACGAGCATCAGACAACGTTCACAAGTATTTCCTACGGACACAATATAACTTTTCTTATTATTATACGTTATACGTTCATGCCGGGATAAATAACAGTTCGAGGTGCGGAGATTGTGGAAATGATACGCACTTTACTTTCAATAAAGTAAGTATTTTATAATACAATATCAACATCGGCTGTAAAATGATTTGGTCTTTTATCTATTTATAATATTATATTAGACATGCTAGCAGCATGGGAATACGTTCTTAGTTCTAGAGTGGTAGAAGCACTGGAGACAACAATACAGAATTGAAATCTTCTGAAGAAAAAACCAAAAAAAATTGTTTGTATTCTTAGTAGGATATATGGCCACGAGCGTAGGTAATAGGCATAAAAATCGCTTGAAAACGATGTCTAGAAGTCATGATTTTGAGCGCAAAGGTGATTTTTTTTAAAAATTATATTTTAAGAAAGAAAAAAGTTAATCAATCGAAGGTGTCACAAATAATTTTCTCTTCAAAATTCGAACTTTGTGGCGTCATTTTTAATTTAATGTAAACAAATAATTTTAGTCATAAAATTGTGTTTTTAAAAAGTTGTTTCATGTAAGTGCTCTTATGAAAAAACAACTTTTTAGTGGTTAATGGTGATATTTTTTATAAAATAATTAACAATTTTATTTTAATTCTACTGAATGGAAAATGTAGCAAAAAGATAAATCTAAAATAGTGATTCAGCATTAGGCTTTTCCTTAAATTACTTTGCGACCAGATCTAAATAGCCAGGTTACCAACCTTCCTCTTACTCATATCTTTTCTCAATTTGAGGATTTCAGAGTACCGCTGAGTTGGGGTCTTGTTTTTGAATATCGGCCAAATTTTCGTGATTTTCGGCATTTTCGTGATTATCGTTAGCGATTATCGTTTAGGATTGTCGTGATTAATTTTAGTAAGACGACGCGATGGGGCAAGCTTAATAGTTATTGGTTTACGGCACTTGATGGCTACATCAAAACTAAACGCCGAAAACCACATCAATTTGACAAACTATTATATTGAAACACCGGCCTCTAAGAGGACAGTGTAACGCTATCCGAAACATTAGTTATTCATAATGGTGTAAATTCCACTCGAACGAAGCGGAAATAATGTGTATCTACGCATTTTTTTAATTATTGACTTCACTTCTTTATTAATTTTGTTTGACGTAGGAATTTTTATTTTTATAATTATAACGCATACAGTTATTTGACAATTCACCAAACCTGAGATGCTTACAGCAATGTGAAACTTATTGGGTAAAAATTAATAGGTCTAAAAGAGTATCTACCTACCAACTAATAATGTTTTCAATCCTAACATAATACAAAATATTGGAAAATATTAAAACAACTTCACAGAAATTTACTCACCTTACTCGTAAAGTCGGGAAAAATCCGGAAACATTAATTCGTAACTTTTTTCGTAGGAATTTTAAAATGAAATATAAATAAACATCGGTCTGATTTTAACGTCTTGGTATGACTAATATTTAAAATTGGTTTAACACTAGGTATTTGCCAACAATGTTTCTGTGTATGCCAAAAAACATGCATTCCAAAGTTAATACAAGATAGGTATTCAGAACTGACCACAAAACAACCCAGAAATTTACATCTTAACCTACAATTTAGTAATGACTAGGTGTAATAAATAACGCCCAAGTATTTACTATCTACTAGATAGGTCTAACCATTTGCCAAGTTAATAGGTCGCATTAAATATAAGTGGTCCCTGTCATGTTAGCAAATTCGTCACGCCTTATCGAGAAAAGTCATTCAAGATGGCTTCCAATTCTGACACCTTATTAAAGGAAAAATCACACAATATGACTACTATGTATTTACTGCCTATACCGCAAAGTTAAACATTTCGGTGAATTTTACATTTAAATTCTTGTGGAGTGTAGCGTTTGTTGTTTTTTTTTTATGATGGTGAACAATCAGATTGGTGATTGATGGTTATGGCTAAAAATTGGGCAATATTCATTCAAAATGGCGCCCATTCCTCACGCCTTATTGAGGAAAAATCACTCAAGATGGTTACCGTGTATTCACAGTCGACCGCAAAACTAATCATTTCAATGAATTTTAGATTTTAATTCGTGTGGAGTCTTATATTTCTTGTATTTTTATTGGAATGGTGGCGGGCGGCAACAGGTTGATGATTAATGATTTTGGCGCTGAAAAGGTGTTTGTTATCTGAATAATATCTCTATTGGATTACTCTGTTCGTGGAAGTAACGCGATACGGGTGTCCCGTGTTCAGAAATGCACATTAATATTTAAATTATCATGTGACCATGTATTTTTTTTGATCGGAACAGGGTTTTTATTGGATGGAATTTGATATCTTCGATAATATTTTCTAATTGATCGGAGATACCAGACTATGAGCAATCAAGTGAATACATGGAGAATGATTCAACCTGCTGAGGTGATAACTAGTTTCTACCCAGCAGGAAACTTCTGGTTCTTCATTTTTACAGCAACTCGACACAATGATGGTGTGCTACAAATACACCAGACCCGTAGCGTGGGCTACGGCAAGTATTCCTAAACGAGGTCTTCCTACTTTACGTCAGTACAATTTAATAATCAATATATATTATAAAAGAAAGTGTACCACAATGTGCGTGTCGATAGGGGAGTTATATGGTGTGGTAGCCCTCTATCCCCCATCCATGAAGAAGGTTCCCGTTTTTACCTGAAGGGCGTGCTTTTTAAGATAAAGAGGTTGGAAGTTTCACCCACAAGAAATTTTTGGAACAGTACTGATTATTCGAGAGCATTCCATAACATTTCAGAACATTGGAATATCCTAGATCATTGTGAAACATTCCAGAGCACTCTCGAATGTTGTGGAATGTTATGAAACATTGTTAATCATTCGAATGGTATGGGTGGGGTTACCAATTGGTAGGAGTATTTAAAGCAAGATCCGTCATAGGTCCGAAAGTTAGTTCAATCTCATATCAAATCCCTGAGCGAAGCCGGGTACCCCAGCTGGATTAAAATAAGACAAGATGTGTTTGCGGCACGTTGCAGACTGTAAGAAACTCTCAGCACCGCCCTGGTGTAAGAACACCATTTAGAATTGAAACGTTGCTTTAAATGGCTTTTAGCTGTGTTTGTGACCATATCTGAATAGCCAGGTACTTCCCTTCTGGATCTTCCAAATCCCCTTCCCCTCCCCTCTACCTTCAGCCTCATCATTGGGGATGCCATAGCATCACTGGCTTCGGGAGGTTGGAAGCAGTTGGGACTTTTGTGCGGCATTCATATTAAAAAAAGAGGATCATTCAAATAGGTTTTCTGACTATTGATAACATTTAAATTAATCTTTACGCTCTTTCTAACATCTAAAATGTTTACTACTTGGTATATTTTACGTACATTTGTTCGTCAAAGCGATGCTCAAAACAATGTCCGTATGAAGAATGAATTGCACTTTGTTCTGTAAGCTACGTTTAATGAGACTTTGCTTTAAAGTTTAAATTCGGA
Organism: Glyphotaelius pellucidus; assembly: GCA_936435175.1. Classification (NCBI taxonomy): domain Eukaryota; kingdom Metazoa; phylum Arthropoda; class Insecta; order Trichoptera; family Limnephilidae; genus Glyphotaelius; species Glyphotaelius pellucidus. Next base: position 7,249,395 of record OW386554.1, on the reverse strand, counting down.
CCATTAAAACGGCTAGGTGTTTTGTCAACTGCGATAAATAAGGCGCTCCCTCGGCAATGAATACATTTACTGTTATCTAAATGACCGCCCTTTCGCTGGGCACGCTTATCAATCACGTGGCATCGGCCAATAAAGCAGTTTCGAGGTAGACGGGGCACGGGCACGCGACACAGGTACAAAACTCAGACAGGGTGCCAAACTCGGGAATGAAGCCGGGTACAGAATTAGGATATGAAGCAGGGGACAAAAGCTGGGCACAGAATCTAGGAAGAGCACACGAAGCAAGGTACAAATCTTAAGCACAGGGCACGAAGTGGTGCACACAACTCAGGGACAGGGCACGAATGCCACGAAGCAAGGAACAAATCTAGGATACAGGGCAAAGGGCATGAAGTAGTGCACAAAACTCAGGGACAGGGCACGAATGCCACGAAACATGGGACAAATCTCGAGCACAGTGTTGGAAGCTGTGTACAAAACTCAGGGACAGGGCACGAATGTCACGAAGCAGGGAACAAATATAGGGCACAGGGCATGAAGTGCACAAAACTCAGGGACAGGGCATAAATCAGGGCACCAGACCCTGGCACGAATCAAAGTAAAACAAAATTTGGGAAATCGAGATCACTGGGGCGCGCAGCAAGGTTATATGATTGTAGACTACAAGCAGGGCTGGGCAAAATACATGCTTTGCTGTAATTTAAATACCAATTACAAAATACTTTTTCGCATGTATTTGAAATACGAAACACAAAATACTTTCAAGTCGTGCATTTGAAATACAACATACAAAATACAGTATTTTAACCATTTTTTTTTTCAAATACAAATTACAAAATACATTTTGTTTTGGTAGAACCTTTGGTTGCAATAAATTGTCATAAGTGCCCTTATTTTGGCCTTATCTAAGGGTGCGTTCCCATAGATGCAAAGTTGAGACGTGCAAAAATTGACCATTCATATTGCTCGGAGGACACATCTCATCTCCGCTCCACTTGTAAAGTTTTGTGGTTTTGACGGAATTTAATCATCCATTATCAATTAACTCACGTCTTCATGAACAAATACCGTGAAACGATAAAAACGACAATTGATAGTGTTGCCAACTCTAAATATTAATACATATATATTTCTATGGATTCTGGCATTTTAGACTATGTATTATCAATGTCAGCTTATTTTTCATTTTAATTATTAAGATCGCTAAATGAAAAATGTTTGAAAATGTATTTTGAAGCCATAAGTATTTGAAATACAAATTACAAAATACCTCAGCATCAGGTGATTGAAATACAGATTACAAAATATAAATAAAGTCACATTTGTAGGAAGCAATTGAAATACAAATACAAAATACGTATTTGTACTCAATTACAAGTAATTCAAATACTGCCCAGCCCTGGTTGTAGGAAAGGGGAAACGCAGAGGCCGGCAAATCATTCCACTGCCGAGTTGTTGAACTCGTAGTCGAGTCGTAGAAACGACCTGTTCTCATGTGACACATGTCAACCGTGTACATATGTTGGGCGCGCGTTTGGCGTATCTCCTAACTATGAAGCGGTACCGACGGGATCAATGACTCGGAGCATCTTCCACTGAAATACCGGTAGAACAAGGACAGCATTCTCACCCAACGTCTGTGCACTAAGGATTGCAATCCGATTATGATAGGAGAAACTATCAAACGGACCGCCCGTTTCCGCACAGAGTCGATGGTTTTTTCAGGTACCTACCTAAAATGAAATAGAATGGTGTAATTGTCGAAATACACAATTTCAAGAAAATTAAATAAAATTGGACAAATAATTATGAAAATGTGCGATTTGAAAGCCCCTGAAATTTTATACAATACGTTTTTTTTTACACGCAGAATCAATCATTGAAACAAAAAATACGACAGGCAAATCCTGTGGGTTTTGTTTTTATATGTATTTCCAAATAATATATTCTTTGTGGTTTAGTGACAGCCTAACATTTTCCCTAAGTTGAGGAAAGGTTAGGTAGGTACCTACCCAAACCGTAAATCCCACGCAATCGGCAACATGGCAACAAGCTTTTTGCTTGGGTAAATAAGTAAACTGAATCAAGCGATGTATTACGTAGGAACTAGGCGGGAACTTGGTAGGAACTGGGTACCTACTTGGTTAGCGGAGACCTTTGATCTGACTGGTCTTTTCAAAGGGCAAAATCGAACTGTCAACCGGGTGGCGTCCCGACTGACATTCGAATTTCGAACGTAAACGGAACGACGTACCTACCCAAGTCTCCGCGGTTTATGTAGTGACTTTATTCTCTGGTTGCGACCGATTTAAACACGGAACGAAATAGAAAGGTTTGCCGCCATTTTGGCAAACTGACGGGTGATGGCGATTGACTTTTTATGCGAAGGCGGTCAAAGGGCAAAAGAGAGGAACGTATATACAACATCTATATATAATGTGGGAGCGGGATGGAATATAGTCTTTTAAAATGGGGTGGATCTGTCACTTTTGACAGGAGCCCACGGCACAGGTAATAAGTAGGTCTGAAGCAACCTTTATCGTGAATTTATGAAAGACAATAAAATCATTGACGTAAAAGGAAAATAATCAGATTTTGACAGATTTTCACCATCTGACAATTTGAGATGATAGAAAAAGAAATGATTCGATCCTTCCAGAAGAAACTTCAATACAATGGTGACAAGTGGGTATAAGGAAGAAGAGAATAAAAAAAAAATACGCTTTGTTCGATTTTTTTTTGCTTCTGGTGAAATTTATCAAGCATACTACTGTTTAAAACATACTCAATCAACTTCAAGCGCCAAAATCAATGTTTAGTTGTTAGTACAAAAAAAAATAAAACATAGTAGTGTTAAATATAAAACGTAACTTGCGAAAAAGAAAAGAAAGCTAATAAAAATAAAATAATAATAGAGCAATCACATAATTTTTCTCCATGACATATCATGGTAAAAGATTTTTAATTTGCTTTTTGGAATATGTGAGACTGTTTGCATTGATATCTATGTGGTCACATTCAATGGTATTATATAGACGACAAATTCGAGACGGTGGATTGAAGTATGCAATATTGTTATTAAATAATTCAAGATGGAATGCATTATGACTACTTAAATTGCGTCTATTAGGAAATTTTATAATATGAATATTGCTCCGACAATGAGCGGTTCGAAGCTTATCATGAATAATTTTATATAAACATAATATTAAGTCAGCTAATTGTCTTCTTTTTTCCTGGGTTGTAAAGTGAAATTGTTGGAGTCGTTTCTCGAAAGATACGAGTAGGGCATTTAATGCAAGTTTAAATGATAAAAGTCTTAGGAATTTTTTTTGCACTGATTCAATGGTTTTCGAATATTTTAAATAGTGTGGGTTCCAAATAACACTCCCATATTCCAATTTGCTTCTGACCAACGAGTTGTATAAGGATATAATATATTGGGGGTTTTTGAATGGTTTCGATATTCTATATATGAATAACATCATTTTCAAAAATTACTTTCAAATTTACTCGTGATATCACTGATGTGTATATTAAACGTAAACTTTGAATCAAGAGAGATTCCGAGATCTCTTATAGTGGTGACTGCATTATTAATGGAATAGATTATATTGGCGAAAACAGTTTTCTATTGAATCGGTATGGAAGAGATTTCTAAGTATTTTCCGTTCGGTATATCATAATGATTGAAATGCAGACACAAGGTGTCCTTGAATTAATGTTTAAAAAAAAATCGATAATAACTGCGATGCTTCAGAAATTCGCCGCCATGCGCGCTGCTGTAATAATAACTCCTGTCATCCTCGCGCGCCCTTTCGTGGACGTGCATGTTCATATTTTATGAACAGGCCGGTGGCAGCCAGCATCATTGCAGGCCGGCGGTGTTGCCAGGAAGAAACAATTAATATAATTTATTTTTTTTAACACAAACTCCGCACAGGAGGCCCTTGCGATTTTTTTTTCCTTCGGGCCTAAGTCTCTTTAGGACGCTAAGTAGAAGGTCTTTTTAAGGAAAGGAAAGAGAGGAAGGAGGAGTGGGGGTCGGTGTGTCCAGTGGTGAAATGAGTATGAATTCATCCTTTCCACTGCGGTGCGTTTTCGTTAGGTCGTGAGTCCGGCTTAAGAAGTCAAATAGTCCCCTTTAACCGGCCCGCCACACAGTAGGTAAGACAAAGACCTCCAAGACCTGGATAGACCTCACCCCTAAAACTCAGGTACCCCTGCTAAGGCCACCAAACTTAGCGAAACACTTGGGGTATGCCAGAGGTGTTGGTTTTCCAATCAATGGTTCCCGGGGCAGTGGTATCCATAAGCGCCTCCCAAATTGTGAAAAACCGCGGCAAGAAGGGGAACTTGTGTTGTTTGTTAGAGAATATTGTATCTATTAGGTACATCGGCATAAAATATTCAAAACTAAAAAATGTATTATTTATATCTTGATGTAAAGTTTAAAATAATTTAAATGACTCGGTAAAGTTACACCTTCTTGAAGAAATCTTGGAGAAATCTTGTTATTATGGCGAGTTTTGACATCGTGAAGTTTGCGAAGCTTTCTAAAGGTAGTTTAAACTATTTTCAGCATTAAACCTAACTAAATTTACACCTTCAAAAAATACACCTATCGTTTCAGCTAAAAATGTCATTGCCGTGATGAACTATGGAGCTTTTTTAATGTGAATACCTCACGAGAGTCCCAACTGCTCCCGTCTGTGGCCAGTGGGGCTGTGGCATGCCCAATTAGTGTATGTTGTGAGGCTGAGGGGAAAAAGGGAAGTGGGGAGGGGAAGGAGATAGCGAGGAGGAAGACTGGGTAGTACATTACTATTCAAAGTTATTCACCAAACACGGCTAAAGTCATTTCAAGCAACGTTTCATTTCTGAATTGTTTTCTTACACCAGGATGATACTGAGAGAATATATCACTGTGGAACGTGACACGAATAATCCTCACATTATTTTAAATTATTAAATTGTGAAAACACTAATCAATCAAATAAAATTTATCTGCACACGCCGGGATTCGAATCGGCGACCTCCGGCCGAAGGCCTTACCCCTTGACCACGGAGGTGATTAAATAATAGTTCAAATAATGTAAGACAGGACGCCGACACGATGTAATCTTTGTAACATCCCTATCCATTCAAGTAAGCAGGTCCTACCTATGTTTCAAAAATGGGAAAAATATTTCGAAAAAGCTAGCGATACATACATAATATAATGTAGGTACCTACCTACTCACAAGCCAATCATATATTTTCCATCTGGCGACATTGCCCACATTTTGCTCAAATCACCCGCGCCGTTCTTTTATTTGAATTCAAAATGGTCCTCGCCAGAATTTGGTTTTTGCGGGAAAACGAAAGCATGTATCGCATTTATGAACGACGATGGGTGAACTGACAATGGCTTACTTTTGACGTCGTTTCGACGGACGGCGCATTATTTCGTCACAATAAACAGAACGAATGGAATAATCTCGTGCCGCTACTGAATCTGTTATAATGTCAGCCGCCATTAAAAGAACCGCGCGGATTCGTATTTAGAATTCCGCGGTCACTCGCCGCTCGTTTTATGTTTTATTTCCTTGGAAATAGAATTTGAAATAAGAATATTATGGAACAGACGTAAACATTTTAACATTTTCAAATGTTCTGATATTCATGAAAATTAATTCTAATAAAAATGGGACTTCATCTAGCCTAGCTAGAAAAATATTTTGATTGCTTGGAAAAGCGTAAAATTTTAATATTTCACAAAGCAGATTTTTTTATTTACTACTAGCGAGTTCCCGGCTTACGTTGTTAAGCCAATTAATTAATAAAGTATTATTTCTCTCTGCTTGTCCTTTCCCATTCGTCCCGTTCCCCTTCCGCCTTCCCTTCCTCTTCCGCTTCCCCTTCCCCCCACGCGTTCCCACTCTGCCTTCTCTCTCCCCACTCCCCTCTCCCAGTTCCCCCGTCCCACGAAATCCCTTACCTAATTCCCCTCCCCCTTCCGCATTCCATACATTCAGTCCCGGTACATTCAGTTTTCAAACAGCTCGTGTGCCACCGATTGCATTTTTTTATGCAAATTTACGAATTTCAGCTCACCAGTAAATCGTCACCTCATTTGGATAGGGTTCTAACTGCACTTTACAATGGTAAGGATTTTGATACCTAAGAACATGTGCTTAGGTGTCAAAGTCCTTAGCGTGGTAAGGCGTAGATAGAACCTTATCCAACTAAGGTGACGAAATATAGAAACCATCGCGGGCATGCACACATCAAATCTCCAAAGTTTCATCGCAATCGGATGAATGGTTAGCAACGCATAATTTCATGACACCAGAGCTCAGTATTGTATACAAAACCCATCGCAGGCATGCGCACATCAAATCCCCAAAGTTTCATCGCAATCGGATGAATGGTTTAGCAACGCGAAGACATCTCATTAATCCACAAACACATTTTGATTTTAACATACATATATTGATTCGATAATGGCCTCTAGAGATTGGTTAGATTTAAAGCGTAAAGGCCGTAGTTTCAGCGTTTTTTATCTCTGCATAACCCCATCGGACAGACGATACGGTCATTAAGAAAGAAGCATAATTATTAACAACCGTTAAACGTCAAATTTAAAAAATGCTCTTCGAACATTCTATTTATAACATCATCTCAGTGTAGATTTTAATGAACATCATCTGTTATCCTCATAAAGCATAGAAAATCACATACTATAGAGGCGAATGTACCGAGGCATTATTGCGCGTCCCATTTAAAACGTATTAATCTTTCAACGTATTTAATACAGAAATAACTATGGATAAACAACCAATTACAGAGCGCCATTAGGAGCCGGCGCTAATGACCGCCTCACGTGTGAACCGACCCTAAACCATAGAAAAAATAACACGCGGTCGGATGTGTGAACGCGGCCTTACTAGAACGATATTTAAATACAGTGTGACAAATGCTCTGGTGCTACAAAGGTGATTAGGGTAAGACAAACCCGAGGAAAAAGGGTAATTGCATAACAATTAAACCTTAACATTCACTCTTATTGACGAATAACACGTTTACTCAGTGCCACATTTATGTCTAATAGTGATGGGATAGATTTTTTTTAGGTGTTTGTGTATTAATGCGTGAAGACATCTATGAACAGTTTTTTCGACGTAAATGGGTAGGTACATTTTAAAGAGACCTTTGATTACGTAGTAGTACGTATTGGAAGAAAAAAAAATATTTTGTTTTGGTTAGAAAGCTGATGAATGAATTACAATAAACGTCATTCGCGTTTGGAATCGCAAGCCTAAATTAAAAGTAATTGAATTTCGCTTCGCATCCAGTGTATTTGTGCATTTTGGGGATAAAAGCATTCTGCCGGGGGATTAATTTGGGAGGCGGTTATGGGTACCGCCGCCCCGGGAATTATTTATTGGACAACCAACACCCTTGCCATTGTTCACCATAGCTTGGCTACGTTTGATGCGTATGTGTTTCATGAGGTGAGGTTTGTCCGGGTCTTGACGGCCAATGCGTTTGCTCATTTACTGCGTGGCGGGTTGGATCGGGAAATATTGGTTGAGGGAGACCTAACCTACACCTCTCCAACTCTCTCGACCCAACGTCTTGCACTGCTGTGAGAGGAGTGGATTCTTACTTCACTCCCAGACTCTTGGTGTAACTCTAAGTTACCAGCTCACGGGGGTTCCATCGAAGCCAGAGTAAAGTTTGCCTCTCAAAAACTGGGCGTAGTGTACAGGGCCCGCAGATAGTTACACAACTACTAACCCTGTGTCGCTTCTTCGACTCGTTTTAGGTTCGACAGCTCGGCTGTGGAACGATTTGCCGACCTCTTTGTTTCCTCCTTCCTAAAACACGGGTCTCTTCAAGATTCCTCCTTCCAATGTTCATTCCTTCCTCTCCTCAAAACCACACAGCCTCTCAGATGACAGGCCCTGAGAGAAATTATTTTCCTCAGGACCTCCTGAATTGAATTAATGTAAAAAAAAGATTCCTACTTCCCCAATCATATCGTTTTCCTTACCATAACTTCCTCTACTTCCTTTCCCTTAAAATAACCACCACACAGCATCCCCAAAAAAGACGTAGGCCTTTAGAGATTTTTTGCTCAGGGCCTTTTGTGTAGAGCTAAGGTATTCTAAACTAGTTCGACATTTTTTAGCAATTTTCGAAACTATCGTTGTGCACAAATACATATCGACATGTCCTCTTGAAAATCATTTGTCTGTACAAGAGAAAAGGGATTATTTTCGTCGCCGTAAATAAACAAAAAATATGACGTGGAAACAGCATTTTTACAAAATGCCGTATCATCTAATTCTGATAGTGATGGGATAGATTTTTTTTAGGTGTTTGCGTACTAATGCGTGAGGTCGTCTATCAACAATTTGTGCATGGTACATAATGGTAGGTAGGTTTCCTAATGACGTAAAGACAAATCAACAAGTGTCTACTTGGTTTCTTGCTCACGGAGAACAAAAAAATGTCGTTTGCCACTTGGGAGCGATCATCATTTAGGATGCAGTAATAGAAGCAAAAAAATATTATAAACGAATAGGTTGAGAAACTGAATTATACGCAAGTGTCCAACATAGATAATAATGGCATTATAAGAAACGTTGTAAGTTATAAATGCTAGTGTTATAAGTTATAATATCTGACAAATATAATAACGGCTTGAAGACGAGTAAGACATAGTTATGATTTGTTCAAACTGAGCGACCGCTGGTTTAAAAGATAAAGTAACAATTTTATAAATATGTATTATTATTTCTCTTTCGTAGAAATTTCTGATATAAATTTTTGGTAAGGAATAAATGCAAATATCAACGGAACTGAATTTATTTCCAGGCCTATGTAGTCTTTGGATTGGAGAGTTAATGAAATATTTAGTTTTCGACGGATAAACAAAGAACAGTTCTGGAAGTCTCGTGTCACGATTTGGTACTTGGAATGTTATTAGTTTTGTTAAGTCAGGTGCGTCAAGTGATCCATTTACTAATTTGAATAAAAGTACCAGATCGCTCTTGGTTCTTCTATACGATAAGTCAGTTAAATTAAGTAGTTTCATTAAGTTATCACAATTAATTTGTTCAATGGGTACAGAGAGTTTGAAATTAATGAATCTTACAAATTTATGTTAAATTCTCTCAATTTTAATTTGATGTGTTCTATAGTATGGGGATTAAATTTTATTTTTTTATTTTTTTATTAGTATCTATAGCAAAATTTGTACATAATGTATTTATAAAGTATATTAAGGTTTTATAAAGTTTTTTTTTCACAGTCCTCTTCACTAGGGTTCCCTGTTCTGAGGCGGCCTGTAGTTTTTCCACATTTGTATTTAGTATCCAGTTGTCTTTACATGGTCGTCAGTACGTTTGATAGTTCATTTTCACTTTGTTCTCTCAACCATATTTTTACTTTTGTTTTAAATTTATTTATTTCTGTTATTTTTTTTTTGTTTGAGTTGGTAGAGCGTTGTATAGTTTTGTCGCATTGAATTTCATATTTCTTTGTCCAAAAGATGTTTTCAAACTGGCTGTAGCTAGAATATTTTGGTTTATTGCCCTGGTTGTGTATCTATGTTGGGCAGTGGAGTATTCTGATATGTTTTTTTAAATTTTAAATAAAATATTTTTTGCATAAAGTTTTTGTATGTTGTAGACTTGAATGCTTTGAAGTCGGAGTTCTAACCGGTAATTTCAAAATTGTCTTTAGTACTCCTTTTTGGGCTATTGTATTATTTATGGGCTAATTGTGGAATTGTATTCTAAATTACTTCTAACTAAAGCAGTGAATAATGTTATGTTATTGTTAAAACAAACTTACGGGTCCGAATGGTTAAATTCGACTAAGATACACAATATAATAATTGACAATGCAACCGATCAGAATTTCGATGAACAGAAACATGTAATTGTTGTAAAAGAGAAGTCTTTTTAATGTGAATATCGCTCAAGAGTTCCGACTGCTCCCAATTGCGCCAAGCGGTAGACACTTTCAGTACCGCCCTGGTGAAAGGCCACCATTAGCCGTATTTGATGTCTAAATCTAAATAGCCAGGTTCTACTCCACGTTCTTCTTTCCCCATCTTTTTCTCTTCCATCCAGAGACCGCGCATCTTTTTGTTTTAATGAAAGCTTTCTAAATCCTGGCTCAGAATATTAACCATAATATCTCCATTTCTGGCAAATCTCTATTCTCCAACAATGGCAGATACACATTGAACCTAGTTTGGTACATACAAGGCACATAGCATGGCTGTAAAAGAAGCGAGCGTTTAGTGGGTAAGTATTTGATAACGTGTAATTTATTAAATCGTAACTGATGTGTGACCTCAGTAATGATAAAAGAACTACAGGTTATGTTAATGTCATAATATATTTGGGAAGATGGTATGGGTTCTGCACCCCAGACACCATTTTTTGGATAACCACCGACACCTCTGCCATAGGTCACCACAAGTGGTTCGCTACGTTTGGTGACTTAGTGCCCATCTTCATCTGACGAGGTGTGTTCAGTTGCGGCGAATGCGCCTGCCCATCAGCTGCGTGGCAGGCCGGATCAGGAGAGACCGGTTTCTCTCCACCCATCGTGCTATGAAACTCAAGATAGGTACACAACGAATTATGTTTTAATATCATCCTCAAAAATATTTATTTCGGTTGTGTGTGAACAATTATTTGAATTGTCATTTCCAAAATTGGAACTGATTTGTCAAGAATTCAGATTATCCCTTGATTTTTACGGGTCTGCGCTAGTACGTTAAATAATAAACATATTAATATTATCAAAATACTAATTTGTGCGTGCGTCCTGTACTCTAGTTCAAAGGAGAAGAATTCAGACTATTCCGTGATTTTCACGGGTCTGCGCTTATATCCATATGTTTTCATAGATGTATTTCATTTTATGTTCTGTAATCAAACGATAATTATAATAATATTATCAAAATACTAAGTTTTGCTTGCGTCCTGCGTAACTCTGCTTCAATGAACAAGAATTCAGACTATTCCGTGATTTTACAGGTCTGCGCTAGTATAAGTATGTTTTCATGGATATTCTTTTATTTACAGTTCTATAATCAAAATCCTCATACCTAGTGAGCAGTTACTGTAAATCTATGTATTCATTGAACTTCTAAATTCCAAAACTGGCGTGTTGAACACGTCAAATGATCATCTCAAGTCATCCGCCGAGGCCTATGTACCATCCGACCCGTGAAATTATAGTCGTATTATCGTCCTGTCATTGGATGATTTATGGAAGCCTTCTAATTATGAAATTAAGAGAAATAGGTCAGACGGAAAAAGTGTTTTGATACAACTCGAAAAATAATAATGGTGTGTTTTTAATTGGATAGAAATTTCGTTTCAACTACCGTGCCTACAATGGATAATTACAGTTCTGCTACTGAGTGCTACGTTGTGATCTTTATATTTGTAACATTAAGAGACGGGCGTTGTTACGTTTGTGAAGTAGTGGGAGAGGATACAACGATGCCTTTGTACAGTTTATTATTCTAGTTAAAAGTTAGTTGCGCCTTCCGAAGAAACCGAGAACCCCGGTCGAGAAGGCAACTACGCCACTTTACACCACCAACTATTAATTATTGTAAGGACGGAGAAATAAATTTATTATACATAGTACATAAGAATTATGTACTTTTACATTTTAGAATTTTAATATGACATTTTAGAATTTTTTTATTTTTTTTATTTTATTTTTTTAATGATTTTTGGGGTGTTATGCCGTGTTTCGCTACCTCCTTCTTTAGCCAACGTTTCGGACAGCGTTACAGTGTCCATCACCAGGGCAGACGGCAGATGACATTTTAGAATGTTGATAATTAATGTATTATAAACATAAATATTGTATATTTATAGTAGTATCTATGTGCAGTAATTTTGCCTTGAGGAAGGAACGATTGTTTTGAAACCGGTCGGCGTAGGTACATTAAAAAAATTTTGTGGTTCTAACAAAAAAAATATTGTTTAATCTTTTTGTTATTTGTTTTTGGGGTGTTATGGCGTGTTGCGCTACCTCCTTCTTTAGCCAACGTTAAGGACAGCTTTACAGTGTCCATCATCAGGTCATCCCTTCGGCACCGGTGCATAGTTGGGAAACACGCCAAACGCGTGCCCAACATATGTACACGGTTGACTTTTGTCACATGAGAACGGGTCGCTTCTTCGACTCGTTCCCTTCCACCCAGCATCTCAGATGACATAGGCCCTGAGGGAATTTTTTTTCCTCAGGGACTCCTGCGAGGGGTTAATGTAAAAAAAAATGTTTATCTTTTGATATGCAACTATTAATATTTTGTACCCTAGTAAGTATTATATTCTGTTTCTATGATTTCTATGATCAAATAAAAATAGTTAAAGCAGAGCAGCCAAAAAAAAATTGTGTGCAATTCACACGCGGTAGAAGTGTAATCTTAAGAAAACTAGACAGGAGTGAGGAGAAAGGAGAAAGGAGAACGATTAGTCTTTCCTATTCTATCGCAGGCTTTGTACGTTTTGTCTCTTTTTAGTATCGTTTCATCGAGTTCCAAATCACAACAATGCTAAAAAAGTTTTCACTTCAAAAAACATTTTTGAATTCACCATACTCTAATTTTCTAAAAATGACGTGAAGCATTTCAAATTAAACACATACCTAAGCCACGAACAAACAAATAAGCAAACAAACAAACAAACACAAACGTAGGTAATGCAAAAATACTTTAGCAGGATTAACAACTTAGCTACAGCCACGCATTTTGGTAATTTAACTTCCCTTACATAAATCACAAATGTCATTGAGCTACTTTTGAAACTGCGAAAACAGGCTAATGGAAAACTGGCAAAATTACCGAGAAAAAATTACGCTAACGGCAAATCTGAGAATTTATAAAAGCATATTTCAAAAACAAATCCTCTAATGTATTGTGGGAATGCCTACTAAATTTCAGGCACACACTGTGGCGACATCTATTGGCGATATATCAAGCTATACTCTGACGCACTTCTTCCGATTCCCTGTCGCTGGCATAACGCGAAACACAGCCAGGATATATAAAAAAAAACTTTTCCAAAACGGATTTTCTCTTATGGTCGTCGATTCGAAAAACGATTTCACCTTGTTTATTGGATCGAGAAATGGTCGCCCGAATGGGTTAGGTTTAGAACACGGACGAATGGAAAGGTGAGAAGAACTATCGTTGGATGTGACGGTGGAAATAATGCTTGAATGAAATGTTAAGGAAGAGAACGCTGGGAGAAATAAAAAGTTAAATTCCCAAACTAAGAAGAAAGATTAGCCAAGGTTGGGTGACCGCGCGCTTGACTCATTTAGACAAAGTTCTTGGGAAGTGGGTAAAAAGTTCAACAGAAACAAAGACAGTACCTGTAATGGGTCAGTAAGGAATTCCACCTTTTCTTCAATTTTCACCAGCGTTTTACTACTTTTTCGTGGCATTTAAAAAAAATAATATGTTTGAAATCATGTATATTTAACTTTTTTAACCCGGCCAAACTTAACTGTCGTAGCTAATTGATGTGTCAAGGTCGAATATAGACCGCTTAATTACCAAGCCAGTGCTGTCGCTAAGTAAACTTCACTTTTTAAAATACTGTTATCACAATGTTCATTTAAGAGGAACGAATGCGTGGCCCATTTCGGTCGGTTTCATACAAATCTTAATTCTGGATTTGAGATCAGAATACCCAACCAAACTGAAAAATTATTTTTGTAATCAAAAGGTTTATCAAATATCTAGTACGGATGTGAGCTACTTTATTTATTTTTGCGTTAAATAATAAGATATAGGCCATTAAAGATTTTAATGTTTCATGATTTTAGAGGCAATTTGGGCAATTATTTGTGAGTAATTAAAAACAATAAAAAATATAATTTTACTATATTTATCATACAAATATAAAATAAAAATTAGTTTGAAAAATTATTTTGACGGGTGTAGAGTTGATATACAAATTACCTATTTACGGCGGAACAAAAATTCGTCGTTTATATATTTAAATTACTACCCAAAGAATGTATTTTTAACGATGTTTAATTTTATTTTTCATCGTTTTTTTAAAATAGATATAGTAAAATTATTTTTTTATTGTTTTTCATTTACTCACAAATAATTTCCCAAGTTGCCTCCAAAATTATGAAATACTAAAATGTTTAATGGCCTATATCTTATAATTTAAAGCAAAAATAAATAAAGTAGCTCACATGCGCACTAGATATTTAATATATATTTTCATTACAAAAATAATTTTTCAGTTTGGTTAGGCATTTTGATCTCAAATCCAGAATTAAGATTTGTATGAAACCGGACGAAATGGGCCGCGCATACGTTTCTCTTAATATGCTTGCGGTAAAACAACAGAGACCAGCCTAACAACGAGTATCCACAACAATCACCGCCATTTGCAAATTGTCAAAGCTCGATCGCAAGTTCATAAAGCGTTTGATTTAAAGGTTTAATTTTTTTTTAAATAACAAACAGAACAAAGTGGTAGACGTTTAAATGGTGTCATTTAATGGTAAAAATGACCATTAATGTTTAATAAATTTTAAAACACCCCTAACTACTTAAGACTTCAAATTGGACCGTTTGAGGACGGTTTTAAAAAACATTTAACTTTAAAAATATTAAATAAAAACTTGTATTTAGGTAGTACCGTTGCCGAAATTGTATTAAAATATGCAGATACATCTCATTTGCGGTTGCAAAATTGTAATATGATTCTCTGACATGACCTAAAAATAAATTAAACATTTATTTTGTTAAAAATCTTACGTCCGAATTTCAGTGCCATTTTGTTATATTTTCTCAGAATATTTCACCTCTTCAATTACACTCAGCCGAGAGTACTTGGGACAGGAACCGGAGATGAAATGTGATTCTAGGAGGATGAAGGAGAGGGGGTAGAGGAAGGTGAAGAAGAAATAAGGAACGCAACAGTAGACGAAAGTTGAACGTTGCTCGGGTTACATCTGATAAAACCTCTGAAGGAAATAATATCTTTTCAATTTCGGAGTGAGAGTATTTTAGAATCGTTGGGTTGTTTTTTATCGTGAAGTTTTCTATGGAATATCTTGGTACAGAATTGAATGAAATAAGCATTGTGAAGAAGGTAAAGAAATGGATGCTTAGGGAAGTTGGATGCTTAGAAACGGGGGTACATTAGGATGCGCAAGTGAATGGTAAAAGTAGAGGTAGTGAATGGTTGCTCTTGGAAGACATGAAAATGCAAAAATAACCCTTCCTTGCCTTAAAAGACCCTCCACATAGCATCCCCAAAGATAAAGTAGGCCCTGAGGGAAATTATTTTTTTCAGGGCCTCCTGCGAAGAGTTAATGTAAAAAAAATCAGTGTGAAATTTACACGCGGTAGAAGTGAAACTTTCAGAAAACTAAAGTAGACAAGAGTAGGGAGACCACGAAGCAACTTTTTTTTTCAATGTGAAGGATGATTTTTTCCCTATTTTTGTCGTCGAATTCCAAATGCACCTTTTCCTACACGTTTGGCTATCTTAGTACTTTTTGTTTTTCTTAGGAGTCGCTAGATGTAGCTTTTTTGTGTTTTCTTTTGCCTGTTCAATTTGGAGTGGTTTGAAAATTGGATATTGGTTTTACAAAAATTTTTTTTTCGGATTTCGTAGGATTCGATCCTTGGTCCGCTAAATGTCTGCAGAGGTTCATCGGGCGCTTTATATCACCACACCAAAGGAGACTTGCATGGGTCTGTGGATTTATCGTATTATATTGGAACCGAGTTTCAAATCACAACTGCGCTAAAAAAGTATTCACTTCAAAAAAACACCACAGAAAACCGAAATAAGTACGTTTCATGATTGTAAGGCTTTATTAACACTAACGAATTATTGAATTCTGAAAGCCTAAAAATCTATGCTAAAGACGCACAGTTTATATCTGCGCTGGCGCTGGAAGCGGGTTCCTACAGATCATTTATCATACCTACCTACCTGTATACGAATATATTAACAGTTTTTATTGGGTACCTACGTATTTGAAATCTAGATCAACTGTTTGAAACTATTCCAAATATGAAATTTCAAAATAAATCTGCAAATCACGTTCGTGCCCGACTTGGTATACGAAAGAACAACTTCCCATAGGAAATGCTCAGATCCGAACAAAGGGAAAGCAAGCCATCGTCCAGAACCGATCAATTTTGAAAAGAAACAGCGATCTTCCTTCTATGGTCAACATAAAACACGCGAACCCAGCTTTAGTTTATCCCGCAGCTACGTTCACAGTTACACCATTATGGTTTTATTCGTTCGACAGGGATAAAATACTGCGAACGCTGCTCTTGCATATTTGCCCATCTTTGGCGTTATCTATGATTTAGAACCATTTGTAGGCAATTCGAAATGTGTACATGCAAAACGGTTTTAATGATGTTAAAAGACCATTTTGTTTCTATGGAAGAATATGTACAGATCGATAAAAATATCTACCTAGAGTCAAAGACGTCTCTACTTAAGATTTTGTGAACACGAATCGATCTAAGAAATCATTTAAAAAAGGTTTGCATATTTGCCCATCTTTGGCGTTATCTATGATTTAGTACCATTTGTAGGCAATTCGAAATGTGTACATGCAAAACGGTTTTAATGATGTTAGAAGAGCAGTTGTTTATATGGAATAATATGTACATATATATTAACTTATTTACCTACTACCAAAGCAGTCGGGGACATCTCTGGTTTGAATTTTGTGAACACAAATCGGTCTAAAAAATCGTCAAAAAAAGGTGCAGAGACATTGAATGTATAGGTATACTGTAAAGGTACAAACAGTGTCCGGAAACTCGTAGTACAAAAGAGAAACTGGTGAATAATTATATTACATAGATGACTCAAAAATACTTGTTTTTTCTTTAATCATTGAAGGTAATATTAGCGACTCTCAAACGAAAATTTAAAACAATTTTTTAATTTATTTATTAATGAATCATACTTTTATAGGTTTCATATTTAACTGGGTCATACTTCGACTAAGAACTACCAAAAATATCTTTATTTTCTTAACACTTATTTTGTTGGCTGCTATCGTTATGTATGATTGCAAGATTCTTCCCGAACTAAATGCATTCTAGATAATGTCTTAAATATTTTTTTTCGTTCTGCTTTTTTCGTTTTTTTTTTCAAATCTATTTAAATATTTTAATAAACACGATGGTATAACTTTGTTTAATTCCACTTTTTATTTTCTTATCCAACTAGTTTCGGTTCAACCTGAACCTTCTTCAGGGAAGAATAAAAATATACTTTTATTCAGTATATTTTTATTCTTCCCTGAAGAAGGTTCAGGTTGAACCGAAACTAGTTGGATAAGAAAATAAAAAGTGGAATTAAACAAAGTTATACCATCGTGTTTATTATAATGTATTCCCACAATGTGTTTGCTACATGTGAAAATTTATTTCAATATTTTATTGGCAACTTAAGTGTGAAACGGCTTTAGTCATGTATTGTGACAAGATCTGCGTAGCCAGGACCTTCCTAACCTCCCCCTTTCTCTTCAGCCCCACGACATAGCTCAAATGGGGACGCCATAGTCCAACGAGTTACTGGAGTCACTTGTGACTACTGTACGGTATTCACATACATAAAAAAGTAATGTATATATATATATATATATACAGTGATTCTGGTGGTATGTTTGCGAAAAGACGCTCTACGAAAATTAACCAAAAATATATATTTTTTATTCCATATATGTATATGTTTTTAAATTTAACCGTATTCGAACGAAATGAAATAATACCTGACAGTTCATATAAACACCGAAACAAAAGAATATTCGAATTTCAAAAAGCGCGCCATGACAAAGCGAAATTTCGCGCTCTTTTTTGAGGTTATAACGACACTATTGTCTCGAACGCATTAGCATAGTGATGTTATTTATTCGTTTAGGATACATTTTTCGAAAAGTTGTCTTATTAAATCGATATCGGAGCCGCGAGTTCGTTTCGAAGCAAAAAGGGAGCGCTGAAATGCCGACTTTCCGGGTATAAACGATGATTTATTTTGCGAAATACGGTTGTCAAATTTAATGTCCAAGCTGTTTTGGATTTCGATATATTTTTTTGGCTGTTTGCAAGCTGTCAAGATTTCGTCGAAACTGTTAAAGAATACTTGTTTTGACAAAAAAGATAATAGAAAAATAAATACAATTCTGCAAACGAAGATAATATTATTTTGGTGGCTAAAAGAGGAACTAACTAATAAAATAGTTTGACCCTCCTGACTGCACAGACAAGAACGTCAATATTACCTTTTGTTTACACCTTATAAAAAATATATATGGAACACAAATTTTTTTAAATACAATTTTACAAATACAACAAATGAGTAAAACTTTCTGACTGAAATTCAAAGCAAATCTTTGTTTCGAAATTCACTGAACCGGGGTGACAATAGACATTTAACAATAGTTTTTGATGCTTCAGATATTTATGGCACAAATATGTTTTTGAGAGTTTGAATTCAGCTGCATACATATATCACATCATAAATAGGTATAATGTTTTCTGAGAAAATCATGGCATCGTGTTTTGAGAAAATTAATTAGCTAAAAGCTTTCAGTTGATATAAGTAATGCTTGGGGTGCTGTATACTGTTATTCTGTTAATCCTCGATGACATTGAGCAAGTTTACAATCTACTATCTGGGAAATTCACTATCTGTTGGTAAACTCGCTCATTGTAATTGTATTACTAGCTAACTACCAGATTAACAATCTACGAAAAAAGTTGAAAGGTGGTCAATTTTAATCGCTACGCGCTCAAGATGGCGGCCTATCAACAGCTGCTTTCGTAACTGTCAGAATTAGTTCTCGCGGGAGCAGTAATTCTGGCTAGCGTGTGGCGCTAGCTGCGAGCTCACGTTTTTTACAAAATGTTGACCGAATTCGCGCAAGAGTCGTTATTTTAGCTGCTACTGTCGCTACTGAGCGAGTAGACAGTTTTGTTGACAATCTCACTCGCCGATTCACCCGCTTTTAAACTTACCGGCCAGTAGCTTGTAAACTCGCTCAATGTAATCAAGGCTTTAGGATATTTTTTGCAGATCGCATGTAGCTTATCCAATCATTTCTATTACAAATTAGAGCACAAGAGATATTTAATAAAGCAATAATATTATTTCCCAACTAGTAGTTAAGTTTAGTAAGTCCATTTACTCACGGAGTAATGTGCGAATAGCGAAACAAAAACTTCCCAAAAAACTCCGGGAAAAAACTTTCCGCCATGTATATTATAAAAGTTTTTTTTCCCTAAATGCCGGAACGCCCGTAGGCAGATTGATAAAAATTGCCATTTCGAATTTTCCTAAATGGGCTTAATGGACAGAGGAAACGATTATTGCTATCCGCAAGAAAAATGTAATGGGTCGTGCGTTCTGGCGACACTTATTGCTTAGATATATGTCTTTGTAGCTAGTAAGGCCACGTGAAAATATATCGGAGACGTTGTAATGAAAATTGCGTAAGGTACGAAATTTAATTAAGGAAGATTTGCGTATCAAAGGGCGGGTTGAAAAACAAACCTAAACATTGAATTAAAACTAAACCTAACCATTAAGATTAAATATTATATACTCAAAATATTAGTGTAATTATTGCGGACAAACAATTTTTTTCTTTTGCATGGGATTGCATGGTTAGAACACTACAACTTTAATCCAGGGCAGTGGGCACTTAGTTATTCTTCCCGCGATCAAGAGATCTCTCATTTTTCGGCCCCTCATAAAATGGAATTTTTTAATAAAATAAACGATCGATACGGTTTCTCGAACAGGACAAAACAAATAAATATATTATATCTCTAAAAAAGTAAACACTAGAGATCGACGGTAGGAGTCATATATTCTTGTAATAAAACTTTTTAAACCAGTTTAACATTCTAATTTATGTATATGGGCGAATATGAATTACTTTAACCAGAGATTTCTGATTATTTAGAGTAAACATGGAATTTGAAATATTGATATCCGGTGATTTAAAAAAAAAAAAAAAATATTTTTTTTTCTTGAAACCAAACATTTTTTCTTCCACATGCCATCATTGGTCACTCAGCTGAGTAACCTCACCTAACCCAAAATCCAAGTTACCCTACCTCTAAATAACCTAACCTCACACCCCGACCCTATCTATCCAATACCTACTGATTTTTGTTGTTGTTTAAAGTTGAAATGAAAAACATCAAATGTACGGAAAGCAAAATTTCAATTTCAGTTTTTATTGCGTATAATGACAGGAATCACTGGTTCAAGTAAGTCAAGTATGCCCTTTAACACCCTGTGAATAAATATTTTAACACCTGTGTTAAATAAAGAACACTCTGTTTTAAATAAAGAAATTTTAGTCTGTGAAAATGTTCATATTTGTAATATAAAGTATCATCTTTAACTAATTATCTCTCATAAATAGGTGCGAAATTCACATTTCGAGTCAACGGAGAATTTATGGCTTTTCTAGCACGGCGAATAAAGAAAATAATAGAAAAGTTCCTCGTTATTATTAAACTTGTCCTTTCGGTGCTCTGGTCCAGTTAAACCGTCGGTAAGTAAGCTCCCTTTATTACCGACCGGGATTGAAATATGGTGACACTTAACCGGAATCGGTGACCAACTAACGGCTACCTAGAGGAAACATGACCCACGAACAATAACGTGTAATCGGTTTGATTATTCTTTATAAAAACGACAACCGCCAAATCGGAGAATAAAGAATCTTCAATTTTTCGAACAACTCTCGAACGGTGAGCTTTAGCGCAATGATGTTTGAACAGCTTCTCCATTCCATTCCATTGGTTAACGTAACAAGTTATAGTTATTTTCATGGTGAACTAAGGAGCCTAGAAATATCACTTTAAAAATAGAAGAATCCTGCACATTTAATCATAACCACAATTACAATCGAGACGTTGATTTAAATGGCTTTAGATACATTTACGAAGTATGCAGATCTGAACTTCCAGGCATTTCTCAACATACCTCCTTCTTTTTCCAGGTATTTCTCAACATTCCTTATTACTTACAAATAATTCTCTAAAATCATGAAACACCAAAATCTTTAATAGCCTATTTCTTATAATTTAAATCAAATCACATCCGTACTAGATATTTGATAAAACTTTTGATTACAAAAAATAATTTTTCAGTTTGGTTGTGTATTTTTATCTTAAATACAAATTTAGGATTTTTATAAAACTGGCCGAAATGGGCCGCGCATACTTAATATAAAATAATATTTATTTATTGTTTCTTTACATTGCAGGTAAAATGTTTACAATACAATTTGCAACCTCACTATTACAAGCTATTATTACACAAATTAATTATTATTAATTAACAATTCTACAAATTGACAAAATTATACAGATAATGAAATTACAATATTGTTGTATTTCTTACAGATTGAGATTTAAAGGTTAAAAACAAAGTTCTATTCATACAAAATTAAAAAAAAATATTAGTGTGCAGTTCACACGCGGTAAAAGTGAAAACTTCAGAAAACTAAACTTCGAGAGGATGAGACGAACCCACAGTATCAGGAGTAGAATAGATAGATAATTGTAGGGTTTAGTTATTATAATATTGATACAAATTTTATAAATTATTTACATTTTATTCTACTAAGTACCGCACAAAAAGGAGGCCGATAGGCACAAAGGCGACACCGATTAGTCTATCTCATTCTCTCCCAGCATCTCTTTTCATCGAGTTTCAAATCACAACGGTGCTACAGAAATTTTCACTTAAAATAATTTGTTGTTGCGTTTGATTAAACTTAATCAAAAGATTAAAAGTACAAAAGCTGTTCTCGAAGAAAAAATAAATCTTTTTGCAAAGTTTGTAATTTTTATCAACCATTTCTTTAGCAAAATTGTAAAGGTACGGAGTTCCACAAGGCCGCCCTCTGGGGACCCGTATGAGCAATAAGGTCTAGTAAGCTTGAATTATCTAAGCGACGCTTTAATATTACCTTTGGTGACCCACGAGAGATTATTCAAAGGCAAACTGGTCCTTGTATCAAGAATATTCTTGTTTTATTTTTACTTTGCCATTTTTGTTTGCTTTGCAGAAAGGCTTATAGGATTTTATTTGGAACATTTTCTCTTCAACAACAAAAAAAAACTTTTATGCTTTTTATTACGTAGGTGCGGATTCAATTAATATCTTGAAATTTGAGGAACACTTTTTTTTAGAAGGCCGAGAACTTGAAATACAAAGTTAACTAAACAAATTAACTAATTATATTAATAAAATTTAGTTAATATAATGACCATTCCTATTCCAGTGTAAACATCCCTTCAAAAAGCAATTAAAAAAATCAATTTAATAACAATTTGACAATAAAATTAGGTCATTAATAATTCACATATATATATATATTTTTTTTTTTTTCTTTTTTTCAAAAGAAAGACAAACATTCCCGGGTTACGAATAACCCAACAATGTTTGAAAATCTCCTACTACCACCACAGAAAGCCGAAAATGTTGCTTGTGTTGTGATGGAGGACTTAGCCAGCCGAGGAATCGAACACGGTACGTCCGGGTGAACCCAAACGCGATGCCCACTCAACCACTTATTACTTGTAAGGTTTTCCCTGAACAATATTGAAGTGAGCTACAAACCCAAGGTTTAAACGCACTGGAATTACCAAAATATTTAGAAATTCGACAGTCTAAAAGGACTTAGTAACAAATGTAATTAGTATAATTGATTAAAATTCACTTCCCCTCCCTCATATGTTGTGTATATAAGCCGTAGACTAAGAATATTTCGTATAGCAGTCTGAAGATGGCTCTAGCGAGCTGAAACCGGTTACGGTCAATAAACCTAGAGTGGAAAAAAGTTTTATAATGTTAATTAAATAGTGGTGTACACAAAGTTATTTATTATTTTAACTTTATGAGTAAAACCTCAAACTGTAATATTTAATTAAATGAAGACATTATGAGCGAAACTCAATCGAAAATCTGGAAACAGAAAAATCAGAAAAAGATATTGGCACCTCTGGGACTCAACCCAGGACCTCCCTACTTTCCGGGTTGGAGAACCAAGGGTTGGGAAAGTAGGGAGGTCCTGGGTTCGAGTCCCAGAGGTGCCAATATCTTTTTCTGATTTTTCTGTTTCCAGATTTTCGATTGAGTTTCGCTCATAATGTCTTCATTTAATTAAACAAAGTTATTTGTTTTCATTAAATTTACATTAAATTTTATATTTGTTTTTATTATAATATATTATAATGGAATTCCATCATGAATTATCAGTTTTAAAAATAGAAATATCCAATATAAATACTCAATGGACAAAAATCATGGCTAAGGAAATTTTGAAATCTTTAAAAAATTGTTTTCAAAAATAAGTAATATTTAAATAATTGTACTATATATATAACGCAACAAAAAACTCCACAAAACTTGGGTAAGAGCTTAGGTTTAATCTTGATTTAGCTTTGGTGATTACAATCGTAAAACTGGATGATGGTGGGAAGAACGGAGCCCACGTTGACTTGCTCTCAAAACCCCATAATAAACCTATAAAACGCAATTTAATTACATTTTGATTAATAGTGGTCCGCGTGATGACTTTTACAACGTTTTTAGGAACCAATACATTATTATAATTAGGGGTCCACACAGCGTCCGTTACGCGCCGTAAATATTACGAATAGGTGGGTATGTATAGTCATGCCGCTGAAAGATCCGTTGGAACATCTCTCTCTATCTCATAAAACGGTGCATGTAACATAAGAGACGTTACGAGAGAGCTTTTGATGGTAGGTTATAATGTAGGCACGCCATATACACAATTATACGACTAGTCGTGCTTTTATTTAATGTCTACTTATGTTTTTATGGAGATCCTGACAAAACCCTGTAAATCCTCACTAGACATTCCGGCTAGGACAAAGTATGGTGTGGCTTTGTTTCTATTATTTAATGCGGTGAGGCAGGGGTGGCAGAAGTCAACACAATATGTAGGTAGATATACATATTTTTAATCCAATATTAATAGATGGAGTCATTGAGATCATATTTAATTATTTCTTATTGCACTTGAAATCTCATTTGAAACATTAGCTTAAGTTCTATATTAACATACCTGTGTGTATCTACTTCGTTATTAAATCTACCTACATTATTATTTCCCATACATAAATAGATAGGATTCATGGGATGAAGTTTGTCTAGGTCTTGGAGGCGGATGGCCAGGACACACTGAACCCCAGTTTCCTACCCACCCCTTAAAACACTTTTCATTCCCAGAACTCTCCTTCCGTTCCTTTCCTTAAAAAACCCTCAACACAGCATCCCCAAAGATGACATAGGGCCTGAGGGAAATTATTTTCCTCAGGGCCTCCTGTGTGGACTTCATGTAAAAAAAAAATATTCTCCGGTGTTCTCTTCAAACTTATGATTTCGTGCACATGTCTGTTCACCTTAATATAAAAGCCTTTTTCGGCGAATAACTTGTTAATCTATTTTATATTTTTAATTGTTTTTCTTTACATTTTTAAATATTATTTATCTTCCACTGAAAACATTTATTTTGCAGGCCTTTTAAGGCGTCTTTAAGTTCTTCCCATATTGCTTAATGGTAGGTACATATTTATAATGCTAGGATAGCTCTACTAAGCAGGATATGCAGCAAAGGTTAAAAGACGAAGGAAAGTCGACGGTCAAAGGTTTCTTTTTAAGATTCATAATCCTGCAGGACGGTAAGTGTTAGCGGATGGATAAAGATAGGTAAAGAGATGATGAAGAGGCCAAACGGTGTTCTGGGTATCAAGTATAAACTACTGGAAGGAGACATCAGGAGAACTAAAGAAGTGAAAATCTTCCATAGAGGCGAATAGAACTAATTGTAATGTCAATAAAGATGATTACAGAAACAAAAATAGAGTGCAATAAAAACTGAAAAACTTAAGACATTAATTCTCTTTTCAGGAAGCAAAATCATTATAAGAAAAAAAACTGTCGTGGAATTTCATTAAGAAATAAAATAAATAACGTTTAATTACTGTTTTGCCAACCCTATTGATAAAATAAGGACATGCATTTTGACCAGTGCTTTATAACAGGTGAAGAGGAATATGTGTGGTCGGCAAAACTTACATGCTCCAAGGAAGGATTGCACACAGCACTACCAAAAGTAATGTCTCGCGCTGTTTTAAATATAGAGCAGAAAAATTCTGAAAGTTTACCGATGAAAACAATCGATCCGAGAGCTTTGTCAACAAGTAGTTTGGAATATCTAGAAGATCATCACGATACACGAAGCTATGAATTTATCTATTATATTGTCTTAAAAAACCCCGCCATGCTGTTTGTTTCGCACTTGTGTATGTTGTCGTATAAAGTGTTGAAGGTCTAAAAAGGTTTTTTTTTTATTACAGATCAACTTTAAGAGCCATTAACCAGCGACCGAGATTTTAAATTTCGTCAAACGATGATCTTGCGATCGTACCCTTGCAAATGTACAGGGCGGTTCCGATGAGAAAGATTAATTTTTGTCCATACCTGCCTTTTAACATAATAACTCAATATCGATTTTATTTCATTCCAAATTTGCTTTGATAAATACTTACATTCAAAAATGCTCAAACTCGTGACGATAATACAATTAAAATTAGGTACTTTTGTAATTATTTTTTTTATCATAATTCGTTATAATTTTTCAATAATGTCTAAGCAAATTAAGAATGTAGTTTTTTTTAAATATATTAGTTTGTAAGACCGTACATAAATAGACAAACTGAAGTATTTTCGTCACAAAACAAGGGCCCGGATTTTTTTTAATGATTTTATTTGAACTAAAATTAAAATTCTGAAAAATAGCTTTCCTAAATAATTTATTGATTTTACTGCATGATTGATTATATGATTTGAAATGTATGTTGTATAATACAAAATATTGTTTGAAAATTTAACAAATTTGCCAACGACCTACGGCAAAACCTTAGTGTACTAAAAATAAACATGTTTTCTCAAAATTTTAAAATAGCTTCACTAGATATAATTTATATGTTCTTATGAAAATAGTCAATACGTCTAAAATTCAATTGAAAAATTACGTATTTCCGGTTTCGTCTGGTTATTTCCTCATTATTCGTGTGGTTTGAAATATCTCTAAAATAAATATTGAAGAAAAGAGAACACTGCTCTTTTTTTTTTTAACCCAAGTCTAGTATTTTAACTCCTGCGCAGTACCTGCTTAAATGATCAAACAGTAACAGCATATTCATTATTATAATCTTGACGTGACTTTCGACCTTCCGCACGCCCTCTGGACTTATGGGTTATTTATAAGCCCACTAGAGCAGCTTGTTCCCAGTGTTGCCAGCCGAGGGGCCCTGTCACGATCGCTTTTATGGCAACACAAATAATAATGAAATCTGATTAGTGAAATCTAGATGGCAACACACAAACAAACCTACCCACCAGCCCACCGCGATATGGGTCCTAGCATTTGGATTTGAGACGGAGGACGAGGGTGCGACTCCCGGTGAAGCGCAAAAACATGTTATTGATATGGAATTTTATTCATTTCATGGCCAATGCTTGTTATAATAGGATTGAATAGTATGTAGTCACGATGCACGTTGCCAATTTGGGTGAAGTAATAAAATCAGTTGTATAAAATGAGAGAAAAAATCTAAATTAAAAAAGGAGTACGAAATGATAAAGTCCGTTAATTATCTGTTTACGTTAGTGATTTGTGTATGTTTTTGCAGATTTTACCAATAAACGTGTTTTAAATTTTAGTAAAAAAACATTACGTAATGTAGGGTAAAAGTTTAAGAGCCATCTTATGTTGAGCAGTGTTTATGAAAAATCACGTTAAGGCAGCATGCACAATTATGATCAAAACTACAAAACTTACAAAACTCGCTACGCAGGTTTTGCTGCTAGGCCCTGCGGGCGGCTTTCGGTTCGGCTTCGCCCAGTTAGTGTTGGTGACCATTTTATAAATCCTATAGGAAGTGGTTAAAAAAATAACCCGTTCCTCGGATCCACTGACATCCAGTCTTAGCTAGTCACCGGGATAGGCAACAGGCAGATACTACAAATTCACAAATTCTTAGCACTTATACCTGTCTGTGCACGTCTCCGTGCGACCTGCTAACGGAAGTGGCGACATCTTTTGACGAATTCTTGAAATCAAAACCGAATTACAACGGTAGCTTTGTTTGAAGGTTCACGTACACAGATGTTTTGGTGGCGTGGCGCCTACACTCGAAGCTGGGTTCTGAAATTTAACCACGCAGACGCTCACGTATTAATACTGTTCGACGATGACCAAAGACAACTAAATTGGGATTACAACCAAAATTAATTTATCCTGCAACGAACCAGTTGTTTATATTTTTCAGCTAAAATTGAGAACACAACTTTCCTCTTGTCTTTTTTGTAAATAAGTTCCCAACAATCGAAAAAAGAAATATAAATTGTTGCTAAAATATAGCTGCAATAAACAGGGGTATCTTTCTAGGTTTTTAAAAACTGTCTTAATTATATTGAAAGTCTGCCAAAATCACTGCACAGTTTTTGTCAGGGAACAAAATAGGACAATTAAATTGTGCTCTAATTCTATAAGATCTCAAACTGCTAAAAAAACTATCGGTATCTTAAAATTCTCAATTCAATAATCTTACTAAAGAACAAATATCTAAAATTCTATTATATACTTCACATAACAGTGCACCGTGGTACAAGCACAACAAATTTCTTCCATCTACTACCGAAGTTTCGCTTTCCATGGGTACCTAGTAATAGTTCTAAACAGACGCGTTTGATAGTTCTGAGATTTTGATCGACATAACGGCTTTAAATCCCATCAAAGGCAATAAAATAACATAAATATTTGTTCATAGTAAAAACCAGACAATAATTAATGAGATAAATTTCCAAACCCACGCAATTGCATCAAGAATTGACGTGGGCTCGTGAATTTCTTCATGTGCATAATTTTTATTAATCGTTGCATTTAATCTCAAGACGTAATGTTATGCATGTTTATTGGTTCATAAAATCGAACCAATTAATGGTTCGCGTCTTGGGTTTCGTGTTTTTGATGGTTCCGACATGAAACCACGAATCGGTTCATCAAAGAAAACGTAAAGAGAGAATAAAATGCTGCTTCCACGGAACTAATAAAATCCTACGCACAGGAAATAAATCCCGAACGTTATTAAATGTAAAATTAGATGTTTGTGTTTACTCAATACTTTCCTTTTACAATGTTGTGGCTGTAAAGGAAATACTTACGATGAATATTCTAGACTTTCTTTGAAGGCACATTATTAAAAGCACCCTTTACGAGTACGTAATATTGTGGAATGATGAGTTTTTTTCTAACGCAATATTTCTAATTTGAACGACCGAACATTTTCTTTCTTATTGCGTTTTACCGTAAAATTTCCAAGTGCCCTGAGTCTATGGAACTAGCATAACCATTTGAGGAATGTTGTGAAGAAGAAGAAAGTTGGAGAGGGGAAGGAGAAGAATTAGGTTCAGAAGTTTGACCTCAATGTGACTATTTAAATGTTTCATATATTTGGAGAGTCCCAACTTCCTAGAGAGGAGATCTACGGAATAGTGAGGTTGATAGAAGTGGGAAACGGAAAGATAAGGTTTCATGTTTGTAAGTACGTGTTTGGCTATTCAGATCTCGTCATATAAGTCAAAGCTTCTATTTTGAATAATGGTCTCAAACCAAAATGATACCGATGATATTATATCTCTCCACTCCGAGCAAGGTGTAACTGCCAAAGCGTGAAAAATTTAATAAAAATTGGTACGCAATAAAAATGTGTTAGTTAAACCCAATTTAAGTTAAAGTTGGGGTTAAGTTAAGGTTAGGTTAGTATAAGGTTAGGTTAGGTTAGTATAAGGTTAGGTTAGGTTAGGTTAAATTATCAAAAAACAGTTTTGAATAAATTGATCATTTAAAAAAATATGTAAATACCTACATTTGCTGTGAATTAGCAGTAATTGATGATTTCATACAGGAGGAGTATTAAAATAAGTTGTACATAATACATGCACAAGACTACCTCAAATGAACGAAGAAAGAAGAGTAAGGAGAATTTAATATTACGGGAATATGAATTGTAGGCCGGTGACGCTCGAGGAGGATACGGGGTACATAACAAAGTAGTATGTACGTGATCATGTATGAATGTTATCATCAATACATATTATAAAAGAAAGTCCGACAAACGTGCGTACCGCAAAAACTCAGAAACGAGTCCCGGTACGATAAAGGAAATTATATGGTGTGGTAGATATCTATCCCCCCTCCAGGATGACGTTTCTCGTTTTTACCTTTTGGGCGTGCTTTTGATGATATAAGGGCTGAAAGTTTCGCCCTCTAGAAATTTCAAGATAAGTCTTCCGGAACTTTCTAGAAGGTTCGATAAAACTCTAGAAAGTTCTGGAAGGAGTGGCGGAGTATGTCGGTGAGTCTAAAAGTTTCGAGAACATTCTGAATGGTTCGCTGATGCTCTTGAAGAAACAATCCAGATCACTCTCGAATGTTGTCCTGAGAGAAGCCGGGTACCCCAGCTAGCACGTAATAAAATATAATATTCAATGGAAAATCAATAGGTTGGAGTGAGGTCGGCTTCGTTAAATCCACTAAAGCTTCCGTTTACAGGCTTAGAGTTTGGTCACATCGAGCAGATGTTGTACTCGAAACCATTAAACTAATTAATGCTTATTAATAACGCAGGTAACGCAGGTAACGAACAGCCTTTAGCATAGAGGTGTTCCTATAATCTTTTACCAAAATTACACAAAAGAAATTTCAGGATATCAGTTTTAATAGAAAACCATTACTTGACGTAATTTCCCAAAAGAAGCCCCAAAATTAGTCGGTGAAATAAATTGAAGTGCTCATTTATAATATTTTTATATTAACAAATTTCGCAACTTGGTTCGGAGGGGGGGGGGGGAGGAAAGTAGGGAAAGATTTACGAATAATATTTTTCATCTCGGCTGCGAGCAAGGCGAGAAAAATGTAATTTAATGTAGCTATCTTACATTGAAATCTTGTAAGAACAAGGCTTTAACATGAAGATGCGTAGAACAGCTGTAAAGCACAACATACTCGTATGCCAGATTTAAAATAAACTAATGATTGCAATGCCGTACAATTTCTCTACAGGAATACACAATTTTAGGACACAGGAATACAAAATTTGGTAGAAAGCCAATTTCTCTCTTAAGGCTCGATGATATTGAGCGAGTTTACAAGCTACTATCTGGGAAATCCACTATCTGTTAGTAAACTCGCTCAGTGTAATCGTATTACTAGCTAAGTAGCAGATTGTGGACAATCTATGAAAAAAGTTGAAAGGCGGATAACTTTACTCGCTACTCGCTTAAGATGGTGGCCCACAATCAGCTGATTTCGTAACTGTCAGAATTAATTCGCGCCGGAGCCCTACTCCCTACTGGCCAGAGCTGCGAGCTCAAGTTTTTTACAAAATGTCGACCGAATGGGTTCGCGCGAGAGTCGTTATTTTAGCTGCTACTGAGCGAGTAGACGGTTTTGTGTGTCATCATGACAATCTCACTCGCCGATTCACCCGCTTTTAAACTTATCGGCTAGTAGCTTGTAAACTCACTCAATGTAATCGAGGCTTTAACATATTCTGATTCATAATGTGAGCCTGGGGCATGCAAATAACCCTAAACTTGCGAGGCATAATACCCTAAAAATTTAACTAAAATGGTCGTTTGGACAATTAAGAACTAAGGCGACGATCTGTAGGTAGAAGATTACCAAGATGATATCGAACTTTCGATAGGAGAGGTCAGTAGTAGAAGAAGCAAATAAATTGGTTACAAAATATTAAAAAGTAAAAGTCATTCTTGGCCCAAATCTGGCCCGTGAGCCGTGGTTGGCCGATCACTGAGCTAGAGCAGAGAGGCCCTGTCATTTTTATTGCAGGGTCCCGAGCCACGGTTATAAATATTTAATTCGCCCCTAAACTTTTACGGTGCAAAACACAATAAAATCCTCCAACTAGGGTTGCCAAAAGTGCGGCGCGCGTCAAATATTAGGTAACAAAATCCCCAACGGATATAACATCAGTTAATAGGGACGAGTGAAGAGACATTTTATGACCAGTTTTACGCCAACACTTTATGAATTACTATATTTTATGCCCTTTCTAGGATATAAAAATATACAGCATTGATTGAACCGGCGAAAGTCTCGTTTTAATATTTAGTACCGCGATTAAGGCTTGTAGCAATAAGCCAAATTAATATTTACTTTTATGATTCGACGTATCGTCCTCGAACACAAAGGAAATTAATATATTTTACGATAAGTATGAACGTAACTGTTCTTGTAAAAGCCTCATAAAATTCGCAGTTTCATGGTGCATAAAATTATGGAAAACAATCCAGATACACTCTACAGATATGGATTTCGTAATTACGACAAGGCGGTATATCGTTCGCAACCTTAAAGCTACCGACATTACCGTCACAATCTTCTACCTCAAATGAGATTTGCTGGGCACGTGGGAAGACTTAGAACAAGGCCGCGCTATGAAGATTCGCCCATAAACGTAAGGAAATATCTTTAAATACTGTACAACAATCTTGCCTATACACACCTCACCCAAGTTCTAAATTTAATTAAATAAAAACGAGGCCAGCAAAATTGAAAGCATAATATTTGAATTGGATCCCTTTAGCAGTCTTTGATGTATCAGATAGTGGAAGATACTGCATACTGCCATTACTGACGAATAGAGAAAACATTCAAAAAGGGAGACCAATGAGTGACTTTTCGACATTTTCCAATCTCAAGTGGTATTATGCTTGGCGCTTTGCATGACTTATAGTTGACAGATTGCACATAGTTTCACCAAGACTAAAAAAATGGTTGTCTGTAAAGTCGGTTTACGGACGATAATTTTACGCGACAGCGTCACGAGCCGAACGCTTAAGCCGAACGCTTAGGCCGATAGTGCCTCTTTATCGCTTGTTTCGCGCTCTCACTGAACGCTTAGGCCGAGCGCTTGTTCCGCGCCCTCGCTTGTACGCCCGGCTCAGGCGGAACGTGACATCGTGACATGTGACAGCGTGACAATGAGTCATGCTTTTTCGTGAATGCGGCCGGCGTTCATCGATTTATAAGACCTTATCACGTCAAAAAAACTGGAAACATTTGACTATTTGAGGGAGGCTTACGTGCAAAGCTGGCAGCTAAAAAACTCATTAAAAATTGCTCTGATTATTGCGCCGAGCGAACATAAAACAAAAAATTATAAATTATCGAAGAAAGCTATCACTTTGTGGCTCGTCATAAATAATAATATGTGAGAACTATCTTAAAAAGAGGACAGTTGATGAAATCGCGTTTAAAAGCATTTGATGTTCTTTGGAAGATATTGAGTAATAAACAGTAGCAGTTGTACTATGTTCAATTCAAAACTGTCCCCCAAGTTTCTACCAAGTCGGTAATAAAACTACGTACGGTACGTGTTTCCGTGCACCTTAGGTGTCTTCCTATTTCCCACCCGGATCCTACACTGTATGCATAAACTAGGGCGCGAGATGTAGATAAAATATTTGGAATTATTAACGCTTAACTTTTTGAACGATGAAGTAAGAAGAATAAAAAAATAGTAAGCACCGAAACAAAATAAATTGGATGGTTAACTGTAAAGCAGAAAGCTGTTTTTTAAAGCAGCAAAAACACTGGAACTGTTCTGGCAATCATGAACCTATTAATAATGAAGAAAAAATCCAACTTCTGATGCACCAAAAACTTTTGGATGAAATGAAAATGGCATGGTTTATTTTAAATGCAAATTCTAGGACAATGCACAAATTGTCAAATCGAAACGATACTTTCATAATGAGCTATCGAATTCTTAAATATTCATTTAACTGTCCAAAACTAAAACAAGACGCTGTTTTGGTTTATTTATATTTATTTACGCTCTGGTGGGCTTTTACATTAATAGAAGGAAATTCATATTCAGAATATTAATTATGTGTGTTTCAAAATCAATGAAAACAGAATAAATAAGAATGCAATAATCTCGTAAAAAGAGATTAAAAGAAATGAAATAGTGTGAGCTGTACTTACAAAAAAATTAATACAATTTAGCTTAAAATATAAATACATTTTATCAATAATAAGATCTGAAATAAAACAGTGTAATGTGTAAGAGCTGGTTAGTGTTAGGGTAAAAACAAACAATTATATGTGTTTATGACTGCAATTAGAACAGAAAAAATATAATAAAAGCTATATTTTACCGGTAAGGTTTTGGATGAGAAAAGATTTTATGAAAAGAACAAAAAATAATAAATTTAATTATTAGCAATAAAATCGAGATTATTAGTTGACTTTTGAAACATTCAAAACTGTCCGTACTAAATATAACTATAAATTCGCAATACTTATTTGCGAGGTTATGGATTCTTGGAATTGGTGAGTAAACAGAGTAAGTAGTATTGAATTTATTAAGTGTGTTATTCAACTATTATGTAAGTTTGTACAAAAATGTGTAAACTTGGGCAAAGCTGACAAAAAGAACAATTTATAACGGTAAAATAAATAAATTAGAATCAAGTAAGGAAATTTACCGGAATAATGCTTGACCCTTTTAAAGATCGACATAATCGTTAAATTTAGATTAATCTGAATCTGCGGAAGGGTAAGGTTTGTATCCCCCGGCGTGGTCCATCGCCTCATTTAGTTTAGCATCATCTGATCCCAGGGCCAAAAAAACAACTCGGAACTGTAGAGAATAGAGGAAGAATGAGAGAAAACAGAAGAAATTACCGGGGACGCCATTTCAAAGCCGTGACTGGAGAGCTAATGAAAGCGATAATAGAAATGGGGTAACGTTAAGTTTGGCTGGCGTTAATCCCGGGTTTAAGTGTTTTGGCAACCCTGTTCGCAGTGATTGTCAACATAATGATCGTTGAAACATTATGAAAATAAAATATAAAGGAATAGGTATTTAAATTATCTGGTACTGCAGTACAAAAATTTGACATTTTTCATTATTTAAAACGTAGAGCAGTATTAGGTGGGTTCGGATCTTTATAATACCACAAAAACAGTTATTCACTATTAATTTCATCATAAAAATGTGAATTATAATTTTGGTGTACTTTTTAAAATTTTATTATTAACTTCAAACACAACATTTATAAACATGTAAGTAAATCATTTTAAGGTGATCCAATAGTCCAGGAAAAAATCGAAATCAGAATCCACGCCTCTTTTTGGGAGGAGTTTAAAAATACTTGAGAAAAAGTTTTTTAAAAGTTATTTGAGAATTTTTTGAGGTTGATTTCGTAAACGCCTGTTAAAAACAATTAACTCCTTTTTTACGCATTATTTGTTGTAATAACAAGGAAATTTAAAATTGATTTCTCGGAACCAAGCAACGCGGAGCCTATACGTCTATTCCCCTTCGCAGGCGGGGCGTAACTGATACGAAATGTATATGCCAAATGCATGGTTCTTGTGCCGATGGCGTAAGGTTCACTTTAAAAATCCAAATTCGTAGAGTGTGGACCGTATTGACTGATGTCCAAAATAACAACTAGAAAAGGCATACTTTATTTTATTTTTTAAAGTTCGGGGGTAAATATAATTTTTTTGCAATTATCATAAAAGAAACTGAATTTTCCATATTAAACAATAAACCATATCCGGAAAGGGGTTTATAAGTAGGAGAGTTTGCACTTGAAAGTGTTTTTTAAAGACAAAATACTTCATTTTTTTCTAGGCTTATTAGAAGAAGACTTATAAAAAAGTTACTGATAATTTTAAGGGCCAATATATGTTCTATACGCAGTTTTTAATTAAATATCTATAATACTTCTAATCAATTAAATTTTTAAAACAGAAATGCATGATTTTGTATGATTTTGCATTATTTCGCATGGCTTCATGAGAGAACCTTGCTTGTTTACTAGATGCATATATAGGTAGGTTTGTGTTAGTGATCGACCAACCGGTGAATCCAACCTTTTAGCCATAAGTTGTAATAATAGTTTGAATAGTCTTTAGTTAGTAGTAAGATAGAGAGAGCATTGTAGAAAGATATAATATTTTTTTACAGCGCCCTTGAGGTGATTTCTCAAAAGAACGGCGCTACGCAAATCCGCTACAGTATCAGGATTATAAAAACTGCTTAAAGTTGAAAATCACCTACTTACGAACCCCTTTTCGGTTTTGGTTTTATTGTATAGTGAAGAAAGTTAAATTCTTTACTAAATGATCGTAAATAATTTAAATATTTGTTAATTTACCATTTACATTAAATGACAAAAAAGAATTAATTTAAAAACTCGATAAATCTTATCGAATAAATTATTTCCACACTCGTTCATATAAACAGCTCTTTGGAGGAAAGTTATGTATGTGCACATGCAGAACAGTGTGCAGAACGCTGTTTGCATTATTCATTTACACTTAATTTTACAAAGCTGATTTTGCAAACACCAAGTGTATTTAATGCTGCAGTTTTTAATAACAACCTCCTTGTCCCCTGTGAGCCATCGCGATGTTCCCTTATTGGTCCCCGACCCGCTGTTAGTTCGGCGTTAGTTGTTGCACAGCCCTGGCGGCAGGAATTGTTAACTGGGGACCGAACTCGCCCGGAGTTTCCCGGAAAATGGGAAAAGTAGGGAAACTAGGGAAACTGGCTACAGACCGCGGAAGAAATCGCATTGTTGAGAGTGCACTCCAGGCGCACTTTCTGGCTTGGGGTATTGTATTCGAAAATAATTTGTTTTGTTATTTTACTATAACGTCCTTGGCTCTGACATATACGTGATCGCAAAACCTATATAGAATATTAATTTACAAATCGTTCCAGGGTGAATTATATTATGTACAAACATACATTAATATTTTTTTACATTAGCTTCACATAGGAGGACCTAAGGAAAATAATTTCGCTCCAGGCCTAAGTCATCTTTGGGGACGCTGTGTGGGGGGTTTTTTAAGGAAAGGAATAAGAGGAAGATCTGGGAAGGAAGAAGTGGAAGATCTGAGAAGGAAAAAGTTTTTTTTAAAATGAATCCTACACAGGAGGCCCTGATGAAAATAATTTCCCTTAGGGCCTACGTCATCTTTGGGGATGCCGTGTGGAGGGTTTTTATTTTAAAAATAAAGGAGGGGAGAGTTCTGGGAAGGAAAGGGGTTTAAGGGGTGGGTAGGAATTTGAGGTTCAGTGTGTCCTGGTCATCCGCCTCCAAGACCTCGACAAACCTCACCCCATGAACCCGGGCACCCCTGTTAAATCACCAAACGTAGCGAACCACTTGGGGTGACCTATGGCAGGGTACGAAGGGTGGGTAGAAATCTAGGAGTCAGTGCCCCAGGAATGACGGACATTTGAATTCATCCTCTCCACCGCGGTGCCAGGCGGGCGAGAGAATCCTGCTAGAGGTAAAAAGGTCTCCCTCGACCAGTCTCTCCAAATCCGACACGCCACACAGCAAGTGGGCAGACGTATCTGTCGCAAATATCTATTCAACCCACATCCCTTGAACCTGGGAATCCATGCAAAAGTCCCCTATCATACTTCGACTGAGAACAACTAACATCATCTCAATATATTTAACACAATTTTTGTTGGCTGTTTTATGCATCATAGCTAGATTCTACCCAAAATAAATGTAATCAAGATAGTGTCTTGGATAAATTTATTAATCTTTACATCATATAGTTAAGTATTTACATTGGTTGTTGCAGGAAATTGTTGGTATAACTTCAGCAAAGCTTTTATTTCGACCACATTTATGGAAATTAGTTTGTAACTTATATCTTCTAGAAAATTATGCAGTTCCTGTTTGTTTGCATATTCTGAAGCAATGTTTGTTATTTGTATGAATTAAATCACAATAACTCCGACTGCTTGAATCCTTGCTTTTTGTACAAGAGGAAAATATAAAATTTGTAGCGAAATCTGTGTTTTTATGGTGGTGAAAAAGAAATATATTTTTTTTTTTGTTATTGTTTTTGGGGTGTTATGCCGTGTTTCGCTACCTCCTTCTTTAGCCAACGTTTCGGACAGCGTTACAGTGTCCATCATCAGGGCAGATGAGTAATGATATTGGTGAGAGTGTTTACTTATGTGTGTTGAAGCGATACCGTGCTGCCAGCTCCATTTCTCTACGAACTGGTGTTAGAAAACATTCAGCATGGTTTTTTGCGTTTAGCTTTGGTGTAGCCGTCAATTACTGGATACCAAGAACTATTGAGCTTAGCTCCGTCGTCTCTGTTAATATTGATGGGGTTTTTATGGATTTCAATTGCCTCCGTAATTAGGCGTGCTCTGTAAGTTTTGGGTCTTCCCAGGACTTCAGGAACAAATCCAAAGTAATGGCCGGTTTCGATTAAGTGCTCGGCGATTGCCGATTTGTCAGGGTGGCCAAGTTTACAAGCACGAAAGTGTTCGGAAATCCTTTTGGAGATCGTTCGCTCTGTCTGGCCTACATAGACCTTGTCACATCCGGAACAGCTGAGTTTATATACTCCATCTGTTTCCAGAGGAAACTTAGTCTTTGCCGACCTCAGTAGGTCTTGGATTTTTGTCGTGGTTCCGAAGACCGTCTTGATGTTCTCTTTTCTCAACAGCCTGGCAATTCTGTCTGTTACATTATGGACGTAAGGCAGGAAAGCGCAGCCTTTTGACTCTTGTTCACCCCTGTCTTCAATTCGTGCTGATTTGGTTCTTATGATTTGCCTTGTCTGCCTTGCTGGGTAGCCGTTACGCTCCAGTGCATCGGTGAGTTTGGTCAGTTCTAATCCGAGTTTTGGCTCCTCACATATTCTGGTCGCTCGGGTTACCAAAGTATGGATGAGACCTCTCTTCTGAGCGGGGTGATGATGCGAATCAGCGTGGAGATACCTATTTGTATGTGTTGGTTTCCTATAAACTGTGTGTCCTAGGCTACCATCCTCTTTTCGCATCACCTCCACATCCAGAAAAGGCAGGACTTTTTGGTTATTTTCCAGCTCCATCGTGAATTTAATTTTGCTGTGTAGTGAGTTGAGATGGTCCAGGAATTCGTTCAGTTTCTCTGTTCCATGAGGCCAGATGGCGAAGACATCATCGACATAGCGCCACCATACTTTAGGAACAGCCGAAGCTGTATCGAGTGCCACTTCTTCAAACTTCTCCATAAAAAAGTTGGCTAGAACTGGCGACAATGGACTGCCCATCGCAACTCCCTCCACTTGCTCGAAAAGTTCACCCTGAAAAGCAAAATAACCTGTTTTGAGGCAGTGTTCAAAAAGTTTGCAAATGTCATCCTCATAAATCTCCCTGAGCAAAGTCATGGAGTCTTCTAGAGGAACATTTGTAAAAAGAGACACTACATCAAAACTGACAAGGATATCTCTTTCATCAGTCTTTACCTTCTTGAGCTTACTGATTAGATCTGTGGAATCCTTAATCCAAGATTCAGTTTTCCCAGTTTGCATCTGCAACAATCTCGATAGGTATTGGGAAAGTTTGTACGTCGGTGCGCCAATAGCACTGACAATCGGTCGCATTGGGATATCCTTTTTGTGGATTTTCGGAAGACCGTATAGGGCAGGAGTTCTGGAGGCTTTTACGAAAAGCCCAGATCGATCCTCTTTCCTAATACTGGAAGCTTTAACTAGTTCCCTTGTCTTCAGGTCAATCTTGTTGGTGGGGTTGTTTTTTATTTTCTTATAGGTGCCGGCATCGCACAGGAGGTCTTCCATCTTTTTGATGTAGTCTACCGTATTAATCACGACAGTGGCATTGCCTTTGTCGGCTGGCAGAACCAAGATTTCCTCATTGGCGCGCAATTCTTTTAAGGCCGCAAACTCTCCTTTTGTGATGTTTGGGCGGGGTATTTCTGCCCTTTTCAAAATATGGCAAGTCTCTTGACGTATGTCCTCTGCTTGCGTCTCTGTCATTTTGTGGACTTTCATCATTGTATGTAATGCCGTCTCTACACCACATACGATAGATTCTATAGGTATCTTTTTAGGGGCAACTGCATAATTCATCCCCTTTGCAAGCACAGAAGTCGCGTTTCCCCTTTGCAAGCACAGAAGTCGCGAACCCCACCAACAAGATTGACCTGAAGACAAGGGAACTAGTTAAAGCTTCCAGTATTAGGAAAGAGGATCGATCTGGGCTTTTCGTAAAAGCCTCCAGAACTCCTGCCCTATACGGTCTTCCGAAAATCCACAAAAAGGATATCCCAATGCGACCGATTGTCAGTGCTATTGGCGCACCGACGTACAAACTTTCCCAATACCTATCGAGATTGTTGCAGATGCAAACTGGGAAAACTGAATCTTGGATTAAGGATTCCACAGATCTAATCAGTAAGCTCAAGAAGGTAAAGACTGATGAAAGAGATATCCTTGTCAGTTTTGATGTAGTGTCTCTTTTTACAAATGTTCCTCTAGAAGACTCCATGACTTTGCTCAGGGAGATTTATGAGGATGACATTTGCAAACTTTTTGAACACTGCCTCAAAACAGGTTATTTTGCTTTTCAGGGTGAACTTTTCGAGCAAGTGGAGGGAGTTGCGATGGGCAGTCCATTGTCGCCAGTTCTAGCCAACTTTTTTATGGAGAAGTTTGAAGAAGTGGCACTCGATACAGCTTCGGCTGTTCCTAAAGTATGGTGGCGCTATGTCGATGATGTCTTCGCCATCTGGCCTCATGGAACAGAGAAACTGAACGAATTCCTGGACCATCTCAACTCACTACACAGCAAAATTAAATTCACGATGGAGCTGGAAAATAACCAAAAAGTCCTGCCTTTTCTGGATGTGGAGGTGATGCGAAAAGAGGATGGTAGCCTAGGACACACAGTTTATAGGAAACCAACACATACAAATAGGTATCTCCACGCTGATTCGCATCATCACCCCGCTCAGAAGAGAGGTCTCATCCATACTTTGGTAACCCGAGCGACCAGAATATGTGAGGAGCCAAAACTCGGATTAGAACTGACCAAACTCACCGATGCACTGGAGCGTAACGGCTACCCAGCAAGGCAGACAAGGCAAATCATAAGAACCAAATCAGCACGAATTGAAGACAGGGGTGAACAAGAGTCAAAAGGCTGCGCTTTCCTGCCTTACGTCCATAATGTAACAGACAGAATTGCCAGGCTGTTGAGAAAAGAGAACATCAAGACGGTCTTCGGAACCACGACAAAAATCCAAGACCTACTGAGGTCGGCAAAGACTAAGTTTCCTCTGGAAACAGATGGAGTATATAAACTCAGCTGTTCCGGATGTGACAAGGTCTATGTAGGCCAGACAGAGCGAACGATCTCCAAAAGGATTTCCGAACACTTTCGTGCTTGTAAACTTGGCCACCCTGACAAATCGGCAATCGCCGAGCACTTAATCGAAACCGGCCATTACTTTGGATTTGTTCCTGAAGTCCTGGGAAGACCCAAAACTTACAGAGCACGCCTAATTACGGAGGCAATTGAAATCCATAAAAACCCCATCAATATTAACAGAGACGACGGAGCTAAGCTCAATAGTTCTTGGTATCCAGTAATTGACGGCTACACCAAAGCTAAACGCAAAAAACCATGCTGAATGTTTTCTAACACCAGTTCGTAGAGAAATGGAGCTGGCAGCACGGTATCGCTTCAACACACATAAGTAAACACTCTCACCAATATCATTACTCATCTGCCCTGATGATGGACACTGTAACGCTGTCCGAAACGTTGGCTAAAGAAGGAGGTAGCGAAACACGGCATAACACCCCAAAAACAATAACAAAAATACTTTTTGGCCGTGAAAACCTAAAAACATACCAAATATATTTTTATTTTATGAAGTGTACAAGATGGATTCCCGGTATGTTAAACGGAACGCCAGGAATAAATAAAAACGTTAAGAGTAACAAATACTCGAGTCGTAATTAAACCAAAGGTTTAAAGGTTAACGTCGTAAATATTATTGAGTACAATACAATGCGCAGACTACCTCTATATCTGTCTGCGCAGGATGGAACATTCCAAGAGGATGCGCAAGCCTACATGCGCGCATAAAATCGATACTATTATTATCTATATATATACAAATCAATATATATTTCTATGTACGTGATTTGTCTATGGATTGCTATATCAAGCATAGGAAATGTTTTAAACATCTTTCCACCCTCGCGAAGGTTTCTGGATTATTACAACCGCATGACGATACATCTCAAAAGTATTTTTAATCATTACAAAAACTCTTTCGAAACTGTCAAAAATGTTATTTGAAAATGACATCATTCAATCAAAATTCGATTTTCGAATAAATTCTTTAAATTAATGAATTTAATCGATTACTCACCTGTCGTACTAACCAAAATCGAATATTTTAAATTTGATCAAAATTATATGTATTTTAAATAGGTACCTGTGTTAGATACCAAATTTGATTGATTGTTCTTACAATATACAAAAATGAATGTTTGTAATACTTATATGAAAAACGAAAATTTTTTATAAAAGTTGCAAAAGGTGGCACGCGAGCTGTTTGAAAATCTGAATGTGCCGGGACTGAATATATTGAACACGGGAGTGGGGAGGGGATCGCGAGAGAGAGGAGAGGGAAGACGGGGAAGTTGGAGAGGGAATGCGTGAGGGGAAGGGGACATGGGAGGGATAGGGGTGGCCAGTTTTAGGGGACGCCGAAATCGTTATTTAATTTGATCGAAAAAAAACTTCATTCACAAAGCTTCTGGAATTCAGCGAACGTTGTTCTATCGATTATTCATTTGATTTTAAAATGCTGGTTTCTGAACGCATCGCACGCCAAAGTTTTAATTGCGAAAATTGATTCTAGAATTCAAAAGCATAATATCATAATCTCAAAAGAACCTTCTTGCATTTTATAGATTCTAACTAGATTCCATTCTTTCTTAATAGCTATTCTATAAAATATTTATCAGATAGGTATTATGTTTTCATTCAAAGTTGAATCAATCGTTGATTTATATTTGGCATAGAAAGACCTAATATTTTTTTATACCAATGAATATTACGGTCTTATCTTGTTATTTTGCTTGAGTTATCCT
Organism: Glyphotaelius pellucidus; assembly: GCA_936435175.1. Classification (NCBI taxonomy): domain Eukaryota; kingdom Metazoa; phylum Arthropoda; class Insecta; order Trichoptera; family Limnephilidae; genus Glyphotaelius; species Glyphotaelius pellucidus. The sequence continues at coordinate 7,207,251 of OW386554.1, read as the reverse complement.
TCAAAAAACTTCTGTTGGAATACAAAAGTATTGAGAAGGTTGTTGAAATATTGTTAACTCAACCACCAAGTGTCAGTTAATCTTTATTTTTATGTCGCTTCAGGAATTGGATTTGTGTTTTTCTGATTGGATTTGTGAGCAGTGGGCGGTTTCTTTACTGTCTTACCTTTATGGATGACATTGGGATAACCTGAACAAAAAAATAATAAAGATATTCGAAAAGGCGATGCAGCCTCTCCATCTTATTGTACAGCAGATTGTACAGTCGCAGTCGCCGCCACGACTTGTTCAAGATACCGCACGGTAGACAGATGTTCTAGCATAGTATGACAAGTGTAATGTTGCCATTGAATTGCTTGACTATCTCCGTGGTCGAGAAGTAAGGCTCTCGACTAGCGATCCGGTATTGGCGGGTTCAAATCCCGGCGTTATCATGCAAATTTTATTTGGTCTGTTTGTATTTTCATTTAATTTCATGTTTGTATTTCAATTTAATAATTTAAAATAATATAAGGTATATTTGCGGTACCTCTCTGTGTGGAAAATACTCTCAGAATTGCCCTGGTAAAAGACCAGCATTAAAAATAGAAACGTTGCTTAAAATGGCTTTAGCCATGTTGTAACGCTTAGTAAAGGTAAACCCTTTAATTATGAAATTTACTTATAATACATATCGTAAAACATTTTTTTTTTTTTTTATGTTAACAAAATCTGTAATATTTAAAATAAAAGAATTGTGGCAAAAAACAATCACATTATATTTTCCATTTAAAAGAAAACTAGAACACGGACTCAATATTTTAAATAAAATAATATTTTAAATAAAATAAAATTACTTCTATATTTTAAACTCAGGGTCATGTTAAGCCCAAAAGAAACTTAATAGTTATTTGAAATAAATAAAATCTACCGATAATTTGTAACGTTTAAAATAAAATCGAACCGATAATCTAGCAACATTTATGAATAAAGATCGTCACGTTGTGAAAATGAGTGTAGGGCGCCAGTTCAAGGAATTGAACAGAATACTAAATGGTAAATCAAATATTAATAAAATTAAAACGAAGTATTAGCTCACAAGTCGATGGAGATTCACCGTAGTTATGTCTTTCTCGTTAAAACACACGACCAGCCTCTCTGACTCTCTATTCGGAACGCTTTGAAAAATTAGCTTTCCAAAATTATGTTTTAGGCAACACAAGAATGCAGGATTCATTTTGTTCTAATTTAGGCTTTCCAAATAGGAATTGAAAATAGATTCGAATTAATGGGTAGCAACCGAATTTATGTCTGGGTGCTTACTTACCATTATAATTTCACACTGTTACAAACATCGGGGACTAGATCTGAGCCAGGCCATTTCCCAATCTCCTTTCCCTCCCCACTTATCATCATCCTCACAATTTACCCCAATTGGGGATACCGTAGTCTCACTGGCTCCACAGGTTAGGGTTGTGACTGTAGCGAAGTTTTCACAAAAAAAAAAAATCAAAGTGCAATTCACGCGTGGTAGGTAGCATGGAGAGACTATGAAGTACCGCACAAAGAGAGCGATAGGCTACGAAGCACCGCACAAAGAGGAGTCCGATTTTACTACCTTATTCTCTGTCAGGCTAAATCCTACGTGGACGTTTTTTTCTTTTTATTGCGCTATTTTACGGTATGTCGAACTGGTTACAAATACAATATTTTTGATATGATCTCAGCGATTTCTGAGAATGTTTGTATCAGAAAGTAGGTATTCTCTCTGATGCATAAGTCGGGGGCGTCCAACTCGGTCAAGATAAGAAACAATATACAAATGTTAATCCACCAATGAGTCGTATTAAATCCTTTCAGGTGAGCTCATTCCGAAGCAATTTATGATGATATCCACGTTTGAAGAGCCTCATTTACCGAACAGGCTTTATGTACTCGGCCGCAAGGCTCAATATCCAAGATCATAAAATAAATTCGTGTGAGTTTACTGTCGTGATTTATGTCAGGTTTCTTTCGACACTTATTGCGCGGGCCTAGTGATTTACGGCTGGTTCAAACTCAACACTTATGTCGGTAAATGATGCAGGTATACGAGAAGAACTGTAAAGTTGTAAATACTGACCGCAATATCAAAATTGCAACAATAATAATAAAAATGCATCTTTGAGTTGTGATATTGCGGATATCGCTATGTTTAATGTTATGCTGTTTAAAAAAAAAATAACACCATCGATCGATGTTGCAAGGATTTCTTTACGTATTTGATAAATTATTCTGTGGTAAGTAGAATTATTGTTGTGTGAATAGTGGCAAATATTCTCTTCATATGGAAAATTTGCATTCAATGATCGAGGCAACGAAATAATGCAAGCCTAAAAATAACGATCACAAAGCTTTTTTGTTCAACAATAAATCGAATTACATAAAAAAATAAGTGCAGTAGAAGTGAAACCGGTAGAAGTGAAACCTTCACAATATCTTACACACACTCTCAATAATAGGAGCCTTAAAAAGTGAGCTCATAATCAAAGCGTTCAAGGCGGTAAGGTTTCATTATATCTCATTCTCTCGTAGGCTAAATCCTAAAGATGTATGTGTTTGTCTCTTTTTAGTGTCCGTTTCATCGAGTTTCAAATCACAACGGTAAAGAAGTTTCATTTCAAAAGTTGTTTTTGAGTGAAAACTTATTTAGCACCGTTGTCATTTGAAAATGATGAAACGAAAACGAGCTACACTAAAAAGAGACAAAACACGTACATCTACAGGATTTAGCCTGCGAGAGAATGAGATAGACTAATCGGTGTCCTGTTTGTGCAATGCTTTGTAGCCTATCGATTACGATTAGGATTAAAAAAAAGGTTTGGTATAAGCGAGTATCTAAATGACTCAGTCCTGATATTCAAGATGAACATACCTTCTACTTATCTTCTCCTCGTATATTATGTATGTACACACGGTGAATAGAATTCAGGGTGTAGAATGTAGACACATTAAAGTGAGTTGTGTAATTGGCCACAGAAATTGTCTTGCCGAAGTTACACCCTAATTGTACTTCTCTGGAAAAGTAATTATTGTACTATATTTTTATAGGGGTGGCAACATGTTCGAATAAAAGCCTTAAAAGCTAAATACAAAACTTTTCGCTTACAATAATTTTTAGGTTATGGTATCTATTAATTGTGCTACTTTTATAAAATTGTCAGATAGATGCAAATAATAAAATAAATTGCCTTTAGTTTTGAGCTATATTCCTTTAACGATGAGAATTTTATTATTTTTCAAAAGAATGTAAATGTTTTAGGTACTTTGACGACCTTCATATCGCAATGACCGCATTTGAGATAAAGTGGGGTTTCATTCTTGTAACAATCCAAGTGTCTACTACTCTCAATATCACCCTGGTGAAAGAACAGAACTGAATAGCCAGGTATTTCTGACCTTCCTCTTCCCCAACTCCTTTACGTCACAGCAGTGGTGACACAGTAGTCTCACAACATACCTCATGGGATGGTATAGCCACACTGGCTCTGGGCAGTTGGAACTCTTGTGCGGCATTCGCATTGAAAAAAAAGACACGTAATATTAATTTTATGATAATAAATGAAAAAAATTCACATCGTAAAACAGCATTTATTTATTATTAGATATTATTTAAAAGTCGACCGGGTTTCGTTTAGCTTAAGGGGTTATTTATGTACAGTTAGAATTTTATAAAAATCGATTGTTTTAATTTCGTTTTTGTAATGTACATACAATAAGTTCACACAAAGAAAATTTCAAGTCAATCCGGCGATTATTTCCGAAGTTACACGCATATTTGTTTTAATTTTTCTACTCTGTTTCAAGTGCTTTTGAAACTTTAAAAGCGTTTTTCTCAAAACTGTGTTTTTATGTCAGTGACCAAGATTTCTCGGAAACGTCTGAACCGATCAGTCTCAAATTTTAACACAAGCTTCTTAAGTACATTTTTAGTAATTAATCAAAGGTGGTTTTGCATCAATACATTTTTTTTATGAACAGTTGGCCAAAAATTTGGTCAAAAATCGATTTTTGTTTTTAGAAGCCGCCATTTTGTCAAAAAAATTATTTTGATTTGTTCTTCGATTAATTAGAGGATTATACATTACTTTATCGAAATCCGTTTGTTTATATTTTTATTTTGGGTGATCCAGTCGAGAGATATCGTGGTCGCCGCAAGGTACCTTTTTGAGAAGAGCTCCTGGAGATCAGCTTTAGCAGCTTTCAAAATTATTATTTTTACAAATTCAGAAATGTTAAAATACAGTTTAAAAGTACCGTTATGTATGTACAAATTTTTATATTATATTATATTATTTAATATAATCCATTAATCTTCTTCAGGGCTTATTTTATTAACAGATAAACGAAACCCGGACGGCTGTTAAATTTATTTATAAATATATTAATTAACATATATTAATAATAAAAAAGTCACACCCCAAAATATTTGCCTCCTTTGAAAGAATCTTATGAGTTGTATGTATTTTATGAGTTGAAATTAAAGGTTTTATACACCAAATGATAAAGCTATAAAAACTAAAATGCAATAATTAAAATAATTAATTCTTCAATGTTTTAATCGATTATTTCGAAAGTTCGATTATTCGAATCCATTCCATCACTAGTCCCGTTGAATGGCTGAAGCACTCAAGTAGTTGGCAACAAGAAAGGGGTGGAAAAGTGCGAATAAATCGAAACAACTACCCCCATCGGGGATGGAGAACATTGCGAGAAGTTCTTAACATCCCTATAACACAAGTCGGCTTCAACTTCAGTTGCACGGCGGGGGAAGTAATATATAACCGTTTTATGGCTCATTAAACCACGGTTAACTTAACAATAAATAATCAAATAAAAGAACCAATGAAAATGTTGTGTTTTATATTACAATTTTTTTTTATTACTCGTTAAAACTTTATGATTACCAGTACTGGTGTAATCAACTTCAATGTCACCTTTAAGTAGGTAGACAAAAAACATCATAATCTCGTTTGAATACTATAATAAAAATAATAAGAAATTAAAATTTTATTGGCAGGATGTAAGGCTGATGTAAGCGTAATGAATAAGATTAAGATAGGGACGCTCAGATGGTTTGGGCATGTAGAGCGAATGAATGAGGAGAGGAGTGTAAGGATATGACGCAAATGTGAATGGCAAACGAAGTCGGGGACGCCCGAGGAAGACATGGCACGACCAAGTGAATCAGATGCTTGAGTCGGGCATGTCAAGAGTCAGAATAATAGAAGAGCATGTATGAGACGATTTATGAATGTGAACGAAGCAAGGAGTGTGTGCCAAGATCGAGTTGTTTGGCGGTCCGTCCCCTCTGTCTACCCCTGCGGGGAAACGGCGTGATGGTTAGTTAGTTAGTTAAAATTTTATTTAATTTATATTAGCTCCACACAGGAGGCCCTGAGGAAAATAATTCGCGCCATCATTGGGTATGCTTTGTGATGCTTGTCTTTTTAGGGAAAGACAGGAGTGGAAGTTATGGGAAGGAAAAATGTGTGCGTACGAATCTGGGGATCAGTGTGTCCAGGAGTGATAAAAAAGTATGATTCCATCCCTCCCATTACGATGCAAGACGATGGTCGAGGGCCTCTGGCTGGAGAGGTCAAAAGGTTCCCTCAACCAGTCTCTCTCGATCCGGGCAGCAACGCAGTCGGTGGTAAAACGAACCCGCCGCTAAGACCTAGACAAACCTCACCCCATGAACCCGGGCACCCCTGATAAGTCACCAAACGTTGCGTAACACTTGTGATGAGCAATGGCAGAGGTGTAGGTAATCCAATAAATGGTTCCCGGGGCGGCGGTACCCATACCCAACTCATATTGGTGTAACTCCACAGTTGGGTAACTAGTCATCTAACAATCAACTCTTTTCCCTGAAAGGGCGGGCAGCTAAGACGGTCCATCATGCAACTCTCGTCTTGGCACACGCTCCTTACATCAGTCACATTCATACATAATTTTCTGTTATTCTGTTTCTCGACCCTCTTTTCTCCGACCTCTTCTTCCACCATCATGTAAGTAGGTAATTAATTAAATTAAAAATAACATTTAGGGCCTTAATAATAAAGGCGTTTTTAATTTTAAACAAAAACATCATTTACGATTCATTAATGTTTGTTTATCAGCAGTGTAAAATTTTAAACATGTTTTTTTTATTCGAAGGTTTACTTTGTAACCGTCGACAACGATTTTCCATTATTTCAGAACATCAGTAACACTATTCGAATAAGTTGAGTTTTACAAGGAAACCTCATCTACCTTTAATTGCCCTTGGTAATGGTCGAACAGGACACCCACCCCTTTACAGAATAATACCCGAAGAGCCTAAATGGGGCGAGAACTACCTCTATTTACAGCCCTACTCGGAACACTATTGTCCACACTTTTGTAGGGGATGTTTTAATGGCGTACAATCAACGTAGGTACGTTAATTGCAACGGGGTACAATAATAATTATTGTTAGGGTAGGTAATTTCAAAGTAAGGTAGGCTGTGTTTCGTTAATTTAACCCGGTGTCTAACTTTGGAATACGCAATTAGTTGCGACGTATTTTACAATGTTTTCAACTGAATATCTTGATGTTTATAATAAATTTACAAAATAAAATAAGTTTCACGTAAAACTTGTCAGACAAAATGTGTAGGTGGGTAGTCAAAAACATAATTTAACATTTTATTTATACAAAAAATCCTTAAGATTTGAATAATCTTTTTAGATCCCAACGATTACCGAATGGGAAATTCTAAAGTTCGACTTTTCTAAGGAGTTTCTGACGGCAGTTTTCCATTCTATTGAAGAATTTCACGAGAAAATGAAAATCAGTGGGTACCTACCTAAGTGGCGGCTCGTGACTTTTGAGTGTGCTAGAGTGCTAATATTAAAAAACAGCATTGAATGATGTTGCTGTAGCCAAAATTTTTTTTTTTTTTTCGAAAATCGATTTCTTGTATGAAAAAGTTCAGGAAATTTCAGTTTGGCTGCACGGATTCCCTGAAAATTTTCATACAAAAAAACCGATTTTCGAAAAAAAAAAATTTGTTCGCCTCCTGCAACATCAATAAAGCCATTTTTTAATATAAGCACTCCAGCACACCAAACGGGCACGAGCCGCCACTGCGAAATAAAATTCTTTCTTATTTATACATCATTTGAATGACCTTTACTGTTTTATTTTTTATTTTATTTTTCATTGTATTTGTAAAATATATATAGTGAAATTGTTTTGTTAATGCTTTTCATTTACTCACAGATAACTGCCGAAGTTGCCTCTAAAATCGTGAAACACAAAAATCTTTAATGGCCTATATCTTATAATTTAAAGCAAAAACAAATAAAGTAGCTCACATCCGTACTAGATATTTGATATACCTTTTGATTACAAAAATATTTTTTTAGTTTGTTGGGTATTTTAATCTCGAATCCAAATTTAGGATTTGTATGAAACTGGCCGAAATAAGCCGCGCATACGTTCCTCTTCACACAAAACCACTCAGAACTAAGAACTAAGTCACTTAAAATAATATTCTAAAAGCGTTATATTTTTTACGGCTTAAAAAAGGCAGAAAATTATATCTGTTACAGTACAGAGTACGGCATCTGTTATCTGTCCCAGACACTTCGCCACTTCGTCTCTCTTGTCGAAAGTAAATGTCTTCTAACACCTTATATTCCTATTTACCTTATTCCGGGGGGAGGATTTATTACGGCGAGGCAAAAGAAAGCCTATCTGCCACCGTAAATTCGCCTTTATTACCGGCTACATTAGGGACAACAAATACGCCATTACCGGCAACAAAAGGCGAGCAAATAGCCCCCGAATGGGCCGAAAATGGGCCCAAGAAAGGTAGTAACGTCTTCATAACATTAACAGGCCATTATTGTGGCAGCAGGCACCCCGGCCCGGGCCCTTGACAGATGGCCAATTATTTCATGACAATGCAATAATTAACTCGTGATCTCTTTCGCTAAAACGGCAGGAGAGGATTGGTAACGGGCGATTTAAACCCATCGATTGTTTTGTCACTTAAAGCCTCCGTAGTATACAAGTACTAAATATGTTTACAGTTAAGTTTTATTTTATATTTTACCTTATTATGTTATATTATTTTGTATAGTCTATTTAAAGTAATTACTTAATGCCATTTTACAGATGTATGCTTTTATATGGCTGAGAGTGTTGCACTCACCGCTCTGTTCTGCTGAAATAAACACACTTTTCATTATTATTTGATTCATGGTTATTTCAATTTAGGCGGTTACAGGTACCGTCACCCGAAAACAGTTAATTGGATAAACTGTTCGCTACGTTTGGTGACTTAGCAGGGGCGTTCGGTTTCATAAGTAGAGGTTTGTTAAAATCTTGGCTAATGTATCCAGCTGAAACCTTTCGCCTTGCATCGTATTGGAAGGCTCGATTCATACGTTCGTCACTCCTGGATTCCTAATCTCCCCTCATTCCTAATTACCTTCCCATAACTTCTTCTCCTTCCTTTCCCTGAAAAGACCTTACAGCTTCTCTAAAGATTACATAAGCCCTGAGGGATTTTTTCCAAGGGGCCTCCTGTGTGGATATAACGTAAAAAATTCACTATGATAATCGTAATAAAATATTGGAAAAGCCTTCTCAAAACACTGTTTCTACTAAACTACAACAAAATAACTTGAAATGAATCTATCAATGATAAATAATATCGTCTCATTTGCCACAAACAACTTAAAAAAATAGTTGTATAGTATGTAATAATTTTCTCTTTAATAAATCAAAACTAAAATTACCTCTGAGACCATAAGAAAGAACTTAAATAACTACCCATTTTATTATAAACCATATATTACTTAAATAATATACTTTTATTTCAAATAAAGAATTATGCAATTTGTACGTCAGTATCACAAATGCAATAATTCATTTTCCAAACTTCCTTCAGGCAGGTAGGCACCGTAATATGGAAAAGCTCAATAAAGTTACTGTAAAGCCACCTAGTAAAAGTAAGCCGTCTGGTCATATTAAGGCGTAATTGAGCAGATTTTCGAAACGGTACGTATAAACAAATTTACGGACTGATGAAATGCCAAACGGCCGAGATAAAACAGGACTTCGATACGCCCAATAAATTACCTTCCAAAATAGTTTGAATAATTTTACGAACTGGTCGATATTTTAATGTGGTCGATATTTTAATGTGAATAGTGTATCTAATGATGCTTCTCTTTTTTAATTTTTTATTTTGTTAATTTTTATCTTTTTATTTATTCATATGTAATTAATATTCATATATAATAACATATGTAATTATACCTATATGGGATGTGTGGGATTGCACTCCCATCCCCACATCCTGGAATAAAGACCTTATTATTATTATTATTATTATTTAAAAATCGATTGTGGCTAAAATGACGTATTTATTCGTGGCTGAAGTCTGAACGACATCTTAAAAAAATTTGATTGAATCAATTTTAAAGCATCTCAAGTAGATAAATGTAATTATTTTTAGATACTTAATTAATTTAATGTTTTCAATACAGCTTGCTCCATTTATTCATTACATCTTGCAGGTACACAAAAATTGTTCAGTTGAACACATACATTGTTTGTCTTTTGTTATTTTTTATTAACTTATTATCCTGACGAAGAAAACATAGTTTTCGAAACATGTTGATATTGTTAATTAAATAGTGGTGTTACACAAAGTTATTTGTTTTTCATTAAACATACATTAAAAACTTCTAATGATTTTCCTAGTCCGCCCCTGATTTAAGGTCAAGCCATATGGCGTTTTCGGTCAGGGCTGAAAAAGTACAATCGATATCTTAATAATGCAAGATAATTTCGCGGAAGTGAGAAAGGTAACGAAAAAAGGTTCGCAGTATTGTGAATAATACATTCAAGGTATAAACAAAATGTTCATTTAAAACTAATGTTTTTTTTATGGAGCATTATGTGCTAAAGGGAATTTTGTATTGCTTTTGTAGAAATTTAAAGGCAAAGCCTCGGGGATGAGAATAATAAAAAATTCGATAATGTTTATTTAAGAATTTTCGCCGATTTGGAAGCTGAATTATTTCAAGACTGTAATTTGTGGCGGAAACAATCATAATGTTAGTTCTCTAAATACCAATTCCATCAAATGAGGTAAATTAAATACAAGAGAGAAAGGAACAAGATAAGGAAATTGAGGTATCTCTTATTAAATCTAATGGTGATACTAATGTAGAATTATTGTACTGGATGTATCTTCTAGTCTGGAGCCAGTGAGACTAGTGTTCCCAATTGGGTTATGTTGTGAGGCTGAAGGCAGTGGGGATGGCAAGGAGTTGGGGAAGATGTTGTTGAGGGAAATAAAGTAAATATCACTTAGCATACCTATAAATACGATTCCATGACAACTCAGAATCGTGCAACTTCAACACCCATTTGAAAGGTCATTAAAAGTAATAAAAAAATAGCCCATAATCGAACCTAGCGTAACTATTTTTGTAATTTTTGAAGTAAAACTGCTTTACGCACGCTTGACTTGGGGAGTAAACTGGTGAATACGTGACGAGAGCGTTACGAAAATGATCGGACGAGGTGAACGGAAGTTGAGAGGGAGATATGAGTTAGTGAAGATAGTAAGAGAGAGAGCGTTACGTTTCATGTATTACTGTAGGGGCAAGAGAGAGAGGTGCGAGCACACATTTTTTTCTCTCTTTTTCTCATAGCCAGTTACGTTTCGTATATCTAAGTCAATCAGAAGATCATTGTCTGTTTCGCACTGTAGGAGCAAGAGAGAGCAGTGCGCATGCATTTTTTTCTCTCTTCCTCTCATATAAGTTTTACTTCAGTCGTGTGGTCTAAAGCACACTCGTATTTTTTTTTCGTCACATTTAATGACCTTTCAAAGAAGATAATAAATTTACATGATTTTGAGTTATCCGGTCACCATAAATGCTCCCACGCCAACTCGAAACCCTTTTGAAAAGTCATTAAAAGTTATCAAAAAAAATAATAGCCCAGAACCTAACCTAACATAACCTATCTGATCATTTTTTTTTCATCACTTACCTCACCTAACCTAACCTAACCTATCCCAATCTAACCTAACCATTTTCATATTTTTTACTTCTTTTTCTTCACTTTTAATAACCTTTCATAGGAGGTACGTTTTTAGATTTTCAGGGCCAAAAGTATTTTTGTTATTTGTTTTTGGGGTGTTATGCCGTGTTACGCTACCTCATTCTTTAGCCAACGTTTCGGACAGCGTTACAGTGTTCATCATCAGGGCAGATGTGTAATTGTGTAATTGTTGGTGGTGAAATATGTGCTTATGTACTTTAGCGGTAGCGTAACACGGCATAACATCCCAAAAACAAATAACTAAAATTTCATATGAGGTGTTAAAGTTGCATGATTCTTAGTTGTTCGGTTACCATAAATACACCTTAAAATCATTTATATTAAAAATCTTCACGGTATTAAAAAAGCCTATGAGGGTATCTGTAATCATTCCCATAAAAATTGCAACAAAAACAATTGCACAATATATTTTACTAATGATAAAGATAACAAAATAATAAAAAGGCTAGAAATCAATTATTGCAACGTAAAAAATTAAATAAACCTCATAAAGAAAAAGCGAATTTGTAAACAATTTCCTAGAAGCATCCATTGAAAAAAAAACCACAATTATTGTGGATTCATATTTCACACACGGAAAACACACCTAAGGGATCTATGAGGTAGTTTTTATTCATAAAGCCAGTATGATCGTAAGTGTTTCCTCCATGAAATATTGCCAAGGAAATAATTTTCATAAATTTTCATTTCTAGACTATTTTTATTTTCTACCAGGAGCGCAGGACCGTTGGGCGGGTAGAATAGAACAGAATGTAAAAGAGGTCAGTTACGCCTCGGAATAAAGAAAGCCTCAATTTTCTACGTGAGATAGAAGGAAAAAAAGTCTATTGGATTTTAGTTGGGTAAAGTAGGCACACGTAGTTTGGTAGAGGTTGAATATCACGTGAACTGTTTCGTTACGTCATTGATTCCTTACGCCAATGGTTGAATCTGCATGATCGGCAAACGTGCTATCGGATGAAAGTATCACATTATTACGACTCAATATTTTGAGATGTTTTAATTCCCACCGGGTAATGGCACACAAACCCCAATGGCTCGGAGGGCTTTGAAACAAAGAATGGACGGTTACCTCGAGAGTGTTTTCACTTGGGGTAAGAATAACCTTGTCGAATTTAATGTTTCAAAGACCCAATCATGTCTGATTACGTCTAAAAGGGATCGTAATGAAAATCTAGTCTCCTTTAACGGAAGCAATCTTCCGAACAGGACCTCCATATGCTTGGTGTAACTCTAAGTGACCAGCTCAGGTACGGGGGCTCCATCGAAGCCAGAGTTAAGTTAGCCTCTCAGAAACTGGGCGTACTGTATAGGGCCCGGAGTTACTTAAACAGTACTCAACTGCTAACCTTGTACAAATCGCAAGTGCGCCCCGCGGTTGAATTTGGTAGCCACCTTGGTCTGGAGACCCAAAATACCTAAAAAAAAACTCCAACTCTGTGCAGAAACAGGCGATCCGATTGATAGACTTTCCTAACCTAACAAACGGATTGCAATCTTTAGAGCACAGGCGTCAGGTGGGAATGCTGTCCTTGTTCTACCGGTATTACAATGGAAGATTCTCCGAGATACTAGCTTCATTGATCCCTTCGGCACCGGTGCATAGTCGGGAAACACGCCAAACACGCGCCCAACATTTGTACACGGTTGACATTAGTCACATGAGAACGGGTCGTTTCTACGACTCGTGTTTCTGTGTTTCCTCCCTCCTACAATATGGGTCTCATCAAGACCCATGTTCACTCCTTCATCTCCTCAAAAACACCCTCCACACAGCATCTTCAAAGATGACAAAGATGATTCCCCTGAGGGAAATTATTTTTCTCAGGGCCTCCTGTGTGGAGTTAATGTAAAAAAAAAAGAACTTCAATTCGATGAATCCGCCATAGAAAGTACATGGTTATCTTAGGATAGAAGTTCGCCGGAAGATCATCCATGGTTACGCAAAGTGCATGTCATGTTATCTCAACTGGTGCAAACCAACCAAATGTGAGCTCCAAGCATTAACATCAGATCACGCGCTGCCGTAAGAACGTAACGTGATATACTCTGCTTTCGGAACAGCAGGTATTCATTTAGGCCGAGAGGACATCCCGCTCCTTTTCTGACCCATTGAAAGTGACGCAATGCAATTGCGACAGCTCATGTGAACTTTTAGTAGAAATAACGCTCTAATCGGAGTTAAAGCGTTATTAATGTGTTATCGTTACTTTCTGAAATGGGATTTTATAAAAGTTACTTTTATCTTTCTTTGAAATAATTTACTTGTACACAACGTTATTTTTTTATACAAATGCCTGGTATTCATTCACCGTGTGATTAATGAGTATATGGTGACCGGGCAACTCGGAAAGAAACCAACTCAGAACCATCTCAGATAAGTCATTTAGAGTGATAAAAAAATATGTATAAAAAGTTGGTTAAATAGGTTACGTTAGGTTAGGGTTATCGGCTAATTTAAAATTATTTTTTCATAGCTTTTAATGACTTTTCAAGGAAGTGTTGAGTTGACTTTATGCTCAGTTGGCATGGAACCGAGTATATGTAGACATATGTAATCGAAGAAAGCGTATAAGCACGTTGTGGCTTATAATGTAAAAAACAAAAAATTTTGTTTGAAATCACTTTATTTTAATAATTATTACTCTGCCAGGTTCAGAAGGTACCTTCCTCATCTTGAGAATATTTATTTATTTATTTGCTTAAACGCCCGCAGGGCTCTTACATATAGTGCAATTTATGTTTTTGACAACATACAGGATATTACATAAAATATAAGAAAAAAAAATATAGCTAACACAAAATATAAGAGTTGAAACAAAGTAGGTAACATAGAATATATGATAAGTAAAATAGAGGTAAAGATGATTTATGAAGTAGGAATAAGTAGTTGGCACATACGTCGTTTGAAGTTTGACAAATTTAATTTATTGTGAAATACATCCATATTGTTTAAATATTTGTTAGCAAGACTGTGTAAACGCTGTATTGGAGAATGCAAACTATGGTTGGAATGAGATGTGTGTATAGGAAATGTTAAAATTTGTCTAGTTGTTCGTGTAGTATTGAAACTGACATAAAACACAAATAACTGACAAATTTAAATCTCATTCAGATCACTACAAATCAATCCCCCTCATTTTTATTTTACAAAGAAATATTCGAAAATCTCAATTTTATTAATCGATTTTTTTTTTAAATGTATCACTTAAGTTCGCTTTATGAATATATAGTAATATAAATTTAAATTTTAAGACACGGAGCTTGTTTCTTACCCATTCAGTTGTAAATCAGGGCATTTTAACATTTATGAAAATAAACATAAATTTCTATTGTGTCCAATGGCTGGTAAGGTACAGTTTGCCCTTCGCAGGACATATTATTTATGAGTCCTGCGGATGTGGGTCTGGGCCAGAGCGCTCCCCCGGGTACGTAATGTTATAACTTAGAAAATAGGATACAATAATATGATTACATTCAAATAGCCGGGATGTTTGTGGCCGGCCCGCGTGTAAACTTTGTTTTTTAGTGCGCCCCTGGATCGCAAGGGTCGTATCGAAATTTAACGATACGCCCTTGTCGTTTGTAAATTGGAGTGGCGTGCGATTTAAAAAATAGTTGTTTAATTAATTTCTAAAACAAAATTAACTAACTAACCATCACGCCGTTTCCCCGCAGGGGTAGGCAGAGAGGACGGACCACCAAACAACTCGATCTTGGCACACACTCCTTGCTTCGTTCACATTCATACATTGTCTCATACATGCTCTTCTATTATTCTGACTCTTGACATGGTCCGACTCAAGTATCTGATTCACTTGGTCGTGCCATGTCTTCCTCGGGCGTCCCCGACTTCGTCTACCATTCACATTTGCGTCGTATATTCTCCTTACACTCCTTTCTTCATTCATTCGATCTACATGCCCAAACCATCTGAGCGTCCCTTTCTTAATCTTATTCATTACGCTTACATCAGCCTTGCATTCTTTGCGGATCTCCACATTTTTCACACGATCATATATGGTTTTACCACACATACGTCTCAGGGATCTCATTTCTACAGCATTCAGTCTACTTTCATCCTTTCTCTGCCAGTTCCGTGCCATACAAAATTAAGAAATTGCGAATTTTTAAGAATCATCAAATATATACCTAATCTATATTAATATTATAAATGCGAAAGTGAGTGTGTTTGTTTGTTACGCTTTCACGCCTAAACCACTAAACCGATTTTTTAAATTCTTTCACCAATAGAAAGACATTATCAGCAAGTAAAATAGGCTGTATATAATGATAAGTTCTGGCGTTATGAAATTTGTATAAATGGTAATGTGTGTATTTCATGTATTTTAGCGGAAGGGAGGAAAGGCAGGGGGAATGTGGGGTTTGCGGAGAGGGAAGAGACGAGGGGCGGGAAGGCGGGGAAGGTGGAATGGAACGGGGACGCGTGGGAAAGGACTATCTGAAATTTACTAACTGTCAGTAAACTCGCTCAGTGTCATCGTATTACTATCTAACTAGCTGATTGTGGACAATCTACGAAAAAAGTTGAAAGGCGGTCAACTTTGCTCGATACTCGCCAGCGTGTGCCTCAAGATAGCGGCCCACGGACAGCTGATTTCACAACCATCAGAATTAGTTCTCGCGGGAATCGTTATTATCACTACTGACTAGCGCGTGGCGCTAGCTGCGAGCTCATGCTTTCTACAAAATGTCGACAGAATTGGTTCGCGCGAGAGTCGTTATTTTAGCTGCTACTGTCGCTACTGAGCGGGTAGACAGTTTTGTGTGTGATACGTTTTTAGATGTTCACGGCCAACTTATGTACTTATAAGCACACATTTCACCACTAACAATTACACAATTACAGATCTGCCCTGATGATGGACACTGTAACGCTGTCGGAAACGCTGATTAAAGAAGGAGGTAGCGCAACACGGCATAACACCCCAAAAACAAATAACGAAAAAGTTTTGTGTGACATTATGACAATCTCATTCGCCGATTCACCCGCTTTTAAACTTACCGGCTAGTAGCTTGTAAACTCGCTAAATACAATAGTGGCGAAAAGAATTACGCATTTAACTGTTAAGTAAATTAATTTTTCGTAACCAGAGATGCCAAAATTAGTTTTATCTTTATCACCTGCAGAGTTTAAACTGTCTAAATTATTAAGCATTAAGCACATATAAATGATAACATTTTTACTTCCAAACAAAAATAGAAAAGCACTCGTCTATTGGGGTTAATTGAATAAAGGATGCAGAAAATTTAAGAGAATTAAATCCGAAAATAAAGCAAGCACATTAGCAAATAAAAATTCACAGCCGAGAACGCCACTGGCTGAACTAAAAGTTTCCTAAGTGACGCCTGTCGTTCCCGACCCCAGTGGCGGGGAGAAAAAAGATCATCGTGATTTCGACTATTTACGTCGATAAGGATATCGCTTCCCGAATCTTTAACCTTTAAAACGACAATAACCGGCAATTGGTTAGGATTACTTCCAAGGCAAGTGCTTTCTGTTTTACAAACAAAGAAATACCCACTTACGTAAATAACTTTATGAACTTTAGGAGTTTGAGTTTTTTGTCGCACATGTTGTAAGTACCTTTACCGTTGATCACAACTTATGTCTATTCATACAAAATGAATGATTCCTTGTTTGTCCGTTGTTATTTCTTTTTCGATGAAACTTTGGTGATTTGTTGTGCGCAGGCCTGCAAAGGATTCTATATGGTGAGCTCTGGTGTTATGAAATTTGTGTAAAAAAATTGCAATAGTTGAATTTGAATAATTATTGAATTACGGAAATAAATTTTATTTGATTAATTTGTGTTATTTCACAATTAATTATTTTAAATAATAAATAGTATATTTGTGGAACGTTCTAGAGTGGAAGATATTCTCAATATCGCCCTGGTGTAAGACCACCATTCAGAATTGAAACGTTGCTTGAAATGGCTTTAGCCGTGTTTGGTGACCAGATCTGAATAGCCACGTACTTCCGTTTTGGGGATGCCATAGTCTCATTAGCTGCAAACGGGAGCAGTTACGACTCTTGTGTAGCATTCATATAAAAAAAAATAGTTCAGTGGTAGTGAGGGACGGCGGGAGGGGGAGGGGAATTCGGGAAGGGAGAGGGAAACAAAAGGAGGAGGGTTCGTTAGACCGTGGGAAAGGGGAAGGTAGAAGGGGATCGTAAAAGGGGAGGGGAGCACTGGAGGGGAGGGGAGTTCGCGCAACGGGAGACGCGAGAAAGGAGAAGGCGGTGAAGGTGGAAGGGAAACGCGGGAGGGTAAGGGGACGCGGGAGGGGATCTTTAGCAACGGGGACGTATGGGAAAAGGCACGCAATAATTGCGAAAGTGTGTATTTGTTTGTCGTTCTTTCACATCGCAACGGAGCAACCGATAGACATGATTTTTTTGCACAAGAATAGTTTGAGTACTGGGAGTAACATAAACTGCTTGTAATTACAATATATCACTAAAAGTTACACAAAATATAACCATGCGCCTCTCGAGCGCACCAGCGCATCATAACTGCGAAACCAATGAACCTACGGCATTAACACGATCGTCCCGCCAGAGACATTCGGCTGAGAAGAATTAGTGCATATTCATTCTAAATAAAAATACATCGATATTTTATTTTTTGCGGGCGCTTCTGCGGCGTAGTGATCTTTCTAGGGTTAATGAAGCAGAATTATTGATAATTATTTATTTTTTTTAGATTAGTTTATTTTAATTAGAATACATCAACACCATCTTTCGTATTATTAATTAGCCGGGATTTGAATTTAAGTTGTTCAATCTAAAAGTAAAATGAATAATTAATAAGAGACTTGCTAGCAACAAGTAGTTTAGTTCCGCGCAGGCCTCCGCCAACTATTCCCGTGTTCCCGCCAAAGCCCGGGGAAACGGCAACGAATTTATTAGTTTAAGTACACGGGAGGGTTTAACAAGACCAGTTATTCGCTTTAACTATTAAAGTACGAAATTAGAAACGAAAATTTTAGGTAGTACGAACAAAAGAGGAGATCTTCGTGTTATCAAGAAAAAATTAGCTAACGAATAAAAAAAAAAGAAATATATCTTAAGGCACCTTTTTTTGGAAATTTAATTGTTTTAAGCCACAGGAGGCCCCGGGGAAGATTATTTCCCCTTAGGGCCTTCAACATCTTTGGAGATGCTGTGTGGAGAGTCTTTCTGAGGAAAATAATGAGAGGACGTTTTGTGAATGAAAAAGGTATTAAGGGGTGGGTAGGAATTTAGGGGTCAGTGAGTCAGGAGTGACGGACGCATGAATCCATCCCTCCCGCTGCAGGGCAAGGTGATGGGTCGAGAGAGACCATCTGGAGAGGTCAAAGGGTCTCCTCAAACCAGCCTCTTCCGATCCGGCACGCCACTCAGCTGGAGGGTTGGCGCATCCGCCGCCAAGAGAGCAATTTTACTTTTAAACAGAATTTATTCGGATTTTGACGTATTAAACGTTAGGTTAAGTTATTTATTTACTTATTTAATATAAACGGTATACATATACGATAAACACGGATTACCTATTACAAAATCATAGTTAAATAAGAAATAATAAAAAAAAGAGTACAATAATTAATTGCGGCTTTTGATTAAGAAATGACACCAGAGATACAATTACATATAAAATTCTATAAAGCAAATAAAGTTAATACTGATTGAAAATATTTGATAGTGTAGCCTTCTTGTACCTAGCTTCCGTGCAATTAAATAGATCTGCCACATCATCATAGCATATTACCCATACCCTCTCCAAAATTGTACGCTCTTTACATAGCTGATCAAAGCTGATCAGCTTACCGGTCAGTGGTTGAGTGGGCATCGTGTTTGGGTCCCACCCGGGCGCGTATTTCCAAACCCTTTACCGATTCAGTCGCGCTAACGACAATTTACAAGTTCAATATCAAAATTTAAATACTAAGAAATAAAATTATTAACTTCTAATGTACAAGTTGGAAAGATAATTTTATCTAGATTTTAGAACAATTTTTGTCTTTGTGATAAAAAATAGTGATAAAAAATAATCAATCTAGAGGTATATGGACAAAATATGGGAATAATATCAAAATTTTAATATTTAGAAATAAAATTATTGTTTACCAATACAAACATTGGAAAGATTATTTTACCTAGATTTTAGGACAAATTTTGTTTTTGCAAAGTGATAAAAAATAGCCAACATAGAGGTGTATTTAAAATGTAAATTGCCGCTACAGCGACTGAACCGGCATAGGTTTTGGAAATAGGTCACCCGGGCGGCGTATTTCCAAACCCTATACCGATTCAGTCGCGGTACATTTTCAATATCAAAATTTTAATATTAAGAAATAAAATAATTAATTTCTAATATACACATTGGAAAGATAATTTTATCTAGATTCTAGAACAATTTTTGTTTTTGCAAAGTGATAAAAAATGACCAATATAGAGGTGTATTTACAATATATGGGAAAAATATCAAAATTTAAATATTTAGAAATAAAATTATTAATTTCTAAAACACACATTGGAAAGATTATTTTATCTTAATTTTAGAAAAAAAAATTTTTGCAAAGTGATCAAAAATAACCAATATAGAGGTGTATTTAAAATATAAAATGTCGCTAACGCGACTGAACCGGTATAGATATAGGTTGGATTATTCGTAATCCGGGAAAGTTTGTCTTTCTTTTTAAAAAAAGTAAATAAAATGACCTACAGCATACAACGTAAGGCCGTTTTGAAAAACGCGTCTACAGAAGTCCGCTCAAGATTGCCCGATGATGACCGATGATTGATCGAGCGGACGATGCTTTGCGCTCGTGGAAAGCATCGTCGTATAAAAAATCATAAAATATTACAGCCAATTTCAGGTATTTGTCACCTTTAGTGAGGCATTTGTACAACAATCATTATTCCTCACATCACTGGCATTATTTTAAACAACAAGTTATTAAACAAGTATTGTTAACAGATTTAACCTAAAAGCCAAAGTCAGATATAAACAGCATGATAGCTTTACATTCACCGTGTTTTCATCGCGTAAGCAACGTTGCCAGTTACAAATACGCCGCAACTAAACAAATCATCGCTGCCGTACAATCATTACGCCCCGACGCACATCAGTGGCGCAACAAATATCCGTCAGCCCTGTCCGATATAAATCACTCGGAGGCAAAAGTTCAGGGGTAATTAATGTACGCGCCACTGTATGGGGCTGCCCGAGGCTATTTGATGCAATGGCTCTAGTCTGCCAACAAAATAAAAAAAAACTTTGATCCAAATATTTGTATACAATTTTGGATAATTTTCATACAAAATCATTTTAGACATTTAAAAATAAATTGTACGTTAGATACTAGGCATTTATATTTAACGACCCACCATCGTTTCTAAAAATAAGAGAAAGTGTTTGATTAATTTAATTGATTTACATACAGCTAATTTGTACATGGAAAACAGTCAATTTAATTTGGGAGGCGGGTATGGTAACCGCCTCACCAGAACCCATTTGTTTCATAACCAGCACCTCTGCCACAGATCACGCCAAGTGGTTCGCTAAATTTGGTGACTTGTACTTGAGGTACCAGTTTCATCAAGTGAGGTGTGTTCATGTCTTAGCGGCGTAGGCTCATCAGCTACATGGCGGGCCGGATCGGGAGAGACCGATTTGAGGAGACCCTGTGACCTCTCCAGTTGGTCTCGAGACGTCACTCCTGGACATACTCACTCCTAGATTTCTAACCATCCCCCATACCTTTTTCCTTTTCCCAGAACTCCTTCCTTTCCATAAAAATACCCTAAA
Source organism: Glyphotaelius pellucidus (assembly GCA_936435175.1). NCBI lineage: Eukaryota > Metazoa > Arthropoda > Insecta > Trichoptera > Limnephilidae > Glyphotaelius > Glyphotaelius pellucidus. The sequence goes on along the minus strand of OW386554.1, from coordinate 7,186,299 downwards.
CCATCCCTAAATATGACAAAGGCCCTTAGGGAAATTTTAGGGCAGGGGTTGATGTAAAAAAAGCTTTAAAACCGTATTATCTAACAAAAATTAATTCAAAATTAATTGAAATTATGATTATTTACATAAATTTGTGCATGTATTTGGCTTCATACAGCAGTTGACACAACATAGATTTAGTAGCTGAGTGAAAAAGTGTGACGTGTTTCCACCCAGGCGTCGTACGTTCAATTCTTCTTCCAGCTAGGTAAATTATAATGGGTGACCGGACAAATCAGAATGAAATCAAGTCAGAACCTCCTTTGAAAATTCATTAAAAGTGATATAAAAAATTGGTCAAATAGGTTACGTCAGGTTAGGTTATCGGCTATTTCATTTTTTTTCATAGCTTTTAATGACATTTCAAAGAGGTGTTGAGTTGAGTTGATTCTGAGTTGGAATGGAACAATTATAATGTTGCTTTATATGGTATAAGCAACTTTTCCGTGAATAATGATATTATTAAAAAAATGTTATTCCTAACCCGGGAGCGTTCGTCTTTCTCAAAAAAATGGAACCTACTTACATTAGAAAAATGGTTGGTACTTCGTGGTTAACGAAATGAAAAATAAATGTACTGCTTATAAATGAACCTTACAATATTGTGAAGTGAAAAATGCATCTAACGAGAATTTAATGAAAAAGTAATTATTATTTGCATCGTTGGGATCGGACCCGCAATATTATTAGGACTTTCTTTCTAGCAAAGTCAGAACTGTTTTTTTAATAAAATATACTCTCGCATAGTAAAGTATGGAATCTACATTAATTTATTCTTACAAGATGTTGAAGGAAATAGTTTCCATGAAAATACACTAAAATGTGAACGTCTGTACTAACACTAAATACATCCAGAGTATAATGAATCCTCGGGGCAATCTTTTGCGCCGTTATCCTGGTCGTTATTCGTTACCCGTTATCTGTTAGCGATCACCATAAAGCTCGCGGCGCCGCGACGCGCTGTCAGCGACGCTTAAAAAACAGCGCCGCTTAACCGGCGGAATGCGCCGAAGCTGAACCTACACTACAGAACCGACGATATATTATCATCTTAATTGGGAAACTGGTAAATGCAGTATTCTGTTTTTGAGAACAATGCAATGCCTTAAAATATGTTTAGAAATGGAAAAGGTACCCATCTATGTAAAAAAAAATGTTTTAATCTGTTTAATTAAACTCGTGAGGAATGTCTGTAATTGATAGAAAATTTAATTATTTTTCGACGGCAAATAGGGTAACTAACTCAAATTATTCAGAACTACAAGTTCCAGAGTAGAACATATTCCCAGTAATGTATATTCCATATGAGAGACTTCCATTCAGAAGTAAGAATAAGGCGTTCAGTACGGTCCTTTTCTCGCAAAAGGGGGCCAAGGAGTTTGCTCAACTTTCATTGCACAATTCAGGTTGTTCAGGTCGATACGCGTAATTTGATAGCCGTAACGCATAATTTCCTATTGCAAAGAAGACTCCTACCACCGAGCCACTTTGGTCGCCGACACTTTTAAAACGGCCCAGGGAACTTTCCGCTCAATTCAGTACATCTGCTGGTCTAGTCTAACCAATCCAGCCGCCCGACTCAGGGCGTTCATTATTTCATTTTATTTCATTAAGCCGCCGCTATCCGAATTTCTACCGATTTCTTGCATATCTCCCTTGAACATTTGAAGTTTTAAAGCTCTTAAAAAAATATAATTTTTTTCTAAAGATAATATCCCTCTTAATACATCCTAATACAACCCTCACGCCGAAACGCAAATTATAAGAAATTAACAAGATAGAAAAAAATCGCAAAGTATGTTCCGAAAATTTTTATTTTCAAGCCTTTCTCTATTATTTAACAAGTTACATGTATGAAAAAAATCACAGTGTTTCTTTGAACGTTTTTTTAGACAACCCCCACGAGATTTTTGCTCCATTCTAAACGAGTCTTGTTTTATTAAACATTTTCACAATTTTCGCTTCAATTTTGTCGCTTGAAATATTAGCGCGCTCTCGCCAACATTCGTAATTACATATCTCCCCATCTTGTTCTTTTCGAGCTCGGGTACGGCGCCTTAAGAAAGACCAATACAGCCTTATCTCAAAAAAGGGGCCTAAGAGCTTACCGCTCAATTTTTTTACTCAGCCCTTGGAATGGTTTGGTTAGCGGTGATGTTTTAGATGAAATAACTTTACCTTTAGTGAACCCGATGTAATATAATAATTTTTATTCTTGCAATCTATCAGCTCCACACAATTCTTAAACTTGGGGGATGCTACAGTCCTAATATGGGCTACATTACATAATATGTAAGTCACAGCATATGAGGTATAGCATATGCACAGACATAATATGTCGAGATTTTGACTTATATATGCTTAATTTAATGATAACGCGGAAGTGGCAGTATAGGAAGAACACGAACATAAATCGCAACATCAATGTGTATTTACATCGGCATCGTGTATTTGTTAGAACACCATTCAAAAAGATTTCTGAAATTGGTTTGTAATATAATGGAATCATTGATCTCTTTATAAAGTTTCATATCGTCACCAAAAACTAACACATATATGTTAGTAAATTTAACAACAAAATCGTTTATAAATTTAAAAAATAAAATAGACCCAAAATGAGAGCCTTGCAGTACTCCACTTGTCAATTTATATGTTCCTCATAATTTGAAAAAAAACCACGATAGTGCTTAATTTCATGCGTGAGTGGTAGAATAGGAAGAGCACGAACATAAATCGCAACCATCAATCTGTATTTACATCGGCTGTGATCGACAGAAGTGGTGCACACATAGCTAGGATTATTTTTGTATATCCGTGATAGATATTTTACGATCCACCGGATGCGGACGCGAAATACACAGAGGAAATGGCGAACCGATATTAGGGTAACAGCAGTTGCGGTGATGTGGAGTTATTCGGAACAGAACTATAGCAGAGGAGCTGAACCTTTTGATCTGTTTTCACGAAATCAAAAATAATTAATTATTCAAAAGATAAGGTAAGGAAATACACAACACACCCATAAGAATGTTCTTGAGCAAAAGATAGCTGTTCCTCTACTACTAATCTATTTTTGAAGTGAAAAATTCTTTAGCACCATTGCGATTTGAAAATGAGCGACACTAAAAAGGGACAAACACATAAATAGATTTAGCCTGCGAGAGAATGAGAGAATGAAACCTTACCTACGTTCAGCACCTATAAAGCGTCCTTTTATACAGATAAAACAAGGTTCTATCTATATAAAAGGACGAAAATACCGATATTTTATGTTATCAAAATAGTAAAAAGGTATTTTTTTTCTTTTGAAAACAGCTTTAAATTTTTTTTTGTTGGGTACGTATTCAGGTTTTTTTTTTTTTTTTTACATTAACTCCACACAGGAGGCCCTGAGGAAAAAATAATTTCCCTCAGGGCCTATGTCATCTTTGAGGATGCTGTGTGGAGGGTGTTTTTGAGGAGAGGAAGGAGTGAACATGGGTCTTGAAGAGACCCATATTGTAGGAGGGAGGAAACACAGAGGCCGGCAAATCGTTCCACAGCCGAGCTGTTGAACTCAAGAACGAGTCGTAGAAACGACCCGTTCTCATGTGACTAATGTCAACCGTGTACAAATGTTGAGCGCGCGTTTGGCGTGTTTCCCGACTATGCACCGGTGCCGAGGGGATCAATGACGCTAGTTCCTCGGAGCATCTTCCATTGTAATACCGGTAGAACAAGGACAGCATTCCCACCTGGCGCCTGTGCTCTAAAGATTGCAATCCGTTAGTTAAATTAGGAGAATCTATCAAACGGACCGCCCGTTTCTGCACAGAGTCAAGGGTTTTTTTCAGGTATTTTGGGGCTCCAGACCAGAGGTGGCTGCCAAATTCAACCGTGGGGCGCACTTGCGATTTGTACAGGGCTAGCAGTTGTGTACTATTAAAGTATCTGCGTGCCCTGTACAGTATGCCCAGTTTCTGAGAGGCTAATTTAACTCTGGCCTCGATGGAGCCCCCGTACCTGAGCTGGTCACTTAGAGTTACACCAAGCATATCAATGGAAGGCCTGTTCGGGAGAATGCTTCCGTTGAAGGAGACTGATGACTGGTTTGTGTAGAAATAATATAATCACTTAACAACTGTATGAATGTATGCCATTTAATTTTTTTTCCAAAATGGGATTTTTATTTAGTTAGCTAGCTAATCTGGGAAAACTTTTTACGATAATATCTTGTAATATACAAGAATAATAAGATAAATTATATGGTAAACAGAAAACAATCGAAAAAAAAAACAATTGCATTGTTTATATATCGATCTTTGACCAGAACTCATCAAGGTATTTTCCGCGCGGTTTTTGAAATATCATCCCACGTTCAAAAGGAATGAGAGGAAGTTCTGATGAGGGGGGGTGGGGGTAGGGATCTGGGGGTCAGTGTGTCTAGGAGTGACAGATGTATGTATCCATCTCTCATGAAGGATGACATATGAATCCATCCCTCAGAAAAAGGCATGAGCGGTGGGTAGGGATCTGAGAGTCAGTGTGTGACAGACATATGAATCCATCCCTCCGACTGCGGTGCATGGCGATAACTTGAGAGACTTAAAAGGCCTCCCTCAACCGGTCCCTCTCGATCCGGCCCGCCGCGCAGAAGGTGGAAAGATGCATCCGCCGCCAATGACCGGAAAAACCTTATCCCATGAACCCGGACTACGTAGCGAATCACTTATAACCAACTAGTTATCCAAAAAATGGTTCCCGGAGTGGCGGGACGTAACAATAAATAACATATTTTATAATCTGTTACCTAAGAAAGATAGTATACCCCTGCTGTATGGCCCTGATGGTATAACAGCCCATGCAGACATCAGAGAGAAACATTACCATTCGAATTTGATGTCTGTTGTCATTCTGATGGCCTATTATTGGCCTCTAGTAAGCCGTGATGGATAGGTTTTACGTTTTATGCAAGCCAATCGCTAATGATACAATGGCACTTGTGCTGTATAATGTTTGTATAAATGTATTTTGGTGGTGGAAGCACAATGACTTAAAAAAAAGAATAAGGGTGTTGTCGTAATTGTAAGGAACTGTGAATTTATGAATCCCTAAACTAAGTGCTATTTTTATCAAAACTAAAAGAAAAGAAGGGGAGAGGGGAGGAAGAGGAATGTGGGTAAGTACTTCGCTAGTCAGACTGGTCTATTCCTAAACGTATCCATTTCAAGCATCTGAATTGCAGCGTTTCACTAAGGTCGACCGTTTGTATTCCCATTTGACGGTCTACATGGCGATGGGTAAGGCTCTCAACTAGCAATTGAGCTCTCGACTAGCACAAAAGAAATTGTTTTGATTGCTTTGTATTATTTCACAATTTATAAATTTAAAATAACGTATAGTATATTTGCGGCACGTTCCTCCCATTATAACCTGGTGTAAGACCACCATTCAGAATTTAAACGTTGCTTAAAATGGCTTTAGTCGTGTTTGGTGACCAGATCATAATAGCCAGATAATACCAGGTAAACCTCGGTAAAATTTGCGCAGCGTTTTTCTATTAAGAAATTCTATGTCACCTAAGTTATTTCTTAATTTCCTCATGAGTTTTTAATGTCCAAATATCTACTACAAATATCTACCAAATATGTAATGTTGTGATGTCGGTAGCGTGCAGGTGTCGTGTAGTACACAAATAATGTACACGTAGTATAGTACTAATATTTATTGGGGAGCTGCTGACTGACAAAGGAGGACAATTACTTGGACTTGGACTTGGAAACTATTTAATGACAGAGTTCCTAAACAATGAGTTTACTGACTCTAGCATATTTAAAGGATTTTCTATGAAACTTTACTTGGAAGGGTTTTTTTTTTGTTTGTGTTGAGAATTGAAACTTAAAACTATACTGCGACTTGATGCAGGAATTATTTTTTAAATATGTACTTAATTGCCTACTCCTTGCGGAGGATTATTTTAGGTCTTTTGAATTTGGTAATTTCATTCTCGCTATATTGAGCGAGAGAGTTAATGGTCGGATTTTCATGTCCGGCTAGGCCGGCGTAGAATTTTTCCGATTGGGAAACAATTAGCTCCTTTATCAGAGGAATGTTTGTGTTTTTATGGAGAGTGTTAACCCTGATCCACTTCGGCGCATTCAATGCTAATCGAATGGCTTTGTTTTGCAGGGTTTGTAATTTATTTATGTGAGTGTCAGCTGCATTGCCCCAAATGGGAGCAGCGTATGTAAAGCCCGACCTAATGGTTGTCTTGTAGATGAGTAGTTTATTGTCTGAGGAGGACAATTACAAACACCCATCACCTTTTATAGCCTTAGGGCAAGCATGCCATCTCACTTGCACTCACGCTCTTACATATGCACACCACGGAAATATTAGAGAAGTCCTTACATATTTATAATATACAAGATTTCGAATAAAGATAGGGTAAACTCGGCCAAACCCGGATAGGATCCATTGGTAATAAATATCACATCTATACGGTGACTTCCAAATTCAAAGTGAAATTATTCCAGAGTGGAAGCCACCCCAATAAGGCTCTGTTGAAAGACTTTAGCCTTGTTTGACGACTGGATCCAAATAGCCAGGTACTTCCCCACCGCCTTCTTCCCAATCTCCTTCCACATTACCTTCAGCCTGACAACATACCTCGATTTCTGATGCCATAGAATAAGCTGAGATATTCTGATGCCATAGAATACCCCGATTTCTAAGCCATCACTCGCTCGAGATGGTACATTATGCAGGGACTCTTATGCGGTATCAAATAAAAACAAGAAAGGCAATTTTCAGAGCCTTTCCCACCCTAAAACGGAGAGCTGAAACTGCAAAAACGCAGATATTGAAAGTTTGATTTCTGTATCAGAAAACCACATAACACAAATTCATTTTCATCAGATTTCAAACCCTGCCTTTCTGGTTCCCGAACCACGTTGTTCAAATACATACAATATTATTCATGGATATTTAAAAATCTCTCTAAAGTTTAATATATGTTATCAATTGATAATTCATAATAGTCATATTGAAACAAGCAATTATAATTGTCTAGTAATATAATTATAGTTAGCCACATCAAATACGAAACAGCTTAAAAACATAACCGTACTATGGCGGAATGAAACAAATTATTAATTATCATTAATTAATCCAAAATTATGGGTACGGAATATATTTGATTGATTTCATTCTGAACGCCGATTTATAGTACTTCCATGGAATGGATTAATAATTACATGTTTCGTTGTAATTAATGATTCCTTGAACTACCTAACGAAACCCACCTTTAAGATAAAATTAAAGAGGTACTTTCTGATAATGCCAGCTTGAAGCTAAGCTTTTAGCCCACCTTAATTACTTAACTACCCCCTTCTTACCCTTCCCCCTCCACACGTGGCATTAAGAAAATACATATCGCCTTATATAACTTAAACAACTTAGAATAGTGGCAAAATGTTTTTAATTTTAATACTATTTAATGCATTAATGGTCGCTTCTCAAATTGATGTTTTAATACCAATAATCATGTATGGCCGTGGGGTACGGAAGTGGTAGAGAAGGAAATTTGTCTGCATGCAGAAAAAATAAGATCTCTGAGGCAGGTGTGTGGTGATACCATGATTGCATACCGATACAAGAGTTCAGAAAAGACTAACCCTTTTTTATTTATTAACGACGAGGGAACCATTTACCAAAACCTCTGCCATTGGTCTCACCAGTGGTTTGCTACGTTTGGTGTGGATGCTGCAGGGATGCGGGTCTGCCCACCAACTGTGTGGCAGGTCGGATCGGGAGAAACCGGTTGAGGAAGGCCTTTGGACCTCTCCACCAGAACTCCTCGGAACATCACCTTGCACCACAGTGAGGGATATATTCATACGTCCGTCACTCATGGGTACACTGATCCCCAAATCCCTACCCACCCCTCATGCCTTTTTCCTTCCCAGAACTTCCTAGAACTTACTTTCCTAAATAGACCCTCCACACATCATCCCTAAAGATGACTTAGGCCCCGAGGGGAAATGGTTTCCTCAAGGCTTCCTGTGTGGAGGTAATGTTAAAAAAAAGGAAATGAGAAGAAAAAATAAAACTCCTAAAATTATTATTATTATAATTTGTAATTTAATTAAACAGATGAATAAAAATGACGGACATTAATGAAAATAAAAGAGATGGACAAAATAGAAAAGAAATGAAAGAAAGAAATATAAATAAATATGGTGTGTGTTATGAGGCTGATGGGGAAGGAGATGGGAAAGAGGTAGGTGGGGAAGTACCTGGCTATTCAGGTGTAGTCATCAAACACAGCTAAAGCAATTTCAAGAAACGTTTCAACTCTGAATGGGTGTGTTACACCAGGCTGTGTTACACCAGATACTGAGGTTGTGTTACACCAGATACTGAGAGATCTTCCACTTTGGAACCTGTCGCAATTATTTTTAATTAATTCATTGTGAAATAACATAAATTAATCAAACAAAATTCATTTGCGCACGTCTGTATTCGATCCCGCGACCTTCGGATTACAAGTCGAGAGCCTTAACCGACCACGGACCTACAGGATGTGTGTACCTGTAGTAAACGAACAGTGTGTAACCTAAGGAGAAAATGTGACGGGCTATAAGTAGAATTCAAGGAAATCTCAGGAAAATGTAGGTATCCATACAACAAAATAATTCGAGAGATAATTATTACTAATTAGGTAAATTATAATAATATATTCATTGCTTTTCGCAATAAAGAATTTATAATTAGATTTACTCTATTAGGTATAGTCTCACTAATATTATGTGATTAGTATTTGGAGTACTAATATTAGAATATTGGTGAATTTGAGAGTTGAATATAGTATAATACATCATATTATTATGGATTAAATTTCAAATTAAATAATATTCAACGAGGCGCACGGCGCACGGCGTGATGCTGATCAAACGCAGGAAGCATTAAATGTAAAATATAATTAGTCAGAGTTATCCGTGCTTCAATAATATCTTGCTGTAAAGTTATTTGTATTTAACCCTAGAAGCCCAATATTTTATCTAAAAAGCCCAGTCATAGGTCAAATTTACCTACATGGATAAATACACGTGTAACATAGATTATTTGGTATAATTTATTATTTTTTATCATTATTTATTCGTATAAACTATTTTGGAAATGAAAAAAACGCAAAATTAGAATAATATTTATTCATTAATTGGACTTTGGAAAAAAAACTATTACTAATTAATACAAAAATTTTGTACAAAATGAGATTTCGGTTTGCTTCTTTTAAACTTAAAAAATAAAATAGAAACCAAACAAAATCTTCTTTTTTCTACTAACCAATAAATGTTTTATAACAATTAAACAGTTTTATATAATATTCTTTTCTTTATAAACACTTTTAACACACAATTAAAAATTACAAAAAGCCTAAACAAAGGTAAAATTGACCTACAACAGTACGATAACTCCAATACGAAGGAACTTAAAAAAGCAACACCGTTGTCCCCTCTGGGCTTTTGGCGGGTACTAAGTTGGTTCGATCAATCAGGGCAATCGAAAGAAGTGTGCAAAAGATAAACCAGATATTTGTTTGCATACAGGTAAAAATGACCTAGATTGGGCTTCTAGGGATAAAGCGTTTGTATTGGAGCTCTAGTCCAATTAGTTCATTAATGAAGGTTAGTGGGTATTATCTGTTCACTTGATTAAACCTATAAATACGTGTCAGTATTATACATTTCCTTGAAATATCCAATCAGAGGTGAAAAGTCCATAGTTACGTCAATTTGGGAGCTGGGAACCAAAGATATTGAAATATAAGGGGATGGGCTATCGGCAGTTTTTACTGGGTGGGACTGTGCTTCCTGATGTCACCGATATTTTTAATCAACACTACTGCATACTCGTACCTTAAAAAAATCAACTAAATGGACGAATTCTTTCCGTACTCAAATTATATTGTTTACCAATACTACTGCACACCTTCGAAAAATCAACTCAATTCCGTATTAAAACTAGCACCATTCAATCCGCCGACAATCAGACGGACATCATAGCATATCACTTTATATTTCAATATCTTTTATGGAAACCACTTATTGGATAATGTATACCGCTGCTATAGGTCGCCCCAAGTGGTTCGCTACTTTTGGTAAGTCATCTGCCCTGATGATGGACACTGTAACGCTGTCCAAAATGTTGGCTAAAGAAGGAGGTAGCGCATCAAGGCATAACACCCCAAAAACAAATAACGAAAATGTTATTATATTATATGGTTTTTTTTGTCGTGATTGTATTAACATAATTTAATGATTTATTTTGTTTAGATTTTTTTTATTTTTTTACCCTCTCTTTTGGGACTTGTTATAGTTATAGTTGGGTAGTTCAAAACATTTTTATTTTCGTTTGTTAGAAACATTTTTATACAGCCAAGTACCTGCTTTAAAACTAAGCATAACATTTTTTAAATAACAGTGCGATTTCCTGTTTGAAATAATAAAAACATAAAACTGTACGAAACGTAATTGCATTGTTACTTACTAATTTTTAGTCGCCACACGCTTAAAAAACAATACGATTTCTAATACCCCATGACAAAGTAAGTTATTACCCCATGTAAGTTATTGTGTTTCTTATATCAAAAGGCAGGTAAAAATAACATCATTAAATAGATACGGGATGGGCCCCTCAGGTGCATGATTTGCAAAATAATATGCTAATGAGACTCACCGAGTATATTTCCGGGCGATTCCGGGTCCCTGTTGCGGACCCCTGCTTAGGACTCATGGAACCCGAACCACTCGTTGCGGTCACCACCCCCTGGGAACAAACACAAAACAATTATATTAATATCAAGAAAAGGTTTGGCATTTCTGCTGAGTCATTAAAAAAAAAATAACGCGTGTCTGTTGGGAATTTGTTTACAAGTATTAAATCAGACAATAATGGGTCAAAATAATAACATTTTGTGAGATAGGACCTTACTAATACTACCTACATGGATATAGGTCGATCGATTGGTTAGTCGGGTTGTCCAAAGAATCAGACTCCCACCCAGTTGTCAAGGGTTCAGTTCTCGTCTAACTGTAAGTCCTACTTCATTGCGAACCCAATATTCTTTTTAATATTAATTTTAATCGTATCCTGACGAAGAAAACTTGGTTTCCGAAATATGTTGATAATATTGATTATATAGTGGTTTTTACAAAATTATTTGTTTAAATTAAATTTTTATTTTTTATTTATTGACGCCCTATTGGTCTTTTACGTATCAAATACAAATTTCATTTACAACAACAGTATAACATAAATAAAAAAGATTACAAAAAATATGTAAATAAAGCCTAAACTCAATATAATAAATAAGAATATATCTAATGCTAAATCCACATGGATGACTTTAGAGAACTCGTAGGTACAATTCATACACCTAGGAGCAACAAAAACATTAAAAAAAACAAAACATATTAATTTTTACTTAATTACTCGTTGTTTTCATCTAGAATACGAACAATAAAAAAAAAACTCTTTCGATTTCTCATTCATTATTTACATTTAAAATATGGTGGACTAATTTGGCTTTAAATGTGTCGAAGTTTAAATTGAATATGTCAGCGACATCAGTTAGTCCATTGCCCAACCTTTGTATTCTTTTTAACATAGAATTCACAGCGAAGTTATTGTTGTAGAATAAAATATTCCGCCTTTTTGAGGGTTCCATGCCAATTCAGAATAAAGTCAACTCAACACCTCTTTGAAAACTCATTAAAAGCTATGAAAAAAATAGTTTTAAAATAGCCCATAACCCTAACCTAACGTAACCTATTTAACCATTTTTTTATATATTTTTTCACTTTTAATGACTTTTCAAGATATGTTATGAGTTGGTTTCATTATGAGTTGTCCGTTCACCATTTTGGAGGTATATGTATAGATAACAAATTTATATCAGGGCAGTACAAACTTAAATGAACAATTTTGTATAATAAAAGGAGATCAAATAGTATTCGTCTTTCAGATAATTTCGATAAGTTAAGTTTACTGCGTAAATTGACATAATTGCTTTCAATAATAGGAAAACCAATTTTGAAGTTAATACAACGTAAAAAATTATTTTGAATTTTTTCAATTTGAAAACAATGTGAGTTGAAATGAGGACACCAAATGCTTGAATTTTATTCAACGTGACTTCTAACCAAATAATTCAAATTAATGATACAATAATTTTTTTCATTCTTTTCATAGCAATAAAGAAAGAAAACCATCTTAAATTATAGAACAATATACAATTATATCGTCAATGAATTTGTTTGGATTCAAAAAAATAATACCAGGCTGCGTACTGCAAAATAAGTACTTGTAATGTGTTTTTTTATACATTTAAAAAAACCGAACAAGCACCATCTATTGAAATGCTCCAGCACTACACTCAAATGAAAATTATTTCTTGCATCTGGGATCACGTGCCCGCACGGTCTCATCAAATCAGGACTATAAAACTTTTTTCCGACTCATTTCTGAATCGCTTAGGTGCGTTTCCACTCTTTTAATTTTTTTTTTATTGTTCGTCATATCTCATGGTCCTAATTGCGTCACTTAATTATAAAAAAAAAAATTAACATACAAAGTAAATCATAATAAATTTACCAAAACAATAGCGCTGTCAAATTTCCACATTGTGGGAACAGTTTGATGCATGGCCCAAGAGACTGAGGAACACACATCACGCCGTATTAAATGTAAGTAAAATTTTACAGTTCATCCATCGCAAGAATATTACTCAGAGGCGTATCATTCGTAATATAATAATTAAAAGATTAAAAAAAGCTGTCAGCAACAACGCGTTATTTATAGCTGTTCTATTCTCGTTTTGTTAAACTTTTTACAATCTCTTCATTCCTCGTGTCTGAGCCATAAAGACGTTGTATTCATAGCAGTTGATTTATGTCGTTGTTCGTCGGTGTTAGTTGCTGTAAGTTGGTGTGAGTAGAGTATCTTTTCACTAATTAACAAATCGTGAATGACGACTTCACTTCTCCATGCGTTTAGTTTTATTTTTGTATTGACTGTAATAATTAAAATGATGGTTTGTACGAGTACAATGCATACTGGAATGTTTTTCTACATTGCGAAACCTACTTTAGAAAATTAAACTCAATTTAAATTATGTTAAAATTTAACGTGGAGTAATTAACAACCAATTAATATAAGTAATGTAATTTAGAACATGCTGATCAAGTGACTGGTCTTTTCAAAAGCTATTTCACATTGTCTTCTCAGATTACAACAAAGTAACAATTATTAGGAATCTCATCAAACACTTTAATATAATTCTGGGATTTCAACTAGGCATATTTCGTGATCCTAATTTAGACTTCTACGTCTAACAACCGTTATTCCCAACTCTTCGATCAATCAATCTGAGTCTCCGATCAGCTAAGTGATTTGTCTAAGTAACGGTCGATTCGCCTGTTGGTCTGAGAATAGCGTTGGGAAAAGCGTGTTTGTGCCTTTGAGGAGTTTGAGCCAAAATTTCGGCTCAACAGTTGATCAGTAGAATTGAGAACAACGTCCATTTTAAAGACAATTTTTGGAATTGCCATAAATATATAATATACTTGTGCTATTCATATTGTAATCCCAATCTCAAAAGCCTGTTTTTGGGATTGAGAACCAATTCGGAGTCAGTGGAACTATGGCATCACTTATTATTGGGTTGTGTTTTGTAGCTGAAGGAAGTGGGGAAGTTAAGGAGATGTGGAAAGCTATTCAGATCTGATCACCAAATACGGTAAAGCAATTTCAAATAACTGTACACAACGTTGTTCCGTATAATTGTTGACTTGGTCACTACAACGCATCGTTGAAATTGATGATTCGAAGAAAGAAAAAGACCGTTTCTCTTGCCAGATCTTTAATTTCGACGACCGGCGAACCCCAAAAAATCAAAAAGCATCACTATTTTCTCTTATGCACATCTCCAACACAATATTTTACACTCGAAGACAGGTCCATTTGTCAGCATCTCGCATGTTGCGTTGCTTCGTTTTCGGCGAACGACCTCGACTTGTTACACCTTCTTTATCCGCTCGGTAAATCTTGAAGCGAGTCTCCCTTAATATTTGAAGTTCTCGGAAGTAATCTCCGCTACAGACTACTGTCGGAGATGTTATTGAGGGAGTGATAAATGTTCGGCCTTTAGCTCTACCTGGGTTCTCGGGAAGTGGGCACCTAAGTACCTGGGTACACCTGAAGACCTGAGTGTAATGCGTACTTGCTCAAGCTGTCGCCACTCAACTTTCTTGAGTTAAAAACCACCGTAATAGGATTATTTGTGGAACATTAACAAGCTGGGTTAAACAGTGATTATAAGAAACGTATCATTATGTAATCAGTTAAATTTAAGGATTCATTTAAGTTAGAATATTAACATTATATTGACGCATAAATACGTATGCAAATAAATACCTGCCTGCAGAGTTACACACTTACTACCCATAGGTATACTGAATCGCTTAGACTTTTTAATTTTTTTATTTTTATTCTTCATTTTCAACTGCCAAAGCAGTTTGTCAGCAGGTCAATCAATATTAATATAAAACTAAAACACAATTATAACAATAAATCACAATACAGAAAATAGATACAGAAGAATAACTTTTAAGTAGCAATATAAAGGCCAAAAATTCGCAGATAGACAGGTATAACAGGAAAACTAATCATATTCATAATATACACAAGATTACAAATAATATCAATTCAAAATATCTTGATTTATTAGCCATTTTTTAAATTTATTTTTTAGATCGGTGGTGCAATTTGATTTGATTTTTATGTTCATTGGCATCTTATTAAATATGGTAGGGACAAGATAAATGAATGTCCGTTGCCCGTATTTATTTATAATTAAAGGAATGGACAAGCCCTCATTTTTAATAAATCTAGTGCCATATGTATGATTTACTTTTTCTTTGTACATTGAATCCGACAATAGGTTTTGGCATACAATCTTAAATCATTATATCCCTCGAACAGGTAATATATTAACTGACTCATATAATAATTTTATGTCTCTTCTTTGTGCATAAATACTTCTGTTTACCAAGAGCTTTGTCACAGAGTTTTGAATTTTTTGAATATAACCTATATTTGTCTTGCATGAGTTTCCCCAAGACGTTATTCCGTATCTGATAGTAGATTCCGCTAGTGACAAATAAATTATTTTTAACGTACTTATGGGCATAAAATATTTAATTTTGTAAATTCGGGCCGCAATAGCTCGTAGGCGTTTGCAGATGTTGCTTATGCGAGTAGCCCATTTCATATGCGTGTCTACAGTTATCCCCAAATATACATACGTTTGTAGAAGTTCAATGGTTCCGCATTTGCAGAAATGTGAAGAATTGTGTATGCACTCAAATGTATGCGACATAATTATAGGCCTGATGGTATGTTTGGCATGTAGAATGAAGGTAGAATTAAACTTATATACTATATTTTAGTAGGTAACTAAATCAAACAAATAAAATGCCTGTTATGTGTTTTGTATGCAGAAAGAAAACAGTATTGTTATACAATAATATAATCTAATTTTCCTTGAGTATGTAATCAATGTTATTTATAAGAATATAATTAAGGAAAACACCTCATGTTTCACAAATATTGCAAAATTCATATTTTTGACAACATTTTATTAAGAACCAGTTATTATTTACAAAATCGTGCGCAATTACAATTACTTTTATAAAGCAAAGCACTTTTTAGCGTCTTCGGACTGATCTAAGATACCGTTTGCACGGTGAAACCGGTTCGGTTAAAAACAAATTAGTGGAAACAAGTTATATAGATTTCCTAATCATTAATTCATTAATCGGTATTATTTGATGTCTGCAGCATTTCCTCATTAAATTCTACATTTGAAGAAAAGTAACAAGCTAATAAACCATCACGTTGTTTTCCCGCAAGGGTAGGCAGAGAATACGGACCGCCAATTAACTGTGTCTTGGCACACACTCCTTGCCTCTTTAACATTCATACATCGTCTCACACATTCTTCTGTTATTCTGACTCTACACATTGATGCAAGGCATAGATGATTGAATGGGCCCCTTTCTCAATATTACTCTTCATTTTTCCATCGGTCTTGCATTATTGCGAATCTTCACATTTCTCAAACGTGGTTTAATCACACTTCAATGCTACACCCCAATGATCTTATTTTTTCAGGATTCAGTCCATTTTCATTCTTCCTTTGCCAGTGTCATGCCTCACTGGCATACAGGATTGGTTCCAGAACTTCATCGTGGACTGCCAGAATAGAAAAAGCAATTAACACTTCTAATCCAGATTTCAGGTTACCCAATAATATTTAATCCGTTAATTTGTTGGCTTTTCGGAACAATTCATAGAAATCGCTGTGTCTCCCTTACTATCGTAATGAGAAATATGATCTACGGAGTTAGAAAAAATAATACGCTCTATATTTAAATGTAAAAATTAACCTCAAAGGAAGTAACGTGTACACCTTTATGACACCAAAGTTATGGATCATTATTTGAAAAAAAAATTGAAACTTTAAGGATGGGTTGTTTCAAAAAAATTGACGAATTCGTCAAATATTTGACGTTGATTTTCACGTTCTGTATAAGTTCTATTCAAGTTCTGTGATGATTTCAGTTTTGTGAAGCAGCTGGCCTACGATCATAAAAAACAGAACTCGAAAAGAACTTACGCAGAACCTGAAAATTAACTTCAAATATTTGATGAACTCATCAAATTTTTTGAAACAACCCGTCCTAAGAATTTTTTATTAATTATTTTTGCATGGAATGACAAAAAAGTGAGGTAAGAATAACGTGTATAATATAGTTGTCTAATAAAATATGTAAATGTTTTTATTTTTTTCTTTATCAGTAATTTTAGTTGAAAAAAACGTAAGGTGAGCCATTTTTAAAACTTTCTTTATGTTTGCATGCAAAAATTTTATATTTAAAAAATTATGTTTATTTCGAAATTTCAAATTTGAAAGCGTATTTATCACCTTTCAAAAACAGTTTTAAATTTTCGGATACGTTCTGAAATATTCAATGTATTTAGATTTTGAGAGATTTAGGTTCTGTGTACCGTCAATATTACCCCGGCAGTTCCTGACTTCGATTAGGCAAGGGTCTGCCGGACACGCAGGGGTTAAATACTAAGAACGGATACCAAGTTGTTCCCATGACCGAGTAGGTACTACAATGAACTTAGTCCTCCTGTTGCTTGTTTTGTAGAACACAACCGATCAAGATCACGTTTGCTGCAGTAAATTGTGGCTAACATCTTTATATTGCTCTTTACAAGGATTCAGGGGTTTTAAATCAATGCAGTTACAATGAATAATGCGTATTTATTTTATATATTCTCTAATATTATTATTCAATTTAAAAAAACATTTTATTAGTAAACAAGTTCTGCTACGTAATTACGCGTGACAGCTGTTTCGCTTTCTGAAGGCATTATCAAACTATGATCATGCCACTTACAGACGATGTATTTATATTATTTCTAGATAGGCATTTAAGATGACTTATTTCTAATTTGTGAGTAAAATGAGTGAAATTATTAATGGTTGTTATTCTATTAAAAGTTTCCGCAATTTTTGCTTGTTTAAATTCAAGTGAAGGTCGTTATGTACTCTAATCATTGTGTGAATTATTCCCAAAAGATGACTGTGGTCTTATTTTCTGGCATACTAAGTTTTTGAAATTGGTTTGAACATATCTGGTGGAATACCTTCTCCGACCACTTCTTTATTTTTTATTATGCATTTTATTTTCTCTCTATTGTTACTGTGAATATTTGCATTATATTATTACTATTATTTTAATTTTTAATTTTTAATTTTTTTCGTTATTTCTTTTATCTCAGGCTTCCTCAACCGGGTGCAGCTCTTATTTTTATTTTTATGTAGTAACACTTTTATCACTATATATTTTTTTCTGTAGATTCCAGAAGAATTATTCCACAGGCTGCCACATTTATTTCTTTTTTGTATTATGTTAATATAAGCACTTGCATACTGCTTACTAACCCCGTATGCATGGACATTGGAGGTCTAGAGTCGTTCAAATAAATGTAGCTTTGTTTAATATAAAAAAATAGAGTCTTGACCTGTGCGGTGAACGCCATTGGAATAGTGGTGGGGTCTCCTCCAATGATTGAAATGTTTATTGTAACAATTTAATCATTTAAAATAATATTAGGTATATTTGCCGCACCATTCAAAATTGAAACGTTGCTTGGCTTTTAGGTTGGGTGTTTGGTGACCAGATCTAAATAGCCAAGAACTTCTCCACCCTCATCTCCCCAATCTCTTTCTCGTCCCCGCTGCCTTCAGCCTCACGATAAACTCCAATTGAGGACGCCACAGACTCACTGGTTCCAGGCCATTGGGAATATACATAATCGCGTTGAAACTCTGTATTTTGACATTTCGTAAATAAACAGCAACATAAAATAACTAAACTGACAAGATAAACTAAACTTGTCCCAGCGAGAAACTATACTTCATCGACGTTCGTCCTCTTTCTTCTCACGCGTCTTGTTTGAAAACGAAAAAGACAGAAGATACCAGAAGGATGACGTCACGTTGGATCTGTCGCTGGGACTAGTACAAGTATTTTATTTGTTGTTGTTTGGAACTCGAACAAAAAGTTGAAAACTCCTGCAATTGAGTGCGGTCTATTCACAGAGCTAAAGCGTTTCGTTGCGGAGGTAGAACTTTAACGAATGATACGGAGTTTGTGGATCCGATTTGTTTACTTACAATATGCATAGATAAAATTATTTTTAAAAAAGCATAGCGATAAAAAAGCAAAGGTAAAAAATATAGCTGGGAAGATTTCTGAAATACTGAGTTTTCATATCGTTGGGTAATTACTACAAATAGGTTTTTTTTATTTATTTTTACATTAACTCCACACAGGAGACCCTGAGGAAAATAATTTCCCTCAGGGCCTATGTCATCTGGGATGCTATGTGGAGGGTCTTTTTGAGGTGCCGAAGGGATAGCTAGTTCCTCAGAGCATCGTCCATTGAAATACCTGTAGAACAGGGATAGCATTCCCAACCGACGCTTGTGCTCTAAAGATTGGTTTAGAGTATCTATCAAACTGACCGCCCGTTTTTGCGAGTCGAAGGTATTTTTCAAATATTTTGGAGCTCCAGACCAGAGGTGGCTGTCAAATTCGACCGCGGGGCGCACTTGCGATTTGTACAGGGTCAGCAGTTGTGTACTATTTAAGTATCTGCGGGCCCTGTAGTGTACACCTCGTTTTTGGGAGGCCAATTTAACTCTCGGTAACTCCGAAATCAGAGTTTTTGAGTTGCACACTTAAGCATAACACTATTTCCTCATCTACGAACGCAACAAACAGAAAAATCCTAATGCACCGGGAATCATCAAGTTGTTTGATTATGTTTTTTGTAGGTATATCCAAAAAAAAAGGTTTCGATTAATTCTATAATTTCTTACCACCAGAGCGTTAACGTTTTTCCATGTTTCAATTAGGCAACCAGACTTATCTGTTTGTAGCACTGAAATTTGTGGTATTGTTAAGTTGCTTGCGTTGTATTTTTATATGTAACAACTAGGTAAGTCATTCGTAAATACATAAAAAAATTATTAGCCATCATCTTAATTCCGAAATATAAATTTTACGGTTTCCAACACATCATCCTACGATTTAATAATTCTTATCAGTGTAAATATACAAAAACCGATTTATCAGATTTATTACCATCTTAAGATTCAATCTCCCAACAACGCTGATTTCGTAGTTACCTAGTTGTAACAATTAACCCAAGATATTAGTGTAAAAAACACTAATATCTGTTTAAAGTTAACCGCAGAGTTGTTTAAAGTTTTGTTTCTGCATTTTTAATGTTTTTGAGATCAAGAAACATAGTGTTGTTTTGATACGTTGCATTACATTAAAAATTCCGAAAATTCAGAATTTTAACTCAACAAAATAAGCCAATAAATAATCCAATACAAGATTTTCAATTTTTAATAGATCAGACATTGTTTTTCGGGACCGTCGAAATAAATATATATTAAAACGGTGGACGGATTTTTTTTTTTTACATGAGCTCCACACAGGAGGCCCTGAGGAAAATAATTTCCCTCAGGGCCTATGTCATCTTTGGGGATGCTGTGTGGAGGGTTTTTAAAGGAAAGGAGAGTTCTGGGAATGAAAAGGGTTTAAGGGGTCATCCGCCTCCAAGACCTAGACAAACCTCACCCCATGAACCCGGGCACCCCTGCTAAGCCACAAAACGTAGCGAACCACTTGGAGTGACCTATGGCAGAGGTGTCGGTAAATAAAAGTTCCCGGGGAGGCGGTACCCATTGCGCCTCCCAAATTGAATTAAACACAAAATCTACCATTACTTACTTAAGGTATAGTTTATAGATAAATTACTAACACTCACAAACAACAACAAAAAAATTGTTAAATGCCGCAAAAAGCAAGAGAAATACAAGGAGCGGTAAAAACACGATTAAAAAAAGGTGCAAGTTACCAATGAAAAAGGCACAACAAAAACATCGTATCCATCAGAAACATTTAACAATTGCCAGCTTCTTGAGGCGATCAATAAAGAATAAAGCTCAATAATTATGTTGGGATATTATTATATCAAAAGGAGATGTTAGTGCTCAATCATTGGTCTGACATGGCATCTTGAAGAACTCAGCGGCGGAGATCTGTTCGTGGAATTCACCATCGGCCCGGCTATGGCAGTGTACTGTGAGTCTGATCCCTAGAGATGTAATTATTCGACTTTTGAACAATACTTTAACTGACGTCTAGTATGCTGAGTGGTGCTGGATGGCGGATGATGGAATGCAAGCTGCGCGGATGAATGGTAAATGGAAGATAAATTGGTGTGAGTATTTATACTTGATGGTTATCTGACATCTTCTGCAATAGTTATGGTATTAGTATGTTATTTAAAAAAATTATTACAAAAGTTCGCTATTAATAATTGAATTTTTTAATTATTTTTTTTTTTATTTACTGGCTTGCCAACCGAATAGATAACATTAAAATAAATAAATTCATTTACATTCTCAATATGGTTATACCGATGATTCCAATATGTGACACACCATTCATCTCATCATTCTAAGTATGACTATAAGTTTTAATACATAATTATAATTAAATTACAAGTAGGTACATAAAACAAGGAGGATCAAAATCAAATATTAGTAAATACATACATACGTATTTACGTATATTTATTACACATATACGCGTACTACCTCTCTACACATATGTATGCATACATGTACATACACACACGCACATATATTTACATGTATACATAAATTATAGAGCCAATATATGTATATATATGCATACATGTACATAAACACACGCACATACACATACATTTATACACATATTATAAAGCCAATGCAAAAGCAGGTGAATGATTCAATAATTACAAAGTGGCTCTACGTAAGGAGATCATCAGGTGTATGGAAGTATAAGTTCCTTCTGAAGGTGATTGAATTCGAATGATTTTTAAGGCCGCACTCTTGAAACGCACAGCGCTGAAAAAGAAGATGGAGAGATATGTAATTACGAGTGTTGGACAGAGCGCGCTAATATGTTTAGTCGTAGAATAGCAGCGAAAATTGCGAAAAAGCTTAATAAAACATGACTCGTTTAAAATAGAGCAAAAATCTCGTGGAACGTATCTTAAGTATCATTTAAAGAAATATTGTGAATTTTTTCACAAATATAACTTGTAAAATAAAAGAAATAGACTTGTTTAAAATAATTTTCGGAGCATACTTTGCGATTTTTTTCTATCGAGGGAATTTCATATAATTTGCGTTTCGGCGTGGAACGTATCTAGATATTATCTTCAAAAATAATATATATATTTTTTTAAGAGCTTAAAAACTTCAAATGTTTAGGTGAGATATATGAGAAATCGGCCGAAATACGAATAGTAGACCCTTAAACCGCCGTTTTGTGAAAAATCACCTCAAGGGCGCTATAAATATTTATGATATATTTTTGCAATGCTCTATCTTACTTCCAACTACAGACTCTAAAAACTATTATTACAACTCATGGCTAACAGATTGCATCCACCGGTTCGATTGGTGTATCACTAATGCAAAACAATAATATGTACAATGCTTTTGACCAATGAACGTGATGCTGCATTAACCTCTCCACGAGTATGAACGAAACAGTTCGGCGAAGCGAAAAAATGCTCAGAAGAGTATGGACGAAACGTTTCGTCCGCGGCCATTATTCAAATACCGTCATATTTAATGAAACTATTTGACTTGAAGTGGCTGCTATTGACATCTGCGCGTAGTTTGTTAAGTTTTGGAAGACAAACCTACAATACCAACTTCACAGTTTAAGTTTAAAAATTCTTTTTGCGTCATTTAGCGGTCGTCAGAGGAACGCTGCAGTTTTTTTTGTATGGACATGTTTTTTTTCGATGTTGGTTTATTTTTGTAAATTGATGTCGCAGACGTTTTAATTCAAAACAAAATATTATTTTTAGTTAATCTATGATTTATAAAAAATTATTTAAAAAAATTACCAAAAAAAAAACTCACTCCTCATGTATAGTTTTGTTCTTCAAAACTCACTCGCGGAGAGGTTAAAATTTAAAATATAGAAATATCTTTTCATATAAACGAAATTTCAAAAAGCCAAAATATAATGGCGAATTTCTTTATATTGACTGTTATAAATAACACAAATGACAGCGTTTATACATGAACATGTAGGCTTTCATTAGTAATATTTTTTTAATAGACGAATGCGTTATTGTTTTGATTAGTAAAGCCCTCAAAGATTCATAATTCATAAGCAGCAAAAGTTCCTTGTTGAAGGAATTAGTGTCACATCTTTCAATCATAACACAAGAGAAACGAGCCATGATGTTTTTATTACAGAATTATTTTCCGATCAATTAAATAAGTTACTTGTAAGAAGGAACCTCAAAAGCTTCCGTACAACAACCACATAGAAACAACCACGCAATCAGCAGGGCACTGTATAAAAAAGTTACAATATTATTATGCGATGCAATCCGTTGTTAAGGATTTGATTGTTTTTTTTATGAAGTGGTTGGATTTGTTTGATGTGTAGGATGCTGTAGTGAGCTGCCTGCATTTCTTAATCCGAATAGCAATGTCTGAGATTATAGGTTGAAGATTGATGTCTCACTTGTAACAAACCTGATTTCGGTTTCGACAATTCGAGCGATCTTTACAAGGTTTGATCCGAATGTCTTGTATCTTTATGGTGTAATCTTAATACTCGATCATAACTCTGAAATGATCGTATACACAGACTCGGATAAGTTGAGAATTACGGTAGACGGTTGTACGATGCTGATAAGGTTATACACACGAAATTAGAGCTACCTCAGGGTAGCCACATAAAACAGACAAATTCCCAGAAAAATTCCAAACTTTCGGGAACAATTGTTAAAAACTTATGGACATTTAAATCCCATGTTTAGTGATAAAAAGCAAAAATAAATAAAATACCTAATGAGGAAACTAACTACATCTTTAGATATCCAAGACATATTCTAAATAAAGATTTAATCAGAAAGACGTACTCTGTCTTCTCCAAACAATAATACAATATGGCATTATGGAGTGGGGTGGAACTTATAAAAACAGACACAAAAATTTATTTAAAAAATATTTTAGTTAAACTATACACATATTCGTTAGAAATTCTGTCTAAAGAATTTAAAGTGAGAAAACCAAATGCAATTTACTTCTACCATGCAGCATTACAAATTTATTTCTAGAAATAAAGCTCCACCATTTAAAAATAATGGAAATCTCACACAAACTTCAATTCTTCAAAATGTAAGAAAAAACAATGGGGCAATTCATTTATAAAAATCTTGGAGCCGTTTTTATAAATTAATTACCAGAAAGTTTCAGCAATATACATAACAATTAAAAAAAAAAAAATAATTTCACATAAAAACCTCACTGAAAATTTAAACTGAATAATCTATAATCATATAAATAAAGAAATAACGATATCGTAATAAAACATTCCCCTTACACACAAGCTTGGCTTAAAGAAAATAATATCCCATTTAAATGCGATTATAATAAACAGATAGAAAAAAATTTAAGGTTCTTATAATCAAAACTAGTTGATTTGATCGCGATACATTTTTCACAGTCAGTCGACGACCAAATACAATTTAAGAAGAATGTTACAGGAAACACTTACGACGTGATAACTCTGATTGTCAAACCGATCGACTAATCGATTACTCCAGACAAAACCGGTCAAAACTTTGACTGACAGCCACAACCGTAAGCCTGTGCTGAACAGTCACATTTATCAAGGTGTCGTTGGACCTGACCAACTATGGGCTTATGAACCATTAATTGACTGGAGACCGCATTAAAATTAAACAGAAATTCTCACTACAGATGGTTTAGGCGGAGCTTCCCCGCTCAAAAAGAAGAAGATGAAGAGATATGTAATTAATATTGGACAGAGCGCTCTAATATTTTAAACGATAAAAATTGAAGCGAAAATTATGAAAATGCTTAATTAAACATGAGTCGTTTAAAATAGAGCGAAAATTTCGTTGAAGGTACCTTAAGTATCATTTAAGGAAACATTGTGATTTTTTTCACTGATATAACTTGTAAAATAATAGAAATAGACTTGTTTTTAATAATTTTCGGAGCATACTTTGCGATTTTTTTCTATCGAGGTAATTTCATATAATTTGCGTTTTGGCGTGGAACGTATCTAGCTAGATATTATCTTAATATATTTTCTTAGTAACATATATTTTTTTAAGAGCTTAAAAACTTCAAATGTTTAAGGGAGATATGTAAGAAATCGGTGGAAATTCGGCTAGCAGCGACTTAATAAAACTTTGTAACCATTCTCGTTCAGATATAACAGATATATTATTTTTAATTTTTAAAAGATGTTAATGTACCTATAGATTACAACAGTTATTTTCGATATTATTTCAGTTAAACTGAGACCAGTTTCATATTTTAAATGCATTTTCGAATTGTGTTACATTCTCATACAATGGACTAATTTCCGAATCGAATTGAAATTACAAATTTAATATGAACTTTTTTTATTGCAGTTCATTATTTATTTCAATTTAAAGCAATTTTTGCACGGTTTATCAAACCTTGCATCCGGTAGCAACATACGTAGATAAAAATCAAGGTAGAAATATAAAGCTCATAATAAACCTAATAGAAAGCATAATTTTTTAATTTATTTGCATTCGCCGTTGCCGTCAACAAACGCACAATACCGAACAGAAATACAATTTCATAATCAATAATAAACACATGAGTATTTATTTTTAATAATGTTGTAAATATAAAACGTCTCGATGTAAATACATTACTAAATAATATGTAGTAGAAAGGTTCAACAATAACAGTCGACAGATATTAAATAATATCCGCTATCTTAAACTGTACGAAAATCGGTACCAAAACAGAAAAGTCCTTTTTCAACCCCGGAACAATATGAAAATAGTTGGAAACTGGACGAAAACAACTACGTGTAAAACGTATTTTACTCTTTAAAATTTAATTTAATTTAATAATAATTTAAGTTCTGCGAGTATTTTAATTTTTTTATTATTGTGACAGCTTTTTGGTTTACAAGGCCATTTTCAAACGAATGGCCTACAAAATTCGGCTTACAAAGCCATTTTCAAACTGTCGAAAATGGCGTTGTAAGCCGAAATAGCTGTCACAATAATACAAAACAAAAATACTAGAACTTAATAAAAACATTTTTTAATTTAATTTAAATTAAATTTGCCAGAAATTAAATGGAGTTTTACGAATTAAACACAAAAAAAATAAATTAATAAGTCTTTGATGCTATTTGGGCAGCTTAATTTGAATTGGGATCAGCTGAAAAGCGTGCCGTTAAATTAAATAATATAACCTTTTTCTTTTAGAAAAAATTTAGAGGTAAAAACGTTTTAAGGTAGTATTAAAGCAAGGATTAAGGCCATAGATTTGTGTGGTATCTACTTTTTGTTGAACATTTAGGAACATCCATTTTAAAGGTGAGCTTTTACCTGGTGAAAATTCGATGGGCCCAGCTTTACGGTAGAAAAAACATATCACTTTATTTATGGCATAAAGTGATTTTTAAAGAACTTTCGAACACTGATTAACAACATTATTAGCGATCTGGAAGCAGAGTTCATCCCGAGGCAGTAACATTGGGCACGCGGTCAAAAAACAAAATGTGGGGCGGAATAATGGCGGGATCGTCGTAAAATAAAACAACACCGAAAATGCTGTAAAAAAATAGACCGGGCAACTCTGGACATAAAAGGTAAAGGCGGCTCAAAAAGCTTGACATTAAAACAGAAATGTGGCAACTTTTGTCATGTGCCCAACCTTTTGTGAATTATCGTAAATCTAGATATTGCAGAAGAATATTGTCCTATTTATTAATTATAAATACCCTAATCAAGGAAATTAGTTAAATGAATCGTCTCTTTTTACTTAAATAAAATCGACATATTTACTGATACTTGAATATAATAGAACAGGTTCTTACCTAAATTATTTTTTATTTATTTTTTAATTTGCCGGCAACCCGGACGTTCATTGAAATACAATATCATATACAAACAAGTAAGTAACCCGCCTCACTAGACTATGTCTTTCTGACGGGTACACATATATGCATGTAGACGCATATACACACATATCTACATACGTATACGCACGCATGCACATAATCATACAAATACATATAAAAACATAAGTATATAAAATCTACAAATTTTTTTTGGAAATCGTTAAAAGGTTTTCATGTAAATAGTTTCATGAAAACAAAAATCGAAAAATAATTATTGGTAATTGTTAAAAGGTTACCACGAAATGTATAAAGCGTCATAAAAACCAAAAATCTAAAAAGGAAAATGTTTAAAGTTATCATGGAAGGTTAATGGTTTCATAAAACCAAAAATCCAAAAAGAATTATTGGACATAGTTGAAAGGTTATCATGGATTGTATATAGAATCATGAAATCAAAAATTTATTTGAAAATACAAACGACTATTTTTGATATCATATACATTGTTTGTTATTTGTATATATTTGGACTAATGCATTGTTTCGTAATGCTTTCATACAAACGAAGTATTGAATTCCGTAAGTATTTATCTTTATTATTTGGGCACAAAGTTTACACCGGCGTTGTAAAAGCGGGTTCCCTACATCAGATAGTAATTCAAAAAATTACTAGAGGTCATCTAAATTCTAAGAAAACAATATCTCGCAATAGCTTGCAAGCGTTTCGATAAAATTTATGCGAAAATTGTAAAAATGTTTTATAAAACCTGACTCGTTTAAAAAAAAGAAAAATCTCTCGACAAGCGGTTATTTGGCATTTAAAGATATACCGTGAATTTTTATATCCATAACATGTTAAATAACAGAACAAAACATGATTTCAAAATTATCTATGCACGCATTGCGATTTTTTCCTATGGAGGGAATTTCATTTAATTACAGTTCCGGCTCTACAAACGTAAAGATATTATCTTAAAAAATAACATTTATTTTTTGAGAAACTAAAAAATTAAATGTTTAGGAGAAAAAAGTCATAAGTCGGTAGAAATTTAAATAAATTGATTGAAGCGTTTGAAAATACATAAAACGGTTTAAATATATCAGGTATATTAGTTAGTAGTAACTATAGTTAATAATATGATTGAACATAGTAAATACATGATATTTGTACAGATCTCTTTACGATTTTTTACAAAAAAGGCGTTATACAAAACATCGAAGTATTATTATTATTTTTAAATGCTTTTAAACACATAAAATAAATAATATTAACCACTCAGGCTTTTGTGAACAGCTCATATAGGTCTCGTAAAAATAGTTCTAACTCTCACGATGAGAAATATTATCTTACAGTGTTGAAGAAAGAAAATACCATGTGTAATATTCAAATTTAAAAGTTAGCCACAGAAGAATTAAAATGTACACCTCTATAAAACCAAAGTAACCGACTGCAATTAGAAAAAAATTAACTAATTTTATTATGTGTCTATAAAAAAAAAATATTAATTTTTTTCTAAAAAGTGAGAGGACGAAAACTTTAAAAATATATCTGTCTAATGAAGCGTGTGTATATTGATTTTTTTTTGTTATCAGTTATTTTATTTAAAAAAAAAACGATTAGTGGGTAATTTTTAAATTTTTTATGTGTTTGACATTAAAAAAATCAAACAATATAATTTGAAAGCGTATTTCATTACCTTTCAAAAATTGTTTTCGGATGCGTTTAGAAGTCTTCCGTTAATTTGAATTTTATTGCAAAGCAGAAATACTCTGTCAGATTGTGCCAGGGAAGGATGAGGGATTAAAATTTTTATGTTTATTATACATAGGTATGTGCACCTATATCACAATGGTGTATTATGCTTATAGTATTTATGTTCTTGACTGATGAGATGAGCTGGAGGCTTAAGATAAGATATGGCCTCGAAAAGAAAGGTTTTAAAAGATTAAAAATTAAATAAATCTACAGCATCCTTGAGGTGATTTCATAAATAAAACGCCACTGGCTATTTGAAAATCATCCAAATATCATTGTTATTGTTTATCTCGACTCGTTTACGGAACCTTCTATAATAATTTAGAGCCGTATTTAATAAATTCTGAGCGTCGAAATCCGCTTTTCGACTTATTATGTTCCATATTCCATAGAAAATTCAACAATCCTAAACTTCATCCACTAGGTACTCGAGGAACCCGTTTTGATCCACTTGAAATTTACGCCGATATTCCTCAACACAATCAATAATAATGTTTAAGTACCCAGCAAGTAATAATGCAGAATTTTGGTTTCCCAGCCAATACATTGCCCACAGCTATGTGCTTTGTTAAACAAACTGAAGTACGCCTTAAAAAACATTTAGCAAGAAATACAATTACAAGAAATACAAATGGATCATTTCAAACAGATGAAGCAAATAAATTAAATCGAAATACCATTCTTTTAAGAAAAGGCAAGCATTATAAAAAAGGGTAATATATCTGTAAAAAGCACTCATAACATTTTATATGAATTGACGGTATGTGTGCCTAGCTTCATAAGCTTCTTACAGTAAAGGTTCATAAATGGGTACGATTGTTTAGGATTACCTGATGATTTCCTGCCGAAGGTAATAAATAATAGAAACGAGAAGAAAAAAGCTCCTTTCAGGAGAGCTTTCAGTTGAAGAGCGGAATATTAAAATAAACCGCACGGATTGTGCTGTAATTTAAAATTTATATAAATATGTGTAATGCCACACAAGAGTCCCAACTGCTCTCAACCGCATGAAGCCAGTGAGACTATGGAATCCCAAATTGTGAAATAATATAATTCAATCAAATAAAATTTTCTTGCTAACGCCGGGATTTGAACCCGCGACCTTCCCTTCGACCACAGGGGCATTATTATAATAATGACTACATAACAACAATTTTGGTATTTATACAACATACTTTAATATAAATTATGTAATCTGTGACTGTGAAAAATGTGCCTCTAAGCCTTAGTTTAGTTACCCGTCGTAGGTACTCCATAATTTAATATATTTTTAAAATAATTAATTTGAAAATTATTATTTTCTTAACCTTTTTGAATTTATTATTCGTAATAGTTTCAAAATCTGTAAAAATGTATAAATAAAACAAGATTTAATTTGTATTAAAAAAACCTATGTGAATATCATTAATACGGTGAAAAGCCGATAGATGTCGCTAATGTCGACTTTTAACATAATTTTTACGAAATATCGAAACTACAATTTTAGGGTGCCTGCTTGCTGTTCGCAGGTATGAAACTACTCATTACCGACTTGGACCATATGTCACGGTGGACGAACCTCCGGGAGAGGGATGCCTTCCTGAGATCAGGACACAGACTACATACTCCGCGGGTACCGATCCATAGGTTGTCAGATGAAGGGGCTAGGGATGGGACCCGATGCAATTGAGTAGTAGTTGTCAAGTCTAATTAAGTAAAACAGACGAAATAGAAACGTTTAAGGTCCACAGAAGGCGGCATTCGGTGTGGGATCATAATTGGGAAGGTCTAACTGGTGAGAGACTTTTAGAGACTTGGGTGAGTTCGGAGCCTGCATAATGAACACAAACAATAGGTGAAAGTATAGCAGGTTTGCGCCATACATTTTGACTTTACGTGAAGATTGCGAAAAATCCTATTTTTTGTATTATTTCGGCGTATATTATTTCAGTAACATTATTATTATCCGTCATATATTTAGAGACTTGGTAAATTCGCCAGTCTCATCGAAGCAAAATGATTTAATTATTACACTTTTTACCAAATTTGGGAGGTTTGTGCGATGCGAACCCACATAAATAAATTACCTACCTGTGTACATAGCTAGGTAAGTAGTGGGCACACACTAATAGAGTTACCAATTATACATCTATTTCCATATCTAATCTTGTAGAAGTCTTGAATTCATCTTGAATACAATTATATCATCTACGATAAACACATATTTCTAGTTAAAAATAGCAACTTCTATTAAAATTCAACTCAAGTTAGGTAACTAAAAATAGCATACGTGCTTTTATTAAATTGTTCCCATTATAATTTATTTAATTTTTTATGAGAAAACACTCTTTTTAAAACTTTTGAAGGTTATTCCCATCAACGTAATATATCATTGAAGAAGAAGATAACACTTATAATCCAAATGAAAATATGAAAGAAAACAAGACACAGAAAAACAGAAAAAAAACAATGGTCGCAACTGGGACTCGAACCCAGACCTCTCGTCTAACCGGGACGGCGCGTTTTTCCAATTTCGCTATTGCCACCTTCTGTCAAACCGTCATATTTGTCAATCTCATATTTCAAATATTTAGAATCATTAATATTATCTTCAACTAGAAATTGGAAAAACGCGCCGTCCCGGTTAGACGAGAGGTCTGGGTTCGAGTCCCAGTTGCGACCATTGTTTTTTTTCTGTTTTTCTGTGTCTTGTTTTCTTTCATATTTTCATTTGGATTATAAGTGTTATCTTCTTCTTCAATGATATAATTTATTTATTTACATTATTGATACCTTTGTCACCGGGAGACTATTAGATAAATTAAATGTTTGTATAATACACATAATTTGAAATAGATAGGTTCTTAACAAGTTTGTATAATATTCAAAAGTGGAATTAGAAACAGTACAAATTTTTATAATATACAAAACTTGAAATAGGTTCATTACAAGTTTGTAGAGCATACAAAATTTGAAATAGGTAGGTACATCACAAGTTTGTATAATTTGAAATAGGTAGGTACTTAACAAGTTTATATAATTGAAATACATAGATACATTACAAGTTGGTACAACATACAAAATTTCAATGAGGTAGTTTGTATAATATACGAAATTTGAAATAGGTACATTACACGTTTGTAAAAAACCTGCATAATTTTAAATAGGAATATTACAAGTTCGTATAATATAAATAATTGAAACAGGTACCTAAATGTAGTAAAAGGTAAATTATTCTAGAAAGAAGAAGATACAACGGAATGACCAAAGATTATAAAATTTTAATAAAACCTACTTTTGTGTACAGAAATGTCAACAGGATCGACTTATAGCATAGTGAACTAACTCACGGCAATTTTTGAGTTAGAGCTTAAATTGAGGGCACCAAATCATAATCTAGCTCTGATGGAAAGAAGAACCAAACAGAGAAAAACTATCTATGAT
The DNA here is from genome assembly GCA_936435175.1 of Glyphotaelius pellucidus. Classification (NCBI taxonomy): domain Eukaryota; kingdom Metazoa; phylum Arthropoda; class Insecta; order Trichoptera; family Limnephilidae; genus Glyphotaelius; species Glyphotaelius pellucidus. The sequence continues at coordinate 7,154,439 of OW386554.1, read as the reverse complement.
TGGTCAGGACAGTATTTCTCTGATTGGTTCTCTCTGGCAGAGCTAGTTTATGATTTGAAGACCTAATTTCAAGCTCTAACTCAGAAACTGCAAAAGGTGAGTTAGTTTACTATGGCTTAAGACGATCTAACTGACACAATGAAAATATTTTGTTCCAGATATAAAAAAATACCTAATGATGTTAGTACGTTAGGTTCTTACCGAAAATTTCGTTTTTATGACTTTTTTGTTGAATTTTATATATCCTCTTTTATGTAAAAAAGTAATCTTCAAGTTAATTTCATAATCATAAAAAAAATTTAAATACATTGACTTAACTGAATCCTTACAAAAAGTAAATTCCAACAAATAACTAACATCTGTTGAATACGAAAATTGAATACAAAATGACATTTTTAACCACGTAATTACATAGAGTGTGTCGTAAGGTTAAGTGTTGATAAAAAATTAAGCCAAAAAATAAATTAAAGCATGAGATAAATAAATAACTAACTAAATATAAATCGTCTCATTCACATATAAGTATTTGATTCACTTGATTATATATCATTACACTATATCTATCTAGGTATATCTATCTAGGTATATCTTAACATCTAAATAAACAAGGAAACGTAAATACCTACTTGTTATCTCTTGTTGACAATCTGACGAACACAACACATGTATATTATGTTAATCTTTAAATCAACAATTTAATATATTTTTGTAACGAACACTTTCACTATACAACACAATATTATATTATAATTTTCGTTTACCTGATAATCAGGTAAATAATCATTGATTGATTCACACAATTATTTTCCATGTCACTTTGTACAACTTCACAACACACGAATCAACAAGACACCACAAGAGTAAAAATTTACAGTAACAAATTATCACACAGTAAAACTTATTTTCAAACTGTTGCAATATTTTTAACCCTGTTTGAAAAACTTCACCCGCTTTCAAATTTCGAATTCAGTACGCGGGTTGATACAAAACAACTTTACGGAGTCTGACAAAACAACCGGCACACGCGGCGGTTCGCGGCAAACTGAATCAGAGAATCACTCTTCTTCTTTTCACTCCATAACTACTCCCTACTCCCTACCCTACTCCATACCTTTTCATTCTACACTCCAGTCTATGCACCATCCACCATGACATCGTGGGTCCCTTTATAAATCGTATCCATTATGAAATGTTGTCTCTCTGCGCGGAACAAGCTTTCATATCATTGTGTTCTTACAACTAGTTCTTTCAGTTATATTTTACAAGAAGTAAATTATTAGGGATAAATTTGTGACAATAGTCATTCTACTTTTTTCATGATTTTTTTAAAGTTGATGAAACTTGAATGCGTCACCATTCAGGCAAAAGTCACTATATGCAAAATTTTTAATGCTACAGGTCTAATATTATTTATTTAATATAAACGGTATACATATACCATAAACACGGATTACCTATCACAAAATCATAGTTAAATAAGAAATAATAAAAAAGAGTACAACAGTTAATTATGGCCTTTGATTAAGAAATGATAACAGAGATACGATTACATATAAAATTCTATAGTGCAAATAAAGTTAATACTGATTGAAAATATTTGATAGTATAGCCTTCTTGTACCTAGCTTCCGTGCACTTAAATAGATCTACCACATCAGCATATATATTAGTAACTTCATGTAATCTAGGCACAGGCGAGTGTTTCGTATACTAAGTCCGGTTATTGTAGCATTTAAACAGGATTTTAGAACGAGTGGCTCCCGTGGGTATATATGTAATTCAATGAGCTTAGTTAATCAGGACTGTCTATTCTACCATTTACAATTCTGAACATAAATATTAAGTCGGATATAATTCTTCGATCTGAGTGTTAATAAATTTAATGTTTTCATCAAGTAATTATAGTTTATGTTTTCAATTGGAATGCCGAGTTCAAAATTAATGTATCTTAGGACGGGTTGTTTAAAAAAATTTGATGGATTCATAAAATATTTGATGTTAATTTTCACGTTCTGTGTAAGTTCTATTGAAGTTTTGTGATTATTTCAGTTTTGTGAAGCAGCTGTCCTATAACGATATAATAACAGAACTTGAATAGAATCTACACAGAACGTGAAAATCGACTTCAATTATTTGATGAATCCATCAAATTTTTTGAAACAACCCATCCTTAGAAATTTATGTTGAATTTTCTCGATTGAATCTGAATATATTTTAAAATGGGGGGACCAGATCTAGGAGTTATATTCGATTTGACTACGTATTAAGGATGTTTACAAAATTTTTAAAGTTGAAATATTCCTAAAACTTCTTTGAAGGCTTTTATTTTTTATCTATTGGAACGAGGGAAGATAACACTTTTCAATTTCAGTTACATACACTTTAAAACCTTATTTCAAAGTTTGCATAAAATTATGTGACGTCTTTTAGGTTTTATATTTGCAGAACTCACTAAACGTATGTTGTGATTTGGTGATTTTGCCTGAATAGGGACTTGGCTCTCCTTGGCTTTTAGAGACATTGTTAAATTAGTTCAAATATGTTTATGTAAATATTGATACATAATCACTAATGTTTACGAATATTGATATCGATGACAATAAGCAATAATTGTAATAAACGAAATTTACAAATACATTTTAAAATTGTAAAAAGTTACTTATTGTAAGAACCATTATTGATAAAGGTTAAGTTTAGTAAATATGACCTTGAAGAGAAATTTCACTAAATTGCGCTATCTAAAATATAGCCCGTGAAAGATCATGGGATATCATAATGATTGTAGGATTTGTGAAGTTGAATGTGTTAAAATTATATTTGCCCCAGAATCATTGCCTTTCAAAAGTGGAAATTTACCTTACGAATGTAAATAAACTTGAAAATTACGACTTCTGCCAAACATTTAAATAAAAGAAACGCAAATAAAAAAATAACAAATTTATAACTGATTTATATTACGGTTCCAATTTTGAAAATTAACATTTTATGGAAACTTGAATAATTTTACGCATTACACAGAAGTACACAGTAATAAGTAATCACTTCACGCATGCACCCATGCACCGACAACCTAAATTAGTAGGTTTCATTTTGTTTTTATTATTATTTTAATGTAACCAATAATAAATAGCACAAAGATAAAAGATAAAATTGCAGAATTCGCTTTCCATGTTAAACTGTTATTCGAATGTTTTTAAAAGAACTGCAACAAGATATTTAAAATCAATATATATGTGGGTGATATAAAACTACCTGCAATAGGAAATATGATACTTTTTTTTCCGTAGAGTTATGCAAAAGAAGATAATATCAAATATCAGAAAATATGAAAGCTTCCAACACTCTTGGGATGCCGGATGTTAGTAAGGATATGAAATATAAATAAAATATGCCACAACAACTTTGTTTTACACTACAATTTTATGAATATAAACTTGAATCCGATCGGCACTTAGAATTTCTACCAAAGCTTTCAAATTACGTTATTTTTTAAGATAATATTCACACATTTGTCACGTCGAAATGTTAAGATCGATAGAAAAAAAATTGTTTTGTAAAAGATCTACCCAATTTAAAAGCCCTATTTTTTTTTACATGAATACCGCACAAGAGTCATAACTGCTCCCGTCTGGAGCCAGTGAGACTTTGGCGTCCCCAATTGGGGTATTTTGTGAGGCTGGAGGTAGTGGGGAGGGGAAGGAGATGGAGAAGAGGAAGGTGGGAAATACCTGGCTATTCAGATCTGGTCACCAAACACGGCTAAAGCCATTTCAAGCATCGTTTCAATTCTGAACGGTGGTCTTACACCAGGTCGATACTGAGAGTATCTTTCACTCTGGAACGTGCAGCAAATATACTAAACATTTTTATATTATTATATAAGCCTATAAAAGAGTAACAAATAAATAAATATGCTTACCTACAACCTTCAAAAGTTATTCCAATAAATTGATTATGATGATTTGTTTTGCCCTTGACATAACATAAATTTGTCGCTCTCCGTGAAAATATATTTAAAAAATACTGAAACAATAGTATTGTAAATTGATTACTCGTTCGGAACGATTTTTAATTAGATACATTTATTTTGTATCATATCTTTTGTGTGATGTCACTCTCCAATTAGGTAGACACTAAACAATAAATTTGTGTGAGGCAGAAGGGGGTGGGAGGGTATGGAGATGGGGACGAGGGAAGTTAAGAAGCCTAGCTATTAATATCTGGTCACTAAACACGACTATTGCCATTCCAAGCAGCGCATTTCGATTTCACTAGGGTTATCTTAGAGTAAGTATCTACACAACATTGCGAAAATCTGAATACAATAAACAGAATAAATAATATTTAATAATAACATTTGGATGATTTATACAGCGCTGTTTTGGTAAAGAATCACCTCAAGGGCGCTGTACAAACTTACAATATATTTCTAAAATCTAGAAAAACTACAAACTAGACAAACAATTAAAAACAACTTATGGCTAAAAATTACATCCACCGGTTCATTCGAAAATATATGTACAATATCTCGAACAATAGACACGATGCTGCCTAAAAATGTATACAGGACCATACTTACCTGGGAGGTCGCATGAAATTAACACTGTTTATTGTCTATAAAGAAATTTAGATAGAGCTCGCACGCAGAGGACATTATTGTGAACCCGAGTTATATGCATTTAATCCTAAAATATATTTTAATATTAGTATATAATATATTCTTTAATGAGTGTATTTTGGAAATCAAAAGCAACATTTTATGGTGGGCGGTAATTAGTACAAGGATTTGGTCTTCCTACATGTGATTCGTTAAGAGACAGATTGATGTGTAAAGATTCAAGTAATTTTAATTCAATAAGAAAAGTGTGATTAAGACATATCATAGGCAATACAAGTATGATACTCTCAGAGAGGTATGTTTTAATTAAGTGTATGAGAGCCCAAACGATAGGTTTTTAATTTGGACCTAAATTCTGTTGGGCTTGTTATGTCATAAAGTCAAGAAAAAGTACCATTCAATACTATTGATTTCCCGCTTTCTCAATACGACGTCATTTCCAACGAAACCCAATAAACATACATTATAATATAAAGCACAAAACCAAATAAAGAGACCGCCATTGCATTAAGAAATCGATTATGCACTGAATTCATTTCATGTTGTGCGAACAAAGCAGTCAAGCAAACTGACCCTTTATATTCAACAAGATTGAGACGTCCCTTCTCTACGGGAGACCCGAGTCCCATACGACCATCGACCAAGTAGATACATTATACACAACACATAAGACTCGATACATCGCGTCGTGTTGATGCCTACGTCCCATACCACGAACATTCTGCTGTGTAGCGAATACATAGATGGCGGTAGGTGAAAGAGGCATACCCCAAGGATGTGGGCTGATACCTGCGTTGGACTGAATATACTTTTTTAAATATCTGTAAGGCTTGGGGAAACTTGCATTAGCTAAACGGAGTTATTTGACTGGGAGAATGCAGATATTATGGGATTCACGCGTGTTAGACGATGAAAGGTGTGAAAGAAGCTGTGAAGTTATCGGTTAAGCCGCTGGACTTCAGATTCTGTGGTTGCGGATTCATTTGTCATTTATGTGAAAAAAACATAGGAAATTGCTCACAGATCGGTTGTTACCTCTTACTCTTTCAAAATAATAATAAAAATAGCAACAGAGAAAGAGAGAGGTTGCAAAGAAGCTTTCAGCGACAAGGCCAAACTTCACAACTTTAATAATAATAATAATATTTGGCTTACTTATAATGTGCCGTTTTCATGAAAAGTCATCTTAAGGGCGCTGTACATATAATCATATAATAAAATAAAATTAATACGATAGACTTACAATTAAGATTTAAAATTTTAACTTGTGACTTACATCTAAGACTTAAAACTGTAACATACATATATTTTTATTTTTGTATATGAATACCGCCCTAGAGTCCCAACTCCTCCCGTCTGGTGCCAGTGAGACTATGACATCCCCACTTGGGATATGTTGTGAGGCTGAAGGTAGTGGACAGGGGAAGAAGATGGGGAAGAGGAAGGTGGGAAGTACCTGGCTATTCTGATCTGGTCGCCAAACACGGCTTAAGCCATTTCAAGCATCATTTCAATTCTGAATGGTGGTCTTACACCAGGGCGATACAGAGTGTATCTTCCACTCTGGAACGTGCCGCAAATATACAATATATTTTAAATGAATGAATTGTGAAATAACACAAATTAATTAAATAAAATTTATTTGCCACGTCGGGATTCGATCCGGCGACCTTCGGAATGCGAGTCAAGAGCCTTACCGCTGGACTACACCGGCCGGTTACGTCGACTTCAAAATTATTGTGTTTTACAAATGTAAAGAAAATAAAAGTAAAAATATATCTAAATTGCTCTGTAAACAACACATTTTAAAGTGCTTATTATGAATGAAAATGGATGTTTATAAATAAGATAATATAATAAGGATTAAAATAAAGGAAAGGACCTCCTAAAAATGATTTATTTAAAACTTGATAAAGATACTGTCATCTCTGATAAAAATAACATGACGTCCCTTTGATTAACCTTTGTAGTCGTAAGGACGAACCGACCACATCGGTTAAAAAGGTTTTATTTTATTTTAAACCCTTCCAACCTCCAGGTAAACATCAATATTCATATTTTTTCAGCCTCTACCAATACGGAACGCGATCGAATATTTTTAAAATCCTTTAAATGCTATATGCGGATTATTTTGTTTGGTACTTTTTAAGGAAATCAGAAGACAATTGTCTTACTTTTGTTTTATTTTGATTATTTGTGTTTATTTTATTACTGTTTTAACACGCTACTGTTGATTATGGTTACCTTTGGTCAGTAGATAGATTTCTGCAAAAAAAACTACAGACTCGGTTCAGAAATGCTACTTCAATCCATTTGATACATTACTCCAACTTTATTGGAAAGTTACAATCTTTAGAGTGCAGAAGGCAAGTGGCAGTTGGATCTAGAGGTGTTTCAATGGAAGGTGCTACGATGAACTAGCGTCCGGACTTTTTCATGGTCGGGAGGTAAGCCAAACGCCATTAATGAATTGTGCATGGTCGCTTTTGAAGAATATGGAGAGAAATGTAATTACGAATGTTGGAGAGAGCGTGCTAATATTTGAAATGATAAAATAGAGAAAAAATTTGTGAATTTTTTTGAAACACTGTGAATTTTTTGCATACATATAACTTCTAAAATAAATGAACGTGTTTATAAAAGGTACGAGTTTAGGTTTTCACGGCCATAAGTATTTTCGTTATTTGTTTTTGGGGTGTTGTACCGTGTTTCGCTATTTGCCCTGTTGATGGACACTGTAACGCTGTCCGAAACGTTGGATAAAGAAGGAGGTAGCGAAACACGGCATAACACCCCAAAAACAAATAACGAAAGTGTATATAATAATTTTCGGAGCACGCTTTGCGATTTTTTTTTATCGAGGGATTTTCACGTAATTTGCTTTTTGACGTAGGGAACGTCTAGATATTATCCTAAAAAATAACATATATTTTTTTAAGAGTTTAAAAACTTCAAATGTTTGAGGGAGATATGTAATAAATCGGTAGAAATTCGGGTAGCGGCGCTTAAATACAAGATTTAACGGTTTTTGTGTGCCTTCTTCCTAAAATATGAGTCTCATCGAGACCAGGAGCTCTAACACGGTAAAATTGATAACTTTACAATATCGGATCGATAAGCGTAATTTCCGTTGATTTTATATCGATGTCCCCATCACGGTTTCACCGTTGATAGCCAAATCGATATTGACAGGGAATAAATAATAAATTGAAACACGCTGGCAACGCTGGAGATTTTCTATGAATTCATATTCCGAAAAGTCAAACGCATTTACTTTTTGACACTAAACGGGAGTTAATAATTTGATCAGAACATTAGTCATATTTTAACCACTTTAGTTCTCAAAGATCGAAAGGAATAAATTGTTCACGTTTTAGTAATTATTTAAGTCCGTGGATTGCGTAAACGACTTCTTTTGATTCTAAATGCTTCGTTGGTTGAACTTCGTTTATTAATAAATGAAGGACATTATTTAAACAAATGGGTAAATTGTCAGTTAACCGAAGCTTATCTAATAGGTGCTATGGAGTCCGGGCTAAAATTTATCAATCATCTGTCGGATTATCTCCTACTTATTGTTGACCGTCATTGATAACTAACCAAAGATGGCAGATTTGGTCAATATCGTATTGATATAGGGTTTTATCGATCGACAATGCTAGACCACCTGGGTTACGCTCGAAAATATTGTTCACACTGCACGTTCACAATAAGGAACTCCAGTCCAATATTGATGTTTTTTTTATGAATAATGACCTTCTAACAAAACTGCATATTTATTTTTATAGTTAGTTTTAATAGTTAAAATAATTGTCAAAGTTTTAATTTTCCAAGATCCCCCTAAAACCACCGTACCTAGTGTGAATCGGTGACGTCATCATTCTCCAATAGTTTTATTTATTTTCAACAGGTGTTGTCATTTTGTGTGGAAGAATCAATGGAGGTGTCAGAAGTCGAGGCGTTTTTTATTCAAGATTAACTGCTTTAATATAGAAAAACATTAGATAAAATGTCAACATCTCGTCGCACCTATTATTAAATTGTACCAAAGTGCAATAATACATCTGTGACCGCACTTGATAAATATTTTATTAGTGTTTCACGATCTGCATTATAAATATTATATGTAGGCAACTGAAAAGATGTAGCGGCGAATCAGCTGTTCGACGTCCGCCATTTTAGAGTTCGAAGTTCGGAGCTGAAAAACAGTAAGTGTTCTAAGAATTATGGAGAGCAGTGACGTCAGCACTAAAAATACAATAATACCAACTCGACAGTGTGTTTTAATATTCGCAATTTAAAATGAACTTTTTAATAATATTTTTAAAACTCTACGTTTAATAATATTTGATAAAACTTATATATATAGAATCAGCGTTTATTGGTCTATATGAACATATTTTTTTAAACCCATAATATTTTCACTGGAGTTCCTTATTGTGCCTACGATAAAATGAACGGGCAGATACAAATGAAAGCATCGAATATCAAAAAAAAAGTCGAAGGTGTCACCAGTGTATAATTTGTGGATATTAAAATAATTCATTCATTGGTAATGATATAGTCCCGCTGGCTCCCGGCAGTTAGTAGCAGAATGTCTGTGGTATTAATATGAAAAATGTATCGTTCGTTCATTGGCTTCTTCTTTTGGTGGCCTAGAAAGTTAACCATATCAAGTTATATTATGTGTGTTTATTTAACCCTTCTAAGGCCGTCCGCAATCAAACTCGGTTGTCTTTTTTTAACCTTCCGCGGCGGACCGCGATACGCGTTAATGTCCCGCCGGGCCCGCCGCGGAGCGTTCGTCGAGATGAAAAAGATTCGCGAAAAAACAAACCGAAACGAAATACAAAAGTGCTAATGAATTGCTAATGGCTTAATCTGCACACAAAGGTGCCCCCGAGGCCCGCCCGGAGGGCACAACTGTCAAATTTATCGGAAATTGACACAAAAAGAACAAGTCTGCGAATGGATGAAGGATGAAGACATTATTAGCGGACGTTTTAATTACTGGCCAACTGTGTCGAAAATTCTTTGATGATGGCGATTTAGGTCCCTGAGAAGACTTGTATAAATGCTACGTAAGGTTGGTGAGTTTGCCGTTGGTTTTTCTGCGTATTTTATAAAATAGGAATACATATATTTATATATTTTTTTTACATTATCTCCACACAGGACGCCCCCAGGAAAAAAAATTCCCTAAGGTCTCATGTCATCTTTGGGGATGCTGTGTAAAGATTAATTTATGGAAAGGGAGGAGACGGAGTTCTTAGAAAGAAAACGGTATGAGGGGTGGATAGGAATCTGAGGGTCAATGTGTTCAAGAATGACGAACGAAAGACGAATGAATCAAATCCTCCCACTTCGGTGCAACGCGATGGGTCGAGAGTCCGGTTGGAGAGGTCAAAAGGACTCCCTCAACAAATCTGGCCCGCCACACAGTAAGTGGGTAAAGAAACCTCACCCCATGAACCCGGCATCCCCGGTCACCAAACGTAGCGAACCAGATGAACCATTGAGGTGATTGTATAATAATAATAATTTTCGGATAATTTCTATAGCGCCATTTTTGTGAGAAAATCACCTCAAGGACCTATGGTAGGGGTATTGGTTATCCAATAAATGGTTCCCGGAGCAGCGGTACTCCTACCCGCCTCTCAAATTGCAAAATTATTTTAGTCTCATTGAGACCTTTACTTAAAAATATGGTTCACATGGCATGTGCAAATTGAAATAACAACCTCTGTGGCTCTGCGGTAGAACCATAAGCTCCTCAGCTTCTTGAATTGTGGCAGCGGTCGCGGGTTCAAAATCCGGTGACTGCAAATATTTTATTTACGTGGATATTTTACACAATTATTTCACAAGTTGATAAGAGTAGGTTTGCATGCAGAAGTGGTCGAAGCTCTCGACTACGAATCTGGATATGGCGGGTTAAAATCCCAGAAATTGGAATGTTAGCATTGAAATGGAATCACAAATAAGGTTGAGACACAGAGTGTAGCAAATTCACGGATTGTAATTCGCAATGTTTCTTTATTTAAGAAAAATATTTTCCCTCAGGGCCTATGTCATCTTTGGGGATCTTGTGCAAAGGGTCTTTTCGAGGAGAGGAAGGAATCTCTTCGATTATCTCTTCCCATTATCACATTACGGCGACAGATTAACCTTGTTATTCCAAACGGTCGAAATGTCAACCGTGTAAAAATGGCGCGCGGTTGACCGGTGTCAAAGGGATCAATGACGGTAGTCCGATCAGTGACGTAAGCATCTTCCATTGTAATACCGGTCGAACAAGGACAGCATTCCTATCTGTCGCGTGTGCTCTAAAGTTGCAATCCGTTTGTTTAAAATAGTACTTTTTTGTAATGTGTTGGTTCTTATCTATTATTTATCGACCTCAAATAAATTATTTTTGTATTAATAGTTAGCAAAAATAAGAGATCCATGTAACCAGCTAATATTTCTCTATCATAAATTTCGAGGAAAAATAATTTGAAGCATGGCTTCATTATTTTTAATTAAAAAAAATCCATAAGTTATCAGAACGACAGCCAAGTCTGTAGTCACCGGGAGAGAATTATGGCCTTTATGATAAAAATATGGAGCTTTTAATAAAATTGTCAAAGGTGCGAAATAACCTAATATGTTTGCTCGAGAAAATGAAAAAATTATGTGATGATTCGGAAAATGTTAGGGGTAAAGTACATTTAAGAAACCATATAATTTTTTTTTTGTTTTTTAAAGGAAGAATTTAATGTCGTTTTTGAGTAAAATTTTCATTTTGTTGGTCACTTTATCACTTTTCTATTGTTTACTATTCTATGCCATACAGTCTGAGGGGTCAGAAACTGACTTTACTTTAAATTATGGGTCGGCAACCTTTTCTTGTAAAAGGGCCAAATATTTTATGTGAGGATTAGTGCGGGCCACACTTGGGTCACACATCATTACAGAATACTTTTTTTATGTGGATACCTCACAAGAGTCCCAGCTGCTCCCGTCCGGAGCCAGTGAGGCTGAAGTTAGTGGGGAAGGGAAGGATGGAGAAGAAGAAGGTGGGGAAGTACCTAGCTATTCAGATCTGGTAACCAAACATGGCTAAAGCCATTTCAAGCAACTTTTCATTTGTGAATGGTGGTCTTACACCAGGGCGAACTGAGAGTATCTTGCACTCTGAAACGTGCCACAAATATACTATTTCTTATTTTAAATGAATTAATTGTGAATTTACACAAAATAATAAAATAAAATATATTAGCGCACGTCGTGATTCTATCCCGTGATTCGTCATGTGCGAGTCAAGAGCCTTACCCCTTGACCACGGAGGTCAATCAATGAGATTTTTGTGGTTGCATTTGACTTGCAAGGTTATTTTAGCTAGCATTTTTGAAGTAGCGACGCGTAGCATTGCGTCTAAATCCGTTAACCGAGGACAGTGTTTGTTTTTTCGATATTTCAGAATTTAAAAAATTTGCTCCCAAATATATGTATTACCAAACGCCCCAGGGGTGGTTTAATCGAATTAATTTCTGAGATTTTTCTGCATAAGGGAGTAGGTATGGCTCCTACCCGTAATTTTATCCTACCGACTTTCTTTTTGGTATGCTCGGAATGAACCATCTGTGTCAGAACACATTGCAATACATTTCTTCAGACTGATTCGCGGATGGTTTGAAAACTCGGCTATCATAGAGAGTTTTCATTGTTATCCATATCTCCCGGCTTGCAGGACTAACTTGCCAATGGTCATGCCGGTCGGGAGAGCAATCTTGCTGTTGTATAGAATCAATTTTATTCGGATATTGACATACTTAGAGTCAGTGAAGCTGCCTTTAAAAGAAAACCTCTATTAATGCAGTATAGTTGATATATTATTTATTTATTTATTTATTTATTTAGTATAGTATAATACATTTATAAACATTATTTATGATATGTTTTGACTGTCCAACTAGGATGATTCCCGTTTTAGAACAGTCAACTTAGGATTAGTGTGAACATATGGAACATGATTTGTACAAAAAAAAGGAAATAAAAAGAAGAGAAATAATAAAAAATGAAGTTAGAAAGTTTAAAACATAGTAACAAAAGTTAAAACATAGTAGTTAATATACATATGGGTTCTTAAAAACTTATATTTTATGTGATACTTTTTACGGCTCCATGCATGCATTGAGAATAAATTCAACTCAACACCTCCCTAAAAATCACATATAAAGCTATGAAAAAAAAAATCATTTAAAATTTGCCGATAACCCTAACCTAACGGTTAAGTTATTAAAAAAAAAAAATTTAATGTTTTTCATTTACTCACAAATAATTGCCCAAGTTGCCTCTAAAATCATGAAACACTAAAATCTTTAATGGCTTATATTTTATAAATAAAAGCAAAAATAAATAAAGTAGCTCACATCCGTACTAGATATTTGATATACCTTTTGATTACAAAAATAATTTTTCAGTTTGGTTCGGTAATTTGATCTCAAATCCAAATTTAAGATTTGTATGAAACTGGCCGAAATCGGCCGCGCATACGTTCCTCTTAAGATACTTATATTGTATGTTGCCTTAAATGAGGTAGGTATTACATACCAGTTTTGGCAAAAGTTCATTGGATGTCGATTGATATTAGGTAATCCTCACCTGAAACAAAATAAAGAACATTATTAGTTTTTTTGGGAAGGTTCAGATGGTTGAATTAGAAGTATGTAAAAAATCACAGAATTATTTATTGTGGGTAGCTGTCCCCAATGTTCCCCGTACGGTGAGCGGGAGTGCTTCCGCACACAATGTATGTTAATAATAATAATAATAATAAATAATTGGACAATTTGTAGAGCGCCGTTTTTGTGAAAAATCACCTCAAGGGCGCTTTACACATTATTTATTTAATATTCTTAGAATCTATCTAATTTTATTATTTACAAGTAGATACAGAAACATACTTACCTGGCAGGTCACTTCCGATAAACACACTTTTTTAGAAAGTTTATGCTTGGGGATGATACGACTTTGCACGTGGAGGACATTATATTGAAAACACTGGACATTGCATGAATTTACCTTTGCTACCCTCATCACTGTTGCTTTTACATTTATAAGAAGATTAATGCCAAAATTGAATTAATATTTATTTTGAAAGACTAGTGAATTTCTCTGGGACTGGAAATTTTCATAAAATGACCTTTACAAAAGATTAATAAGAATTTGGTTATATTTTACACAATTAGTTATTTACAACGTGGCGGGCCGTGAAGGCGAAGGTGAAAGGTGAAAGGTGAAAGGTGAAAGGTAATCTTCCTCACTCCTCTCGAAGAAAGTAACATGTCACCGGATTCAATTGCCTTCAAATTAAACATGTTGTTTTTAATGTAAACGTCAATGGCTTTTTTAAAGAACATGTTTTTAAATTTGTGCAATTCCGTGACCTTCTTGAATTTAGATTATTTTATGAGGTGCAATCTAAAAACAAGCCACCGATAATATGCAGTACAACAACTAAGTACTTTAAAAAGAGCTTCGCTATTCTTGGAGTTTTTTTCTGATATTTAACAATTCTCAGTGTGGGTATTTATGTATACTAGTGGTCACCCAGTGGTCGAAATTCGACCATAATTATAATGCCTTTTTTTATAGATTTAATGTATTTTTTATGCATAATTAAAAAAAATAGTTTTATGTAAAGTCGGTTTACGGACTATAATTTTACATTATTACGTCATATAATAACGATGGAGTGGAAGAGAGATAAATGCGTCATAAGCCGAACGCTTGTTTCGCGTTCTCGCTTGTACGCTCGGCTCAGGCGGAACGTGACAATGAATCATGCTTTTTCGTGCATGCAGCCGGCGTTCATCGATTTATAAGAGTTACCACGTCAAAAATATTAGCATTTTGCACTCCCACTTCGTATAAGCTATAAGTGTGCGAAATTTCATACTCCTCCTTCCGCGCAATTTTCGTAAAAAGGGGCACAAAGTTTTTGCTTCACGTATTAATATACTGATGATACATCCACATAATTAGGATAAGAAGACCAACCAATTAAATATCCGAATATATATTTAAAGTATACTTTATTTAATTAATTTTAAACGCCTTGATGGACTTTTACACTATTATATATTTTGCTTGTTTTTCTGCATTAGACAGGCACTGCAAATTTTTTTTAATGTTAAGATAACAAAAGATAAATAAAAAAAACCGAACACATAACATGATATATATCAAGTTGCAAAGGAAGGTTCGCTGTGCAATGTTTAGAGCTGCAGTGAAAAGATGATCTTGAATGCGAGTAAAGTTTTTAGTTCGGTAATTAATTTTACCAATAATTTATATGATTTAAAAACGATATCCCCTTTTCTGCTAAAACTCGCTATCAGTCTCTCTCGCCGATAAGGCAGCAAAACATTGATCAGGAACTCTCTATACAGCTCTCCTACTCCAATTTGCATGGAGGACAAGGCTCTTCCACTCCTCACGGTGCTGCGCTGCGTGGAGAGCCTATGACACAGACGTACTGGACGCCGGCGATACTTGGTGACTTCAGTGCATTGGTGACTTTTATCTGCTTCTCCCACCTTCCATTTTGTGACTATGAGTTTCTGCAAGATGGAGCTTTCAGTTTAGTGAGCTTTGTGTCCAAATATCTTTAAATTACATTACATATTTGAAGCGTTTTGCGGACGCCGAGCTCCTGAACACATTTGCGCCTCTGGCTTTCCATGGAATCACGAGCACTTTTATTCAGCTCGCTTCTGCTGATTTGATTAATTTAACTTTAATTAACATTAAAACAGCATTTACAAGGTATTAAAGACAAAATCATCCCCTTAATTAGCGTATATTACCTAGTCGAAGGTCGCGGGTTCGAACCCGGCGTGCGCAAATAAATTTTATTTGATAAATTTGTGTTATTTCACAATTTATTCATTTAAAATAATATATAGTATATTTGCGGCACGTTCCAGAGTGGAAGATACTATCAGTATCGCCCTGGTGCAAGACCACCATTCAGAATTGAAACGTTGCTTGAAATGGCTTTAGCCGTGTTTAGTGACCAGATCTGAATAGCCAGGTATTTCCCCACCTTCCTCTTCCCTATCTCCTTCCCCTTCCCACTACCTTCAGCCTCACAACATACCCCAATTGGGGATGCCATAGTCTCACTGGCTCCAGACGGGAGCAGTTGGGACTCTTGTGCGGTATTCATATAAAAAAAAAAAAAAAAGTCATAATTTTTTTTTTTTTTACAGTTAATACCGCACACATAAAGATTTGAACTATTTTAGCATGGGATTTGTGAAAAAACATTTTTTTTTTTTTTATAGTTAAAACCGCACAAGAGTCCCAACTGCTCCCGTATGGAGCCAGTGAGACTATGGCATCCCCAATCGGGGTATGTTGTGAGGCTGAAGACAGCGGGGAGGGGAAGGAGATAGGGGAAAGGAAGGTAGGGAAGTACCTGGCTATTCAGATCTGGTCACTAAACACGGCTAAAGCCATTTCAAGCAACGTTTCAATTCTGAATGGTGGTCTTACACCAGGGCGATACTGATAGTATCTTCCACTCTGGAACGTGCCGCAAATATACTATATATTATTTTAAATGAAATAAATTGGGAAATAACACAAATTAATCGAATAAAATTTATTTGCGCACGCCGGGTTCGAACCCGCGACCTTCGGATTGTGAGTCGAGAGTCTTGCCTCAGGACCACGGAGGCCGTCAATATATCTGTTGCCAAATAAATTTATAAAATATTTAATAATAATAATAATAATAAGCCTTTTTATTCTGAACTTTTGTTAGGTATGAATTTTGGCATGTTCTTATTTTTTTATAATAAATGCCGAAGTTTGCCTCTTGGCATAGGCCTCCTCCAACATTGTCCACTGGGACCTGTCACGCGCTTCTCTTCTCCAATGATGTCCAGCCGTGAGTTTTAGATCGTCTTCCCATCTTACTTCTCTTGCCGTCTCTGGGATACCAGTCAGTGACATTTTTACACCATTTCTCTTGTGGATCGCGGATCATGTTACCTGTCCATCTCCACTTTTGTTGGTCCATTCAGGTTACTATATCAGCAACTTTAGTTTTCTCTCTTATTATATTTATTTATTTATTCATAAAATTAACACTTTTCGGCTTTTACACAATAACATAGATAAGGTATAGCAACAACATGAAAAAACGTCAAGTGAGCTTGTATATTTAAATTTTACAATATTGCAACAATGGAAAAACTATATTTAGATATGATATATATGCAAATAACTTAACTTAAGAGGTACTTTGAAAATGTTTAATGGTAGGTAAATAATAATATCACAAGTTAGGAAACAAACTTTATTTCCAATGAAACAATAAAATTTAGAAAATCTGTGCACAAAATAAAAAGAATAGCCACTATTGTAAGGTAGTACCAATATTTGTAAGTTAAGAATACAATTCATGTCTCCTTATATACAAAATAAATAAACTCATACATACAAACACAGAATTTATTAAAAAGTCCTAGGTACACAAACACTTTCCACGAAAACACGATAATCTACATTTAAACACAATCCACACTAACTACGGTAAACAATCCATTGGTTGCGAGGGGGGCAACTCATACAATTGCCTCCCAACATTAAAAACGAAGAAAAGCTTGGTAAATTTAAAAATAAAATTATTAATTTTTATTCTCGAATAGCGCTGTATTATAATATTTAGTTTAGTTTAATGTGTTTAATTATTTCTAGTTAAATAATTGAAAATGTAATTTTCTTTTTAATGGAATTAAAAAAAAGCTTTTAAAAGTATGTTTTATTTAATCAAAGAGCGCTTAGATAGTGCCTCGAACACGTATCCAATATTAAAAGATTTACCGAAACTGAGTGCACTATTATAAATAATTTACACACGGTTTCAATTTACCCATTCACTTTGTGAGTGTTGCTCTTCTTCGGTGCATCATTGGACTGCTTCAAGGACTTCTTGGACTGGACAAGTGTAGTAGAAAAGGTACGAACAACTTCTATAATTTGACTGCCAAAACCAAAAACTAGTATGAAAAATATAATATCCCCTGGATAATATTTAAAATCAATATTAGTTAAGACTTATTAAATTTAACATTTTTTATTCTGGAAGAAAATTAGTTATTCTTTTGCGTAAATTTATTAGAGATTGTTTTCTACCAAAATTTTTACTTCGTCACCAGCGAAAAATTAGTGAATTTTATAACTATTTCGTTGTTAGTTGTTACTTTTGAAGATTCACGTGACGTAACACGATTATTTTATACGGATCACAAAATATTACATCATCAAAGATATCGATTTCGGTTTATCCGTCGGATGGTTCTAATAACTCTGACGTGCTTTAAATTAAGATATTTTAAATTTATGATTTTTCTCAATTGATTAATTAAAAATAATATAGTTTATTTGCGGCACTTTCTAGATTGGAAGATGGCTTAAGCCGGTTTTGGCGACTAGATCAGAATAGCTAGGAACTTCCTCTGCCTCATCTCCTTCCCCTCCTCACTTTCAGCCTCACATCATACCCCGATCGGGGATGCCATAGTCTCACCAGCTCGAGACGGGATCAGTTGGGAATTTTGTAAATATAAAAAAGTGAAGTAGGTTCAGTAGAGTACAAACAATTTGATTTTGGCATCAAAGAATTCCTTGACTCTTGTGGTTTAGGAATCGAGCACTTTTGTAAGAGTGTGTTTATACATTTTATGTTAGAATTTATATATATTTTTTGTCAATTTTTATTGTATTTTATCAATTGTATAGTTTTTTGAAAGTCAAAAAATTTTATTTTTCAAATCGAGTTTTTGTGGACATAGTACAAACCAAACCTCAGCTAGCGAATGTGTCTGTCGATTCTGCGCGGCGAAGTGGCGCTCTCCGAAGTGTGCGTGTGGGAGTGCTGTTGTAACATTAGGTACATAATATAATTCTGCGTATACACGAATAAATCAAAGCGCCATGGGGCCAATTCGTACGCGTACACGCAGCATAGTATATTTCACATTAATTTGAATTTAAACGATGTATGAATGTGAATGAGCAAAGAGTGTCACGACCGAGTTGTTTGGCGGTCCGTCATCTCTGCCTACCCCTGCGGAAAAACGGCATGATGGTTAGTTAGTTATACGCATGACTGTGCCGCTTACTTAAGGCCCCGTAACCGCTCTCGAAAGAAGAAGATGGAGAGATATGTAATTACGAATGTTGGAGAGAGCGCGCTAATATTTTCAAAGATAAAATTGAAGCGAAAATTATGAAAATGCTTAATAAAACGTGACTCGTTTAAAATAGAGCAAAAATCTCGTGGAAGGTATCTTAAGCATCATTTAAAGAAACTTCGAGATTTTTTTCACAAATATAACTTGTAAAATAATAGAAATAGACTTGTTTATAATAGTTTTCGGAGCATACTTTGCGATTTTTTTCTATCGAGGGAATTCCATAAAATTTGCATTTCAGCGTGGAACGTATCTAGATATTATCTTCAAAAATAACATATATTTTTTTAAGAGCTTAAAAACTTCAAATGTTTAAGGGAGATATGTTAGAAATCGGTCGAAATTCGGATAAAGTAGTTATAGTTGTGAAAAAAAAATTCATAATGTTTCTTGAAATACTTAAGACGCCTTCACATACTTAAGACGCCTTCTACGAGATTTTTGCTCTATTTTAAAAGAGTCGTGCTTTATTAAACATTTTCACTTCAATTTTATCGTTTAAAATATTAGCGCACTCTGTTCAACATTCGTAATTACATATCTCTCCATCTTCTTCTTTTTGAGCGGGAAAGCGCCGCCTTAATACTTTTATTCATTGTTATTATCGTAATTGACAATGATGAATGTTCGCCGAGTAATTTAAAAAACTCTAACAAAGTTGCAAAAAATATAAGACGGTTGATAAATTCCCGATATTTTCTCGTCCAATCTCACTTGCGACCCTGACGTCGGGTTATCGGCACCACCTTCACCTATAGGTAGATTATAAAATTATTGTTTTACATTTCAGATAAACTGCTAAAAATACACCGCAATGTTTTTGTATGCATTTTGTTGTTTCATAATATTAACCCCTCAGGCCTTCGTCTCAGGCTAATTTGTTCGCTTTTGGGAACAACTCATATAAATCTCATAGAAATCGTTGTATCTCCTTTAGTATCATGGTGAGAAATATGTTCTAAATGCGTTAGAAAGAGAAAAATCCATGCTTAATGTTAAACTCAAATCAAAAAGTCAACCACAAAGGAATTAAAATGAATTTATTAATATTTTTTAAATGAAACGACAAAAAGTGGGACTATATACATTCGTCTAATAAAATATGCATGTTTTTTTTTCGTTTTCAGTAATTTTAGTTTGAAAAGCATAAGATTTAGAAATATTCCATTTATTTGAATTTTATGACCTTCTGACAGAGTATGCCCGAGGTCTGAGGAGTTAAGGTGTATTCATTATAGATACATACTAATAAAAAAAAAACGGGATATTATAGTTGTAGAAAAAAAATATGTTTCATGTTTATAATTGATAGAACAAATCATCGGACGGCAAACTAACGTGGACATTTATTTTTTACTCGAAATACGCTCTGACATCGTTGGTTAAAATCCTTCGGGTACGTTATACCCTGTATTTATATTTCTATGTTAAATGTGATGATGGTATTGCATTATGTAAAAGGTACTAACCGTGAAAATATTACGAAAATAAAAGTACATTTTAAACACAACCACAGTTCCTTCAACTAAAAAAAACAAACGGCTAAAAAATTCAATTTTCAACAACCATTATTATAAATTCATGATGAAAGAGAAAGGGGCCTTTTTGCCCGGAGCTCTGTACGCCAATATTTCAAAAAGTCAAAAGTTCCTTCAAAATCATAACATTCTCGTAATCGACATTATACTCCCACATCTAAGAGATGATCATCCCGAGAGATGGGAATCTAGAAATATTGACAAATTTTTAGAATGCTAATGAAGAATGTTTATTGATGTGTTTCAGATGGTGAACTTTCTGATGATAGCTGGGCTGGCGGCCGCTTGCTTTGCGGCAAGTGTAAGTGCCCAATATGCTGGCACTGACTTCCGTTCTTGTCTGGGCGGGTCGTGTTCTTCTTCGCCACGCCACTGTCCAGTTGGCACAACTTACAGAAATGGACGGTGTCATACCTTCACCATCTCTTGCCCAGCAGGATCGATCAATCTAAACGGAGTTTGTGTCAACATTCAGCCAAATTGTCCACAAAATATGGTTTACAGAAATGGACAATGTGAATTCATCGATATCTCATGCCAAAATGGAAGATGTGTGATTCAGCGAAGATGTCCACAAAATACATTTTACGTAAATGGACAATGTGAATCCATCGATATCTGGATATCATGCCCACCGGGATCATACAACCAAAATGGAAGATGTGTAACGGATGCGGTAACTTGCCCACCGGGATCATCTATTCAAAATGGAAAATGTGTAATGGATGCGGTAACTTGCCCACCGGGATCATCTATTCAAAATGGAAAATGTGTAATGGATGCGGTAAATTGCCCACCGGGATCATCTATTCAAAATGGAATATGTGTAACGGATGCGGTAACTTGCCCATCGGGATCAATTAAACAACATGGAAATTGTGTAGTGGATGCGGATTTTTTAACTTTATGAGGGTACAGGAGTGGGGAAAACTTGAAATTACATGTGTTCAATCCTGCGTCCGTATACCGGACGCAGAATGACTGTCGGACGCAGGATTGAATGAAAGTGGCATATTAGAAGTAGCCGCATTGATAACGGGATATACTATACATACTTTACAAATAATCAAAAGACCAAGCATAGAAGATGCTTAGATGCATAGACGATGCTTGGTCTCATAATCCGCTCCTATAAACAATTCAAAGACCTTATTACTTTAAAAACAATTTCTCGTATGATCGTAGTATCCTTGAATACGCATCTCAAGTGTGGAACCCAGGCTATGCAGTACACAAAAATAGAATTGAAAGCAGATTTGTAAGGTACCTCAATTTCTGCTCTTTTCGATATCATGTTAGTAACGAAGATTCTGCAAAGTTCTTCAAAATACAGACGTTAACTTGTCGAAGAAATATAGCAGATTCGGTAATGTTATTTAAAATTACACAAAACTTAATAATAGTCATGATCTTCTTCAACGCCTATCATTCCATGTTCCAAATCGCAACAGCAGACAGTCGCTTACTTTTAATCTCCCTCTGAAAGACCAACTCTAAACAGAACTCATTTTTCTACAGATCCACACATTCATTTAACTTAAATTATTACCACATTGACATGTTTAACTCGACGTTACGTGGCATAAAACGAAAACTCACTAAGCAACATGACTCAAACTAGGAAGTTCAATCTACCCCTCCCCCTTCTTTATTCCCGTCCTTAGCCTCTTTATCCTAATCCTACATTTCTCCTCACCCCCCCCCCCCCTCTCACATATTATAACAAAAAAAAACTTATTAAGAAAACACCTTATAATGTCACACCTTATCATTTACTATCAAAAGTGGAAGTTCATAATTGGCATAATTTAACTATTTTCTTATTGTATTATTTTGTAATTTATGATTTGCTGTCAACTTCCCTAAATAAATAAAATAAAACAAATAAAAAATAAAATTAATTATTGTTGTATTTTCAAAGGTCTTGTTTTTCTTTCTTTACAAAATCAATTCCTCTAATGCAAATTACAATTATCGCGGGTTTCCCATTGTAAAACATTGTATCTCTGTACTTTCTCCCTTCCCATATTCGAGTTCCCATCTCCGAGGCAAGCGTAAATAAATTACTTAATTGATTTATCATCGCCAATATAAAGAATGTTTAGTTTATGGTACCAATCTTCCCTTTAATGGCCGCCTTTAACGAGCATCTCATTTGAATGAGAAGGAAAGAGACGCAGCTGTAAGAAAGACAAAAAGGTCCGAGCGAACGCGTGTCATTTATTTCAGTAGAATTCAAAATTTGAATGATGGCGGATTGTTAGCCGCACAGTGTAGCTATATAAAAAGCATAATGAAAATTTAAATTTGAATTTTCGTTCCGTTCCGCGCCTTTTATTTCGAGGTTATGTTATGATAATTTTCAGGCAATTTGGGACGCGATAAGTAGGTACTTTTATTCGAGGTATAAATTGTTTATAAGGCTATGAATATTTGACGATAAAAAACACCTTTGCACACGTTTGCTACCTTGATATAAAATGAATATGATCGGACGTTCGAGTGTTATGAACGATCTAGTATTGATTACGGTAAATCGCGTAATCAGTGTCTTGCAACCAGCTTCAAATTACTAATGTTTTGCAATTAATTGAAAACATTTTATTGGCAATGAAATACTGTCTTTAAATGTATCACTAAACCAGAATTAAATATCTATGGAATTAGGTGCTAATTTGCTTTAGATATCATCTGTATGTATACGAGAAGCAAAAACTTTTTTAGTAGGTACCTTAAGTTAACAAAATAACTTATAATACCTGAAATTAACAAAATAGAAACATTCATTATATAGAGACAATGTTATGTACCCCTGCTTAAGTTTGTATAAATGCCATAGCATAAGAATTTCAACTACCAGTCTGAAAATGTCCGTAGTAGGATGAAACCGGTCCTGGTGTAAATAAATTAGTGGAAAAAAGTGCAAAAGTGTTTTAATCTCAATTATAATATAATGGAATTCCACCACGAATTAACAGTGCAAAAACTAGACTCATTGATTTATGTTAATTTTTTTTGGTTTTTCTCTAATATAACGGCAAAATATTTAATATTGAAGAATGCCTGCATAATATTATTTTGTCTGCTTGAAAACATATTTTTGGGAAAACTAAACACTTGATACCCCGACATAGAGTAGGTACCTGTACATTGTTTTAAAAAGTTCTTGGGTAGATACATTATAACGCTATTAGTATAGTCTGTCAACTAGGAGTTGAAAATATTAAAAATGGAACTACAAATTTTTAGGCTGGCAACACCAATTTAACTGTCAAATATTGCTTTAAAGGGCAATGACACTGAACATATAGAACACTGAAAATCACATTATAAAAAACAATTTTGTTCTTAAAGAAAATAAAATTAAATCGAAAAGCATTGTTGTTAAAGTACCTACTTAATGACATAAATTTGATTTTATGATGTTACACAGAGTGATTTGTTTAATTTGACATAAATTTGAATTTAACAGTAAATAGAAAGGAAGAATAATGGTGAGTTTAGTTACACTACCTTTAGATCTGAATGAGTTAAATATATTCAGATTTAAAATTAGAGACATGATCAAGCCCGGACAACTCTAGGCCAATTCATTATGTTAACTCAAAATTGCAAAGGTTTGATATAACCTATATGCAATTCTAATTTTGAGATTAGTGGTTATCTGTTTTGCAATGAAAAAATATATTTTTTCACTTTAATGACTTTTTAACTTTTTACAAAAATGTAGGTTACACAGCTTTACATTTCAACCATGAGTTATATTTTTAGTATTGCCATTTGAACAACAATGGCGCCCTTCTAAGTTTTCTACTCTTATTCGACAAATTGTATGAATCTAAATGATGATTAAATATTTTTTCTAGTGGGTATTTTATTATATAAAAGGCATTTAAATTTTGTGGTAATAATAAAAGCACGAATAAGAATTTATTCCTGCGTGGTCGAGGGATAAGGCTCTCGACTAGCAAGTAAGTTCAAATCCCAGCAAGTAAATTTTATTTGTTTGAGTTGTGTTATTTCACAATTTACTAATTAAAAATAATATATAGTATATTTGCGGTACGTTCCAGAGTGGAAGATACTCTGGTAAAAGATCACCATTCAGAATTGAAACGATTCTTGAAATGGCTATTGCCGTATTTGGTGAGCAGATCTGAATACCCGATTACTTCCCGACCTTCCTCTTCCCCATCTCGTTCCCCTCCTCACTACCTTCAGCACCACAACACACACACTAATCGGGGAGGCCTAAGTCTTACTGAATTCGGATGGTTGGGAGCAGTACCCTAGCAAATATCCTTGACTCTGTGCAGAAACGGGCGGTCCGTTTGATAGATTCTCCCACCTTAACTAACGGATTGCAATATTTAGAGCACAAGCGTCGGGTGGGAATGCTATACCTGAACAACTGGTATTCCAGTGGAAGAAGCTCTGAGGACCTAGCGTCATTGATCCCTTCGGCACCGGTGCATAGTCGGGAGACACGCCAAACACGCGCCCAACATATGTACACGGTTGACATTTGTCACATGACAACGGGTCATTTTTTCGACTCGTTCTTGAGTTCAACAGCTCGGCTATGGAACGATTTGCCGGCCTCTGTGTTTCCTCCCTCCTACAACATGGGTCTCTCGAAGACCAATGTTCATTCCTTCCTCTCCTCAAAAAGACCCTCCATACAGCATCGCAGATGACAGAGGCCCTAGGTAAATAATTTTCCGCAGAGTCTCTTGTGTGGTGTTAATCTGAAAAAAAAAATTGGAAGTCTTGCACGGTTTCAAAAAAAAAAAAAATCGGCGTAAATATGGAGTTCAACGCAAGATCTAAATTTATCCTATTTCAAGTTAAAAACACAACCGTCTTTATCATAATGTTATCAAGATATCATCTCAACTCTTTTCATCTTTTGTCAATTGTCAAACGTCAACCCTAAGATTAAAACTCAACTCAAAGATTAAATCATCCTTTTAAAATCTTGACAGGCCTTTCGAACGACGCGAAAAGCGAATTTGGCGAATTACGAAAAGGGAATTATGACGAATGAGATTATCCAGAATTATTATGAAACTTGCCGGATATTTTAGTTGGGAACTTGTTCTATCAGAAAGCTCCCAATTCGGCCGGATTAAAGTAATTCAATTTCCTGGCGGAGTTTTTCGAAGAATCAAAGGATTTTAACCCAATTAAAGGATCGACACCTGCCGACCGTTTCAACTAGAAATCTTTCATCAAATAGGCGTATGAATTATAATTTATCTGCCCGTTTTAATTAAGAGATCCGGAACGTTTGTTAACGGTAGGTACATGTTCGGGATTCTTACCCAATAGTTAGGTAACAATTTTATCAATGTAATAACCCATTCAATAAATAAAATTATATTTCAACAATATTATATTTCATCATATTTATTTTATTTTATTTATTTTGGAAAATCAACAGATATTTTACACTTATAATAATAACAATAATAATATACATAATATCCAATGACAGATTTTCACATAATTAAAATTATAATTAAAAAGTAAAACAAAAAAGTAAGGGTCCTGTACCCGTAAGAACTTAACAAAAATATAAAAATTTAAAAAAAAAAATATAAAAACACAATATAAACTATAATAACCTGCCTACTAAATTTCAACATGAAGTATTCAGAGTCAGAAATCTATTCTCACTCCACAACAGCAATAATAATATTATGTACATTGTACACACCTACAACTCAAGAGTTAAAACAATAGTTAAGTCGAATGACAAGTATGCAACTGGAAAGGATTCACAGCAATAACATGGTAACTTGCAACACGGTCAAAAAATTATTTAATGTTGGCTATGACATACTTTTTTTACATGAGAATATACTTATAGAGAGAGGTACTTAAATTACATGAGAATATGTCTATATTATTAAAATTCTTATCAAATACATTGCATGTTCTGAATATAAAAGCATTTTGTCTGAGATTGGTAGAACATTTTTGAAGATGAAAAAGTGATTTTTCTCTGGTTCTAACACCTGGGACTCTAAAATTAATCTCAGCCAAAAGGGGCGAACAATCAATAAAACCATTGATAATTTTAAGAAGATATATTATATCTGCAGAGTCTCTTCTAATTTTTAATGGTTTAAGTCCATAAAGGTCCAACGAGCTGTTTATGTCACGATAACCAATATTAAACTTGAAATTTAAATGATAAACAAATTTTCTTTGTATGGCTTCAATGCGTTTAATATATGAAAGGCCCTATATACATAAATAAACTAGACCACACTTACAATACACTTACAATTGGCTCGCAGAAAGAAATAATTTGTATTAGATTAACACAAAAATTCTAAATGCATAATGAAGTAAAATAAGTTTTTTTAAACACGATGGTATAACTTTGTTTAATTCCACTTTTTATTTTCTTATCCAACTAGTTTCGGTTCAACCTGAACCTTCTTCAGGGAAGAATAAAAATATAATAGTATATTTTTTTTCTTCCCTGAAGAAGGTTCAGGTTGAACCGAAACTAGTTGGATAAGAAAATAAAAAGTGGAATTAAACAAAGTTATACCATCGTGTTTATTATAATTATGTATTCCCACAATGTGTTTGCTACATGTGAAAATGTAAGTTTTTTTATTTCAAAGTAAAAGTACCCATCCACAAACTGCTTAAAAGTAGTTCATTGGGACTTTTATTTTTTCTGTATAATATTTTATTTTTGTTGTCAAATTGTAATACTTTGTATTTATAATAAATAAAAAAAATTAAAAAATGGCTATGGTCTGAAATTTGCGGCAATTTAAACCAAATCTCCTTTTGGTCAAAGAAATTATTTATTTATCCAATTATATTTAATCATAACATATTAAGTTATTTAATTCCTTGTGCCTTAAAAAAACATGTTAAACAATCTGTTCTAGCCGAAGATTGTTTTAATATGTTTATCATCATTGTCCCTTTTAAATTAAATACATAATTTGACTCCCCTGAATTGGTCTTCTTAATAAATTATCATGTACCTAATAGACCAACCCGAATCAAAAAACCTTTTCATTGTATAATACTGGGATCAATGCAGGACAAAAATCAATAATAAATCGCTTGCATACGGGCAATGAATATGCTAATATCGGTCACTCCGGTAATCTGGCTTCATACAAATGATACATTAAAAAAAAAATTGTTTACCATTGACTGCACTCTAAAATTAATTAATTCATTAGAAATCATAGGGACGTGTATTTTATCATATCGGTTGACATAATCCATAATACCAACCTTTTTTTGCTCCTAAGAACCCTATGAACCCGGACACCCCTGCTAAGCCACCAAAAGTGGCGAACCACTTGGGGTGACCTATGGCAGGGTGTTGGTTATCCAACGAATTGGTGACAGCCGTCTTACAAGACATTTGTATATCATAATAACGCTGTAGCCATTTGGAACGGTTTCGAATGAAAATATTAAAATTACACAATTTTAGTACGATGAAAATTAATTGATGATTTAATCGGAAAATAAACTTTATATCTTTAACGCATATATAAAGGTATTCACAGGATTTCCAACCATGACATAAGGACACAAATGATTTCTATGAGACCTTTTTCAGTTGTTCCGAAAATTGAAAAAATACACTTGAATTAGGACCGATTTCTTACATACCTCCCTTAAAAATTTGAAGTTTTTAAGCTCTTAAAAAATATATGTTATTTTTAAAGATAATATCTAGATACGTTCCTGGCCGAAAAGCAAATTATATGAAATTCCCTCGATAGAAAAAAATCGCAAAGTATGCTCCGAAAATTATTTAAAACAAGTCTATTTCTATTATGTTACAAGTTATATTTGTGAAAAAATTTACAATGTTTCTTTAAATAATACTTAACGGCCCTCGGTATTAAATGTTTTCAGCGCGAACTCGAATTTCGAACTAGCCGCAGTGGCAGGTGGCCGGTGCGTTCCATTCAAAATCAATACACGTACAGAGCAAAACAAATTATTATTAATTAAAGATATTGTGATTATAAAAAATATCTTTAAATATATTTTAGAATGCAATGCAATATAACGATAGCTTGATTCATGGAGGAGATTCTCAGTAACTGAAAACATTTAATATAACTTTTTATTTGGATTTTTTTTGACACACATAGATGAAATAGTAATATAATTATAAAGGGTGACAAAAGGCTTGGCCTTTGTTCCAGCCTGGCTTTGCAGTGCGGCGGGGCACTGTTAATACTAAATTGTCTAGTTTGATTTGAGGTCCCGGGTTCAAAAGCCGGCGAGGACAAAACAAATTTAATTTAATTTATGAGTATATCATATTGTAGAATTAAAAGAAAATTTATATAGGTACATATAATGAATGATTCTGTACCTCGTTCCAAAGTGGAAGATACATTCAGTATCGCCCTGGTGAGAGACCATAATTCAGAATTGAAAATTGCTTGAGAACGGCGTAGATATGTTTAGTGACTAGATCTGAATAGCCAGGAACTTTCCAACCCTCCTCTTCCCTATCTCTAAAAATGTGGACTACATACATTAAGAATATAAATGAAATTTCTTCTGAAGACACTCAATAAAATGTTATTGATTTCTTCGAAACAATTCCTTGTTTCGAAGAAATGTTTTTACATGTTTTGGTTTTAGCTGAAACCAATTTTACTTTACTTCTTTTCGCTATTATGCACTTTTCTAAATACTCAGGATTTATAATAGGCATGCAGCGATTATGTCGAGGATCAATTAATTCGGGTAGCATGCAAATATTGTAAAATCGTTTCAGCTGTTTAACCATATTAGTCTGCCAAAATTCGTCATCCCGTAAAATTTTTTCAATTTTTATTCTGAGTTCAGTCCATACAACAAACATACAAATATCTTTTTTGTTACATGTAATTGACCCTGAACCTGGTAAAACCAATAGTGAGAAGTAAAAAACTAAAAAAAGTCCGAAAATTTCATGGTTTTTGGGGTCCAGCGCTACTCGCACAGCACTTTGGAAATTGCAAATCTATTTTTTAATATAGGTCCTAACAACATATAAAAATTCAGAATGACTGGACCTTTTGCAAGCAAAGATGTACATCTTGACTGGACTATAATGAAAAATCAAAATTTTCTATCTCGTCAGACCTCCGGATCTTGCCAAAAATCTTTTTTCTCACTTTGACCCCGAACAACAAAATTTTCTCCAAATATCATTCTATATTTTTTATTGTAGACTAAATTTCCTACAATTTGATATATAAATGGTCACAGTAGACCCTATAGTGTCTGAGATATAGGTGTTAGAAAAAATTGATTTTAAGGCCGATTGTATATGTAAAACAATTTTCTCGGTTTACCCGCGTAACGTAGTCCTTAAAAGGACTTTTTATCTCCTGACTCGGTTTGGACACGCGAAAGCAAACAGTTTGAGACAAAAGCCAAGACATAAGGCCTCTGAAGATGGACAGTGAGATCTGTCCGAAACGTCAGGAGATTAAAAGTCCTTTTAAGGACTACGTTACGCGGGTAAACCGAGAAAATTGTTTTACATCTTACACCCGTGAAAACCTAACCATAACATATGTATATATATTTATACATATACAATCGGCTTTAAAATCAATTTTATATATATATGTATATAAAATATAATAAAGAAAATATATATAATAAAATCCAATACTGTATATATACAGTTTATATTTATGCAGTAAAATATCTTAAAAGCATAGCCATTTGATGCAAGTGAACCCCTTACATCCATTCTTAGTCATGCGAAAGATCTCCCCTGGCGCTTATGTAAAGTACTATAAAATTTGATGGATGTTATGTAAGCTTCTAGGAATGCGTTACTATGGACTGCACGCCACCGCTAATTACCCATATAGAAAATAATTTTAAAACGTGAATGACAAATTTGAAATACTAACCGATGGATTGTTCACCGCTTCTATAGACATCGCATTTGAAATACTTTCCTTGGATATCCTTAAATAAAAATACAATTTATTACTAATTGAATAATTTATATAGGGAAAAGTTAAACGCAGATTATTATCTGGCATAAAAACTTTCCCAGTTTTGTTAACTAATTATAATTAATGTTATTTAAAAGAAACTTTCTTTACTGCGGTTGAAGCGATGAACTTTCCTTTTCTAGAGCACGGATATTTCCTTTTTTTCATTGGCCATTTCCACACCTTTATATTTTCAAAATATCAAATTGTTTATTACCTAGAAACCCGAAAAAATGTTAACAAATGTTAAATTAATTCATTAATATTATTTGACACTACACAGCTTCGACGGAAACTCACAGATGAACATAGAAAAGGCGGCACACTATTATAGTCCCTATGAGAAACGCGTAGGGACTATAGTAGTGTGCCGAGTGGTAATATTTATTTATTTATATACGCCTATTTAGGCTTTTACATATATATTGTTAGCGTCAGCGTGCGTGCTGATGCTATCGGCAGGGTTGGAGAAAGCTCCCACATATTTAATACAAATTAGTTGCTGTATCTGCCCCAAATAAAAACTAGCTCAGGATTCGGTGCAAGCAGGATTTCTCGTAACCTCAAGGCTAGTGCTTGTGGTTCGGAACTTCACGCTTCTCCGTCCCCCCAGGGCCTCTCTCGACAAGCAAAACACGGTAGGTTATCACATAAATAGTTTATTCAATTCTAGGAGACACAATAATACATAAGAGGAACGATCCTAGCTGAAAGTTAGTTTGAACGTCAGTCTCTGCTCTCTACGCGCGTGGTTAGGGCTTCAAAACATTTAATTGCACACAAAGGGTAACATGGTAATTGACTCACGTTTGGTTTATGGGCCAACAGCGGCTTTACGCGCTTGTTCTCCCGGGTCTCAGCAGCGTCCAAGCCGGACACCGGAAGTACACAACCGGCGAAACTGAACTTGTGTCGCACATGTTCGCGCGGGACGTGGGCCCGGGAAGCTCGCTTGCTGAAGACTGGCCGCTTGCCGGGCGAGATGGTCTAGCGACAGCTCGGTTTGTCGCTCGCGGGAGGGGGTAGTGCGCGCGCCTCTATATTGGCGGTCTATTTGTAACGTAACACTTCCCCCCTCGCCGCAATAAAAGCGACGTGGCAATGGAGCTGTAGGACTAATAAATCCTCTTACCTTTTCAGCACTTGTGCCAAAAACATTTAAGAGAAACGAGGAGAGAGAGAGAGAGAGAGATTCCTAGCTGGAGAATAGTTATGAACAGAACACAAAAGAGATGATACATGGTGTAACAAGGAATTGTCAATAAATGTATATAAAGGCAGTGGCATACATAAATACAGTTGCAAAGAACAAGGATCTGTTGAAGAAAGGTACAAGGGTTATGCAGTGATAGAAAAAAAAAAAAAACTCTAAAATTGTATCATTGGTCTGTGAGCTAATGTTTGCGAACGTGGTTTGCGTAGGATGTCTGGGGTGGTTGAACGTTTCACTGAAGTTACAAGGTTACTTTGTCACAGTAACCTGGCCCATTTGAGATTACACTCAAGGGACACTAGGGCCTTTAAGAAAATACGAGGAAGAGAACACATGATGAGGCTTCTAGGTGGTGTGGAGAGTTCTACCTGTCACAGAGGTCGAAAGGGTAACTGCTTCCGGATCCTGTGGGTGAGCCAGTACGAAACCATTGAAGTACTGGAGAGTGGAATCGTAATTGGTGGTTGGTACACTGGTTTTTGTATGTAGTGGGATTGTTTTGTGAACAATCGTTGGTATTGTTATTTGCGCAAGGGCACAGGAGCATCAGCACAATGGCAGTAGGGCATTTGCATTATGCAGCAGGAACATTTGCATAATGGCAGCAGAAACATTTGCACAAGGGCAACAGGAACATTTGTATTATGCAGCAGGAATATTTGCATAATGGCAGCAGAGCATTTGCATTATGCAGCAGGAATATTTGCATAATGGCAGCAGAGCATTTGCATTATGCAGCAGGAACATTTGCACAAGGGCAACAGGAACAGGAACCAACCTAGAGCTGGCGTGCTCGGGTTTGTTTTGAGTGTCGGTTCTTTGTGGTGATACAATTCGCAACTACACGCACGACTCACACTAGGTTATGTTAGATGCGGTCGGGTGCTTTTGGTACGCAGGGATTGAAGGCAAGGGACCTCCGTGACGGTAGCGAGGGCAGCATGAAGAGGCGCAGATGTAGATAGGGTGCAGAGCTGCTGGTTTTTTTTTTTTTTTAATCCGGCAAAAATTATTATTAGAACAAAATTCTTGAAGTTTACCTGCCTAGTAGACCAATGATGAAAAAAGTTTGGAGAGAAACAAGTGTGCATGTTGAGAAAAAGTTGGATTTGTTTGGCGTGTAGAGAGAGAGACGGAGAGAGAGCTAACTAAATGTGGCTAATTCCTAATACATGTTACAAAGGTACGTATTCAAGGACAGGTTCTGTGTAACCCCTTTTGGTTTTTTTTCTTTACCAAATACATTTCCAAGAATACGTGGTTGAGGGATTGTACGTATAACAAAATTCCCCATTCGAAAGAAGTTGGTCTTCCATGACCTATGCTCACGTCTATACGGTAGCATTTTTTCTACTTTCGAAAAACAAAACATTGCGTACAAGATTAGTTATAACAAAGTGGGAAAGGAGTAGGAAGTTGAAAGGATCCGCGTATGAAGATTGTCCCATTTGACAAACGAAACGCCAAGTGCGTAACGCATATATCCCCATTCACGGATAATTTCGAGGAAGGGGGAGGGGTGATAGTTGGGAACATTTGAACGAAGAAAACTGCTGGGGACTCGGCTATTTCCGAAATTCGACCTCTGGGTGGAGGTGAAACAAGGTCTACAGCAGTCATCCTGGCACATTACAATAGTATTTGGTAGTGTTGGACAAAAGAATACACTGACATAAAAGTCTAATCCTCTACGTGTATTGGGCAGAAGATTAGGGGTCGTTTTATTCTCCTACTTGTTTGCGAGAAATGACAGACCCTTGCTCAAATCTCACAAACCTGGGGATTTTCTTTGTTCGTCTCCCAGACAACGAGTTAGGTATTTTTTGTGTCCATCAACTTAACTCCCACGACACGATGCCCCATAATCATGAGTGAAGCGTATGATTAGTCCTTTTGAGATAGTAGATAGTTCCTGGGTTCTTGTGACAGGAAGTCCACGGGCATATTAATGATTACAAAAAAGGGGGTGTGGACTACATTGAGTAGTTCACACATAAAGGTTTGATATTATTTCGTTCGCACGATTCATGGTGAGTATTATAACGTCTTCACGTATAGCGTACAAGATTGCAAAATCAAAAGATTTGCAAGTAAGTTTTATAACGTCTTCACGGATAACAATGAACGAATTACAACTGGGTTGCCCAGTATTGAAGGGAGGTGCAAAAGACTAGGTATTTATGACATTTCTGACAAAAACCCACAGAGTAATTATAACGGGCTCCCCGTATCGCATTTAGTAGATATTCTGAGATTCCCATCTATGACGGCAGATTTTATAAGGTTCCCACCTATGATGGCAACAAAGGTTAACGTTCATATAAAGGTACCTATTCAATACAGACGGCGAGACATACTGATGTACTTAGTACAACAATACCGTAGCATAATAAATCCATATTAGCGTACGTTAAAGACTTGCACAAAGGCAAAAACATATTTGAAGATCTGGCCAAGATTTTATACTTCAACAATTAAGGGACAAAAAAATTCTGGCGTGCTGATGGAATGTGAATTTCATCTAAGCTTACCGCAAAAGAGATCCTTTGTGGTACAACCCTTTTGGTTACGCACAGAGTATCGTATCGTGATGGTACAACTTTTGTTGTACTTACACGTACGATGGTAGCAACAATACAAGACATGCGCTTATCGTTGTTTGACAAGGAAAATTATTTACATTGGTCCGATTTGAGTGTTTAAGACCTTCTAGGTTTTACTTACTTAAACAGACTGCGATGGACACACCTTGGTGTTATGAAAATTATAATAATGGGATGGGTTGTTCACAGGGTGGTTCACTTGGAGACCTGGCTTCTTGTTGTGACCTCGTACTTTGCACGTGATAAGTCACAACAAGGCAACCCCAAAATTTCAGTTTGAGCAGTTGAGACCCAGGGTGACTCAATGTTGCTGAAATGTTGTAAAAAAATTTATCGTTAATGAAGAGGCACGTTGAAAGTTGTCCCTTTTATAACGATACTTTCCAGACTCCACATCCAGTTCTGGGGAGAGCTAGAGCAATTTGGGTTATTTATTGAGCGCCATTCTATTTTCTTAAAAAACAGAAAAAAACTTAGAACGGGTAGCAAACATCTGATACCGCCGTGGGTTTACACAGGTTTGCTTACCTAATTTAACTACATATGACATAAGGGTTAGATGCACTTTGGCGAGGACCCGATATTTAATGTACAAAAAAATTTTTTTTTAACATTTAGAAAGGGGTGACGAGGTATGACATGATGATGTGAAAATATGATGCTGCTAGTTGTGACGATGCACAAAACCTTGGGCACGTAGTCTCTGACTACTTGCAGTAAGCCACAGGGAATTCCTTTCTCCGAAGTGATCAATTTCAGGTAGAGGTGTGCATGCTTAGAAAAAACGATGTTTCCAAGGTTTGACACCTGGGGCAGCAATTAGAGGCGAATGACTGATGATGACGAGATATTTATACAAACAAAAATAAAATAAAATAAAATGAAACCACAAGGGAGAATTATAATTTCTTCCATGACTTTGGCTACAGTTGACACCACTGTGCCAGAGCTAGAAAGGTTTCGTTTGAGTGTCCT
The DNA here is from genome assembly GCA_936435175.1 of Glyphotaelius pellucidus. NCBI lineage: Eukaryota > Metazoa > Arthropoda > Insecta > Trichoptera > Limnephilidae > Glyphotaelius > Glyphotaelius pellucidus. The sequence continues at coordinate 7,119,228 of OW386554.1, read as the reverse complement.
AATGAGTGACAATCGTTTACGAGAGGCCGCTCCTTAGTGACGAAACAAAAAGGGTTGACTTCCATAGTGATCCATGTCACGGTGTAGACGAATGGTTGCTAGGAGTCACGGAATAACCGTTGGGGTTATACGGGCGTGGCAATGGAGTTTGTTTCCATGTTACCACTTTTTACAATGTCCTTTATATGGTAGTTACCTATGTGTTTACCAGAGATGTCGGACAATCGGTAAACCAGGTCTGAGATTTTCTTTAGGACTTTCGTCTTTACAAAACGGGGTGCCAATTTGGCAGAGAAGTACAGCGCACCTTGTGACAGAGTGTTGTTTCTCCTCCAGACGATGTCTTCTTCCTTGAACGTGACGTGCTTCCTGATGTACTTTTTGTTGTAGAAAGAAGCATATAGAATAAGGCATTTTTTGGATTTATTCCTGGGAGAAATCTTTCTACTTCTCAGGGCCTGTAGTAGTTCTTCCTTTTTTGACGTAGAAATGTGGGGGATTATACCCAGCGTGACTTGAGGGACTTCCATAGTGTATAGGGTCGTGTCAGGGTGACCTTACGTTGGGAGAAAAACGAGAACTCGACTCTTTATCCGTAATTGGAAAGAAATTTTTGCCAGGGATTGACCACTGGGGACGTACATATTTTTTTTTTTTTACAAAATGCTTCTGCGAAAAAACGCGTATTTGTAAGTGTTTGGGTTATTTGAAAATTTGGGCAGAGGTTTGCCTCTGGCCACGTGCTTTTTAGGAAAAATCCAAGCGTTTTGGAAAAAATTTCGAAAATTAAAAAAAATCGAAAAAAAGGAAAAAATCGGAAAAATTTTCAGAGTCCGAAACTGGAGAAAATTTGAGCAGCGATTTTCCTCTGGCCATGCGTTTTTAAGAAAAACTCCAAGCGTTTTGGAAAAAAAAATTTCGAAAATTAAAAAAAATCGAAAAAAGGAAAAAATCGAAAAAATTTTCACAAGTTTTCGTGGAAGTAATTTGTTTGAGAATTCAACAATATCTTGGGGGCATGGTTTCATTACGCGGCTTCCTATAGCCTGATTTTATACAGCACCAATTTTTTGGTATTTACACGCGAATTCCCTTCGTCTTTTCGACAAGATATTACCTTCTTTGTCAATTGACAAGGTATTATAGTGTCAGATGTCAAGGAATCCACGTCAACGCGAATTTAGTATTTTTTGCATTATTCGAATGTGATTCGGCATGACCCGGTTTCAGCAGACGACAGAGTCAAAAATACTTAATTGTCAAATGACAGAAAGAATTTAAATCCACTTGTTCCCTAGGTGTCAGCAAGTGTCCGTTTAAGAGACGTACCAGCGTGCTGCAATATAGTATATTATTAAAAATATTTAGCACTTTCGAGACCAAGCGGATGATTTGTTTATCATGTACATGATTTTAATTGTTGAATAAATTCTTCTTTAATTTGTGTTTATTTCCACTATTCACTTGTATTGAAAATAGCAATTTTAATCGGCCGACACTTTGTAATCACTGTATTATTCGCAGCGACAACTTCCTAGGTTGGGCACCTTGCGTTGGAATACCGGTAATATTTTGTCGAGTGACGACTCACAAATGATAAAATCGCGCCCGTAATAATTTAAATTGTGATTCGAAATTACGTTCGCGCCGAGATTCCTGTTGGAAGTGCTAGACAATTGGGAATAAACAATACATCATAATAACATTTCAGAGTTTACAATTGTTGCTTGGGAACGAGGCCGTGGTGGAACAGAAAAAAATTTAAATGGCCCCACGTTTAGCGCCAGTGTTAGCGTCAGCGTGCGTGCTGATGCTATCGGCAGGGTTGGAGAAAGCTCCCACATATTTAATACAAATTAGTTGCTGTATCTGCCCCAAATAAAAACTAGCTCAGGATTCGGTGCAAGCAGGATTTCTCGTAACCTCAAGGCTAGTGCTTGTGGTTCGGAACTTCACGCTTCTCCGTCCCCCCAGGGCCTCTCTCGACAAGCAAAACACGGTAGGTTATCACATAAATAGTTTATTCAATTCTAGGAGACACAATAATACATAAGAGGAACGATCCTAGCTGAAAGTTAGTTTGAACGTCAGTCTCTGCTCTCTACGCGCGTGGTTAGGGCTTCAAAACATTTAATTGCACACAAAGGGTAACATGGTAATTGACTCACGTTTGGTTTATGGGCCAACAGCGGCTTTACGCGCTTGTTCTCCCGGGTCTCAGCAGCGTCCAAGCCGGACACCGGAAGTACACAACCGGCGAAACTGAACTTGTGTCGCACATGTTCGCGCGGGACGTGGGCCCGGGAAGCTCGCTTGCTGAAGACTGGCCGCTTGCCGGGCGAGATGGTCTAGCGACAGCTCGGTTTGTCGCTCGCGGGAGGGGGTAGTGCGCGCGCCTCTATATTGGCGGTCTATTTGTAACGTAACAATATATATAACAATATTTATGAATTATACTTATAAATAGTGCAGGAAATAACTATTTAAGACAATTGCACAAAAATAATTATAAAGTAACAACATTATTGAATTAGATCCACACAGTATGTAGGTACCAAATATTTAGAAAAAATATTTAAAATATAAAAATCCAAAATAGCTTTTTTCTTTATGCAGACAAAATACAAATAAATAGCTTTATCAAGGTATTCCCATACTTGATAAAAAAAACTTCAATAAAGTATGCTTATATATTGAAATTGATGTACTAAATATATCAACAACATCGGAGTATTTGTTTCCTAGCTGTTGAATCCGTCGCATAGGAGTGTAATATTGCGATGTTGAAGTAGAGTTGTCACAATAATAAGGTAGGTACTGTCTTGTAACTGACCTGCCTGGAGTGTGAAAAGAGATCACATACAATAAATCAGGGGTATCAAACATTGAATTTACGATTTTATATAAACAGGTTAGATCGGAAATGATTCTACGATCAGATAATTTTATTAAATTTAATGAACAAAGTACATTATCGTAATTTAGGCATTCTCTAGGAATGCCCATTTTAAAATTTACATATCTTAAAAATTTATTTTGGATTCTTTCAATCGCATATGAATGAACCTCATAATTTGGGGACCAAACCGTGGAATTATATTCTATTTGACTCCTTACTAGTGACATATATAATGTTTTTACAGTATTGACATTATTGAAATCACTGGATACCCTTAAAATAAATTGTTGAAACGTCGCATGGAAGTATAATATTTACGCGGAGTTTCGAACTTTGAAAAAATGTTGACACGACGGACCGCAAGTGACGTCCATTCACGGCCACCTCATAGAGCCGAATGAGCACAAGAGTTGTTAGATGTTCATTATATAGTATTTAACGAAAATAAATTGTTAATAAAAACATATATCTCGACAGAAAAATGTATTTATGATAGCTTAGCGCGGCTACATTATCGATATTTTGACGATTAATAACTTAGATTGTCGTTTGAATCTGAGAATTCAAGATACTCCATACAACGATTGAGATCGTTAGTAAGGAAGGCCCTTAAGATACCTTCCGCGAGATTTTTGCTCTTTTTTAAAAGAGTCATGATTTATTGAGCTTTTTCGTAATTTTCGCTTCAATTTTATCATTAAAAATATTAGCGCGCTCTCTCCAACATTCATAATTACATATCTCTCCATCTTCTTCTTTTCGAGAGTGATTACGGGGCCTTAAGACATAGTTGCATCTATTTTAACGCCGTATTAAATCATAATTAGGTACATTGCCACGCTACACGCGTGGTTAGCATAAATGATAGTTCAAAATGCTTAATTTGATGATGAAGAAATTCCGTCAATTTAAACGCCCGAGTTGCATGATTTATCGCTGGCACAGATTGAGACATCAGACGCTCACAAAAACCGGCAAAAGAGAAGAGGTTAGGAGAATCCTTTGTCTTCAAATGCTCTCCAGCCGAGCGTATACATTTCATGGGAGCAAAAAAACTAAGGCCGAGAATGGCTGATGGTTGATACGACCATTTTACACAAACAAAATGCTTCACAATTTGCGTGAAACCGAGTGTTGTAGGTTTTAGAGTAGACCGAGGCCAATCTTGCCAAAATTACGTTTTTATTTTATTCAGTGTTAATGGACATACCTGACTTACTTTAAACAGTGATTCATGACATTATTTGGAGTAAAATATTTAAATGAAATTTTGGTCTCCGGCGACTTTTTCGATGTTTTTGTTATTCAATATAAAAAATAAAAAATAAAAAACAGTTTGTATTAGACAATAAGGTCGTGGTGAGAGGTTATGCGGTTACTCAGCTGAGTGATGACACGTGGAAGGATTTTTTTTTGGTTTTGAAGAGAAAAAATTAAAAATGCATTTAAAAAAGTCCGGAATGCAAAATTTCATTTACATTTTTTACTCCAAGTCAAGTATGTCCCTTAACACCCTGAATGGTGGGCAGTTTTTTTTATATGAATCCCGCACCAGAGACCAAACTGCTCCCGTCTGGAGCCGGTGAGACTATGGCATCCCCAATTTGGGTATGTTGTGAGGCTGAAGGTAGTGGTGAAGGGAAGTAGATGGGGAGGAGGAAGGAAAGTACCTGGCTATTCAGATCCGGTCACCAAACACGGCTAAAGCCATTTCGAGCAACGTTTCAATTCTGAATGGTGGTCTTACACCAGGGCGATAATGACAGTATCTTGCACTCTGGAACGTACCGCAAATATACTAAGTATTATTTTAAACTAATAATAATTATAAATTGTGAAATAATACAAATTAATCAAATAAAATTTCTTTGCCACGCCGGAATTCGATTCCGCGACCTTTAGAATGCGAGTCAAGAGCCTTACCGCTGGACTACGCCGGCCGTCGATCACCATTAATAAATTAATAAACTATTAGCAAAAAAGCTATTAGCTTATAACATAAACAGACCGATCGGCAATTTAAAAAAATATATTTTACGTTCGCCGCATCGTAGCTATAAGAATTATGAAAAAAATATATTTTACGTTCGCTGCATCGTAGCTATAAGAATTATGAAAAAAATATATTTTACGTTCGCTGCATCGTAGCTATAAGAATTATGAAAAAAATATATTTTACGTTCGCTGCATCGTAGCTATAAGAATTATGAAAAAAATATATTTTACGTTCGCTGCATCGTAGCTATAAGAATTATGAAAAAAATATATTTTACGTTCGCTGCATCGTAGCTATAAGAATTATGAAAAAAATATATTTTACGTTCGCTGCATCGTAGCTATAAGAATTATGAAAAAAATATATTTTACGTTCGCTGCATCGTAGCTATAAGAATTATGAAAAAAATACCTGCGCTAAACGGTAAAGTTGAATCATCAGATTTATTTTTATTTAATTTTTTCTCCTGACTTTTATTTTAATAGTTTTTCGCATTTCTGGTGATTATTAAATATTTATTGTTAAAAATAAAAAAAACAGATTTTTAGGGGTTTCGTAATGGGGTTGTTGGGGTAGGGTGCTAGTATGTGTATGTAATATGTGTGTGTGGGTGTATTGGTCCACCTCTACCTAACTGTCAAATTTTATATTTAGATATTAGAACTTTGTTTTTGTGATTAGGCACATATGAATAGTGCAGACGCATTAGTCTTGGTACATTTTCATTTGAATACCTACTAATATTTATTACATATAAGCATGTTTTATAAATGTCCTGTCGGCCTCCAAAAGAAATAAATAAATTTATTTGGGTTCTTGGTGTGAATCAGGTGACGGGTCAAAATTTGACAAGATTTCCTTACAATTCATAGTTTACCTACCTTCAATATTCAACACATTTATTCGCTTTGGTACTTTTGCCTCTTCGTACAATTGCCCCGGTCTACCCTACCTAGTCCCTATATTCTGTATTGTGTTTTGTACGGTATACAGCGAGGCTTCGACGCGGTTCACCACACTTTAACAAGATAATAAAAGGTGCTAAATCACCCGGCGATTTAGGGGATGAGAAACAACCGTAGACAATGTGGGACACAGCACATCCCTGCTCCTTCTATCTTGCGGTTAGCTGGATAGCCGGGACCTACCACAGAAGACAACAACTACCACTGTTGGCAAATGCTAGATATAATAAGCTTGGAATTAGGCGACTAATTCCGGTGTTGATAGTATTGCTTTGGTACGAGTTTAACACCAAGGTGCTTGTGTTAATTTTTGGTGAACAGCTCCTACTTGAAATTTTCATGTATTTTTTAAGTGAAAGTTTTATGGCACGGCTGTGATTTGGATTTCGGATGAAACGGAAATGAGGATAGTGCCCTGCGACGCATCAACTGCGCTCATCGGCCGCTTTGATAATGATGTCACTTTTAAGGGTTTCTATTGGTTGGGATATGAAACGGAAATTACGCGAGGTCTGCGCTCATTACTCGCTTTGATTATGACCTCATTTTTCAAGTATTGGTTAAGATTGTTTTGGTAAAGTTTCGCTTCTACCGCGCGTAAACTGCACTCGATTTTTTTTTACATGAGCTCCACACAGGAGGCCCTGAGGAAAATAATTTCCTTCAGGTCCTATGTCATCTTTGGGGATGATGTGGGACGGTTTTTTTAAGGAAAGGAAGGAGAGGAGAGTTCTGGGAAGGAAAAAAGTTTGAGGGGTGGGTAGGGTTCTGGGATTCAGTGTGTTCTGGTCATCCGACGCCAAGACCTAGAACCACGAACCCGAACACCCCTGCTTATTCATCAGACGTAGGTGACTTATGCTACTGGAAAGGTTGCATTTTTGTCTATTAATTTTAGCAGAAAGTCAGCGGAATTGAAGATAAGGTGCGTTACCTACACAGTACTTCACGCTCATAACGTGGACCATTTAAATCCAATGATTTTTTTTTTATCATTGCACCTAAGTAATAAAAGTAATGAAATTTTTGTGCACAAAAAACATACTTTTGAATCGTTTTTTAGTAAATTTCGAGTACGCGCTAATATCAACGCTATTAACCTTCGTAACCGAGCTGTTTGGTGGTCTGTCCTCTCTGCCCATCCCTGCGGGAAAACGGGGTGATGGGTAGTTAGTTAGATAGTCTTCGTAGGTAAATTAAAAGCAACGCTGGGCTAACACTTAGGCTGTATCTTCATTTATTCATTATTTTTAAATGTACTAACACAACCCTTAACTACGTAAATTTTTTTTTGTATAAATTAATATCATAATATCGATCAAACATCGGGTACTTTTGACCCGATCACTTCGCCAGTGGGTCGTGATCGACCCGGATCGCGTAATGTATCGTATCGACGCAGAACTATATGGTTAAACTAAATGAAAGGGATTTCATACCTAAAAAAAACTAAACCCGCTGAAGTTTACCTTCCTATTAAAATAAATGATTTCCATACTGCAGAATCATAAAGAATTGTATGTTTTTAATTATGAGTAAAATAAAATGTTATACTATATATCGCGAAACACTTGTTCCAGCATCGCGTTGTGTGGCGCACAATCTTTACTGCCTTCCCACAGCCGAGTGAAACTCTGTAATAAATATTTCGATCAAGCCAGTAGTCGGCTGTTCCCGGTGGGGTCTGTAAACCTGGTGAAGAGAGAGACTTGCAACAGTGTAGTGTGCAGCAGTGTGCTGCAGTGCCGGCCCAACAGACTAATGAGAAGGGAACCGGTACGAGCATAATGAACCAGATTGCCCCGCCAATTTCAGAGATATGTGCACATATCGGCCGTTGATCATTACACTACACTGGGATGCGGGAGGCAGGGTACAGGGGCACTTGGAGCTTATACAATGTTCACTGTACAGGGCAGTTTAAGTCATCAGAAATTAAAAGTTATGTAATGTAACAAGTGCTACTGGCGAAGAGCTTTTTGGAAGCTCGAAAGCTTTTTAATAAGGCGATTAAATTGTTCCCACTGAATAAAACAACAATGATAGTCCAAAAACAATAGTGTAAAGACTATTTTAATCAAAATTAAAGGCCAAAGACTAATACCGGTTGATAAAAATACGATTTAAAAAAAAAAGGAAAACAGAAAATCCGTGAGAGTGGACTTTCATTTGAGTTGTGCGTTTAATTTGTGCAACTTTTTTTAATTAAATTTCTAATCGCTTCAATTTACTAATCGGGGGTAGGGGTACCGCCGCCCGGGAACCATTTATTGGATAACCAACACCCCTGCCGCAGGTCACTCCAAATGATTCGCTACATTTAGTGACCGGGTTGATGCGGTGAGGGATCTTGGCGGCAACTGCCCATCAATTTCGTTGCAGGCGAGGTCTAGAGAGACTGGTTGAAAGACCCTTCGGTCTCTCCAGCAGAACTCTCTCGCAACATCGTCTTGCACTGCAATAGGAGGAATGGATTCATACGTCCGTCACTCCTAGACCCACTGACCCCAGATTCCTACCCACCCCTCACGCCTTATTCCTTTTCAACCTCAAACATTACTTTCCTCCACACAGCATCCCCTAATAGGACATAGGCCTACATTATTTTCTCAGAGCCTCCCTTTAATTTATTTATTTATTTTTTATACGTATACCGCACAAGAGTACTAACTGCTCCCGCCTGGAGCCAGTAAGACTATGGCATTCCCGATTGGGGTATGTTGTGAGGCTGAAGTTATTTGGGAGGGGAAGGAGATGGGGAAGAGGAAGAGGAAGGTGAGAAGTAACTGCTATTCAGATCTGGTCCAAACACGGCTAATATTAACGAATGTTGGTCTTACACCAGGGCGATGCTTAGAGTATTTTCCACTCTGGAACGTGCCGCAAATATACTATATATTATTTTAAATGAATTAATTGAGAAATAACACAATTTAATCACACAGAATTTATTTGCAACGCCGGAATCCGATCCCGCGACCTTCGGATTGCGAGTCAAGAGCCTTACCGCTAGACCACGCCGGCCGTCCGTCAATGGAACGTTTATTACGAGGTGCTACCAAATGTATAATTCTAATAACAATAAAAACCTTTAAATTTATGGTAGGCATAGATGTTTCCAAGCCTCGCTAAGGTTTTGACCAAATTTGACGTGTTTCCAGGTGTCCACAAAATTTTCTAAACGGGGCAGTTCATGTCCACTGCACCAAGTTGCAGTGACGGTGAGCAATGTGTGCTGGCTTCATGTAGTGTTTGATCTAGTACTCCTGGCGCCTAGTTCTCAAGGAATGCTAATGAAGACGGGTCGCGGGAGCAAATGGCATTACTGGAATCGTCCAACAGCTTTGAGATTCTAGATCTACTCATTATTGCCGGGACAGAGGAGTTAAATCAAATTATGCATTGGGATGATCTCCGTGGTACAGTGGTAAGAATATTTTGAATACGGCTTCAATGAGAACATTGAGATTTGTAGCAGAAAACGATAAGATCTTAGCTCTTCCAGAGGTCATGGGTTCAAATCCCAGTCAGCTAATAAATTTAGATTGGGTTTTTGAATGGGATTTTCAATTTGGGAGGCGGGAATGGGTACCGCCGCACCGGGAACTTTTATTGGATAACCAACACCTCTGCCATAGGTCACCCCAAGTGGTTCGCTACGTTTGATGATTTAGAAGGGGTTCCCGGGTTCATGGGGTGAGGTTTGTCTAGGTCTTGAATGCGGATGACCAGGACACCCTGAATCCCCGAACCCTACCCACCGCTCAAAACCTTTTCCTTCCCAGAACTCTCCTCCCCTTCCTTTACTAAAAAAAACCCCACTACACAGCATACCCAAAGATGAGGTAGGCCCGTGATGACGTGTGTGGAGTTCATGTAAAAAAAAATGGGATATAGAATTTAATGAAGAGTAGAAAATTCACTTCAATGTATTTTTTTTACATTAGCTCCACACAGGAGGCACTGAGAAAAAAATTTATGTGGCCTTTTCGGGTCTTTTTAGGGAAAGGAAGGAGAGGAAGTTCAGTGAAAGAAAAGAGTGTGAGGGGTGGGAATCATTGAATGACGAGTCTGAGGTCAAAGTGTCTAGGGATAACGGACGTGTGAATCCATCCCTTCCGTTGGGGTGGGTCGAGAGAGTCCGGCGGTAGTCTTTTCCGATTCGGCCCACCACGCGGTAGGTGGTCAAAAGCGTGTTCCGCAAAGACCTACCCAAACCTCACCCCATGAACCCGGGCACCCCTGCTAAATCACCAAAAGTAGCGAACCACTTGGGGTGACCTATGGCAGAAGTGTTGGTTATCCAATAAATGTTCCCGGGGAGGCGGTACCCATACCCACCTCCCAAATTGAAAGTCTCCCTGATGAGAGACTTTCAAAATCAGAACAGAAACATTGCGTTGCTTGATTGAAATGATATTTTAATGTGATGCAACCACGTCGTGCAAAATTCGGGATCAGGCGACTAACCAAAACACTCCTTACGTAGAGGGCGAAAAGGTTTAAATTCCCTTTTCACACAAGCCACATTTTTTAAATTTATTCACGACAAAAATCACAAAAAAAAATCAAAAAGCCTTACTTATTTTATTTACGAATCTCAGGCACAAATAGGTACTTAATATTGATCAATTTCTAAAGAATTTAATTTTCTACATTTAGAAAAAAAAACGTAAACGAAAAAGGGATCGTACGTAAGAAGCCATTCATAAATTACGTCACACCTTAAGGGGGGGGGGAGTAGAGAAGTGGGACATGGGGTATGGGGGGGTCCAAAAGTCATGAAATTCTAGGGGGGAGGGGGTCTCACAAATGTGACAGGGGGGGGGGGGGGTGGTCAAAAAATCATGAAATTCGTGTGACGTAATTTATGGATGGCCCCTAAGATATTTTGAAATTAAAAGCAGTTTTTGGATGACTGGTAATTCATTTTTTTTTCTGGATTTAAAAAAACTAATAAAAAATACTCGATTATTTCAAAGCTGATTAGTCAGATATTAACGAAAAATCGAAATTTGAGTCGAGTATGCAGTTATACGTAAAAGTGTGTACTGTATCTTTTAGAATACTCACATTACTAATGAAAGCAACCAAATCGGTTATAATGCAGAAAAACTTTTAGTGAATTATACTAAATGTTGATGTTTTCTAGGTCACTAGTAGGATATTTCAAAATGCAACGCAACTAATGCAACGGACCGATATGCCTACCGGTGTTATTTTATGGCATATTAAAGGCGGTACACAACTCTAATAACTTTTGTTTGTTCAAAATTCACATTTTAATCATTTCCGTTGAATTCGTAACTATAATAATTCTTTAACTCAAACAGACCCTTAGAGATGTAAGTTCTTTATTTTTTAAAATTAATAAAAACAATACCTTTCCATTAACATATTTTACGGACAACTATTTTAAAACTTTATAACCTGTTTTTCAACTATTAAGTTAGCGGTAAGCACCAGATTTTATTTTTCTAGACGATGAATTAATAACTTCGGGAGGTATTCATTTAGAAACATCTTAAATACTTGTAACACGTTCTTCAGAAATAATTAAAATGAACGCGGCGGAAAGGTTGAATCTCCAGGCCCGCTAGGGCGAATTCGACCGTACGTTCGTCTAACGTGCCGTGCCGCGGGAGTATATTTGTTTACGCGCTTTCTTCACTTACTTCGTTAAGATTCCCACATTATTTGTCTTCTTCTTCTTTTCTTTGGTAGGACAAATTCGACAGTAGGTCCTTCCAGTACACGGGTCGCGAGTCGCAATTTGTATACACGGCTTCTTTACTTACGTCGTTAAGATTCTGAATATATATTAGGGTACATTGTCGTCTTAATATGTAAAACACAGACACATTTAAATAATATTTGATTTATGGCGAATGTTGCTTTTCTTATTAACTCAAAACTGATGTCTGATTAATCAACCGAACGATCGATATATGTTATAATAGCGTGGGTTCCGATGACGTCAGAATTTGTCGGAGCAATCAAAAGGCGTTCAAATATCAATTTCAATAATTTATCAATTCCGTACAAATCATCAGTACTTTGAAATACATACAAAATCAATACTACATTCGACGAAATTCGCGTTTATATTTTATTGCACAAAAGAAAAGAAAATTTTTGGAGTTGGCTTTACACAGAAAACAAATCATTGAAAGGCTTTCTTTTTGTTCACCGGTTAACGAAATAATATTATAAAGAGGTATGAAATAGATTCTGGTACTTCCTGACACAATGAGTTGGTAGTAGATACGAGAGGCCTCTAGACCCAGCCTTCAAACATCTGGTAATATATCCCTTCCCGTATGCACCAGTAAGCGCCGCGTCAGATTAATTTAAGGGTTCCCCAACCCTTAATGAGGCCATAATGAGAGGAGCCCTCCAATTAATGGGCTCTCCGGATAGAACTGGATAGCGGATGCCTCGCCGAGATTATGCAGAAGGGATTTTGTGCTGATGAATGAGATTTCTGAATCTTTTTATGAAGAATCTGCCAGGAGCAGATGAACGTGGAAGAGGTATTGAACGGCAAAGGGTTATTAACGTATTATCGATAAAAGCTTCCGAAATGCATTTTCAAATAAATTTGTAACGAAGATTGTGACCAGTAACAGAAAATGTAAGATAGTTTATTTATTTGTTGATCAACGCCCTTTTTCAGGGCTTTTACATATTAATGGTAATAAATACAATATTTATTGTACATAACTGAACTGCTTCAGTTACAATATTTTTATTTGTTTAAAGATAAACTGAAGATGTCCACGGACTTCGTGTAATTGTTTCCTTCCATTAGTATTCTGGGTAAAGAGGAATACATATGGTAGTCCCAGAATTTCTGCAATGAAATAAATCCTGACTTCTTGTATTACGTTGTGGAATCCGGAAGCTTATCAATTCAAGCAATACCGGACTATCAACTAAATCATGTAGAATTTTATATAGAAATACCAAGTCAGTGAAAATTCTTCTATCATTGAAGAAGAAGATAACACTTATAATCTAAATGAAAATATGAAAGAAAACAAGACACAGAAAAACAGAAAAAAAAAACAATGGTCCCAGTTGCGACCATTGTTTTTTTTTTCTGTTTATAAGTGTTATCTTCTTCTTCAATGATATATTACGTTGATGGGAATAACCTTCAAAAGTTATAAAAAGAGAGTTTTTCTCATAAAAAAATTGAAAATTCTTCTGTCTGACAATTTGAGCATATTCATATTATTTAACAGAGTGTTGTAGTTCAACATAATTGTTGGAATCCCCATTTTGAAATTTAGGAAACGTAAGAATTTGTTTTGTATTCTTTTAACAGCTTGTACATATATGTTATAATGTGGATTCCAGATGGGAGAATTGTACTCAAGTTGACATCTAACATACGCAAAATATAACATTTTATTACACTTTATATTGTTAAAATTTCTAGTTAGCCTAGTTATAAATCCCAACATTTTTAAGCCCTATACAAGTACATTTCTGTTATGTGGTTAAAAAATGAAAGATTTAATTGGAAAGTGATGCCTAAGTCTTTAATTTGTGTTAGTGTTTCAAGAGCATTGTCATCAATGTAGTAATTTAAGATCACTGGATTTTTTATACGAGAAAATCTAATTATTTAACAATTTGAGATTTTTAAATCAATCTATTTTCCTTAAACCAAATTAACAGCTTGATATTATCTTGAAGAATGTTGCAATGATAAATATTTTGAATAATGTTTTAATTTTGTTGTTCAGCGTGATGTCAGAACCTGAAAACCTCTCGTATATCTGGCATCATGAAATTTGCACGGCCGGCGTAGTCCAGAGGTAAGGCTCTTGACTCGCAATCCGAAAGTCGTGGAATCGAATCCCGGATTAATTTGTGTTATTTCACAATTTATTCATTTAAAATAATATATAGTATATTTGCGGCACGTTCCGAGTCGAAGATACTATCAGTATCGCCCTGGTGTAAGACCACCAATCAGAATTGAAACGTTGCTTGAAATGACTTTAGGCGTGTTTGGTGACCAGATCTGAAGAGTCAGGTACATCCCCACCTTCCTCTTCCCTATCTCCTTCCCCTCCCCAATACCTTCAGTCTCACAACACAATTGGGGATGCCCCAGTCTCTCTGGCTCCAGACGGGAGCAGTTGCGACTCTTGTGCGGTATTCACATAAAAAAAGCATAACATAACATAATTTCAATGGTTTATATTTATAATTCCATTATGATTTGATTTGCATGTACAACGTATCTTCTTATGGTTTACCAATGTATTGATAATTTTTTGTTTTATGTAATTTTTCGTTTAATATATTTTTTGTTCCGTATATGAATTTATGCAAAGGACATTTTTTTTTTTTTTTTTTATTAAGAAAGACAAACATTCCCGGGTTACGAATAACCCAACAATGTTTGAAAATCTCCTACTACCACCACAGAAAGCCGAAAATGTTGCTTGTGTTGTAATGGAGGACTCAGCCAGCCGAGGAATCGAACACGCAACGCCCGGGTGGGACCCAAACGCGATGCCCACTCAACCACTGACTGGTCAAACAACATGTAACTACTATAACAACAAATTTGCAAATATAGACACACGTGCTAAAGTATTTAATGCTAGTTACTGTCGCTACAGAACTTTACTGTATAACATTCTAGGTGTGAATAAAACATATTCATGAATATTAATTAATTGTATCTAATATTTTTATATTACTTGCGTGGCAACTTTTCCTTAACTTTCCCTTATCCCTCTCCTTCCCTTACCCTTCCCAAACCAAATACCTATTGTTTTAGTTATAATCACACTTATTTTATTGTTGTGTATTGGTTTATCATTTGTTGAATTCAGATTTGTGTTATTATTATTATTTTTTTTAATTGCTGCTTAGTTCTGTTTTCTTTTCATAATTTTTCTTAAATATTCTAGTTTACATTTAGTAAGTCTTGTTTCTAAATACCTATCTGTGAATATTAATAATTGGTCTGTTTTTTATCATCCTCTCATGTTTATGATATTACTACGACTGTTTATGTTCCTTAAATAAATAAATAAATAAATAATTTCTGGTTTCATTTTTCTTTCATATAAATTTAATTATTTCTTATTCCCTTTTGTATTGTCTTATTGGAGATAACGTCACAAGGAGGAAATCTATAATTGTTTTATTTTGGCTATATCACGTACAAACTGAAAATAAATAAACAACTTTTTCTTTCTGAATTTTCTAGTTCAGTGCAACTATTTTCAGAGCATAACTTTACTACCATCGTGAAGTGTGGTGGTGCCTTGAAATATCCATCTAAGTGTCAATAATTAGGCTATTATGAAGTGCTATCAAATTATAAATCTAATGTTTAGAGAGGTTCATTCCTCTGAACTGATCTGCATTTAAAACAAAGGTAAGTTAATAATTCTGTCAAGCCTTGACAAATCGTCTTGTGTTTGTGATAGTTTTTGATTATAGACGTCATGATCAAAATGTCTACACTTTTATTTTTTATCTTATAAATAATTGTTAAAATGTACTTCAAATATTATTTTGTGCATGTCGGTACCTACGTACGTCATTATTTATCTCAAATAATGTATTTTTATGATATTTTATCATCAAAAATTTGAATTTGCTACTGTTGCAAACCAATTGTTTTTTGATGGGTACTAATAGGAATTTTTTGGTTACCATCATATTAAGGATGCTATTCATTAAATTTTCTTAGAAATTCTGTAAGCATTGAGTGGGTACTCGCGACTTGGCATTTAAGCAAGAAGAACAAAGGAATTATTTAATAGCTGACATTTATTAAGCGAGCTTCAAAAATATGAGAGATATTTTTAAACAAAAGGATGCAATTTGATCAATTACATTAGTTACTCAGCATTTTGGGAGCAATTTCTAGAAGCATCAGTATGTAATTTCGTAGCTCCCCAGCAATTAAGCACCTCTTCCCGCCGTAATTAGTACGTTTTGGAATAGTTCGTGGTTCGTAAACACGAAAAACACATAATGAAGACGTTTATACGAATAATTCAGCCATTCTTTTAGCCGCCAAAAGAGAAGTTCACGTTTCTACCGGCGAAGGCGTGGCCCCCTGTTTTGCACCGATAAACACGACGGGGGCACATACGAAACGCAACTCAACCCTAACGTTTACGCTCACAAAACAAAAACAAAAAACTAGAACATTGAACAATACATCAATCACGATTTTGTAAATGTAGTCATGTGCAATTGGGGTTAATCACAAAACAGCGCTTCACCCTAAATTTCAAGTCTTTCCATACAGATTTGTACGAGCGTTGGTAAGTTTCTACTTGAATCATGATTGTGGAAATGCAGTAATGATGTATGATGTATGTGTGTGTACTAAAAATCGGTATCACGTGGGACCAAAATGGCGCCCAATTTGAATGGCCACTTACCGACGAAACAAGAAAACTATTATTATAAGGGAGACCACACTTTATGGCCGGTTAACTGGCCGTTAAAAATGTTCGTTGCATCACTTGATATAACCGGTAATTGATAATCGAAATATAATTGGTTTAAGATTTTGAAATCGGTGTCTGGATTGAAAATTAAATTTTTTGTGTGATACAGCTACCATTGTCGTGGCGTGATGGTTTACGTATTTAAGTTTGAAGATTGCGCGTTCAATTCCAGCAGAAGAGCAAACAATAATGAAAATGTGCATAAACCGAACCTTGATAAACGGGTAAATTTCAGTAACGATTTTAAATTTTTAAAAAAAATACGGGTGTGCTTTAGACCACACGACTGAAGTAAAACTTCACTGCTCTCTCTTGCTCCTACAGTGTGATACAAACAAAAGGCTTGCACTGTGTCTTAAATAAACGAAACGTAACTGGCTGTGAGAGAAAGAGTGAAAGAAAATGTGTGCTCGCACCTCTCTCTCTTGCCCTTGCTCTTAGAAATATACGAAACGTAACTCTCTCTCTTTCTATCTTCGCTAACTTATATCTCCCTCTCTACTTCCGTTCGCCTCGTTTTCGTAACGCTCTCGTCACGCATTCGCCAGCTTAGGGGCCATACATAAATTACGTCACACGAATTTCATGACTTTTTGACCCCCCCCCCCCCCTGTCACGTTTGAGTCCCCCTCCCCCCTAGAATTTCATGTATTTTTTGGGTATGGGGGATACCCCTTGTCACACTTCTCTACTCCCCCCCCCCTTAAGGTGTGACGTAATTTATGGATGGCCCCTTACTCCCCAAGTCAAGCGTGCGTAAAGAAATTTTACTTCTAAAATATATATTGCTCGGTAAAAACTTTTTCAATTTTAAAACGAAAAAGCGCCTTGCTGAATATTTTGTCAGGATTTTTTAATACCATTTTTCATTTGAATACTTCACAAGAGTCCCCGTGTGGAGCCAGTGAGACTATAGCATCCCCAATCGGGGTAAGTTGTGAGGCTGAAGGTAGTAGGGAGACGAAAGAGATGGGGAAAATAAAGGTAGCAAAATCCCTGGCTCTTCAACAAATAAAGGTAACGAAATCCCTGGCTGGTCAACAAAGACGGCTGAAGCCATTTCAAGCAACGTTTCAATTCGAATAATATTAAACGATTGTAGGGAAGGTTTTAAACTTTTGTAGTTATTTTTCTTCATTATTGCAGTAAGAAAAGTATTCCCCAATTTCCTTTATGGATTTTGACTCTATTGCAAATACTTTTTAATATAATATAGATACTTATTAGCGTGTCGCGTTTTGATAAGTTACTTCTTAGAGGAGTCAGGACCCTCCAATAGCTTGGTTTGAACACCATCAACAGACGTTTAGTATACAAACTAGACAATGTTTTTTTCGTGATAACGTCTTATAAATCGATGAAGGCCAGCTGCTCTCACGAAAAGCATGACTCATTGTCACGTGGTCACGTTCCGCCTGAGCCAAGCTTGCAAGCGAGAGCGCGGGACAAGCGTTCGGCTTGTGACGCATCTATCTCTCTTCCAATTCATCGTTATTATATGACGTTATCACGTAAAATTATCGTCCGTAAACCGACTTTACAGAGAAACAATTTTTTTAAAAAAGCAAAACGTACAGGCATATTTTTTTCTAATACAGTTAGTAAAAAAAAAATTAAATCGGTCCAGTTTCAGCCTGAGATGCAGTTGTCCCTTTCGCTCAGCATTCGAAGGAATAAGAGAGAGAGTGACGGCAATAATTTGGTAAAATACATATTGTTCAAATTTCTCAGCGACCGAGTTTCATTAATAAAAAAAAGGGTTTTTTTATTGCACAATTAAAACACCTAGAACAAAGTGTTACCTATTTAAAAGTTTTTCAGTGAATCTTCAAAGTAGGTACAAAATAGCTCACGACATACTTATTAAGTAGTTAGGAACCAAGGTGAGTTTTTGAAAAGGCATGTGGTCACCCTCCCGCCATACCGAACGCATATAATGATAGGTGTTGATTTTGGTTTCCACCTCCGGGCCAATGGGAGGGCGAGGCAAAATTGGGTAGGTTCTCCGCTTCAAACTACACTCTACACTTTCACAGTCACAGCGTTCTACACTGCCTTCCTCCTAGGCCTTTATCGCCTTCCACCTGCCTGGGACCCGAGACTTGATGACTAGATTATGATATTGTATTAACAGTGAAGAACGACGGCTGCGCCAGTCATCAGTACGTGAACTGTTTTCTAGGCCAAATTGGGTAGGCTCTCCGTTGTACGTCTTTTTTTACATTAACTCCACACAGGAGGCTCCGAGGAAAACAATTACCATCAGGGCTACCTATGACATCTTTAGGGAAACTGTGTGGAGGGTCTTTTTGTGGAAAAAAGGAGTGAACCGGGGTAAGAGTGAGGAAACACAGAGGCCGGCAAATCGTTCCGTAGCCTAGCTGTTGAACTCAAGAACGAGTTGTAGAAACGACTAATTTTAACTGTGTACACAAGTTAAGCATGCGTTTAGCGCATTTCTCGACTGTGCACCAGTGCCGAAAGAATCAATGACGCCAGTTCCTCGCAGCATCTTCCATTGTGAAATATCAGTAGAACAAAGGAGCATTTCCACCGACGCCTATGCTCTAAGATTGCTGTCCATTTGTCCAGGGTTTTTTTCTGGTATGTTTGGGCTCTAGACCAAATTCAAATTCTTGCCAAATTCAACAGTGAGGCGCACTTGCGATTTGTACAGGTATGTATTATTTGTACAATTATGTACTATTTAAGTATCTGCCGGCTCACTAAAGTACACTAATTCATCTGTCATATTGCTCTATACTGACTTTTGCCTAGGCCCTCATTATCTTTTACCTGCCAGAGACTAGCGACTGTATTTTGTAACATTATTTTCTACAATTGTTTTCAATAAATTTTGCTAAAATCATTTTATTCCCATACATAGTATATCACGTCTTTGTGGGACTTACCGAACTCTCTGTAGGTGACATTGAAGATATCGGTGCTCAATACAGATTCATTTAGCAATTGAATGTCTCCGTTTAATGGCACATTTTGATAGGAAGAAGTTCTAGCTTTCGGAGCATAAAAGAGTGCGTGGAATCTCCCACGAGTGTACGCGTTAGGTACATATAAGTTTATCTCCTTTAACATGGGCGGATTCAGTATAATGCCGGAGATTAGCTTAAAAAAAGTGCTTACCCAAAAATATTTTTCGACGGGCTTCTAATGTATTAAGATCGAGCATTTCTGTTAAGAACAACGATGGATCAGGAATGGGTAATATGTATATTCCCTCATATACAGATAACGCATAAACCTTTTTTGAAATCTCTATTTCTAGGATATGGTTTTGTTCAGAGGGGGCCCAAATAATGGAGCTATATTCCAAGATGCTGCGGACAAGAGATTCATGTGCTCTCCGTATTGCAATTCCATTAGTAAATGATCTCGCATTACGAAGAACAAATTTTGTTGAAGCCAAGCATTTTGTTGGCGCGGGAGACAATGTCAGATATGTGGGATATCCCAAGGTTGTACCAAAATTATGCCTCGTGGATCTTATTTCTATCATTGAATACCTTTTGTAATAATTTATCTGTTTGCGATTCCCACCTATAATCTGAGTTGGAAGAGTGTCACAGGTTATACGAAAGAAGAACAAGAATGGTTTTTATAAACGGCACCATTGCATTTCTGTATTTATGACGGGTGTTTGTCATTTATTATTTTAATAAAATTATGTAAAGTGTTCAGTTACAAATGTGAAAGGTATTAAGGGACGTAATTGACTTACTTTAACCAGTGTTTACTGACATTGTACGGAATAAAAATTGTAAATGAAATTTTCGTCTAAGGTTCCTTTTTGTTTAGGTGTAACCAAAAATCCCTCCCCCTACCCCTAATTATCCAATGAATACTGATTTTTTATGTTTGAGTTTAAAATAATCTAAAATGTCACCAAAGACCAAAATTTCATAAATTTTTCACTCCACGTATCAGGAATATGTGGTTGAAGTACGTCAAGTATATTCCTCAACATTCTGTACAAGTACATACTTTAAATCATAACTGGTCAAGTTAGTTCTATCGAGCCAAACCCTCTGATATGAAAATATCCGGAGTCGGTGAATTATTTTCCCATTTGGTCTCTGGTAGGTTGACATGTTGTTCTTGCATTGTTTTGTATTTATTATACTTTTACAGTGCAATTGCATAGCGTGGATTGACTAGATGACTCATTTGTGGAAAAGTGAGTGGAGGGGTTAAGTTTTTCAAGTTTAAAGAACAATTAAAAATTGAAGACAATGAAGACACTATCACCATTTTCGAAATAAGAATAGATAGGTACACACTATTATTACTAATGATCCACGGCTATCTTATTAACATGCATATTAAAAATATCTCGATAGCGATTGCTTCACAATCGAAAAAAACATTTGATGACTAAATAAGCAGTTTCTTGAAAAAACAAAACAAAAAAGGTGCATTTTGCGGAACGGGTCCGAACGACCCACTTAAAAGCTCATCTTGCCGCGGTCAGAAAAGACAAAACTGCCCACAGAGGACCAACCTTTTTTGTTCGTCTCATTACGTATGCAAATGTACGGTCAGAAATTATAAAGATGTAGTAACACGCGCCCGCTTTTTATTGACGTAGTTAGATTGGAAGGACTAGCAGGTATTAAAGGAGTCAACAAGGAGATAAGCTACCGAAAAGAGTAAAGGAAAAAATAATGGCATACTTCAGACATATTATTTATGAATCTATGCTGCGGAGCAACAACTCTTTCACACAAAAACTAATGAATGGATTTTAATGAAACTTTACAATAATATAGCTCATACATCAGAGTAACATATAGGCTATAATGGGAAGCTCTGGCGTTATGAAATTTGTATTAATGAAAATGTGTGTATTTCATATATTTTAGCGGCAGGGAGGAAAGGCAGGGGAAAGAGGAACGGGAGAGGTGGGGTTTGCGGAGAGGGAAGAGAGAGGGGGATAGCGGAGAAGGTGGAAGGGAACGGGGACCCACAGGAAAGGACATGCAGGGAGAATTTATTTCTTTGAATGGCATTGCAACGTATGCCGGGGACCAGCTAGTTGTTCATAAATGAAAGACGGGAGTGGAAAGCTTAAGGAGTGTTTCCTTTGTGAACGGAACAAGGAGTGGGGGGTAGGGGTTGCTGGAGATTATAATTTAACATTTGAAAATAAAAATTGCAAAAATTAAAAAAAAAAGGTTCCAAAGATAACCGATTCCTCAGAGAATTAATATCGACGGTTCCAGTGACAGCAAACCAACCGGTTAAGGAAGTTGTAATCGGGATAGGAATGTCAATCAGCTCTACTCCAGCACGCTGCACTCAGATTCAGTTTAGGAGGCGGGTATGGGAATAGCTTCCCCGGGAACTATTTATTGGATAACCAATACCTCAGCCATAGGTCATGGGATGAGGATTTTCTAGGTGTTGGCGGCGGTTGCGTCTACTCACTTTCTGTGTGGCAAGCAGGATGTGGAGATGCTTGTTGAGATAGATCTTTTTACCTCTCCAGCAGGACTCTCTCGACCCTCTCAGTCAGTGTCAGGGATGGGATCGGGAGGGATATTTTTATACGTTCGTTACTCCTGGACACCGATACCTACCTACCCCTCATATAATATTTTTTCTCAGATCTTTCTCTTCTTCCTTCCCTAAAAATGAAAAAAAAGGATTCTGGGGGTCGTCCATTAATCACGTGAGGCTTGAAAGGGGGGGAGGGGTTCGGAAAAATCACGAAATATCACGAAATATCACAAGGAGGGGGGGGAGGGATATAATGAGATATCACGTGTATGTATTTTTCGTTGAACGCACGATTTCTAAACCAAATAGCGGCGGGTGTCTTTTCGAACGATTTCCCCGCGCGTTACGACAACCGCATGGCTCACCAGTCACCAGTAAGTCTGTGATTTTGACGCCGAATACATGCGTAAATCGTTGCCGCGTATGTCTTGCCTTAAAACAATATTCTGAAAATTTCAATATACTTTGTACTAAAAAAAAGTACACGTGATTTTAGGTATGGGGGGGGGGGGGGGGGGCGAAGTCTAAAATCTCACCACATATCACCAGGAGGGGGGGAGAGGGTTAAAAAGTTACTTAAAAACATCACAAGATTAAGGACGACCCCCTGTTAATATTATAATATTGAGGTTAATGTTGATATTTTTTCAATTAAAGCTGTATTTTGAAGGAAGAAAAGGATTAACTTTTCATTATTTGTGTCGTTTTCTTTCATTTCTCCTTTTTACAATTATGGCGGCTCTCTCATGGGCCGGTAAGGAATCGGCATAAACCTAGTGATGGATTTGAATGGGGATTTCAAAACCAGTCATAATAAACGTTCATCATTCAGTTAGTTAATATTTATATTTACGAATCTTTTGCTCTGTTTTTTGATTTTTGTAAAATAATGACTAGCCATTTCAAAATTTTAAGTTTTAAACAAATTTATTTAAACTGGGATATTCTCCACATCAAGTAAATAGTAATAATTACATTGGGAATTCATGTGACATATTCTGGCTTTTAATGTCAAATTTCCAGTACGGGAAATATTTAAAAATTATAGTACTTTATATCAATTAAATAGTCATAAATACAATGGAAATTCATTGTCGTATATTAGTTTATTTATGCGAAATTTTTAAAACCTAATAAATGTTTAAAAATTATGGTTGAATGCTGTATTTTAAATTATGCAATTGTAAATGTTCTCCGAAATGACCTGGAAAGAATCTCATCCTTGCGATCTCTCGTAAGAAACCATTCATTTTTTCTGAATGCAATTATTAATGTTCTCCAAAATGACCTTGGAAAAATCACATCTTTGCGATTCTTTCGAGGACATAAAGAAACCGTTCCTTCGTTCGGAATGCAATTATTAACGTTATCAAAAGTTGTCTGGAGAGAATCGCATTCTTGTGATATTTTGAATGAAACCTTTCTTTTGTTAAGAATATTTTGAACTAAATATGCAATTTGGCTGTCCTGAAACGGGAATCCTTCCTAGTTGGACAGACAAAGCATCATTTTGTAATGTATCGTATTGTAATATATATAAATAAATAAATAAAAGTTCCTTTATCAAATCTAAGTACTACCTACGTAAGTAAGTTGGTACTTGCGTAATTAATAGGCTATCAAAACTAAGCTTGAATACAGGCTCAATTCACAATAAGATCTTCCTAAACACCAACACATATTATACTGGCTGAATACGAGACGGTCTGTTATATTACATCGAAGGCTGTATTGGTAAGCCTTTAAACATGAACACGATTACGTAAGAGTGTAATGGTGTAAATTGAAATTGTGCGTATGTGTGTGTGAGTGATTTGTTTAGTGGTGTGTGTCGTGTCGGCTTTCTGTAGGTGAACTGGATAAAAAATGGCCGCCGTAGGGTGAGGAAAGGTGTATAGTAATTATGTATTTATATTGGCCCGAAGGGGTGTGCAGTGAAATCGTTGTTTTTTTTTGGTTCGTAATGGGTACCTATCTGCGTTGGTTTGCTTGTTTAAAAATTGTGTCAAGTGAGAATGACGTAATTGAGAATTTTTTTCAAACCAATCTAGTCGCTGCCTTTTTTATTTTATTTTATTCAGCACCCCGCAAAATCCTTGTAACAAATACAAAAAACCTAACCTAACCAAGCTTTTGAGACACTTTGAAGAGATGTACATCTTACTTCGTGACCGGATAACTTGGAATGAAACCAACTCAGAACCATCTCAGATAAGTCATTTAGAGTGATGAAAAAATAAATAAAAAAATGGTTAAATAGGTTACGTAAGGTTAGAGTTTATTTAAAATTATTTTTTAAATAAACTTAGAGGCTTATTTAAAATTATTTTTTTCGTAACTTTTAATGACTTTTCAAGGAGGTGTTGAGTTGACTTTATTTTCAGTTGACATGGAACCATCTTACCTAAGGTAATTCGAAAAAAAAGTTTAACAAAAAGCACACAATACTTCAACAAAGTTCAATAACAATGATATATTCCTATATTTAACGAGTACCCGGCATGCGTTGCTATGCCACTTAATATAGAGATTGTTCCTCCCTGCGTGTCCTTTCTCATTCGTCCCGTTCCCCTTCCGCCTCCCCTTCCTCTCCGCCTTTCCTCTCCACTCCCCTAGCCTTCTCCCCCCGTCCCCTCTTCCCCCGTCCCACGATCCCCCGTCCCACGATCCTGGTACATTCAGTTTTCAAGCAGCTCGCGTGCCACCTATTGCAATTTTTTAATATAAATTTCATGATGCTAGAGCTCACCAGTATTTATAGAAACCATCGCTGGCAGGCACACATCAAATCCCCAAAGTTTCATCGCAATCGGATGGACTGTTAGCAACGCACAATTTCACGATGCCAGAATTCACTATTTTATATAGTAAGAATCGCGGGCATGCGCACATCAAATCCCCAAAGTTCCATCGCAATCGGATGAATGGTTTAGCAACGCAAAGCATACATACATACATACATAGACAGAAACCAGCACATTTTCATTTATATATAAACAGAAGATATAAAGGTACAATCAATACGTATTCAAATTTCTTAAAAATGCTTTAAAGGTTTTTTCCTCGTATTCGATCTTACCAAGGTGATTCTTTTACTATAAATTAAATTTATAAACCAATTTATTCAATGGATTACATTTTTTTTTTTTTTTTTACAGTTAATACCGCACAAGAGTCCCTACTGCTCCCGTCTGGAGCCAGTGAGACTATGGCATTCCCAATCGGGGTATGTTGTGAGGCTGAAGGTAGTGGGGAGGGGAAGGAGATAGGGAAGAGGAAGGTTGGGAAGTATCTGGCTATTCAGATCTGGTCACTAAACACGGCTAAAGCCATTTTAAGCAACGTTTCAATTCTGAATGGTGGTCTTACACCAGGGCGATACTGATAGTATCTTCCACTCTGGAACGTGCCGCAAATATACTATATATTATTTTAAATGAATAAGTTGTGAAATAACACAAATTAATCAAATAAAATTTATTTGCGCACGCCGGGTTTGAACCCGCGACCTTCGGATTGTGAGTCGAGAGTCTTGCCTCGGGACCACGGAGGCCGTCAAAAGTAGGTATCCGCAATAAAAAAAAAACCGTAGCAAAATATACAATTTGTAACACTGTGTAGGTACTCTTTAAACTTTTAAATCAAATTAGAGTCTTTAACGTTTCGCATCATTGATTTCCTCAACAGTAATTCCTACTGCCTAACTTCATCGAACAAAATTTGTCAAGAGCATAAATTTCACAGACTTACACAAATAAATTACGTGTATAATAAATTGTACCCAATTTACAAATCCCCAACCAATATACGTTTTTTTTTTAAATCAACCGGCTCCACGCGAGTAGGTACTTATCACAATAACTTATCCGACAAGTCATGCGTGAAATTCCAAAATTAATCATGTATTAAAATACATTTTAATAAGATCCCTAAATACGTTTAGGGCCCCAGTCGAGCCACAATGGCTCGATAAAATGCTGGCCCTTTCAAAGAGTTTTTTACTCGACCAAAGAAATTAATAACGGTATTAGTAAAATTTTCATCAGATCTTCAAAGGGCTTCAGATGAATGCATTATATGTTTTATTAGAGATGTCTCATCTGACGCGATCTTGGAACATAGTATTAAGAAATGTTATTTAGAGATACTTACTGGTGTATTATTGCATCATTTCTTTAATCTGCCTGTTACGCTTTCTATGATGGTTGAGGTGTATTATCGAATTGTTACGAGTATATAATTTGTTTGGAATAAAATGCATGACGTTGCTTTATTTGTATTAATATCTATTCGAGGTAGAAAATCTATATGTTAGTTTCTAGTCTCTTTTGCAGAAAAATTTCTAGAGATGTTGGCTTTAGATTCGTGAAATTTGTACATGTTTTACTTTGTCAAAGTTTTAGGTCAATATCCATCCATATATACGAGATTTTGACAGAAAATTTGGGATACCACAAGGTCTGTGCAAGGTGGTTCCCAAAAATGCTAACCAAAGATCACAAATAACAATTAGTTGAAGGAGCCGGAATTCCTTGAGTGCTACGACATCGATTGCGAGGAATTCTTAGATTCAATTGTGACTGAAGACGAGACCTTCTTCACAATTTCGCGCTCATACACTGCTTTCCGTACACTTTAAGCAGCTGAGAATAAATGTCTTCCAGGGTATTGTTCTTTGTACACAAAAAATGAATTTCAGGGCGTAATTCACACCTGGCGGGTGCAGCGAGCCGAAGTTCTATCGCGAACGGCTGCCACGCCGAGACCAAGTGTCACAGAGAGTGCAGCTTGAAAAGCATTTGGCGTGGGGTATCAGGCTACACGCCAGTATTGCCGGATTGCGCATAAAATCGTTCCTCGCAACGGCAGGACCTTGGAGACTTTATTTTACGGACAGCCCTCGTATATCCATCACGGTTCCATGCCAACTGGGAATAATGTCAACTCAACACCTCCTTGAAAAGTCAATTAAATCTATGAAAAAAATCATTTTAAATTAGCCGATAACCCTAACCTAACATAACCTATTTAACCAATTTTTTATATATATTTTTTTATCACTCTAAATGACTTATCTGAGATGGTTCTGAGTTGGTTTCATTCCGAGTTGGCCGGTCACCATCCATCACGATATGTTACCTAAAAATACTTTTCCACTAAACTGTTAAAATAAGACAATATATAAAGTTTACTTCCTGTTCAATGTTAAAATAATGTTGTTAAAACAGGACTGGGCAGCAAAGCAAAAAATTTATAAAATATTTCGTATTTTAATTCTCTCTCGTTTATGTATCTAACTAAAATTCTTCTTCGAATCATTGATTGCCCCTTCGAAGTGATTTAAAAAAAAAAAGCATATATAAAGCATCATAATTTGTTTATTACTTTGTTTTTTAAATCCACAAAGAAAGGGAGTGAACATGGGTCTTAAAGAGACTCACGCTATAGGAGGGTGGATCAGATTGGGTCTTTGAAACATTTATTGAAACCGATTCAAGAGATTTACCTACTAGGCACATACGTATGCAGGAAGGTAATCATGTAATAGGCATATTGCTAACACGATGTAACCCCCCACTCCGCTATTTTCTAATAAATTGTTCTATAATAGAAAGAGAGAATACAACGGAGTTCTCAAAAGACATTTCTCAAGGTCCCAGCCTTAAGGAATTCTCTTCGGTTAGCGTTTAATTGATAACATCAAAATCACGTACTGATTTTGGAATCGTTAAGTAGATAATTACGTTTAGGTACTAATAACCATAAAGATAAGACTTGCAGTTACGGTTTATCGGAAACGTTGCATAACTAATTATATCTTTAAGTGGGATGCATTTGTAATGAAGAATGCTTCATTCATATTTTTATTGATAGTTAAGGGAATTTTATCAAAAGTACGAGAATATTTTATCTGCCAGAGAAGAGGCAGAAAACTATATAGGTAGTCTGGTTAATTTTTAATTTTAAAGCAGTTTACTTACTTGCACCAACTTTTCTCATTGCAGGAAACTCGAATCGGAAAATTAACTGAAGCAGCACATACCTAAAAAAAGAGAAAACAAAATTTTATTCGATTGCGGGGAATAAACAATTTAATGGTGTTAGAAAATTTTAAAGATTAATTCCACTTTCCCAAAATTCATCAAAGGGGTGTAAAATAATATAAGCGAGGTTCTTTTATCAATTTGAAAAATAATTATAGAAAATTTCGAATAAAATACCATTAACAAACATCATTTAAAATTTTGATGAAAAACGTTCAAAGGTTTTTGGAATAATTGCTTTTCAAAGCTACTGGACTATGGTATTCTCGATTTGGAATTTTAAAAAAAAAGTAAGGAATGTAGGAAACGGAGAGAAGGTTGGAAAATATCAGGTTATTCAATATTTACCACTTGGTCATAAATTGGTGACTTAGCAGGGGTGCCCGGGTTCATGGGGTGAAGTTTGTCTAGGTCTTGGCGGCGGATGCGTTCGTCTGAGAAACTGTTTGAGGGAGACCTTTTGACCTCTCTAGCCAGACTCTTTCGATTCATTACCTTGCACCGCAGTGGGAGGGATAAATTCGTACGTCCGTCACTCCTGGACAAACTGACCCCCAGATTCCTACCAACCACTCATATTTTTTTCCTTCCCAGAATTCATCTCCTTCCTTTCTCTAAAAAACCCTCCCATCCACGGAAATTGGTTTCCACAGAGCCTTCTGTAAGAAGCTAATGTAAAAAAAACTCTAGTTATTATCTCTATCTATTTTTTTATAATAATTGAAACAAAATTGTAGTTTTACTCATTAAATTAAAAATAAAAATAGATATTATTCCTAGACTCGCAGAAAAGTAAATTGATAAAAAAAAATTATTAAATAATTATAAAATGAAAATGGATAAAATTTATCCAAGACACTATCTAGATAGCTTTTAGTTCGGGTTTGAATCTTGCAATCACACATAAAGATAGCAGCCAATAAAAATATGCTTTAAGAAAATGAAGAGAATGTTGGTAGTTCTTAGTCGAAGTATGATACAGTTAAATATGATCAAATCGGATAGGGACACATTAGCTCAGTTGGTAGAGCTGCGCCCCGGTAAGGCGAAGGTCCTGGGTTCGAGTCCTATACGTGACCGAATCTTTTTCTGTCTTCATTAAATTAAATAATACTGCTTTATATATAAAAGAAAAAAATTAAAATGGATTCTACAAATTAAACTTGATAACAATAAATAATCAGTAGCTACGTCTTAGTTGTAAGTCACTTGTTAAAATAATTCTCAGATTTTAGTTACTTGCTAGCTATTGTAAGTCACACACTATAATAATAATTATCAGTACTTAGTTGCTAGTTATAAGTCTTAGATGTAATGAGTGGTAAGTTATAAATAAATTAAGTTCTAAAGCGCCCTTGAGGTGATTTCCCCACGAAAACGATGCTACCTACACAAATACTTCAATAATAATTTTTATTAACTTTGAAGTCTTCCTCTCTATAAATCTACTACTAATTCAAAAACTATTGAAACAAATATGCCATTACGTATGTTGGGGTTTGAAATCTTAACAAAATAGTCGAGATTCAAGGATGTTAAAGTCCCATCACCGAGTGCATCAGGAACATGATCCAATATTCTCTCCCTCAACAGTTTTTCGAAATGCAATCTCGCCCTACCATAGACAAAGCACCTTGTCAAACGCCCGACAAACTTTCTTCCCCAAAATCCCTTTTCAGTCGACAAAATCACACATTCACCTAAGTACCAACATTTAACAAATCGATAAGGTAAACTTAACCATCAGCTATCTACTTACTAAAAAGCCACCTCTCGACTTATCCGAACCTTAAAGCTTAACTAATCGCCACACAGGTGGCAGTCAATTACTTAAACTGGGTCAACAGACACAGATAAAGGATAACCAGTCGTGCATAGAACACAAAACAACTTCCATGGATTCCGAAAATAAATAGACGATTAATTTGATAATTGATTTCTACGATTCCGACATTGTTTACATTTTTTATTCGTCAACATCATCATCGTAAAACGGCTCCACAAATCAAGAATTCCAAGATCATTACTTTGAAAGGGAGATAAAATCTCTGGCGTCGGATTGAAGATTCTTTGATTTCTCTATGGCTAGATTTTAAGTAGCTATTAAAGATAGGTGAATGGAGAACTGCTTTCTTAGAAGCGTTATGGGTAATAAATCTAGGTTATTTAAGCTCAGTTTACTTATTTAATTGATCGAGTAATAGCGGCAATAACGTAACGATGCTTATTAGATATTCCAGATGTTCTCAGTATTTAATATCTAAGCGTTGCTTAAATATTGCGAATACCGCGCCAGAGCCCAATTTCCCCGATCCAGTGGGACTTTGGATTTCAACTTACTGAGAATCCTCAATTTGGGTATTTGAGAGGCTAAAATGAGGGGTGTGGAATGATAATTCGAAGAGAAGGTTTGGGACAGTATCTGGCTTTTCAAATCTGGTCACCAAGTACTACCAATGTCATTTCAAGCAACGTTCCGATTCTGACTAGTTGTCTTTTACCAAGGCGATAATGGGAGTAGTTGCTGCTTTAGGAAGATGACTTTTTATGTATGAATGGCCAGGTAGAAACTTTAGAATTTTCAAAGTTCTTCTTCTTATCTCCTTCTTCCGCATTTTAATACCTAATTTCTTTTCGGTTCTGGGGCCCTCAGGGCCTTTGTTATCTTTGAGGATGCTGTGTGGGGGTTCTTTTTAGGAAAAAAAGAAAGAAAGTTCTTGAAAGGGAAAGGATTACGGGTTGGTAGGAATCTGGAGGTCAGTGTGTCCAGGAGTGACGGACTTATGAATCCATCCTTCTCACTGCGGTGCAAGACGAAGTTCCGAGAGAGTACGGCTGCAGAAATTAAAGGGACTCCCTCAACCACTGTCTCCCGATCCGGCCTGCCACGCAGCTGGTGAGCAGACGCATTCTTCGCCAAGATATGGAAAAACCTCACCCCATGAACCCGGGAACCCTTACTAAGTCACAAAACGTAGCGAACCACTTGGGGTGACCTATTGCAAAGGTGTTTGTAATCCAATAAATGGTTCCCGGGGTGGCGATACCCATACCCGCCTCCCAATTAAGAATGCTTAAAAATTGTGACTTTGGACCAACTATAACAACTTGCACATCCTCAGTTCGGATATTTGTGAGGCCAAAATAAGAGGTGGGGAATGATAATCGCACGCACTTTTTAAGTTCCGAAAGCGAGAACTTCTTCCTATCAGACTGCGCCATTAAACAGAGCAATTCAACTGCTAAATGATTCTGCATTGAGCAGTGTTGTACAAAGCTGGTATGCATTAATGGAGTACATAAGCGACCCACTGTGTTTTGCCTATTGTTCTCAACTCGTACCATGGCGTGGTGCGTCTTCTAAGAATAATCTTTCTATATTTGAATCAGCGTATTTTTAATGAATGTATTTTTGAGAGGTGGAACTTGAAAGTTTTGAAAGAGTTGAGAGGTTGAATAATCTGATGGTTTCTTAGTAATAATTTTGATAATTAATCTTTGAGTAATTTCCAGTGGCAAAATTGAGGTTTTGTAAGCTCCTCCCCATGCAACAATACCGTATTGTATTATTGAATGGGCTAGAGCGTAGTATAATTTTTAAGAATTGTTAAGTTAAGTATAATTCTTAAGTTAATAAACATGTTTATAAGTTTTCTTAATCTATTTATAATATTGGTAATTTGAGTCTTCCACTTAAGATTACTATCTATTATTACTATGTTTTATGGAAAACGTGAAAAAATTAATAAATAAATAATTGGAAAAGAAGGTTTGGAAAGTATCTGGTCATCAAACACGACTAAAATCATTTCAAGCAATGTTTCGATTCTGACAAATGGTCTTTGACAAAGGCGATAATGAGAAGATATGCTACTTTAGAAAATGACTTAAGTTATTTATGAATATTCAGCTAGGAAATTTCGAACTTTCAAGGCTTTTCTTCTCATCTTTCCTCTTTCTCATTTAATACCTTGTTTTTTCAGTCCCAATCGCCTTGGGCAGTTAGATATTGGAGCGATTTCAAAAAAAAAAAATCGTATGAAGTCAAAGCATACTAAATCAATTACCTTCGCTAAAATATTGTTTTAAGTACCTGCCTGCCAAAAGCTCATTGTTTAAAGCGAGAACTTCACGGAATATCTTCCCAGCACTTAGACATCTAAATATAAACCAGCGAGTTATTTTTATCTCTTTAAATAATCTAGATAGGTAGCAACGAATGTGAGCAGGAATTAATCTAGGTAGGAATAACTCGTTGTTATTTGTGCCAATTAGCCGAGCATTTTATTCGAAAGAAATAATACTTCAAGATCTAAGATTAACCAATTTGCCAGTAGACAGGATAATTTGTCGTGAAATTCTAATGGCTAATTAACGTGTAGCTTTTAAAACAATAATAATGTCTTAATTTTAATTAATTTTCAAAATTCCTCGAATTGACAATGACAGACGTTCTGTGTCGAATTTGGTTACTGTAATGATTAGTTCTATATTATGCCGAGAGAGGAACATTTGTATTTGTCGTCTGTTTTTATTTTGAAAAGAGAAATTCGAGCAACAGCTGCGACCTCTGCTCGAATTGTTCAAAAGACATAAATTGTGGTTTCAACAGAAAACCAGTGGCGGTTTTGAAGATCTGACCGACCGCGACCCATTGGCGGCGCTAGACTTAACATCAAAACATGACTAAATCCTATGTATAAATAAAAGTGTTTCTATTTATATATCCGCGTAACAGCTGTTTTGACTGCCATTGATCAAATACTTTGCGAAACAGCTATCACTGCGAAAACACACATTATCTATAGACGACTCTAAAGTTCGACATTTTATAAAAACACCGAAGCAGTGAAATCTCTCCAAAGGAGAGTATTAACGTCATGAAAATTACAGTTTTTTCTGTACTGAACTAATTTTTATTTATTTATTAATAAACGCCCTTTTTGGGGGCTTTTACATATTATGAATAGAAAGAAATACACAGTATTTATTGCACATAACTGAACTCCCTCAGTAACAATATTTTATATTTGTTTAAAGATAAATTGAAGATGTCCACCACTTGGTATAATTGTTTCCCTCCATTAGTATTCTGGGCAAAGAGAAATACATGTGGTAGTTAGTCCCAGATTTCTGCACTGAAATAAATCCTGACT
Source organism: Glyphotaelius pellucidus (assembly GCA_936435175.1). Lineage (NCBI taxonomy): Eukaryota > Metazoa > Arthropoda > Insecta > Trichoptera > Limnephilidae > Glyphotaelius > Glyphotaelius pellucidus. Next base: position 7,086,152 of record OW386554.1, on the reverse strand, counting down.
TCTAGTATTACGTAGTGGCATTTGGAAGCAATTCAAGCAATACCGGACCATCAACTAAATCATTTAGAATTTTATATACATATACCAAGTCAGTGAAAATTCTCCTGTCTGACAATTTGAAAATATTCATATTTTCGGTAAGCGGTATTATTTCCATCATCAGTAAACAAATTTTGAAAAATTCGTTTAAATGTGAACAAAAAGACAAGACTATGAGAGGTTTTTAATTGATATCGCTCGGTAAATTGTAAAATTTTTTTTTAATATAATCGTGAGCCTTGTTACTCTACTTTCTTCTTTAGTTACATTTTCGGACAGCATTGTAGTGTCCATAATCAGAGCAAATGTGTAATCGAAGACTGTGGTGAAGTGGGCTTATGTACGCATATATATGCGATGTACGTAGAAATGCGTTGAATGTATCGCCCCTGATGATGTACACTTCAATGCTGACCGAAACATTAGCTAAATAATGAGGTAGCGCAACACGGCGTAATACCCCAAAATAAATCCCTATAATACTTTTGACGTGAAAATCACAAATCGTCTTTAATAAAAAAATGTTAAATCCACTATGAAATAAATGTCTTTCATGGTTTGATTTTTCAAATCACGGGCGAAGCCGGGTTATAAAATGAGTACATCCCTATCTTGTTCTATAAAATAGATACAAACATCTAATAAATAAAGATGTTAACTTGGTGAATGAGTGGGTATTTAATAGTGTAAAATTCATATTTTTTATAAAGTATGATTTAATTTGATGATACAAATTTATTATCACCTAATTAGATGTAAAACAACTTGAAAAATGTCGACTGTATTTATATTTTTAAAAATTTATACAGATTCGAAGAAAAAATTCTTCCGAAATGTGATAATTAATAAAGAACGTCAAAAACTTGAATTGAAGCCAAGAATTTTTAAAAGTAATTCCTTGAAAAATTCTTAAGTTGAAATGCGTAAAATACCTTGTGAATTGGTAGGCATCAAGATAATTTATTACAAAAAAAATCCAAACAAAAGGTTTTTTATTTTTTTGTTATATTTGCTTAGAGTCATTGAACTATCACATGGAATGAATGATATTATAAGGCTGAAAGAAATTGAAGAGGGTTAGAAGAAAAGAAAGAGGATGGTATATTAGTACCTTGTAAAAACTAAATAAAGCAAGATGCATTTAACTAAATTTCAATTCAGAAAATATTTCTCTTGCTAGGGTTTTCTCTTTTTATGTGAATATCGCACAAGAGTTCCACCTGCTCTCGTCTGGAGCCAGTGAGACTATGGCATCCTCAATTGGGGTATGTTGTGATGCTGAAGGCAATGGGGAAGGAGAGGTGTGGAGAGGAAGGTATGGAAGTACCTGGCCATTCAAATCTGGTCACGAAACACGGCTAAATCCATTTCAAGCAACATTTTAATTCTGAATGGTGGTCTTACACCAGGGAGATAATATATACTATATGATAATTCAAATTAATTGAATGCAAAATAGCAAAAATTGATTAAATTTAACGGCCTCCTTAGTCTAGGGGTAAGGCTCTTGACTCGTAATCTGAAGGTCGCGGGATCAAATCCCGAATTATATAAATAAATTTAATTTGATTATACGTTATTTCATAATTAATTAACTAAAAAATAATATATAGTATGTTTGCGGCATGTTCCAGAGTGGAAGATACCCTCAGTATCGCCTTAGTGTATGTTCACAATTCAGAATTGAAACGTTTCAATTCAATTCAACACATAATTTCGCTACAAGGTTCACAGAAAACTTATTAACACCAAAAGCAAACAAAACAAGAGATACACTCAAATTCAAATCATCACTAAAACGTTTCTTCTAAACGAATGTCTTTATACTCTTAATGAATACCTTATGTAAATTAACTCTGTTTATTTTTTATTTTTAGTTTTTGTTTTCTAATATGATGTAACATGTAATTGTTTGGTTTATACTGTTTGTATATTTTGGTTAGCTGGAAGAAATAGAATGTATTTATAAGCTCCACCTTTGTACTTGTGTTTTTTTTTGTGCAATAAATGGTTTTGAATTTGAATTTGAGTTGCTTGAAATGGCTTTAGCCACGTTTGGTGACCAGATCTGAATAGCCAGGTACTCCCATCTTCCTCTTCCTCAACCTCCTTCTCCTCAACACTACCTTTAGCCTCATAAAACACCCCAATTGGGCATTCCATAGTCTCACTGGATCCAGACGGGAGCAGTTGGGAATATCGTGCGGTATTTATAGTAAAAAAATAAATAAAAAATGATTATAATAAAATTACACCTCAACCACGGAGGCCGTCAAAATATATCGGAGGTATTTTCTACTTTGATATAAAAAGTATATAATTTAAACGTATGTAAAAAATAACCAGTACGTGATAATACATGTACTACAATACAAAACAATCACGTAGAATCTAATAATATAATTATTTGTAAGAATGACTGATCAAAAAAACATTTCGATTGATCCATTCATTAAACCATAACATTATTATAAAGTACTAGCAATATTTTTTCTTCTCAATCGCTCAATTATAGGCTGCGTAGATAGGTACCTGCATGGTGTTATTATCTCATGTTACCTGTATTTTAAATAATCGTACGAGTACCAATGCTTGAGGTTATTAACGCATTATAGGCACTAGGCTAGGCTGTGTACCTGTATGTGTTATGCATTTGTACATATAAATACATATATTATGTGCCTATACGGGCTTACGTGGATTATGTAAAAATATATAACATATAAATATTATATATCAGTATTTTTTTACCTACCTGTCTATACAATCAAGTAAATAGTATATCCGTATATTCAGTTTTAATTTTACAATATTTTATTTTACAAATCTTACGATACTGATCAATCAGTTTGATTGTAAGAAATCTCTTATTTTTTTCTAATTATTTAATACAGTATACTTTTCAGTTTTACGTAGTATATACTAAATATAATACTTAATATTAAAATACTAATTATTAAGACAAACTTATAATGTTTTAATGTTTATGAATTGCGTTGTAGTAAAAATATTTTACACTGCTGCTATGAGGGACAAAATGCTGTAAGGGACAAAATGTTATTTATTCAGGAGAATTGAGAAGAAAGATTTTCCTTTAAAATCACGTATACTGTTTTTGTATACCTATAATTATGAATTATTACTATAAAATAAAAACCAATCTTTCAGAATAATTGACATTTTTTTCTATTATTTGTAAATGTATTCAATTAATTTTTAATTAAAAAAAAAATCACTTATTTGATCCAATGTAAAGTAAAACAAAATCTTGCAAAATCAGGTGTTTTCATTTCACTATTCAGAATTGAAACCTTGTTTGAGATTTTTTAGCTGTGTTTGGTAACCAGATCTGAATAGCCAGGTACTTCCCACCTTCCTCTCCCCATCTTTTTCCCTTCCCCTCCCCACTCCCAGTATCGTAACATTCCCCAATTGTCGATGCCATAGTCTCACTGGCTCCAGACGGGAAGAGTATTCACATAATTTTTTTTTTAAACCTAGGAATTTCGAACAGAAAAAGCTTCCAAGGGATTGACAGTTTTGTAACACAAATTAATGATCACTCATCTGCTCTGATGATGAACACTGCTACGCTGTCCAAAACGTTGGCTAAAGAAAAAGGTAGCGCAACACGGCATAGTACCCCAAAAATAAATAACGACATTTTTTTTATTGATTATCTCTTTGATTTATTTGCATTGGCTTCCCACAGGAGGCCCTGAAGAAAATACTTCCCCTCAGGGCCTACGACATCTTTGGGGATGCTGTGTGGAGGGTATTTTTAGGAAAGGAAGGAGAGGAAGTTCTGGGAATGAAAAAGGTGTGAGGAGTGGGTAGGAATGTGGGAGTCAGTGTGTTCAGGAGTGACGGACGAATCTATCTCTACCACTGCAGTGCAAGGCGATGTTTCGAGAGAAGGTCAAAAGATCTCCCCAACAAGTCTCTCTCGATCCGGCGTGTAGTTGGTGGGCAGACGCATCTGCCGCCAAGATCCGGACAAATCTAACCCCATGAGCCCGGGCACTCCTACTAAGTCACCAAACGTAGCGAACCACTTGGAGTGACCTAAAGCAGAGATGTTGATTATCCAATAAATGGCTCCCGGGGCGGCGGTACCCATACCCGCCTCCCAAATTGGAATTTTATGATTTTTCTGTTTCAAAATTTCGTTTCAGAGTCGCTAATATTGTCGTCAGGGATTAAATAAATATAAAAGGCTTTAAATTGGTTTATTTGATTATAAAATTGATATTTAGTGGGTATTTGCTGTAAAAAAGCGTGAATATACGAGAAAAGTGTAAATATATGAAAGCTGTTTTTTTTGGTAAAAAAATTAAGCTTGAAAAATTTATTTCAATGAAATTTCATTTTGATTTATTTGCAATTGATAATGACATCATAAAATGCACTTTAAAAATTCAAAACTTACAAAATGAGCCGAGGCACAGGTACGTATGTGCAACGGATAGCTTGTGTTCCGCTTTGTCAGAGAAAAGGCTCCATAAGCCGACAATATATGAAATAAGACAGGTGTGTCATCATTATAAGACATTTGAGGTATCAAATGATGCAAGGGGAATTGAGTATCAAAAGGTCTTATGTTTAATTACACGCATGCCCCGGCTAATAAATAAAAGAAAGAAAAAAACGTAATGGGCTCTCGATACAAACATTATTATTAAAAATAACGAACGTGTTTATTACAATTATCCACTGAGGTACCTAAGCGAATATATGTTTCAATAGATTATATTATTTATTAAGTAAAATATTTCTTCGGACAGCTGTTAAGCTGCTGTAGAATTTGTATACAGTATCAATAATATATTTTGTCTATTAAATTATTCGTTACCAGTAGCGCATGGCGTTGTAATCATTTGGGCTACACAGTAGAGTGAGTGGGGCTAAGACATTCAAGAGGGCTAGCAACAGGATACAAGTAAAGGGTCTTCCGATAGGGACTTCCGAACTTTGATAGTTGATAGCGGCCATATTGTTGAAGCAATATTTATCAAGTCGGCTGTTATTTATTCAGTCTGTTTTGCCAAATCACCATGGACGGATATAGCAACAATACGTACAAATGATAAAATTGTTTAAAGTTTAATTAAATTTTTAATGATAAAACTCATGTGGCGGTGATGTTAACTGGCCACCGAGATCGTGCGATTTGATCCCGTTAGACTTTTTCTTGTGGTGTGTTGTTAAGTCGCAGGTGTATGCGAATAAGCCACACACCACAGCGACCCTCAAAGCCAACATAACCCAAGCCTTCGGTTAAGTTCAGCCTGATTTATGCGCCGGAGTCATGGAGAATTGGATATTGTTTGTATGTATAAGTTTAGTGTTTACGTTTATTTAGTTAAATGTTGCAAGTGACATTTAAATTTGACGTAAATAAACATTCTATGTTTAGAAATTCAGAAAATAAAATATATAAAAATGTATATTTTTTTTAACATGTTCCTATTGCTTAAGCCTTGTTTAGGATTTGATCAAGGGAACATGGAGGAGTTTGGAGGCCTCCCAGGGCCATAGGCTCAGGGCGGGCCGCCCCTTCCGACTCCCCGTTAGTCCGCCATTGAGTAGTTGCCTTACGCCTGTATTTCCTAAAATTATTTGGAGTAAAAATAGTCAACGAAATTATTACACATTTCGTTACTACTTACTCAGCTGAGTAATCGCTCAACACCTCAATTCGATGCTAACTGTCCAATACCTACATATTTTTTTATGTTTTTAGTTGAAAAAAAAAATACTACAATATTTGGCACCGGAGACGGCACAAAAACTTTTTTTAACACAATAATGCGGCAGCTGTTTCTTATATCTATTACGTACCATATATACCTAAAAATAATTGTAGAAAATAAGATAAACCGGAAAGGAAAAATGCAACAATTGTCATACATCTTCCTCACACATTAAAGAAATGTAACAATGTTGCCGTTGATTACCAATAATGCAAATACGTTTTAGACTATCAATCTGAGGAAACGAGTTTTTATTTTTAATCCCAGGAATTTCAAAAACGGATCTAGAAATCCTGGGATATTTCTTTATAGTGTTCAAAAAACTTCAGTCATCTAGTTTAGGTTTTTTGCCATGTTAATGGCCACCTTCCAGGTTTACATTGTCTGCATTATCAGGGTATCGAGTAGATCAATCCATCGCAAACGGCATTATAATGCTAATGATTGAGCTGCTATCGGCCATCTTGTAAACAAGCCGAACAACAAAAAATGGCGGGTTCCGTGAACTAGGAATAGCGAAATTACAGACCCGAAATCGAGAAGTCCGATCGTTAATTATTGTAAACGGGCGTCTGATGGACGTGGAGCTATAATTCAGTGGTCGGCAACTCTGAAAACTTAATAATAATCAGAAAACGTACTAATTTTAGAAAGTTTATTCCAATTCCAATTTCACGCATTCAAGTAAAAATATACATTCCTTTGGAAACACAGCCGTTGAGTCTGCACGAATAAAAAGTGTTTTTTTTAAGTGAACACCGCACAAGAGTTCCAATTGCTTCCAACCACCTGGAGCCAGTGAGATTATAGCATCCCCAATTGGTGTATGTTGTTAGGCTGATGGCAGTGGGGAAGAAAAAGGGGGAAAATGGGGAAGAGGAAGTTGGGAAAGTTCCTGGCTATTCAAACCTAGTCACTAAAGCCATTTCAAACAACGTTTCAATACTAAAAAGTGATCTTACACTAAGTCCATACTGAGAGAATCTTCCACTCTGAAGCATGGTACAGATATATCTTACAGGATTCCATGCCAACTGAGAATAAAGTCAACTCAATACCGCCTTGAAAAGTCATTAAAAGTTATGAATAAAATAATTTTAAATTAGCCGATAACCGTAACCTAACGTCACCTACTTAACCATTTTTTATCACTCTAAACGACCTATCTGAGATGGTTCTGAGTTGGTTTCATTCCGAGTTGTCCGGTCACCATCTTACATTGTTTTAAATGATTAAATTGCGAAATAACACAAACCACTCAAATAAAATTTACTTGCGAACGCCGGGATTGGAACCGTGACCTTGGGTTTGTGAGTAGAGAGCCTTAACTATGGAACATCAAAATTGAACAAACAAATCCAAAGAGAATGAGACTTGACAACAATGCGACGTCAGCGATTCAAATTCACTTGGTGCCACACAATAATAAATAACAATTACGCATATGCCTTGATGATAGACACTGTAACGCTGACCGAAACGTTAACATATACGAGGCTGTTTATAACCCACACATTTGAGACATTGGATCGAAATAATCAATATTGTTGTACACATCTGCCCTGCTGATGGACAATGTAACGTTGTTCGAAACGTTGGCTATAGAAGGAGGTAGCGCCACACGGCAAAACACCCCCAAAAACAAATAAAAAAAATACTTTTGGGCGTGAAAATCTAAAAACATATACGAGGCTGTTTATAATCCACACATTCGAGATATTGGTTCGAAATAATCAATATTGTTACTAAATAACTCAAGACGTAGTGTTTGACGACTCCTTAAGGCCCCATATACGAGCACGAAAAGAAGAAGATGGAGAGATATGTAATTGTCATTACGAATGTTGGAGAGAGCGCGCTAATATTTCAAACGGTAAAAATTAAAGCGCAAATTGTGAAAATGTTTAATGAAACACGACTCGTTTAAAATAGAGCAAAAATTTCGTGGGGTTGTCTCAAACATCGTTAAAAAAAACACAGAATTTTTTCATTATTAATAGAAAGGCTTGAAAATAAAAATTTTCGGAGCATACTTTGCGATTTTTTTTTCTATCGAGGGAATTTCATATAACTTGCGTTTCGGCATGGAGATTATGTAGATGTTATCTTCAAAAATAACATATATTTTTTTAAGAGCTAAAAAACTTCAAATGTTAAAGGGAGATAAGCAAGAAATCGGTAGAAATTCGGATAGCGGCGGCTTAAATAACGTCCATTAGGAACTTTAAGAGCTGGTTCACACTCAGCTATCAAATATAAAAGATCATAGCACGCCAGATAACGCTCTCCATACAATCCCTTCAGACCGTTCACACCTAAGCGTTTTTAAGCGCAGATCAATCATAGACAATACACATCTTAGACGTAACCGCTCCAGACGCGATATCCCAGAAGATAACTCTCCCCTTTTCCGACTAAAACAGGAGAGGGGGTCATTGTAATTACGGTGGGAACCCGTGGATGACAGATGTCAAGTTGACAGATTTCAGTACAAAAAATATGCGTTCCGTTGCCGCTCTCTAATTCGACTGACCCCCTCTCCTACCACAGGAAGAAATATTTGATAGCCTCGTGTGAAAGGACAAAAGATAAGCGCTCGCGAATCAACAGATATCTGCTCGCAGATTTATAGCGTAATGTGAACTAAGCATAATGCGAATAGTGCTTAGAAAACGAGTGGTTTCAAGCTTGTTGTGAATAATTTGTATAAACATATTAAATCAGTCAATTGTCTTCTTTTTTCTAATAAAAGAAAATTAAAGCATTGTTGCCATTCCTCGAAAGAATGCATTCATTCATTCAATTTGCCGCCGCCGTTTGGCCACCGCTGTATAATAAACACAAGACAGAGCAGGTGTAATGACTTGATTAAAGCAGCAAGGAAATGTTAAATGTCTTTATTATTTTACCTTACTAATATGGCGGGATAAATTCTAAAATCTACCTCGTTAATAACAAAATTACCGGCAATTAGTCTTCTCGTGATATATACATGGCCGGAAACGCGCAGGTTTTGGGTGATCAGCGGGCAATGAATTCATGAAAAACAATTCTTAAATATTTCAAAATCATTTTTAATTTGAAAGAATTCGTAGTTCGAATTTGAATGGAAGGAATGCGTGAGTTTTGCCGGAAATAAGTTGACAACCAATCTGTTATCGTTAGAGTAATTGCTTCAACCAATCATTTTCATTATTAAAACTGTTTATCGAACCGTTACAGTTTAAATGCCAAAAAGGTAACTACTACTTGTCCTATCAAACGATGAAAACTCAATATAAATTATATTACTCTTCGACCAAGTAAGACTTGTTTGGTGGAAGATATTGCTGCTTTTAGAGTTATGTAGTTCAAACAGACACATATGCAGACGTATCCTACATATTTTTTTGTATCTAAAATGTCTAATTCACACGCGCGTATGTCTCCCAGTTGTTGTTATTCGCCGACAGATTCATGGCATGGTGGTAATTTTCGCTTCGCCAACGATAGTATTTAATTTGATGACAGCTTAATTGCGGAATAAGTATAAATAAGCAGATCGTTTGCGTAGGAACACATTCATAAATTAGGAGAAATTACTTTTTGACAACTTGTCCACGTATAAAGCCAAATGACAAACTCACAAAAGAGAAAAATTGTTTTAATAAAAATAGAAATTGGGAGTGGCTTGTATTCGACTTGCCGACAAACAGAACCCCAAGATTTGTAGGTGTGGATCAAGCGAATGTGGACATCTGTTGCTATATAACTAGCGGTGTGTATTTTGCTTTCCACCTGCTTAGTAAAAACAAAAATATTTGGATCATTTGTGGCGCCGTTTTTGATGAAAACTTATCGGAAGGTCTATAGCTGTGAATAGAGTTGAAAAGAGAATTTGATGATCGCACAGTAGAAAGATCACGAACTGAACACGAAACATAGTTTCCAAAGTCGTGAAGTGCAGCATCTCATTCTAATATGTCTTCCATCAATCTTCCCCTGAATCATATGAGTTATCTTGTATTTATCTCTCATCATGATGTGTTCAAAGAAAACCATAAAGACAAAAAGGTAAAGCTTTGTTTTCTGACGTTAGCAGTAACTCGCTTTTGTTAGCGACAGAAAACGTATACGAAATATAATATATAAATATTTATAATTTCATAACGCCTGAGCTTACCATCATATACAGCCTATAGTCTTCGCATATAATTTAGCTTTCTATTGGTGAAAGAATTTTTAAAATCGTTTTATGGTTTTATGCGTGAAAGCGTAACAAACACACTCGAGTAGTTTCGCATTTATAATATTAGTATGGAAGTATAAATATATACTGGTACTTGTAAATCTGTCTACTTGCGACTTCGATCTTGAAGTTACTCAACCTGAGAACTGATAAGAACGTCGTGTTTCAAATAGCACAAAGTCCTAAATGGCAGGAACAGCGGATACTTGAATTAGCTTGAGATAGCCCTCATCCACAATTGGTTTATAGACTCATTTGAGTGCTCCCCTCCACGGAAATCTTTAGTAAAGGGCGAAAGATTTATTCGTTATTGAGGGGAAACCAGAGAAATGATTTTGGATTACGATGATAAGGACGATGATATTGATGACGATATTGATAACGATATTGATGATGACCTTAACGATGATAGTATTGTATTGATGTTATTATGATGGTGTTTTTGGTGATATTGGCAATGGTATAAACGGTGAAAGTTGACAGTTGAATTGGCGATGATGTTGATGATGATACAAAGCAGAATCCGCCAGTGATATGGACGATGCTATTGAAGATGACAATGATATTGATGTCTACGTTGAAGATGATACTTCCAAATTGGGGATGACATTGAATATGAAACTGCCAATGTAATAGACGGTGGTTTTTGACGATGATTTCAACGATAACACTGTCGATGTTGGTTAGAATGGCCACCTATTCATTCCTAGGCTCGATGAAACCAGCACACGGCGTGATGTCGAGGTGGAGCAGGTATATGAAGATTGCCCCGAGTACGAGAGACTATGAGTATGTACGTTGAACGCCGGCAACAACGTTTGCTGATAGGTGTGTTTCGTACATCACGATACTGATATTATTAATGCGCGGTCGAGATTTATCTCGAGTCAAATTGGAGCCAACGCTGGAGGTATAGGAAACTGGTTCCACCGGCGGACATGTTACAACCCCTTTAGACCTGGCTAGTTTAATGAACCGAATATAAAGATATTTAACAATTACATTTTCATGAATTTACACTAAAATTGATTCGAAATACAATCACAATTTAACAGAATGCAAAAACAGCACACACATAAGGTTTCTTTTACAGTGGATTGCCATATTAATAGGGAAACTACCAAAATTTTGTAATTTTTGTATTAACATTGTCAATACTTCTAAATTACCTGGATATGATGGCCATTTTTTCGTTATTTTTGCTGCCGTTATCACAACTAACTCTTTTAAGAAGTGGAAATATTAGCAACTAGCTTTTCCCCGCGGCTTCGCTCGCATGGTATTACGGGAAATTACTGTAGCGGTTGAACTTATCAATTATCCCCCCTCCTCCCCACCCACACCCCCTCCAGCATTCCATACATTCATTCTCTTACATTCAGTGTTCAAACATCTCGCCTACCACCTAAATTTCATTAAGCTATAGCTCAAAGAAAAAAATAGTTATCCAATTTTGTTCATTCGTTCGGAATTTATGCGCTTACAAACAATTCGGATGTTTATTTTTAATTAAATATTTGGAAGTTTGTTAATATAATAAAAAATTACACTATTTGTTATTCAGTCTTTATACCTAATCGTTACGAATTATATTTTTAATGTAGGAACTCTATCTGACATTTGTTCCAAAACAGAAGCTTGTCCAAAAAAAAAAAAACATATTCTAATATTTGAATTTCCTGGAGCAGTAGCTGACCAGGGGGCTCAGTACCTACCAGCTTAGAGCCCACAAATATATCAACATGGTTTCCATGGAAACGATTTTTTTCTGACGTTAGCAAAAACTCGCTTTTGTTAGCGACAGAAAACGTATAACAAATAAAATGTATTAATATTTATAATTTCATAACGCCAGAGCTTACCATCATATACAACATATAGTCAGCGCATATAATTTAGCTTTCTATTGGTGAATGAATTTTTAAAGTCTTTTTAGTGGTTAATGCCTGAAAAGGTCATAAACAAACTCGAGCAGTTTCGCATTTATAATTTTAGTATGGATGTCTCTCCCAAAAATTTTAAATTATTTCCACGTGGCCAGCATTTTTGTGAAAACGTGTGATCGTAGGTCTCGTATATAAATATACAAAATTTCTCACTTTCCCGCCTTTCTCTTCCCCATAATCTTCCCTTCACCATACCCTTTAGCCTCACAAAATACTGCAATTGGAGAAGCCATAATTTTCCTGGCTCCGGTGAATAGGGAACAGCTGGGACTCTTTAAATATGGGTTACCACAAGGATCTATTCTGAGACCTAGCTTATTTTTTCATTGTTGAAAAACTTTAGAATTACGGAACTACGTGATAAATTGCCGATGTAGAAAAAAATCAACTTGTATAATTTAAAACGCTTTGATTTTGGAATCGTAACATTATCGTATTTAAAAAATTACACACATAATTACATACATGAGGTAATAATGTTTAAATTATGTCATTGAAGATTAGCGTGTAAACTTTTACGTGATGAAACCGTAGCTTGATCTACCTATTCTGCATCTAAATAAAATAATAATATATTCTACTACAAGAATAATTCAAAAACAGCAGGATTCAAGAGGTTAAATTAATCACGAATTGAAATGGCTCTATCAGTGTGGTACTGCGGTGCACCGGGCGCTAACACTGACGGGGCACTCGGATGAATAAGTTATTATAAAATAATAATATAGTCAACTACACAGGTGGCAATTCTTTTAAGCAGCTCTCGTAACCCGGGAAGGATTGCGCAAATTTGTAATTAAATGAAGCCCAGAAGATAAATTAGAATCTGTTTACGATTGGATTCTATTGCCAATATTGCGGTTTATAAGGTTTCTCGTAGAAAATCAAATAAGAGATGAAACATGAAAGAAATAAACATTTTTTTCTGCGGTTTTTCAACAAATTTCTTTAAAAACTTTCAAAGAAAATTTCTTTGCTGGTTAAATTATTTTATAAGTAGATTAGAAAATATCTGCTCTGAAGCAGCCAAAATTCCACACTTGAAATTTGGCGTCATGAAATTTAAAAGCTTTTTCTCTCAAGAATATGAGAATTTTTTTTTACATTAACTCCACACAGGTGACACATTTGGGATGCTGTGTGGAGGGTCTTTTGGAGGAGAGGAAGGATTGGTCTTGAAGAGACTCGTTGTAGGAGGGAGGAAACACAGAGGCCGGCAAATCGTTCCATAGCCGAGCTGTTGAATTCAAGAACGAGTCGAAAAATGACCCGTTCTAATGTGACAAATGTCAACCGTGTATTATGTTGGGCGCGCATTTGGCGTGTCTCCCGACTATACACCGGTGCCGAAGGGATCATTGATGCTAATTTGTCAGAGCATCTTCCATTTAAATACCGATAGAACAGGGATAGCATTCCCACCCGACGCCTGTGTTCTAAAGATTGTAACCCGTTCGTTAAGGTGGAAGAATCTATCAAACGGACCGCCCGTTTCTGCACAGAGTCGGGGGTATTTTTAAGTATTTTGGAGCTCCAGACCAGAGGTGGCTGCCAAATTTAACCGTGGGGCGCACTTGATAAACGCAACAATACTGACAAGACAACAAGATGGCACTATTTCCTTCATGAGCCATATGAACGCTGCCGCTGGGTGCATGTGTGATTTGCAATAGTATGTGTGAATGTTGGCGACATTTTCGTTTGTTCGTCGGCGCTTGCGCATAGTTTCATAATAATAATGCTTCATGGCCCACCTTTCTTATATTCTGAACTGATGAGGCATTTTTTAACAAGCCCAGAACAAGACATTATAAACCGTAATATTTATGTATTTTTATTCATACGATTGGTGAGATATTATCATTAGTACGTGCTCGGCGGCCATTATCGGTCTGTAATGGGAATAGGAAACTGGCAACACTAATAATAATAACAACTGTATGATGAATAACAACACCGGAGAACGAGCTGCAGCTAACATGGCCGCGGACCGAAACCTGTGAAGCAAAACACATTTGATATTATATGAAATCACCCCGGGCGAGGCTCGTTGAGAACATGGGTACAGGTAACAATGCAGGGGTGCGATGCAATGATTCACGAGCACAAACATTATTACTAAGTATGATATGAAAAAGGTCTACAACGCGTTATGTCATTCTCGAATTGAATACGGAATCGTAAGATGGGGATCTGTTACACAAAAGTAGGTACCTACATAACCTGAATACAATTGAAAAAGGAATCATAAAGACCATACTTAAAGTACACACGCCTTCAATTGAAATTTTGAATAGATTTGACGTACCAAATGACCAACAAATACATGCCAAAAATATACTAATGAAGCTATTCAAAAATATTGAATCCTCTTCCAGACCGTGTATCCATAACACTAGAGCAAATAAAAATGACAAAAAATATTTCAAGTTATAAAACCACATTCGGAAAAAGAAACTACACATACTACGCAAAAAAAACTCCATAACATCCTTCCCCAAGACACAAAATCAACAAAAAATTCTAATGAGTACAAATCAAGAATAAAAATATGTCTGAAAGAGGTCGATGAAAAAACCTTAATGAAGACACTAAAAACGACATAGAAGACAAGTAAACTACATTTAAACGACTTTAGTCCACCTCGGCACAGGACCCCCTAGTGAGGAGGACTAAGAAATTCAATATCTATATTTACTTAAATTCACCATTTTATTTTGTATATACAATTATTTCGATATTATACAGTCGATAAAATAAAATAAAAAATAAATAAAATGAAGAAAGAATGGAGGACGCTATTGCAAGTTTGTTTTACAACATAATTTGCTTCATTCGTATTTAAACATCGCCTTGAATTCGTACGATGTACTACTCCTTTATTCAATTTTCTGTCAAAATTCGATTACACGTGTATTATGTATTTGATTTGAGGCGGCACAAGTCTCTAATAACGGAGTTTTGCTCGAGGCTAACATTTTAATTAATTCTAACGAATTCGTTATTAAAAAATCTTTTTTTAGCCCGATACCCACGGCTGTAAGTTATTTTTATTTAAGAGTAATAAAAAAGCACCATACATTAAATTTTTTTACGTAATACGGTTTAAAAATTTTATATAATATTTTTCAACGATTTTATTTTTCTGGACGGTAAAAAGGTGACTTTTTGAGGTATTCTTTTAAATATATTAGTGATTTTGGTAAAGCGTTTATCAGAATTAATTAAAATAAACCCCGAGGAAGGATCAATTTACCTGATCTGCAATTCGACCGTAGGTCCATCCAATAATCCGGGCCGCGGGCCAAATAATTCTGTACACGCCTTCTTCACTCACGTCGTTAAGATTACCACTTTATTTTAGTGTATTGTGTCTTTTGTTTAGTACCATCGTATTCTTCAAAGATAAAAATTAATGTTGTATAAATCTGTAACTGTGTGTAAAACACATTATTTTAATAAATATAAGGAACTAGCTGGTCCCCGGCAATGCCTTTCAAAGAAATAAAATTATTCTCCCTGCATGTCCTTTCCCGTGCATCCCCGTTCCCTTCCACCTTCCACGCCTTCTTCCCCCTCCCCCGTCTCTTCCCTATATGAAATGCAAACATTTTCATTTATACACATTTCATAACGCTAGAGCTTACCATTATATAAAGCCTATATGTTATTCATGTATTAGCTATATTATAGTAAAGTTTCATTAAAATCCATTCAGTAGCTTTTGCGTGAAAGAGTAACAAACACTCATACATCCATTCAAACTTTCGCGTTTATAATATTAGTAAGATTACAAACACTTTAGGTATTTTAGTTTAAATACAACCACTTAAAGACACAATAAATTTAGTCATTTATGTTTAGTTCAAATCATAATTATTGCAAGTCCGTGAAAAGCCGTTGGTTCGCCACCCCCTCCGCATCTACCCACACACTCAAACGCGTGTAAAGACAGACTGTGGCAGCTCGGACGTCTTAATTATTGGTTCTTCTTTGATCTCTTTGTTTGGGATGCTGCGAAGGGGCCTACCTGTGGCATTATGCCGGCCGGTACCACCGCGGGATCGGCCTTTCCCCGGCTCTAATTTATGGGCCCGCCATGTATACAGAATACGGTGCTAGCTACAGGGTGCCTGGTAATTATAACGACCCTGCCTGGTCTATATCGAAACAACTTTTCTTTAGTACCTACCTGTTGCGAGCCGCGAGTCGCGAGGCAAAGGAGAACGAGCTTTTTGTGCAGTGCAGCTTTCAACGGGATTGTCAAGAATAATGTTGATGTGTTTAGTTGGTGTTTTGTTTAGCGAGCATAAAACGTATAACTTACTTTCAACTAATGGTTTTTTATAGAGGTCTGTTGACAAAAGCATTATTAGTGAGTTGCAAGAAATAAGTTATTGCTTCATTCAGCTTTCCTCGAGTGTTATGAATAATTTTGTTGTTTTTGATTTGTTGGGTTTGATTAGGCACACGAGGAATATAGGGGTCTTTTTAAGGAAACGCAAGAGAGGAGGTTCTGGAAAGGACAACGGTGCGAGGAATAAGTAGGAATCTGGGGATCAGTTTGTCCTGGAGTGATGGACGTATGAATCCATTCCTTCCACTGCTGTGCAAGACCATGGGCCAAGAGAGACCAGTTGGAGAGTTTCAGGCGCAAAACGTCATCAAACCTAGCGAACCACTTGGAGTGACCTATGGTAGAGGTGTTGGTTATCCAATAAATGCCTCCCAAATTGATGAATATTTTTGTAAGCAATAACATTTTATTAAACCTGTTTTGTTTGCCAGGGTGGTGGATAAGACTTTCGATTTTAAATATATTATTAAAATTAATATGTTTTATAATATTGCTGACGTAAAATAAGACACGCCCAACTTCACGAATAACTCCAGAATAGCAACAACGACGCACAAATACATTCGCGTTCAGTCTTGCTTCTTTTATTTCATTTACTTTATTATTGAACATAAATTGCATAATTTTTGCAAGCCTAATGAATGTTTATAAACCCTTCTTGCAAGGATATGTCATTGTCAATAGAAAATTGTAAGAAATAAGGAAATGCAGCTATCAATAGATTGGTACGATCTATAATTATGATGTGTTTTGCTACGTTGCGCGTTTTTTATATTTTTAAAACATCATTTTTTACATATCTAGTGCATTTTCACAGACCCTTTTGATGAAAATAGAAATAAAATGAATACCGCACAAGAATATCAACCGCTCCCGACCATCTGAAGGCAGAGACTTTTGCATCCCTAATTGTGTTATGATGTGGGATATTAGGGAGAGAAAGGGGTGACCGGACAAGTCAGAATGAAACTAACTCAGAACCACCTCAGAAAATCATTAAAAGTGATGAAAAATTAATAAAAAAATGGTTAAATAGATTACGTTAGGTTAGGGTTATGGTCTATTTTAAAATTTGAGATGACTTAATAGCTCGTTCGCACACAGCTATAAATCTGCGAGCAGATATCTGTTGAACCGCGTGCGCTTATATTTTGTACTTTCACACGTCGCTATCAAATATTTCTTCCTGTGGTAGGAGAGGGGGTCAGTTGAATTAGGGAGCGGCAATGGAATGCACATTTTTTATACTGAAATCTGTCAACTTGACATCTGTCATACACCGGTCTAGGCAGCTCCGTAATTACAACGACCCCCTCTCCTGTTTTCGTCAGAGAGGGGGAGGCTTATCTTTTGGTGTATCGCCTCTGGAGCGGTTCCGTCGTAAGATGTGTATTGTCTATGATTGATCTGCGCTTAAAACCGCTAGGTGTGAACGGTCTGAAGGGATTGTATGGAGAGCGTTTTTTGGCGTGCTACGATCTTTTATATTTGATAACTGTGTGTGAACCGGCTCTAATTCTCAGTTGGCATGGAACCAGGGAAAGGATATGGGGAGGAGGAAGGTTTGGAAGGAAAAGCGATGAGTAATTAGAAAGTTGTAACAACAAGTATTTCGCATCTTGCATAAGATACGCGTTAAGTAAGTATTTATTTGTTAAAAAGAAAAACAGATAAAAATAATAATAAAATGTTTTTGTTCTTTTCGGGTCACCTTGTGTAACGCTGGTTGTTATTAATTAAACAGGCCCTACCTCCGTGGGGCCGCGGCCACTCTGCCAATGTGTGGAACTAATATTAAACTTTTTAATGCAATCTGGCTACACCAAAGCCTTTCGCGGAATGGCGACCCCAAACGAAAAAACTACCGGATCTTTTTTATACGATCGACGTTTTTATTGGCTGTCGAGATTACGGACTAGAATTAACTAGCCGGGTTCTCTGACGCGTGGAGTATTGTTTTATTGAAGAATCGTCAGAAATGACCGAATTCGTATGCTGTGTTGTAATTGGAATTTTATTGCTTTCAAATCATAGGCGGAACGTCATATTTTATTGTAGCGAGAGATTGGTCCGCTGAAGATATAACACGATAGAAGTGTATTGTGGGCGTATCCGTGTATCCGAAAAAGCATATTTTTCTTTCTTGCCGTGATTTTTATTAATTTATTCATTTAAGGAACATTATCAGTCTTAGTAATACAATAAACATAAGAGGATGATAAAAAAACAGACCAATTATTAATGTTCACAGATAGGTATTTAGAAACAAGACTAACTGAATGTAAAGTAGAAAATTTAAGTAAATGAAAGAAAAACAGAACTAAGTAGCAATTAAACAAAAACAATGATAGAACAAATCTGAATTCAACAAATGATAAACCAATACACAACAATAAAATAAGTGTGATTATAACTGAAATAGACTGCAATAGGGATTTGGGTTTGGAAGGGTAAGGGGAGGAGAGGGATAAGGGAAAGTTTCCACGCAAGTAATATAAAAATATTAGATACAATTAATTCAATCGTCATGAATATGTGTTATTCGTACCTAGAATATTATACAAAGAAGTTCTGTAGCGACAGTAACTATCAGTAAATACGTCAACTTGTGTGTCTATATTTGCAAATTTATTGTTATAGTAGTTACATGTCCTTTGCATAAATTCATTTTAAAAAAATATTTCTATTAAGTTTATTAATTATTAATGTACACAACAGACATAGGGTTAACAAAACAAAAACAAAGAATAAACGACAATTCTCCAATAACGGCGTACAAAACATAAACATAATACAATAAGTAGGTAAGTATGTAAAATAAACACAACTAAAAGAAAAACAAAACATTACAATAAAGTGTGAGGTAAATTAAAATCAGGTTGTAAAAAGGGATTCAAGAAATTTAGTAAAGTTCGGGGGGTTATCGTCAAGTACGTCCTGAATCTACTAATTGCCACTACAGTGGATGTAATTGCCGACACATTCGCACAAGAGGTTGGGAGAAGATTAAGTTGATTATTTGGAAGGGAATATGGAAACCATTGCGCGTAGGTTTTACTTATAAAGTTTAAAAAAAATGTATTTATTCATCCTAAGCTTGCAGAAAAGTCAGTAGATGTCGCATATAAAATAAAGGTTCCATGACAACTCGGAATGAAACCAACTCAGAACCATCTCAGATAAGTCATTTAGAGTGATAAAAAAATAATTTTAAATTAGCCGATAACCCTGACCTAACTTAACCTATTTAACCAATTTTTTATTTATATTTTTTTATCACTTCAAATGACTTGTCTGTGATGGTTCTGAGTTGGTTTCATTCCGAGTTGGCCGGTCACCAAAATAAAATGGATAAAGATTTATCCAGACATTTAGTTCGGGTTTGAATCTTGCAATCAGTAAAAATATATGCGTTAAGAAAATGAAGATAATATGGGTGTTTCTTAGACGAAGTATGATACAGAAAATGACCGAATCGGATATCGACACCTTGGCGCAGTGGTTAGCGCATTTGTCAGGAAAGCGAAAGGTCCTGGGTTCGAGTCTCAGAGGTGCAAATATCTTTTTCTGATTTTTTTGCTTCCAGATTTTCGATTGCGTTTTGCTAATATTATCTTCGTCGATGGCCGGCGTAGTCCAGCGGTAATGCTCTTGACTCGCATTCCGAAGGTTGCGAATCGAATCCCGGCGTGGCAAATAAATTTTATTGATTAATTTGTGTTATTTCACAATTTATTCATTTAAAATAATATACCCGTTTACATTTGCGGCACGTTCCAGCGTGGAAGATACTCTCAGTATCGACCTGGTATAAGACCACCATTCGGATTTGAAACGTTGCTTGAAATGGCTTTAGCCGTGTATGGTGACCATATCTGAATAGCCAGGTACTTCCTACCTTTCTCTTCCCCATCTCCTTCCTCTACCCACTACCTTCAGCCTCACGACGTACGACACTCACGTATTCATATAAAAAAATTAATTAAATATTACAATTTGTGGTTTTACTCATAAAGTTAAAAAAAAAAGAAAAAATGTTTTTATTTAATATTTTTTTCTGAGGAAACGGGTTATTATAAGTTTTTTTCAAGTAACGACTCTTTTCTTTGAAAACTTCGTTGGCCAATAAAACATTTAGTTGTACAGCGCAGTTGAGGTGATTTTGTCACGAAATAAGACGATATAAATATAGTTTTATTTTATCATTATTCTAAATCTTAAAAATGCAAAGTTATTGGAAAAAAGGTTTAAAAGAAGAAAGAAAACCGGAGCTATCAACCACCAACATACAGAGCTACACTGTAAAGAAAATTTCTTTTGCAATATTCGTTTATAAGAAAAAGTGAGTTATAACAACGAATCTATCAGCGGTACGTCTTTATAGCAGTCTTTCATCTTGCATTTCTCAGATGCACCTCAACATTAAAATAATAAGATAGCCGCAGACCCGGGGATAAATCATGCTACGTGCATAGTGAAGTAATCACTTCGCGGGGAAATAATTTCATAGTAATACTTAACCTTTGAGGCTGAGTGAGCCATTACACGCGAAAACAAAAACCACCAAACAAGACATTAAATAATATTAAAATAACAAAAAAATGGTCGGTTCGATCGAGGATCGTGTAGTGGTCTGATCGAACATGCCCCTGACTGAGAATTTTTTAATAAATTGAGCGAAAAATTGTAATCTATAAAGATACAATATAAAGTGTATAAAATTGTTATATTTTGCTTATGTTAGAAGTCAGCTGGAGTACAATTCTCCCATCTGGAATCCACAATATAATATTCATGTACAAGCTGTTGAAAGAATACAAAACAAATTATTACGTTGTATAAACTTTAAAATGGGTATTCCAGCAATTATGTTGAACTAAAAACACTGTATTAAATGATATGAATGTACTCAAATTGTCAGACAGAAGAATTTTCACTGACTTATATTTTTATATAAAATTCTAAATGATTAAGCTTCCGGATACCACAACGTAATATCAGAAGTCAGGATTTATTTCAGTGCAGAAATTCCGGGACATACTACCGTAGGTACGAGTATTCCTCTTTGCCCAGGGTAGCTATTCTCCAAGCCCTCGTCGCTCGCAATCGCCGTCGAAAGTACGTACATTGGTCGACGTGGTTATTCTTGAGCCAGTCGACGGAACATTTTTAGACGCCAAACGCCAAAAGTCATTCACCACAACAACGAGTGGGGTAGACCAGTAGAAACGGAAAAGCGAGTGGTTGTTTATTTGCGTGTCTATGCAATTGGCTGTCAACATCTAGTATTATCGTTTTCCCGCGCGAACTTTCGCACCCGCAAGACGTCGAATATTGTTATAAAGTCGTTTTAAGGTTACATATTACAATGGCTAATTTTCCGCTCATTATTGTTGATCAGAACTAACTAGTTTTATGAGCAGTTGCTTTTGATTATTAGTTATACGACCATTTCGAAAATTATCAACCGACCCAACAAACTTACCGTTTCACTGTTTGACGTTTGGCATTTCAAAGTTACACCATAGAAATCTCAAAAACATCAGGAACATAGACAAAATTTACAGGGCTACCAATATAATCATCATTGCGACCGCTCGCCGTTCAAGAATACGTAAATATGAAACATTCGAAAAAGTTGGTCGCGACGACGAGGAATTTTTCGCTCGCAGCTGGCGCATGGCGATTGACGATTGATCGTTGCTCGGGAATAGCTACCCAGAATACTAATACAGGGTAATAATTATACCAAGTCAGTGGACATCTTCAATTTATCTTTAAACAAATATAAAATGTTGTTACTGAGGCAATCCAACTATGTACAATAAATACTGTATATTTCTAAATACTGTATACATATGTAAAAGCTCCCAAAAAAGGCGTTAATAAATAAATACAAAAATTGCTTGCATGCATGTACGTATGTTTGTTTCTTATGCGTTGCTGAACCATTCCTCCGATTTTTTTTTTTTATGTTAACTCCACACAGGAGGCCCTGAGGGAAATAATTTCCCTCAGGGCCTATGTCATCTTTGAAGATGCTGTGTGGAGGGTGCTGTTGAGGAGAGGAAGGAGTGAACATGGGTCTTGAAGAGACCCATATTGTAGGAGGGAGGAAACACAGAAGTCGGCAAATCGTTCCACAGCCGGGCTGTTGAACTCAAGAATGAGTCGTAGAAACGACCCGTTCTCATGTGACTAATGTCAACCGTGTACAAATGTTGAGCGCGTGTTTGGCGTGTTTCCCGACTATGCACCGGTGCCGAGGGGATCAGTGACGCTAGTTCCTCGGAGCATCTTCCATTGTAATACCGGTAGAACAAGGACAGCATTCCCACCTGACGCCTGTGCTCTAAAGATTGCAGTCCATTTGTTAAGTTAGGAGAATCTATCAAACGGACCTCCCGTTTCTGCACAGAGTCGAGGGATTGCGGTGAAACATGGTTTCTATGCATAAAAGTGAGCTTTGGCATCACGAAATTATGCGTTGCTAAACCACTCATCCGATTGCGATGAAACATTGGGGATTTGATGTGCGCATGCTCGCATATGGATAAATTCAGCTCTGGCGTCATGAAATTATGCATTGCTAAACCTTCATCCGATTGCGGCGAAACTTTGGGGATTCGATGTGCGCACGCCCGCGGAGGTTTCTATATATACTAGTAAGCGCTGGCATTATGAAATTTGAATAAAAAATTGGAATAGGTGCACGAAAGCTGTGAAAACGAAAACTAAACTTACCGTGAGTATGGATTGCGGGATGGGGGTTCGCGGGACGGGGAAGGTGGAGAGGGAAGTAGAGAGAGGGAAGGCTGAGAACGCGTGAGGGGAAAGGGGCGCGGGAGAGGAAGGGGAGGCGGAAGGGGAACGGGACGAATGGGAAAAGACACGCAGGGGAAACAATTTCTGTATTAAGTGGCATTGCAACGCAC
Source organism: Glyphotaelius pellucidus (assembly GCA_936435175.1). NCBI lineage: Eukaryota > Metazoa > Arthropoda > Insecta > Trichoptera > Limnephilidae > Glyphotaelius > Glyphotaelius pellucidus. Next base: position 7,062,894 of record OW386554.1, on the reverse strand, counting down.
GACCGGAACTCGCTACTATCTTTAGAAAAAATAATGTATGAATAAGATGAATTTAAGATACTTTCGCTTTACCTCTTTTAAAATATTAAGTTTTCTTTAACAAACCAGCTTATTAAAAGTGAATTTACCATCTCCTGGAACGTGGGTTCTCTTGAGTGAGTTTTCTTTTTGCTCAATTAATGATAGAACTTTCTGAAATTTGTCTCCATCGCTTTTTTTCGCGTAGTACCAAGCATCGCAATTGTCTACATGAAATATCTATTTAAAGCAATAAGTTTTATTTTATTTTCATTAAAAAAATGTAAATATTATAAATCATTAACCTTTTTTACATTAGCTCCACGAAGGAGCTCCTGAGGAAATTTCCTCTGAGCGTATGTCAACTTAACGCATGTTGTAGGGAGGGTCTTTTTATGGAAAGTAAGGGGAGAAAGTTCTGGAAAGGAAAAAGGGAACTAAGGATCATAGGAATTTGGAGGTTAGGGTCTCCAGAAGTGGCAAACTGAGTCGATCCCTCCAACTGCAGGTGCAGGGTGATGGATTAAGAGAGTTCGGCTGGAGAGGTCAAAAGACCTCCCTCAACCAGTCTCTCTCGATTCGGCCCGCTAAGCAGTACGTAGGCAGATATATCCGCAACTAGGACCCGGACAAATTTTACCCCATTAACCAGGGCTAAATCACCAAAAGTAGTTAGCGACTTGGGTGACCAATGGCAGAGATGCTGGTTATCCAATAAATTATTCCAGGGCGATGGTACCCATTCCCGCCTCCTAAATTAAACCTAAACAGTTATTTAACATGAATTATATGAAATAACTATTATTAGGACAAAAATATATGCAAATAGAAAGGAAAAAGGAAAAAAGGTAAATGTTCTAACCCCTTTTTGACCTATTTTTCACCTTTGTAAAGCACCTCTATTGATAACATGAGATGAAATTTTATAAAATAAATAGTATGATGGAATTAACTAAACATTTTAAAAAGTTCTCCGTTGTAGTTGGACAGATGATATAGATCAGTCATATTTTAATGAAATATCGTAAATATATATAAAAAAATACAAACCCATAATAATAATCCGAAAACTTTTTCAGCAAACCTCAATAGTTTGGACTTCCAAGCCGGATATGCAAACACTTGTTTTGCGGTAACGATAAAATGAAAAAATATTATTACCTGACACCTTATAGTTAGCGACGAAACCAACAACCATTCTCAGTAATCATTCATTTAGATTTATAGCTCCATAGGATTTTTTTCAAACCAATAATTCTCCAAGACACGAGTGCCATTCCTTGGTCGTAAATTTTATGGCAAACAATTATGAAAAGTCGGCAGGTACAGAATTTTACGTGGTTATTAATGCCATTGATTTTTTGTAGTAAAAAAATCGAAGGACCTGCCCACTTATATGAAATGTGATCAGCCCACACATTCTTATCACATTAGAAGATCCAAATTTAGTTTGGTAAGGCGTTCCTCAAGGATTTTCCACCCTGAAGTAGTAACCAATGTACGTCCTACGTTGGAAGAAGTAAGCATTACCAAATTACTAATCAATCTATGTCTTAACATGTGTAGGCACTTAAATAATGGAGATATTACATGACGTAAGTACTAAAATTATTAGTGTTGATGCAACTGTATATCTCCCTTTCTCCACAAAACCTACCATCCATGTACCTATACCTATCTGATAGTGGGTGGCCAATCACCAACGTATGAACATTTGCAACAATATATCATGGAACAATAATTCTTTAAATGAAGCTTTTAATGTGCAGTGAACAACAAATGCATCTCTTAGTGCAATTTAATGTCGACTCTAATACGAAATCTGGGCAATGACCACAGGTATTCACAATTATGTGTAATTGTGCCGTGAATTCTACCAGTATCCCTCCACAAGAATATCAGAAGACAAAGGGTAAGTCAGTCGTTTACAATTCTAATCCTTACCAATTCCCGTAGTTGTGTCAACTTGAAACCTATTTAAAATTATTGATAACAGTCCAAAAATTGATTCGCTTAGAATATTGCGATTGTAACTGGTGAAGTGATTTTTAAAAGTACGTAACTTCATAAGTTTTGACTAGAATGGTTTCATTTTGCTGCAGCTTGGTACTTGATATTAAAATTGCAAGATCATTTATAACATCTGTAATAAATAACAGTGACAAAGAATGGTGAAAGGATATTGCATATATTTGAGTAGAAGATGATCTTAAGTTGGGTGTAAAAGAAAAACAGTTTCTGGTAGAAAGGGTACACATACAACCAACTATACTTATTTCTTGAAGCACCGGCATTGACAAGATTTAAAAAACTGAATGACCACGATTATGACAAGGTTGGATAGAAAAGGGGGATATACGCACGCAAACAGATAAATTATGGATTCGGAGACTTTCCAAGAAGACAAGAAATGACCAAGCCATTTTTTTACGTGGTACCGCAAAAGAGACCCAACCACCATCAACCGTCTGGAGCCAGAGATATGTACTATGGCATCTCTAAATGGGGTTAGTGGTGTGGCCGAAGGAAGTGGAAAGGGAAAGGAAATGGGAAAATGAAGCGGAAGAGTAGCACCTGGCTGTGATCCGAATAGATCTAGTCTCTAAACATGTTTAAAGCCATTTCAAGCAGTATTTCGATTCTGAATTGTGGTCTTTGATCATAATATATAATTTTTAAATAATACATTGTGAAATAACACCAATTCGTAGCCGATGAGTGTATCCCCTCAATCACAGAGACCGTCATAAAATCATCAACTCGAATAGAGCCACGCAAATTATAGGAATAATAAAATTGGAGCATCCCATGAAACCAGAAATTCTTTGTATTTATACAAATCTTTAACTTTTAACCATGGATGCTGGTTTCCAAATCTTATCCATTAATTATTAAATTTAAGGCAGCTAATCCAATTAGTGAATTTATTCCTCTGAAGTTTGCAATAAGGTCAAAAAGAAAAAGGTTTCGCGGGGGGAAGGAGGTGGGGGGCGGTGGCCCGAGCTTTCATTATTCCTTTCAAAACTTTCAAATTAGTTATACTTGAATGAAGGTTAATCTTGTTGGGGCTACGTTCAGCTGAAATAAGGTTAGGAAACACACAGCTTTATATCTGCAAGACCGGATGAGAAGAAAAATATACGGAGATTTTAACAAGGATGGAGAATTTTTCACCGAAAATTTTGTCCGAATGTCGTGACAAAAATATTAATTATTGTTGGAAATCAAGAATAGCTTTAATATTATTAAAAATAATAATTTAAATGGTGCGTCTCTTGCTTTAAATTCCAAAATTGTTACTAATTGTGGGAACAATTCAGAAAAACCGTAAAATAGTTTTTTCTTCAAATTTTGCAAATTCACTTTGTGGCACCATTTTATTAATGAAATAATTAAAAACACTTTGTTTTTACCACAATAAACTTTATTTAAAAGTCAACATGTTTCAAGAACGATGTTCTCTTCATCAGGACATAAAATGTACTAAAACTAAATGATCGAACATAGAACGGCGTGGGTAGAAATGGAAGTAGTGGGGGAGGAGAGAGGTGGAAAGGGGAGGTGCTTACGTCCTGATGAAGAGAACATCGTTCTTGAAACATGTTGACTTTTAAATAAAGTTTATTGTGGTAAAAACAAAGTGTTTTTAATTATTTCATTAATAAAATAGTTTTTAATTAATTAATAATAATATTTTTTAAATTTTTACTTCCTTTCTTAATCTATGCTAATTCACTTCGCGGCATCATTTATGAAACAAGCTTTTATTATATAAATGTAATTTTTACGTATTCTGAAATAATTTTTATATTTCAGTTTATATAACTGTGTTTATCCACCGTACCTAGCAGCCATTGCATCGTCTTCGCCTCATAAGGTTTTTTCCGGCACTGCAGATGACACCGGCTTACTGGAGTTACCGCCGTTATCTTCATCGTCATGGTGTCGAGCGACGGCCTGGAAGAATAGGTCTTCTCCACCAACAACGGTTTAGAGCTAGAGCAACACTCTGGCGAATTGAAGACTCTTGGTCTTCACCACCTCAACAGTACGACCTCCATCACTTAAAGTTTACTAATGCTATTCATTCGAAAGGTAAATTTCTGATTGTCTCTAAATCCAAATCAATTCGTAAATATTAATATCTTGTGATTTTTGCGCTAGTTACACAAAAAATAAGCTATAATTCAGATAGTATTTTTTTTATAGATTGTGTTTTACTTTATTTTATTTGCACTGTGCACAACAGACAGAGAGTTAATACAAAAATGATTAAGAAATATTAAAAAATAAACACTAACCGTTCAATATCGGTGAACAACAATGAATAAGAATCACAACGTAAAACAACAACACAAAACAAGAGTCAATAAATTTTGGGTCAAATAAAATTGAATGAGAACTAGACATTCGAAAATTTTTGTAAAGTTCTGGGGGCTGTCGCTAATATTTGTGACCGGAATCTTGCCACCACAGTGGATGGTATATCAACAGTTGACACATTCGCACAAGAGGTTGGGAGGCGAAAATTTTAAGGGGTGATCGAAGAAATGAGCGTTTGACAATAACTTCTGATTCACTCGGTCTGGAGCATAAAAAATAAGTTAGTAGTCTCCGAGTTATTTATTTATTTATTTGTAAGATACAAACAGCTTTTACATTAAATATAGATACATACATATAAAATTAAATTAAGTGAAGTCAAAAAGGTCTCCTATGTTAAAATTATTTGAAGATGGAGTTTTATTAGATCTAAAAATTAATTTTTGGTGAGGGGGAGAGGAAGAGGAAAATAGGATAAGGACAGGAGATGCTTCCGATACATTCTACAATCTTGAATTAATTTTGAATTAATTTTCAATCGTACGCGTTACTTCTATTCGGTATTTCTGAAGGGTATTGTTAAAAATGTCTATATTGTAAAATGTTGTATTATATTGCGCACATAAACGGGGAATCGGGGAATTTTTTCTAATGTTAGTTCTACATGATGGTAAATAAAATAAGTCTGATTTTCTTGTTGATATTGTCGGAATATGAATGTTTATTAAGTCGGTAAGCTCTGGCGAGTCCAGGCCATTATTCCAAATTTTAAATAAAAAGGTTTGGTCAAAAATTAAACGTCGTGTATGTAGAATATAGGGTTGATAAATTATTATTTTGTATATAGGTATAAGGGTATATAAATTAAATAGATTCGGTGTAATTTGAAAAGTTATTTATTTATTTCTATGTATTACAGTATTTACCTATAGATCAATTTTGAAAACATTTTTACATAATATATTTTGTAATTTGATTATGTTGGGTGTAAGGTAGGTTTGTGAAAGTGAAACTGTGGATAGGTATTGTTGTATGTTTCGTGAACACCTCACTAGGAGAACCTGTGCTGAGGTGTTTACGTATTTATTTATGTTTATGTATGACAAGTATTTATGTGTTGTAATAGAAAGTTTTATGTATTTTATTTTTTTTCAAATTTTTGTACAATAGTTATTGTACATTGGTTATTTAGAAGTGTACTTATTTAGAAAGTGTAAGTTTTGTTTGTAATTTATGTGTTTAAAATTTTTTTTTGAATACTTTCGATTCTTTCGACATGAGCTTGGTAAAAAGGAGTCCAGATCGGTGTGCAGTGTTCTAAGTGGGGACGGACGTACGCCGTGTAAAGGGAATAATGCTTAGTTCACACTGAGTTATATATTTTTTTAGCGGTGTATATGTTAATGCAAATGTAGATAGCAATATCTCTTGCTCTAATTTAGTTGAGACTCTTGATATATCTGATTGTACTCTAACCATAGATGATATTATATCCAAGCTGAAGAGTCTCGATTCCCGCAAATCCGCAGGACCTGACAAAGTTCCACCCAGATTCGTAGTTAATTGTATGCATACATTATCGTATCCCATACATAAGTTATTTACAAAGTCACTCTCATCAGGTGTGTTCCCTGACCTTTGGAAGTTTAGTCTTTTGACACCCATTTTTAAAAAAGGAAATAAGAGCGACGTAACAAACTATAGGCCAATATGCATCATGTCTACATTACCCAAACTCTTTGAAAGCCTGGTACTAGACAAATTGACATCCCAAATCAATCGCACCATCTCACCGCTTCAACATGGATTTATCAAAGGAAGATCAACCCTGTCCAATTTAATATTATACACGAATGACATTGTTAATGCCCTGACTTCATCACATCAAACTGATTCCATATATACTGATTTCAGTAAGGCATTTGATAAGGTTAACCACAGACTCTTATTACGAAAACTGAAGTTGTTGGGAATGAGAGGGAGTATTTTGGAATGGTTTAAGAGTTATCTGTTGGGAAGGTACTTAGCGGTCAAAGTTGATTCGTTTACTTCTTATACATTTGCAGCCTCGAGTGGGGTACCACAGGGATCTCATTTGGGCCCGATATTATTTTGTTTATTTATAAATGATATAGTTAATATTTTTAGTAATGTTAAAGTCCTATTATTTGCTGATGATCTGAAGATTTACAGAACAATTAGAAACGATGACGATCGCGCCATTCTGCAGTTAAACCTGAACAAACTATGCGCGCGGTGTTCTGTCAATGATTTACAACTAAATATTGGTAAATGCCAGATTATTAGTTTTTACAAAGGTAAAAATCCTTTTAACTTTTCTTATGATATGAATGGTGTAAATCTTCTTCGTGTATCGCAGATTCGTGATCTTGGTGTTATATTCCACGAGAGTCTACAGTTCAATGTACACATCGATGAAATAACAAGCGATGCAATGAGAATACTAGGTTTTATCTTGAGAATGGGGGCAAATTTTAAAAGTATGTTAACATTAAAACATCTGCTCACTAGTACGAAGCAGATTAGAATACAATTCCTCTGTTTGGTCACCATACTACAATGTTCATTCTCAATCATTGGAAAAGGTACAAAACAAATTTCTTCGGTACATCAATTTTAAAATGAAAATTCCAATCGAATTTACAAATTATAATTACTTACGCGCTGAAACCAGACTTCTTAAACTATCAGATAGAAGAGTGTTAATTGATTTATTATTTTTATACAAAATTATAAAATCTTTAATTGACAGCCCTAATTTGTTGAAACTAATTTGCATTAGCATACCCGCTAGACAAACTCGTAGTAAAGATATTTTTAAAAGCAACAATAAACTCAACACTAATTACTCTATATACTCACCAATTCCAAGAATCCATAACCTTGCGAATAAATACTGCGAATCCATAGATATATTTAGTGTTGACAGTTTTGAATGTTTCAAAAATCAATTAATCTTGATTCTATCTGCTAATAATTAACTTTTATTATTTTTTTGTTTTTCTCATAAAATATTTTCTCATCTAAACCTCACCAGTAAAATGTATACTTACTTTATAATATTTTTGCGGTTCTATCTACACTTTGTTCTATGCCAGGTCTTATTATTAATAATATGTACAAATATTTAAAGCTGAATTGTTTTAGTTTTTTGTAAGTACAACTTGTACTTTTTCATTTCTTTTCTTTTTTATGTTGTAATATTCTTTACATAACGAGTCGATTGCATTCATATTTATTCTGTTTTATTGATTATGTAATACATGTAATTAATATTGTTAATTATATATTTGCTTCTTTTCTTGTAAAAGCCCACTAGGGCGTTAATAAATAAAAAATAAAAAAAAATAAAAAAAAATATCTGCCAGCAGATATCTGTTGATTCGCGAGCGCTTATCTTTTGTCCTTTCACACGAGGCTATCAAATATTTCTTCCTGTGGTAGGAGAGGGGGTCAGTCGAATTAGGGAGCGGCAACGGAACGCATATTTTTTGTATGCAATCTGTCAACAATGACCCCCTCTGACTGTTTTAGTCGGAGAAGGGGAGAGTTATCTTCTGGGATATCGCGTCTGGAGCGGTTACGTCTGAGATGTGTATTGTCTATGATTGATCTGCGCTTAAAAACGCTTAGGTGTGAACGGTCTGAAGGGATTGTATGGAGAGCGTTATTTGGCGTGCTATGATCTTTTATATTTGATAGCTGAGTGTGAACCAGCTCTAAAGAATTTTAATGTTGCGGAAAGGTTTTGTTATACGAATTATAAATCCCAGCATTTTGTTGGCTTTGTTGATGATTTCGTCAGTGTGTCGTATAAAGTTTAATTTAACATCCATTATTACCCCAAGGTCCCTGATAGATTCTACTTCTTTAATTTGTGTCCCGTTTATTGTGTACTCGAAGGAAAATTTATTTATGTTGCGTGTAAATGATATTTTATTGCATTTTGAGGTATTAACAACAAGTTTGTTTAATTTACAGTAGACAAATAGACGATTATGTTTACGATTAAGTTATGTCCCCTTGAGATGATTTTTTGTAAAAAACAGCGCTACACAAGTAAAAATGTTTTTATTATGGAATAGATTAACACGGGTCATACTGTATCAGAATTCTGCTTACACTTATTTCTGAAGGGTTTAATTTTTTGTTCACGTGGTGGGTTTGAAGTTTAAGGCATTTAATATGAAAACCTCAGTCAGAAGTTAGAACTCGCAACAGTTAAGAGTAATGAGATATTTCAGAAGGCTCTACTTTTATTCCATTTTGTATATGGGTTTTTTAAACGAATTCTAAATAAAAATCTAAACATTGTTAACAATTTTTTTGTTATGTCACATATAATAAATGTTATTTGAAGCTTGCTTTTAGGATAAGTTTGAATATAATTAAAGTAGGTATCTTCAGATTTTAAATTAATCCATTTTCAATTAGCGTAAGTATAAAAATATTTCTTTCTGGAGCCTGTAGGGCTTAAGCAAAAGTTTTGCATCGGAAATATATTATGGAAAGAGTTGTAAAAGTATTTAGGAGAAGTTGCGATGAAACTATGTATTAATAGGTATTTAGATCTAGTATAAAATATGTAGGTTAATATAAGTAATGAATTATTATAGTAATAATTTATTAAAGGATCATTTCCCAGTAAAAGAAAGAAAGAAAATAAGGATTTTATTACTTTTAATCTTTTTTAGAAACGTTTGATTAATATTAGGCTGTGCGTGGGTAAGTTGTGTGTTTATTATAAGATCTTTATACGTAAGAGTTTTTATAATTTGAGAAAACAAATAAAGAAAGATCTACAAATTTGGATGATTACAAATACAGGGAAAATCATAGGAGAGAAAAAAAAGAAACAAGACGGAACGAAATATGATATTCATGAACATGAATTTTTACACATTTCCAATATTATTTTAAAACACTTTTTTACGCTTTTCACGCTCACGCTGGATCTTTATGTACACATAAGTGGAAGCAAATTGTGTAGTGTGCAGGAATAGATACAGTTCAGAAACTCAATCCCATATTTTGTTAGTAGAAACACGGATTTTACTGTTATTATTTAATTGAGTATTGTTATTATTTAATTTTTTTACATTAGCTCCACACAGCAGGCTCTGAGGAAAATAATTTCCCCTCAGGGCCTACTCATCTTTGGGGATGCTGTGATGAGGGTCTTTTTAGGGAAGGAAGGAGAGGAGGTTCTGGGAAGGAAAGGGGTATGAGGGGTGGGTAGGAATATGGGGGTCAGTGTGTCCAGGAGTGAAAGATGTATGAATCCCCACCACTGTGGTGCAAGGCGATGGCCTGCCACGCAGCTGGTGGGCAGACGCATACGCCGCTTAGACCAGTACAAACCGCATCGCATTAACCCGCCCCCCCCCCGCTAACTCACCAAACGCAGCGAACCACTTGGGGTGACCTACGTCAGAGGTGTTGGTTATCCAATAAATAGTTCACGGGGCGGCGGTACCCATACCCGCCTCCCAAATTATGGTTTGAATGTCTTGATTGTGAAGTGGCTTGATGTTAGCGTGAGTTGATTGTTGAGAAGTTTGTAGAATGGTGCCTGTGATTTCATGTTCAGGAAGAATTGTGATTGGAAAAATACCGAAGAGATGTCCCCGTCTTGAGTGTCCCGTGGAAGTCCAATACGGCAATGTTAAAAAATAAATAAGTTAGAATTTTCAATATAGAAACGAAGAAGGGGGGGGGGGGGGGGGCTATTCATCGCTAACAAGACTTGTGCCACGTACGAGTAGTAACATTTTTTCAATGCCAATAAAATGATTCATGATCAATACATTACACAAGCACTTTAAACGAACAACATCAAAGAACCAAAATGCAACAAGAAAGCGAAGCAAGGGGTTGCAGATCATCAAAAAAATAACTGTATATATTACACGCATTAAATAATAAAATAAGGGATTAAAGTTGGCATTGTTGTGGGTATGAATTACGGTTTCATATTCCCTTCTTATTCCCTCTATTGAGTCGTCGCGGAACGAATCCGAAACTAGATACGACGGCTTCAAAACTGTGACGTTTCTCGCTCTCTGGTATTATTCGACGGGAACATAATGGGTATCGAGTTTTTGGGGACGTAACATAAAGGACGGGCATAAAGGCTGGTCGTAATGGGATACGTCGCCGTATGGGATATGCGTCGTAAGAACGTGGAACCTGTCTTCGTACAAGTCTAAATTTATTTTTTATTGAAGGGGTACGTAAACTTTTTTAAAAATTGACAATAATTAAAAATTAATAGTTTTTTTAAGTAAGAATAGCCGATTGCTGATTATTAGGAGGCGGAATGCGGAGGCAAAACGAAAATTCCAGAGCCGCTAATTATTAAAGGCAAAACAATTAAACTATCGTTATTTGACCGGTCTAATTTGTTTTATGGGGCCAACAGACCTCGCTATAAAAGATAAAAGATCATTTGGTTTTGGCCTATTTCAGTATATCGCTTGCCATACGTTCCCAATGTTTTTGCTTCCGCCAGCCGTCTATAACTGATTATGTATACGTTTTGTATACTGTAAATATTTATAAACAAAATTATTATAAAGTTGGAGGTAATGCATGTACGAGCAGAAAATGTGAAAAATAGTTAACCACCAAAGATATTTTTATTTAGTTACCCTCTTACCGGTTTTAAACCGGTTATTTCTTAATTTAAACCGGTTATTTCTTAATTTAAACCGGTTATTTCTTAATTTAAACCGGTTATTTCTTAATTTAAATCGGTTATTTCTTAATTTAAACACATTAATGGTAGTTTATCAGTTGTATTACCATTTATTAAAATGGAGTTTTTTTTTTAAATATGAATACCGCACAAGAGTCACAACAGCTCCCAACCACCTAAAGCCGGTAATACTATGGTATCCCCGATTGGAGTATGCTGTGAGGCTGAAGGTAGTGGTGGAGACGCGGCAGAGGAAAGCGTGAAAGTAACTGATTATTCAGATCTGTCACCAAGCACGGTTAAAGTCATTTCACGCAACGTTTCAATTCTGAATGGTGGTCTTACACTAGGTCTATATTGAGAGTACCTTCCACTCTGGAACGTGCCGCAAATGTACCTTAATTGTTTTTAAATGATTAAATTATGAAATAAAACAAATCAATCTAATAAAATCTACTTTCGCACGCCAAGATTTAAACTCACGACTTCTTAATCGTCTTACCCTTCGACGATGGAGACCGTCATTGATAATAAATTGGAAAACCTAACCTAACCTACGGCATCCTGGAGACATTAGGATATCAGGCATTGATACCCAACATAAATCAAATGCAAAAAAACACACTCTTCAACTATTTTAATCAATGAAATTGGAAAAGATGATTCTAAGGTGCGCCTATTGTCGAATTTACAACCACTTTCTAAAAAAAAAAACATATATTTTAGCACAAAACAATACCTACGCTTTTTTAAGTCATGAAAATATGTGTATAAACATTATTATTCATACCTACTCAATCGAATGCTTTCGAGGCTTTTGTTTTTGCACAGTGAAAGAATTTGTTCTATTTACAAAGTGTACCAAACAAAAATAAAAGTATGTAGTTGGTTTAGGAATGAGGATTATTGGCAGGACAAGTAGGATTAGAGAAAGGTTAGAGATTGCCTAAAATACGAAAATATTATTATGAAGAATCTTCTATAAATACGGTAGTTATTTCCAATTCATATTGCGCCTTGGGTCATGGATATAATTTAGTAACTTGATTTATTTATTTTGCGAAATCTTCGGCAAAATCTTTTGCAAAAACCGCCTTAGAATGTTTTTATAGCATTTACTACTGTTATGCGCGTTTTAATTACGCGACAAAATATACGCCAACAAAATATCTACTAAAACTATCTACCAAAAAATGGGACAAAAATAATACAGACATCCTGTAAAGACAATAAATTATTTAATTAAATGAAGACAATATTAGCGTAACTCAACCGAAAATCTGGAAACCGAAAAATTAGAAAAATATGTTGGCACCCCTGAGACACTATCTAGATAGCATTTGGTTCGGGTTTGAATCTTGCAATCATACATACAGATAGCAACCAATAAAATATCTGTTCATAAAATAAAGAAAAGTTGTTGGTTCTTAGTCGAAGCGTGATACAGTTAAAAATGGCCGAATTGGATATGGACAACTTAGCGCAGTGGCCCGGAAAGCCAAAGGTCCTGGGTTCGTGTCCCAAAGATGCCAATATCTTTATCTGATTTTTCTGTTTCCAGATTTTCAATTGAGTTTCGCTTCAATATTGTCTTCATTTAATTAAATATTACAATTAGAGGTTTTACTCATAAAGTTAACAATAAAAATAAACACTAAACTATTGTTAAAAAATAGTAAAATGGGACAAAAATAATACAGATAACAATAATTTATTGTCTTTACAGGATGACTGTATTATTTTTGTCTTATTTTTTGTTAGGTAAGTTAGGTTAGGTTTTAGTTGATATTTTGTTGGGGAATGTTTTGTCCGTAGGATATTTTTTCCGAGGATATTTGTACTACACCTTTTTATATTTACAACAATCTCACCCTTTACAAAATCTTTAAAAACGTATATTTATTTATTAATTTATTTATTTTATTTTAAATGCACATTTCCAGTTATACAAAACCAAAAACAAACAAACATTTTATTTTATTGTATTAATAACGTTTTTGAATTTTTGAATATTTAGTAGAAAAATATCTATATCAGGTGTCAAGTACTTTACTAACAATCATTTTTCCGAGTGGCTTTACTAATGGTTAGTTAGTTTTGCATCTCGGAACAACAAAAGTTTTATGTCTGCGCGCTCTTGTGAAGTTGTCGGAGACATAAAACTCAAATTTTTGTATTATATCGTGAATACAGATGTTACCGTTTAGAAGTTTATATGCTGTTGTCAGCAAAGCAGTTTTCCTTCTATCGGCGAGGCTATTAATACCCAGCATGCCGGACATATTATAAGTTGTTTGTACTGGGGGTAAGTATCTACCAAATTTATGTGCCCGATCATAGATTTATAATGTACTTAAATTGGATAACGACTTTACTAAGGCAGTAGCTAAAAACTTTTTAATATTAGTAGCAAATACTAAATTGCTAAAAAAAACTCTCTATTTAACTGTAACTGAAACCAATGTTTGCGTACTCCTGTTTTTTACGAATGCCCGAGGCATACCTGTAAATTCTAACTCCGCTAGATATGTACATGTAAAATAATATTAAATCGACTGACAAGTTTTTGGGGGACTCATTTAGTTACCGTTTAGAGTTTAGATCTATCGGACAAATTACGAATTATCTGACGGCATGATTTTGATCATAGAACGACATTCCTAGAGATTAAAACTATTTAATGTACAGTTGTGAAATAATTTTCTTCAATTTTTTAAAGTTTTTTTTTTACGTAACTCCACACAGGAGGCTCTGAGGTGAAAAATTCCCCTCAGGGCTTGTGTCATCTTTGGAGACGCATTGTAGAAGTTCTTTTTGAGGAGAGGAAGGAGTGAACACCCGACTACGCACCGGTGTCGAAAGGATCAATAAGCCTAGTTCCTCGGAGCATCTTCCATTTTAATACAGATAGAAGAAGGATAGTGAGTGAAAAAGACTGACGCCTAAAGATTGAAATCCATTTGTTAAGATAGGGAAATCTATCAAACGGACCGCCCGTTTATGCAGAGAGTCAAGGGTTTTTTTCAGGTATTAAGGGGCTCCAAATCAGAGGTTGCTGCTAAATTTAGCAATGGGGCGCACTTGCGATTTGTACAGGGTCAGCAGTTGTACCATTTAAGTATCTGCGGGCCCAGTGCCCAGCTTCTGAGAGATGCTGGCTTCGATGTAGGCGAGCCTGAGCTGGTCACTTAGAGTTACACCAAACATATCAATGGATGGTCAATTCGGAAGATTGCTTCCGGTGAAGGATACTAGATTGTCATTTCGATCCTTTTTAGTCGTAATCACACATTGTTGGATTTGAAATTAAAAAAAAATCTTTAAACAATCTAAAGTCTACAATATTAACAAAACATTACAATTTTTCCCTTTAAATGCGATCTTACTTTCAAAAGATTTTATGCAAATATTAACATAATTAGAAAGACGATGTTGAAACATATTCATACGATAACTGCGATGAATTAAGTTATATACCCAATCTATCTTCGTGCAGCGTTTGGGGGTAGGCCGACAGATGTGATATAAAACGTCTATTTAGCTGCAGACCAAACAAAGCTAGATTTCATCTAAAATCTACAACACAATATTCTTCGTCACAAGGCCGCCCCCAGTAAAATAGTTGCCCCGTATTACGGCGGTGACCAATTTTTATCAGTGCCTGCGTTTGCATTCCCCTCATTGCAGTCAACTACAAAATGACTGAAATGCAAACACATGTATTTACCATATCACATCCAGGTCGACCGATGATAACGCACGGAAAAGATTAAACATTCAAAAGCTCACCCCATAAACCTATCAGAATCGCTATTATTTCATTCACTCAGTTTGTTAGAGAGTAAGTAAGCTCTCAAAAAGAAATTAGGTTTGTAGCAAATGAACGACTCTAGACTAGCAATCCGAAGGTCGCGGGTTCAAATCCCGGGTGCGCAAGTAAATTTTATTTGATTTTTTGTGTTAGTTGACAATTTTTTCATTAAAAATAATTTATTATATATTTGCGGCATGTTCC
This sequence comes from Glyphotaelius pellucidus, assembly GCA_936435175.1. NCBI lineage: Eukaryota > Metazoa > Arthropoda > Insecta > Trichoptera > Limnephilidae > Glyphotaelius > Glyphotaelius pellucidus. The sequence goes on along the minus strand of OW386554.1, from coordinate 7,047,820 downwards.
AAAGTGGAAGACACTCTCAGAATTGATCCTGTGAAAGACCACCATTCAGAATTGAAAGGTTGCTTTAAATGGCTTTAGCCTTGTTTGGTGATTAAATCTGAATAGCCAGGCATTTTCTCACTTTCTTTATCTACTTCCCCTCCTCATTACCTTTAGCCTCACAACTCACAGCATGCTGAACATGCCCCAATTGATGCCATGGACTTACAGGTTCTAGACGGTTGGGAGCAGTTGGGACTCTTGAATACGTAAGTATGTATTTTTATTTATTTATTATTTATTATTCTTGCACGTTATTTCTATATACAAATTACTTTTTAACATCACTGGGACAAGCCTGTGTCGAGGCAAATGATTATTAAAATTAATATATATGAATTAATAATGTACCTATAACGTTTATGATACTGCTTAAATAGTCATGGATTCTGGGGACGTTCTGTTATTATTGGATAAAAGTCTGCAAACAAATACAAACAATAAACAGACGATCATCGAAATCAACTTGAAAATATTTGTAATCTTTTAAGATTATAGCAAATTTGCAACAAGATGAAATGAAGATTCAACGTAGGTTCCCAATGGAGTTCCTCCTAGGAAGTCATTAGGAGTTGAATGTTCAGGAGAAATGGAAGGTCATGTAGGAGTACCGAAGAACGTTGAAGAATGGATGTGTTAGCGACGAGGAAGTCACGAACTCGAATCCGGCGATGGGTGGGAGAGGGTGTTGAACCGTGCCCCGAAGAGGAACGGTGAATAGGTTAACAAAAAGTCGATAACAATAGAATAAGAGGATAAGTAATTTATCTGAGATTCAATGCAACAGGTGCGCGCTCACAATGAGGTAATGAATATTTAGTGAGGACTTTTAAGAAGTGTGGGATGGCGGAAATATGGAAGTGTTAAGGTTCTAACTATGGATGTTTATATTTTACCGCCTACCTAATTTAACGAACCTCAAATTTATTTATTCATCATTCCAGATTGTCATGATTATTTTCACGTCAAAAACAAATAACGGTGGTGCTTACGATTGTGTGTAAAATTCCTAATCCTCACAATAAATTACAATATCTGTCGTGTAATACTGAATCGTCATTTTTTTTTTAAATATGAGCTGTTTTACTTATCGTTGCCTCAGATCTTATTTGTCCAACAGATCATTTTAGTTTTTGTTCAATCTCTACATTAAAATTAAAAATAGAGTATAAAAAAGTAAAGTTAATCACGTAACTAAAAATTGTTTAAAGTAATGAAACCTTTAAGGAAATAGGATAATGTTTCATTGAAATAATGAAAGAAAACCTTCTTCTCCTGAAAAATTTTCTAATGGTCTGTTGGACAAATACAAACTAAGGCGACGTTATATAACACGGCCTTTACCCTTTAGAATTTCGAAGCCAAAGCATTTATTCACAGCTTGTAAGATAATTTCAATCAGGAGTTGCGAAATTTGTAGCAATATATTTGCAATTAGATAGTTGTAATTTTTTACTGAAATTCCACATGGAAGGCCGTGAGGAAAATAATTCCAATCAGAGTCTTTGTCCACTTTGGGGATGCTGTGAGGAGAGAATTTTAAGGGAAGGAAGGAGAGGAAGTTCTGGGAAGGAAAAAGTTATGAGGGATGGGTGGAAATGTAGGGGTCAGTGTGTTCAGGAGTGACGGATGTATGAATCCATCCTCCCCGCTGCGGTGCAAGGGTTTCCCCAAACCAGCCTCTCCTAATCCAGCCGCTAATGGCGCATGAGTTGGCGTATCTGCAGTAAAGACCTCAACACACCTCACACCCGGGCACCCCTGATAAGTCTCCAAACTTTGTGACCTATGGCAGAGGTGTCGGTTAACCCATAAATGGTTCCCGGGGCGGCGGTACCCATACCCACCATTTAAAAATTAAAATAGTAATGGCGTTTTGTTAAGAAACATTTCAAATATTCAAAGCTGATAATGTTGCTAGGACATGAAAATGATTGATTTAATTCACACCAACAGATTTTTGACTTTAATTAGACTTGATGGTTAATGCCATATTATTATAAAAATATTGAAAATACATTCGATTAAATTTGTTGAAATATTTTTAAGTTTTAAATTCCTGCGGTTAAGAGTCTGCATTAAAATATGCTTCCTGCTTCTAATTTTGAATTCTGTTATTATTAAATTATAAATGTAACATATGGAAGCTTCCACTGTGATGGATAAGCTATCAGACAGCATTCTGCACCCTTACGATGCCCTTGGAACGAATTAACGTTCACGCTTTGGTTCGTGGATAATTTCAGGATCAACCTAAATATCCCTGAATTGCCCAGCAGATGACAGCCCGCGGAGCAGATGGTTGATGAATTTATTATCCCAAGAACTTAATTTAATACGCTTTTATTGTTTCGGCGGCAAATTATTATTTCGTCAAAGTTAATATCAAAAAGAGATCGAGGGTTTAATATTTACTAAGTAGTGACAGTTGTTGTGTTCGCCCTTGGGGTACACCGAAACATTTTGGAACCCTTTGCGAATGTGCAGCGGAAACAAGCTTTTTGTTCTTTAAAAGCTCAGGGTACCTAGCATGATCCATCGATATAACCATATATCAATACGATATTGACCAAATACGTCATCTATGATCAGTTATCAATATTTGCGATCACGGTCAACAATTGGTAAGAGAAATTCCGACCGACGATTGAAAAATTTAAGCCTGGATTCCCGATTGTCAGATAAGTTTCGGATAGCTGTCAATATATGCATTTTTTGAATTATGTCGTTCATTATGCAAAATTACTAGCTTAATTAATTTTTTAATTAGTTTTTGGACTAACGAAGCTTTTAGAAATTAAATAAATCGTGATCGCAATCCATAGAGATAAATAATGCATCTGACGCAATCGATTTATTCTGTTCGATATTTGAGAAATGAAAATGATTGAAATCTGAATAAAGATGTCTTGAAGTAATTAACTCCCGTTTAGCGTCGAAAAATAAATACGAACTGCCAAATTATTAATATTTTAACGTAATTGTTTGGCGTTTGTGAATTCGCGGACTGATCCGCCAGTGTTGCCAGCGTATATCGAGTTGTTATTTATTTCTTGCCAATGTTGGTTCGGTTATCAACAGTGAAACTGTGCTAGGGATATCAATATAAAATCATCGGAAGTTACGCCCATAGATCCGATATTGTAAAGTTATCGATTTCACCATGCTAGAACCCCTGTTATTCAAAAGTGTTTCCAAATGCCCTCAACTGTCCGTAGCTAGTGGGACTACGGCATCCCTGGTTGGGGTATGTTGTGAGGCTGAATGGAGTGAGGAAGATGAGGAGATGTAGACGTAGATTGGGAAGTAGTTGGCTATTAGGGTATTGTCACCAAATACAGCTGTTGCCATTCCGAGCAACTTTTCTACAATGAATTGTGGTATTTCCCATGCGCAATACTGATAACATCTAGAATTATAATATGAAGGGGAAGTCATTTTAAAATACAGAAGACTAAAATATGAACGATGCAAGGATTTTATTGTAAATTGTGTCAGTCCACCTTCACTGCCTACACCCACAAATTCTAAGGATTATAAGTTTCGGAGAATTTGAACAAATCTTCATTTTTCAAAGTTACGTTTCAAGCTGTAAAGATTCTATTTAACGTATATTATTGTATTGTTTCACGTAACTAAAATAATAACAAAACTTCAATAGAATTTTCAAAGGACTATAAAATAAACTTTAAAATTTGATAAATTGTTCAAATAAAGTTGAACGTACGAACAAATAATTGGCATTCTCAGTAAACTAACACAAAATTTATTGAAAAAAAAAACCAAAAACATTGATGAACATTGAAAACTTGTTATGTATTTACACATTGAAAAATAAATACCACTCACTAAGCTTTATCGGCGATCCGGTATATTTTTTGAAGCGTTCATTCGAGATAGTCTATAATATAGAAGAAGTGGTACAATATTCTCAATGTAATCCTGTCGTGGCAAATCGAAATACGAAACCACCCAAGAGGAGACGACATGCAAGGAAGGACTTATGAAATATGTGAAGATATCCCATGATAAGTTACGTGGAGAAGTATATAGTTTCTTCATGGAAACCTGTTGATGTCTGCGCATTTATTGACTTGGAAACGAAAAATCTCATTTATATTCTATACGTCTGGGAAAAGAGGAACCTATTTGAAACTGGACACTAATTTCTATCCGTGTGAGCGCATCCGATATTTGATACAGTTGATGATGTGGGTTTATATATACAATATTATGAAGTGGGATCTCTATTTTCTAGCTGGGGTTATAATTTGATGATTGATTGATAGCTGTTATAGCTTTGGTATGTTGAATTTATTTATAAATAATAAGCTTTAATAATAATAATATTTTAGTAATTTGTATAGCGCCGTTTATGTGAAAACTCACCTCAGGGCCTCTGTACAAATATGATTTTCTTAATAGGCTCTATCTTATCATTTAAAAACCCAAACAGAAAACACACTTACCTATCAGGTCACTACAGATAAACACAGTTTTATGCAGAGGAGACAATATTAAAAAAAATGCAGATTTTATGATTTCCAGTTGCAATTTTGGCGATCTTTATTATATTTAGTGGGGAGGGGGGATAATTGATAAGTTCAAGCGCTACAGTACTTTCCCTCTAATCCCATACCAGCGAAGCCGCGGGTAAAAGCTGGTACAATATAAACACTTCGTTAGTTTGTATATTCACAATGATGTACTCTTTTTTACATATATGACAAAACTGTTTTCGAATTAGGTTTAAGCAGCCGGCTTTTACAGTTATTACATTTTGAGATGTTACCTATGTGGACACGTTACAAAGAGACTGACATTCTAAAATGTTGAATTCAACAGAATGTAGCTTAAAAACGTATGTAGTACCGATGCACATTCCGCACTTCGAATAATATGTCTTCAACGAGAAGAATCTCCAAGACAAATGAGTGACAGTCCAAGCTCGGATCAAAGCGTCCAGACGTCAGAGATCCAAGATTCAATGGTTCGACCAAGGGAGCAGGAGAATAACGAGTAATAATAACAAAGAGATTAAGTGACAGAAGACGTTTAACATATCAGAAAACAAGGCAACGAGGCTGCGGAACAGGTGTAACAACTAAACGTTTAACAGATCGGACTGTCAGAGGGACAAAGGCTCAGACCAGCTCAGATAAGCAAAAGTTTGACGTACGAAGAGCGCAGTGATAGCTCTGCTCTTGTGTATCGGATAATGGACCACGGAGGTTGAATTATTAATGCCACGGGTTGGAAGGTCGCTGGTATGAAGCAAGAAGCAAGGCTGGCTGATGGTGTAATGCCATGTTCTTGTCAATCCTTCCTTTATTTCATCGGAATTCATAAACTCAGACAGGTACCCAACGCGTGTTATCTTGGTATAATTTTGTGTTGTGATACCACTGATGATAGGAGTCCCAATGGAATAGAAAAGCGGATTTATGAATTTCTCGATTTTGAGATTTGCAAGAAAGGGAAGTTGGTAGATTCTGACATGATCTATTCCTGAAGATATTCTAATCTGACTAAACAAATCATAATTGATGTCAAGTAATACATCGATGTTAAATTCGATTAATTGCCGGGTTTTGATCCCGCGACTACTGGGTCCAGAAAAAAGAGCTTGGCATTGACGTTACAATACATCTAGACGTCTCACAAACTCAAGATAAAATATGGAAAGGAAGAAAGGCTCTTATGTTTCCAGTTAATTCTTAATTCAAAAGTTGTTCATGAATAACAAATGTATGACAAAATAGACATTCAAGGAATATGTGAGCATGTCAGAAAAAATAAAATAACAAATTACTGTTAACACGTTTAAACATGCCTTAACAATGTTAAATTGAATTAAATAATCGGTTGAATATTTTGAGTAGCAAGAAGCTTATATAAAATATTCCAAAAGTGCTGAGAAAACCGAAGCAAATCCGTCAGACAGCTAGCCGAGCATCTACGAGACTATCGACCAAATCATGTTAGTGTATAACGTCCAAAGTAATGATTTTGCAGTCACGTAGACGTGCCCACTAACTTACCGAATAGCATTTTGTAAAAAATCTAATTAAAAAAGGATCATCCAAAACTTTAAACTATCTATGAATTTAATATTTATATATTTGATGAAGTCACGCCAAAGCATTAACCGGCTACCAAATTAAATGGTCCTCGATAATATGTTCCCCCTTCATAATGGAGGTAATTCAAACGAGGTAAAACCATATCATATTTAGAGTCGGTATTCTATCTAAGAGATAAAATCTTCATAAACCTCAACTAAAAATTATTTTACCATGAAAAATAATGGTTCAATCAACCGACTTAAACTCCATAAGATACTTTTGTGGACACTGATATTATAGCGTTACAAAACCGGTTTAAAAACTAAAACCGATTATTTAAATGATGAAACACAACCCAAGAGATTAAATAAAAAGAAACCAGTCATCACAAACGCATCAAAAGCAACATGAGATATTAAGTATCACCCTTTTTCACGGTGTTCAATACTATACGGGAATACGGAATTCTTCCAGGTGGAGACAAAACGATATGCCCAAAACATTAATTGATCGTGAAGTGACTGAGTAAAAAATCTATAACATCACAGTGACGTGATGGTTGTGATCAGACAGTTTAAAAAAACACCTTCTGATAAGTGTTCTGAGCTATAAGAAGAATACTTGACCCAGGATCCAGGTACAAAACAAACAATGTCCATCAAAAATGTACAGTACGACAAGCAAAAGCAACTAAGTCAAAGGAGATTTGTCGTATCAAATGCGGTTCTAGACATGTCTAGATTTGAATAAACGTCTTTTGCACAAGTGCCCAGTGCTGCAATGTGATTTTGATTATATTCAGTCGGAATCCAAGCGACATGTCTTGCCTGTCGGAAACACAAATGATGTCCAACTTCTCGTAATAAACAATTTATTTATGAAAGGAATATGACATAATAGAATGGGTCCATAGATAAGCACACAAGCATCTATAGCATGCACGTATTTAATATTTAAATATACCTCAATCCGTTTATGGACCCAAGTATGTTGTACGCTTTTCAGACAATGATTCTTTCAATGATGCTGGAAGAATGCATTTTGATCTACAAAGAGGAATATTTCCGTCGTTTGGTATGGAGCAGAACATGTAATGGGTAGAAATTTGTTGGTAGGATCGAGCAATGAGTTATTTTTCAACATGTCGCAAAGCTCTGAATGTTATTTGGGAAAGTTTTGAAACGCGGCTGGGGCTTAGAGGTTAATAAGAAATATTAGGTAAATTCAACAACAAGCCTTAGGGAAATAAAAATAATAGTGTCTTTTACCAATCAAAAATGGATGAATAGTAAGTTAAGTTAATATTTAATATTGTCGGAAGACATCTTTGCTTAACGGAAGACACCTATGGTTAATTACGATAATAGATGGACAGCAAGTAACGATAGTCCACTACTTTAAAGCGCTCGTTTTTATCTTCAAAGATAATCCAATAAAAAACTTTAGATTTGCATACCTCATCCATACCTTAAATCATTGCAAGTTGCTCATTCGCTATATATAATAATTGTACCAACTTACTTTAAAAAATGCATTAAAAAACAATTATTTACACTTGCATTTTATAACGTATACCTATAAATGATTGCAAGTACGCCATTAATTAAAGAGATACATTTGTAAAGATAAAAAAAATATCTTACATGAAATTTAAAAAATGGCCCCAGATAAAACTATTTAGTGTTATAAACCTAAGAAAAACTTAATATTATTCCATTGTTTTAGAAATATTAAGATTTTTTGTACACTTGCTTTTTTTCAAATGTAAAAAAAATCAGGCCTGCCACGCAATCTGATGGGCAAATGCATCCACCACCAAGACCCGGAAAAAACTCACCCCATCTCGGACACCCCTACTAAGTCACCAAACGTAGCAAAGCACTCGGGGTGACCTATGACAGAGGTGTTGCAATAAATGGTTCCCGAGGCGGCAGCACCCATACATAGCTAGAAAACAAGATGCCTACAGTTTATAATAATGATGAAATTGAAATTGAGCCGCTAAAAATAACTGAATGGAATAATATTAGAGAGCCACAAAAATAAAGAAAATTAGAATTTTTCCCAATCAGTCCCCAGGTGTACGAGTATTTTGTACCGAATCCGAAAAACCAGCAGCAATTAGCAAATAAATTAATTGCACAATAAAAAGTTTTGGCGAAGTTGTCAGCTTAGCGGTAGGAGGTCTTTTTAAATACATTTTCAGAGCAGCCAGGTGTTTGTTCCCTGTGGAAGCGAATCTGAACTGAAGGAAGCGTTATTTGTGAAAAATTCCGCTTTCAGAGCTTCGGGAACGTAAAAAGCCCGCCATCGAAATAATTAAAATGCCATTAGCCAGCTTTTACATTCTGCTGTGCACGTCCTTCTTTTCTTTTATTCTTTTTACAAACAAACGGAGAAACCAACCAACGGTCGCCTAACCGTTTCACTGCGGGTTGCTGCGAGTATTTTTAACATTATTTTTGTTGATTTTTTAAGCGTAATAAAAAGTCAACCCGTAAAAAACATTTTCTTTTACTAAAATACGTCTATTTTCAAATGTCTTTTTAAATCTTACGATTTCTATTTTTTGGTTTGACTGAGGATCGAACCTTCCTACCCAGGAACTGGAGGCAACCACGCTACCAATTGAGGTCAATACCGCTGACGGGATAAAGCCGATTTATTTCGTATACATTCAAGGGTATAAAATAATTCAATAAATTACACCTGGATATCCGATCGGAAGAAAACTACGACGAATATAAAAAAAAAATACTCTGGTACCACCTCATAACCTTACTTATTGTTTAGATTTATGTTTTTGCTTTATCAATCCTTTGTATTATTTATTAACTAATTTATATTTTTAATACTTTTATCGTATTTTCTCATAAAATTACTTATAGTTTTTTGTTATAATTTTTTAATTAAAACAGATGTAAAAATATTTAGTTGTCCTCTCCTAAACACAAGCAGCTGTTTTATTAGGAGAGTGATTAAAACAAGTAGCTAAACGAAATTACAATAGTAAACGTATTCAAAATGCGCAGAATAAAACCAAAACACCATGGAACATAATAAAAGAGAACTCAAATAATTTAAAATCTAAAATTAAGCCAAAAATCTGTCTTAAAATAAATGATACCATGGTATCAGAACCAGAAAACATTGCAAATGAATTTAATACTTTCTTTGCACCTTCGCTACCACCACAAAATACATCCCAATGTACACAATCTGCTAACACAGTCTCAAACAAACAGTCTCGATCATTCTTTATAACGCCTGTAAGCAAGGAGGAAATTATCAGAATTATCATAAAACTGAAAGATAAAAGCAGTGTCGGCACTGACAAAGTCCCTATAAAAATTATAAAAGCAAGTGCAGAAGCGTTGAGTTACCCGTTGGAAATATTAATTAACAAATCTTTTGAATCAGGAACCTTCCCAGAACACCTAAAACAATCTATTATTGTGCCTTTATATAAAAAGGGTCCCAAACAGGAAATCTCAAATTATAGACCAATATCCTTATTACAAAATTTTTCAAAAATATTTGAAAGAGCAATGTACAACCGCATTTACAACTTTCTCGAAAACTTTAAGATAATATGTCCACAACAATTTGGATTCCGTAAAGGCCGTTCGACAACACAAGCAGTCTTCAATTTCTTGAACAAAATTCTGGAAAGTATTAATGTTAGCAAAAAAACCGTAGGTATTTTTCTCGACCTCTCAAAAGCATTCGACAATGTTGATCATAAGCTTCTTCTAATTAAACTTGAACACGTGGGTATAAGAGGTTTAGCATTAAAATGGTTTGAATCGTACCTAATAAATCGTAAACAAAAAGTTCAAATTTCAAACATTGACGAAAAAATGATGCAGTACATGGTAGAATCCAAATGGAGAACAATCAACAAGGGTGTGCCTCAAGGAAGCATTCTTGGGCCCCTCCTGTTCCTTATATACATAAACGAACTTCCAATTGTTACTGGCACAGAATGTTCAATGTTTGCTGATGACACTGCTTTGTTGTTTGAATGTAATGGAGACGTTGACGAATTTAATAAACATATTAACGAGACTTGCCAATCAATAGCAAATTGGCTGTTATCACAAAATCTGTCACTCAACACTAACAAAACTCAAGTTTTACAATTTTGTCCAGTGCAAGCTACACCTATAAATATAAATGTAAACTTCAATAATAATATTATCGAACTTTCCCAAACTTGTTCACTGCTGGGAATACAACTAGATGCAAATATAAACTGGAAAGAACATGTATCCAAAATAGTAGCCAAAATCAGTAGCTTTTCTTTTGTTCTAGGTACACTGAGAAATATATCAAACATCGAATCGGTAATGGCCGCATACTATGGTTATGTATATTCAACAATAAAATACGGAATTATTTTTTGGGGAAACTCAGTAAACGCCAAAGATGTTTTTATCATCCAAAAAAGATGTTTAAGAAAAATGACAAACTCTGCTAATCGGGATTCATGTAGACCTATATTTAAAAATTTGAAAATTCTTACAGTCACCGACATAAACATAATGGAGTTATGCATCTTAGTGCGATCATCTCCAGAAAAGTTTCCACAAAAAAACTCTACACATAAATACGCTACAAGGTTTACAGAAAATTTATTAATACCAAAAGCAAACAAAACAATTTTCCAAAAAGGACCCTTTTACATGGCCATTAAAGTATATAACAACCTTCCACATGATATTAAACAAATACCAGATACACTCAGATTTAAGTCATCACTAAAAACATTCCTTCTGAACAGGTCTCATTACACATTAAGTGAATACCTCACATAGGTACAACTGTTTTTATATTTATGTTTATATAATAAATTAAAACAAACTCAATTTGTATTACACCACTTTTATATTTATATTTCATTTGTGTTCATTTCTGTATAACATGTTAGGTTAACTGGAAGAAATAGGATGTAGGTACCTATAAGTTATACCTTTTGTACTAAATGAAAATTTTGTACAATAAATGATTTTGATTTTGATTGAAATATTTATTTTATAATTTGTAAAATTGTAACTTAAATAAATGTTTCAATTAATTAAAAATGAAAATAAAATAAATAAATAAAGTGTCATATGAATTTTAGAGAAATGTCTGTGTCCGCGTGTTTTTTAATTTTTTTTTTATATGAATACCACACGAGAGTCCCAACTGCTCCCGTCTGGAGCCAGTGAGACTATGGCATCCCCGATTGGGGTATGTTGTGAGGCTGAAGGTAGTGGGGAAGGGAAGGAGATGGGGAAGAGGAGGGTGGGAAGTAACTGGCTATTCAGATCTGGTCACCAAACACGGCTAAAGCTATTTCAAGCAACGTTTCAATTCTGAATGGTGGTCTTACACCAGAGCGATACTGAGAGTATCTTCCACTCTGAAACGTGCCGCAAATATACTATAAATTATTTTAAATGAATAAATTGTGAAATGACACAAATTAATAAAATATTATCATTTATTTTGTACAAGCTTTTACCCGCGGCTTTGCTCGCATGGTATTAGGTCACTCACTCACTCACTCACTCACTCACTCACTCACTCACTCACTCACTCACTCACTCACTCACTCACTCACTCACTCACTCACTCACTCACTCACTCACTCACTCACTCACCTGCTCATGCACCCACTTACTCACTCACTAACTTGATATTTATAATATATATAGTTGTATATAGAAACCATAGCAGGCATTCGCACATCAAATCCCCAAAGTTTCATCGCAATCATTCGCAAAGGTGGTAAATTGTGCGCACGCCTGTGAAGGTTATAGGCTTTATGTAATGGTAAGCTCTGGCGTCATGAAATTTGTATAAATGAAAATGTTTGTATTTTAGCGGCAGGGAGGAAAAGCAGTAAGAGGAGGGAAACGGGAGAGGTGGGATTCGCGGGAGGGTTGACGAGGGAGGGGGAAAGCGAGGAAGGTGGAAGGGGAACGTGGGAGAGAAGGGGACTAGGGAGGTGAACGGGGACGCACGGGAAAGAACATGCAGGAAGAATCAATTTATTTCTTTCAATGGCATTGCAACGCATGCCGTGTACCAGCTAATAGTTTATAAACATTTGAAATATGACAGCTATGTTGGGTTAAGTATTAAACAATTAAATTTTATACGATACATTCGGAGAAAAAAATTAAAGATTTTTATAATTGTGTATTTATGTGTTTGTATTTATGTTGTAACGTTTAGTAGAAGTGGGTTCATTATTTGTACAGGATTTTATAGAAGATTTCAATGAAAATTTATCTTGTTTTTTCTGAAAAACTTAAAATTTTACTTTTGTTAATTGCACATACAGAGGTATTCGTTGATACGTCTAAAATATAATAAAAAAACACTATCTCCCTGCTTTGGAATCCATTTGTATTTGTGTTGTGTAGTGTAAAAAAGTAATACTAAAAGTTGAACAATGTTGAATAGAAAAATTAATTCATAGTCCAGTAGCTGATAGCAACCAAGGGGTTAAACTGCACGCCCACAGCATTAGACAGCTGACTCTGTATCCATAACGGTTGATTAATTCAATTTACGTGAAAGGGTTATAAATCTCTCATCATGATGATGGGGAAAATAATAGTTCGTGGAAGCCACTGAACGTACTAAAATATTTGCGACACTAACGACCTTTTATAGTGATTTTTCTAGAGTGTTGAAACTTTCGGTAATGCTCCGATCACTCGGATGAAACAGTTTTTAAGTTAATTAAAAAGTAGTTCAAATTGGCTGTCCATACTCTATATCTGTACCAGTTAACCAGTTATGTCTCCGCTCTGAAGTATAATGACGTTTACGAGAAAGGGGAAGAAGTTGCAATAGATTTTTCAGCGGTATGCGTAATCTTGGGTTTTACACATTTTATCAATTTATCAGGCGGTTGTGGGTACCGCCGCACCGGGAACCACTTATTTGAGAGCCTATATCCATGGCATAGGTCACCCCAAGTGGTTCGCTACGTTTGGTGACTAGGCAGGAGTTCCCGGGCTCAAGGGGTGAGGTTTTGTCCGGATCTTGGCGGCGCATACTTCTGCTCATTGCTTGACAGGCCGCATTGGGAGAGATTGGTTGAGGGGAGCATTTTGACCTCTCAAGTAGGCCTCTCTCGGAACATCGCCTTGCACCACAGTGGGAAGGATAGATTCATTAATAATAATATAATAATAACAATATCTTTATTAAATTGAAATTTGGAACATTATAACTAAGAAAATACATATTCAGTGTAGTTTACAATAGATTATATCAGCTCGGCACTCCTGGATACACTGACCCCCAGTTTGCAATCCACCCCTCATACCTTTTTCCTTCACTGAACTTCCTCTTCTTTCTTTTCTAAAAATACCCTCCACACAGCATCCCCAAAGATGCCTGAGGAGAATTATTTTCCTCAAAGCTTTCTGTGTGAAGCTAATGTAGAAAGAAAACGCGATAATAGTTAAGCGAAAATTGTGAAAATAATAATAAAAATAATAAATTAAAATAAAGACTTAAATAGCATTTAAAGAAACATTGTGATTTTTTTCATGCTTAAATATAACTTGTAAAACAACAGAAAAAAACATTTGTAATAATTTTCAGAACATATTTTGTAATTTTTCTACCGAGGGAATTTCATATAATTACTGTTTCAGCTTGGCAAATGCTTAGATATTATCTTAAAAAATTACACGTATTTTTTTAAGAGCTTAAAAACTTGAAATATGTTATAAATTGGTAGAAATTAGGGATGCCGCGTCTGTTACGCGGGAGGGAAATCTTTACCTATTTTACCACTAAATTAAAAAATTATCAGAAAATAGACAGGTATTAATTTCAGGCATTTAATATATATTGTATAGCATTAGGGTAGAGATTCATTTTGCAAATGGCACGCGACAAACCTGAACAACACAACATAATATTTTGCTATCACCAGCGAGTGTGTCGCACGACAAGTGGTTTCTTATTGGTACAGCTTATGTTATTAGTTAATACTGCATTGTAAATTCGATATCATTGTTTAAATAACGGTTTAGCGTGGGCCACATCATAATGGTGTTTATATAAACGTGATTGCACCCATGACACTTAACTCTCATTGTTGATTGTTTGTATCTGCAAATAATTCTGGTGACAGTTGTCCCATTGTTTGATCAGGTGACGCTTCGGAGATGAAATTAAATTTTATTCTCAAACGACTCACACGTGGTGTAATCATGCTTTGATAAGTGTGACGCAAACACTAAATAAGGCTAATTTCTTTGCCTTTGATATAAATATATTTTTTTACATTAGCTCCACTAATGAGACCGTGAGGAAAATATTTTCCCTCAGGACCTGTGTCATCTTTGAGATTACTGTGTGAAGAGGCTTTTTAGGGAAAGACAGGAGGGGTGGGTAGAAATCTAGTGATCGATGTTTCTAGGAGTGTCGGACTCATTATTCCATCCCTCCTACCGGAATGCAAGGCGATGGGTCGAGAAAGTTCGGCAGGTCAAAAGGTCTCCCTCAACCAGTCTCTCCCGATCCGGCCTTCCACGCAGTAGGTGAGCAACGCATCCACCGCCAAGACCTGGACAAACCTCACCAAATTTTCGACAACGCCAATATAAGCTATCTAGTCAATGAGTCACCCAGACGGGAGCAGTTGAGACGCTTCTGCGGTATTCATATAAAAAATAAAAAAATAATGAAAAAATTGAAAAACTTAAATCCTCTTCCCTATCTCCTTCCCCTCCCCACTACCTTCAGCCTCACAAAATACCCCAATTAGGGGATGCCATAGTCTCACTGGCTCCAGACGGGAGCAGTTGAGACTCTTGTGTGGTATTCATATAAAAAAATAACAGTTAAATTGAGTAACTTAAATCCTCTTCCCTATCTCCTTCCCCTCCCAATTACCTTCAGCCTCACAAAATACCCCAATTGGGGGATGCCATAGTCCAGACGGGAGCAGTTGAGACTCTTGTGCGGTATTCATATAAAAAAATAAATAAAAATAACGGAAAAATTGATTAACTTAAATCAGCATTCTTCGATTCCGAATTGTCATATTTATAAAGTTAGGAGTACAAAATGATATCGTAATAAAAACCACCTATAAAGAGATGTGCTTATTAGCTCAGATATTTATGACGACTTCAAAATGACATAAAATATTTTACAAGTCGTAAAACGCATACAAGGATAATAAAATTTCAAAGTTGCCTTAGTAACAAACTAACCGGCACTGAGTATTCCAAGATGAATTTGGCTAGACGAAGACGCGGAAGAACAGGAACATGTTTGTTATGTGATTTTTAAGAACAAACTGCCATGGCCCGTGAGGTATTTCACGTTGAAATCTGATACCATCCACGATATCACCTCAGTCTTGATGATGGCAGGCTGATAATATTTGTTGTTGACTGAAAATGCTCATTTGTGTCCATTTTGTGCACCAATGTAATTATTTTTGATAACATACTAGTGTGATATTACTATGCATGAAATTGCATTTTCAGAATTACTGAATTCTTGAATATGAATGCTGCAGTACAATAATCTATTTTGTGGTGTAGTTACTGTCGATTTTCGTAAGTTTATGAGTTTCAGGAGTTTGCAACAGTCGAATTTAAAGTTAGGTATTTTGAATAGAAAGGTTAAGTCGTTTATTTTACGTCTGTCTTGTAGTGTGTGTATTTTAAGAATATTTAATAGAAATTTAAATTTTAAGTCTTCTAATCGGATATTTTATTTAAAATTTATAAAACGCAGAATTTTCCTGTATTCGCTTAATGTTATTAATGTGAATCTGTAAAATGGAGACCAAACAACTGAGTTATATTCAATTAGGCTTCTAACTAGAGATTTATATAACAGTTTAATGGCTTTTATGGAATTAAAGTTTTTAGTTGTTCTTAATACGAAGCCCAGTATTTTCATACCTTTGGTAATTATCGTTAGATAAAAACGATATTTCAAATTTTATTTTAGGAAAATCAACAGTTTACAATGTGGTTAATTTACCAGATCTGAATAGCCAGATCCTTCCCAAACTTCCTCTCCCCTGTCTCCTTTCTCTCCTCTCTACTTTCAACTTCACAACAATCCCGCTAATTAGGGACGCCATAGTCTCACTGGCTTCAGACGGGAGCAGTTGGGACTCTTATGAGATATTCACATAAAAATAGTTAAACCACAAAGCGACTCTTTTTTACAAAAAAGCTCTATAAATATATAAAAAAAACAAGCGTAAATGCAGTCTCTGAAAGTATTTTGAGGAAACAATGTTTTAACTCTGTATTGTCGACGAAATGACTTAAAATAGACATGGCACAATTGTAAAAACAAGCCACGGGCGTGATCGTGAGGCGTATGAGTTGATGATATAAAATATCCTCCCAAAACAGTTATAAATAATGTATTTTAAAGACCGAAGACAAGAAGATTAATGAAAGAATGGTAAAGATTGTAGAGATTAGAAAAGAGACGTAGTCGTATAAACTGCCGTATTGAACCATCTATGGACCTAATAATAATTGCCTTGAAAGCTTTCTAGGGATTTTCGGAGTGAGGAACGATAAACACAATTTTTGTATCATTTCTCTAAATTTTGCATGAAAACATGCGAGCTTTCTGAGAGCATAACATTTCGTGAATTATAAACTTTTTTGCTAATTGCTTGCAATAAATGCAATTGACTGTAAGTCACTAGCTATAAGACGTAATAGATAGTTCTATGCAGGGTATTAGGGGACGTTCTTGATTTACTTTAACCAGTGATTCCTGACATTTTGGAGATAAAATGTAAATGAAATTTTGGTATCCGGTGACATTTTAGGTAACATCAACTTTTAATCTAAAAGTCACAGGACACCAAAATTCCATTTATACTTTCTACTCAAAATAAGGAATCACTGTTGAAGTTAGTCAAGTACGTCCCGAAAGACCCTGTATAAGGTAAGTCTCTCGTTATAAATATAAATAGGTAATTGCTAGTTGTAAGTCACTAGTTATTAATCTTTGTTGTAAGTCATTAGTAATAAATAAATAAAAAAAATATCAACCAAATTGTGAACTAAGTGTATGAAAACACTAGGCTTCGTATTAAGAATAACTAAAAACTTTAATTCCATACAAGCCATTTAACTATTATGCGTATCTCTAATTAGAAGCCTAATTGAATATTACTTGGTAGTTTGGTCTACATCTTACAAAATTCACATTGATGACATTGAATGAATACAAAAAAAAATCTGCGTTTTAAAAATGTATTTTTTATTAAATATTCTAAAAATACACACAAAAGAAGACAGACGTAAAATAAACGACTTAACCTTTTATTCAAAATACTTAACTCTAAATTCAACTGTTGCGAACTCCTGCAACTTATAAACTTACGAATACCCACAGCAACAATACGACAAAATACACTTTTCTTCTGCAGCATTCATAAGCGGAACTGCATTGCCCACTCTCCGATACAACGATTTCACATTTAGGTGACGTTGATAATATATTTATTATCAACTTTGCGAGTTTTGCGGATTTTGTAAAAAATATATTCCATTATTCCTAAACACATCTGTATTTTTGTATTTTTATGACTTGTGTGCATTTTTTATCTAATTTTAATTTTATTATTTCTCTATTTGTTTCAAAATTATCTATGATGAACTAATTGTACTACCAAACATGTAAAAGCCCTCTGGGCGTTAAATAAATAAAATTAAAGAATTAATCAAATTTAACTGTAAGTTACTATTTATAAAGCTTCGTGGTAGGGTTTATAATTCATAACATTAATTAAGTTGTAAGCCGCCCTTAAGGTGATTTTCTCATGTAAACGGCGATACAGACATGATCCAACCTTTTTATTATATTAGCTTTGTTTACAAAATACCCAAAAGTTTAAACATTGTAAGATCTAAATAAATTGTACATCAATTTAAATTCTATTTCTATCGACTCCTAAATCTTCCCAAACCAATAATAAAAACGTTAAGAAATACAATTAAATACAAAAAACCGTTATCTCCGAATCTTTATGACCAAACTTGGTAATATTTTCTTGGAGTTTTTTTATGTGACACCTCCTTGTTACGCCGACCGCGTTGGCTCAAATGTGGTTTTAACAGATTTTATCTCATATTCAAACCCGAATTAATGATCAGACCAGAATAAAATGTTGAGTGTGAACTTCAAACGCACGGATGTGGCAAAATCATGGTGATAAATTCGTTGTTAACGGAATGTTGTAAAAGGAGAAATCTACCTGTATAAAATATCATGAGTCAAGATTCAAATTGAGATTTGGATTCCTCAAATCTTTGCAAGAATGTATTTCTTGAAATTCTGAGTGGGCAGGCATTTATTTCTCGATTCCAGAAATTGTTAAGTAGGTATCTTCATTCTTTTGATTAGCTTGGTATGCTTGTCGGAATGGGGCGGCGAGGTTATTCAGGAAACTCTCTAGAATTATGGATATTTTGTAGAACTTTGAATTTGAATCTACTTCGCCTTGAGAGAAGAATAACGGGGTCGGACGCATTATATATCTGTATATTTCATAAATTATTTTAAAAGATAATATAACTCAAAACGACTGTAATCTTAACTATATAGCAAACAACCTGATTGCTAGAGTAGCATTAACAAGCAATTTGTTGAGAAAGACACGAAGATCGCACAGTCTTTCTGTATGGATTTTTTTAGGTTAATGCGATCATTTTATACTAGCAATGTTAATCCAGTAGTGAGCTATGAGGACTTTAAACATTAATGTTATGATTAGAAAATTTGGAATGACGCCATAAGGTTTAAACAATTGTTTTCAATTATTTAATAAGAAAATGTTTATCAAAAATTAAGCTAAAAAGAGAAGTAGATAAGCGTATACACAAAAAATATTTTAATTTATAACAAGTAAAACAATTTAAACGTAAGGGTTTCATGATTTAAAAATATTGTTTCAAACGAAGAGTTCGTATTATTTAAAATGAATGCTTTCTTTGCAGTAGATTTCGATTGTCTATTTTTTATTTACTCGTGTCAATTTTAGCCGTGGATTCACTTAACAGAATGAGCGAGTAGCGACCCCTACAACCTGCCCCATCCACAACCTTATCCTTGCCATCCCCTGAGAATATACAAGGGTGGATAAGTTCTTACCTGTATTGTGAGGAAATGTTTCTGCTTTACCGCACGAGTCACTAGTGAACGATCTTGTTAAATCTACGCTCAAAAGTATTCCGCAGGGGCCCGGGGCCTGTTTAAAACTTAGATTATTTAAGATGCAATCATAATAAAATTACTTGTTATAATAAAAATAACCCTTGGTTAGGTTTTACAGACATATTATTTTCATTAAAAGTGGTGTTTTATAAAGCTTGAAAGTAACATAAGATTAAAGATACCTAGTGAAGCGTTTTTTTTGTGCCGTTTTAAGTATGTCGAAGGACCATGAATAAATGATGCGTTTTTTATGGGCGAGAAAAGACCACTGCATAAGTAGATAATATGCACAATGAAAGGAAAAAGGACTTACTGCGCTTCTATCCTGGCTGGGTTTATTGTGCACTTATATGACTATATTAGTCGCGGTATGCGGGATTCGGTTTGCGATATACGATAAGCGGTATATGAGCGGTATGCAGAGATGTTTAGGCGGCGAGGGTCGATTAATGACTGATGTGGGTAATATAAAATGGCAGGTATATAGGGATGGGTAGGAAGGAACATGTGACAATACTAACTACAAGCACAATGATGTGTGTAAATGTATGTAGGTAAGTGTAGCTGTGTATTGTGTAAATGCCCAACCACCTAGATTGTACCAAACTTCATGAAAATTTTAAGTATGTGTAGGAGAATGATTATTAACTTTAGGATCAGATAAAACTTCTAGTTTTATTTGTTAATCTTTTCTTTTGGATGATAAAAAACCATTTTTAGTGTAGTGACGCATGTGTAAATGAAAGATGTAGGGTGAATGTAGACTGAAGGTAGTGAAAATAAGATTTCTGAATTACATATTTACTGAAACTATTATTAACTGAAGCACGAAAAAGGAGATCCAAAAATAATGCAAGACGAAAATACAAGCCATTGAAAAGGAAAGCTTAGCTGTAGCTAGTAGCTGAAACAAGTCGGGGACGTCCAGGAAGATAAGTAACGACCAAGAAAATACTTGTGGTGTTCATTTTCACACCGTTCAGCCCCGTAAGTTTAGGTCTCTCAAGATTTTTGCGTTCTGCAGAATAATAATGATATAGTTATGATTCTTGGTAGTCAACTATTTTTTATTTTAGTTTATTGGGGAAATAAGCAGTTATACTTATTTTATTAAAGTTATTACATTTTACATGGTTGCTTGAACCAGCGAAAATTCCGAAAAATTCATACATACGTATATAAAGAAAAACACAATTGATTGAAGAAAACGTAAAATGGTAGAAAAAGAAGTAAATAAAGATATATGTTTATAAGAACGAAATAAAAAAAACACAGATTAAATTATTTATTTATTTATTTATTTATTTATAAATAAACGCCCTTTTTCGGGGCTTTTACATATATAGCATAGAAAAAACATTTTATTGTCCATAACTGAACTGCCTCAATAACAATATTTTAAATTTATTCAAAGATAAATTGAAGATGTCCACTGACTTGGTATAATTGTTTCCCTCCATTAGTATTCTGGGCAAAGAGGAATACATATGGTAGTTAGTCCCAGAATTTCTGCACTGAAATAAATCCTGACTTCTAGTATTACGAAGTGGAATTCGGAAGCTTATCAATTCAAGTAATACCGGACTATCAACTAAATCATTTAGAATTTTATATAAAAATACCAAGTCAGTGAAAATTCTTCTGTCTGACAATTTAAGCATATTCATATCGTTTAAAAGTGTGTTGTAGTTTAACATATTTGCTGAAATACCCATTTTAAAATTTAGAAAACGTAAGAATTTGTTTTGTATTCTTTCAACAGCTTGTACGTGCATATTATAATGAGGATTCCAGACAGGAGACTTGTACTCAAGTTGGCTTCTAACATAAGCGAAATATAACATTTTAATACACTTTATATTGTTAAAGTTTCTAGTTAGCCAAGTTATAAACCCCAACATTTTTAAGCCCTTATTACAGATTTCTGTTATGTGGTTAACAAATGAAAGATTTGATTGAAAAGTGATGCCCAAGTCTTTAATTTGCATTAATGTCTGAAGAGCATTGTTATCAATGTTGTAATTAAATATCACTGGATTTTTTATTCTAGAAAATCTAACAATTTGACATTTTGAGATATTTAAATAAAGTCTATTTTCCATACACCAAATTAACAATTTGTTGATATTATCTTGGAGAATGTTGCAATGATAAATATTTTCAATAATTTTAAAAATTTTGAGGTCATCAGCAAAAAGTAAGATAGATACATCATGAAATATTTTTGTAAGATCATTTATAAACAAGATAAATAAGATTGGGCCAAGGTGTGAACCCTGTGGAACTCCACTTGTTGCATTAATTTTTTCTGACAGGGAGGATTTAATTCTAACTATTTGTTGTCTTCCAGTAAGATAGCTTTTAAACCAGGCTAATATATTGCCGCGTATACCAAGCTTTCCTAATTTCCAAATTAAGATTTCATGGGAAACTGTATCAAATACTTTACTGAAATCAGTATAAACAGTGTCCACTTGTTTTTTTTTCTTTAAAAGCATTGTTTATAAAATTTTCATAAATAATTAAGTTGGAAAGAGTACTTCTATCTGGCATAAATCCAAACTGGTGAGGTGATATAACAGGTTTTATTTGTGTAAAAAGTTTAAATTATGTAGTATAGATGAAATTAAACTATTAATCTATATGAAAGCAACACATTTTCACATCATAAAATAATGTTCAAGTATAAACACGATTAAAAAAAAGAAAAACAAATAACGAGATTGAAAAAATAACACACAGCAGGGGTAGAGGGTCCGTAATTAACAGTGTGTTTGAATTTTTTCTATAATGCTTTTAATAAATTGCCTGAGGACAAATGAAAATACCAGCGTCTGCAAAAATATTATTGTATTTTGTGCACGTCCTTCTGAGAAATGGATGTTGTGTGTAATTTGTTTTTGAGTGTGGGATGTGAAATAGTATCTATCCCCCATCCTTGCTGTATAGCCTACGCAGTAGCGCTGTTCCAGTTAAATGAACTTTATTATTGACGGCATTATTTAATAGCTTGCAAAAAAAGTTACATTATAAAATAAGAGTAATTTCTCAGAATCTTCTTGAGAGGCTGCTGGTTTTGGTACTCAATACCTATAACAAAATCCATTACTTATTCACTAGATACCCCAAATACTTTGTTCGGAAGTGTATCGAAACAGTTTGTTTTAAAACGAGCAACACTTTGCCATGAATACAAAATGCACACTCCAAACTAAATACTATTTCTCAAATGCATTACTCTGCAGCCGTTCCAATTTCCGGCGATGGGTGGTATGGCTTATTTGCTGCTGAGAGGAAACTACGAAATAAAAATAAAAGTGGAGAAACAAGCATGTGAGCGGCGGAGAACTCGAAAAATATTTTACCAAGAAGTGATTGGAAAATGAAATAATGAAAAATGGTCTTTAAAGTCGAAAACATGTCGATTTAAAAATAAATACAGAGATTTTTCGTCCACACAGGATTTCTATTTCGTCTCTTGGAGAGCTGCGCTATGTGAATGTTTTTATAAGGAGTGAACCTAATAACTTATGTCTTGAAGAAACACGTCTTTAGAGAGGAAAAAAACGTTGCTGAGCCATGCTTGAATATGAGACTGAATTGTACGTAGACAAATTTGATCATTGTCCAGATGATACCCAAAAATTTTATGATCTCTTGACTAAGAAAAGGTCAAAGAAAGGTCAATTACACATCTACCCGATGATGGACACTGAAACGCTCTCCGAAACGTTGGCAAAAGAAGGAGGTAGCACAACGCCCCAAAAACAAATAACGAAAATACTTTTGGCCGTGAAAGTCTAAAAACGTATCGGAAGGTCAAAGAAGATTGCTCCTCGCAGTACCTTCCATTAGAACACCGGTAAATTAGGTAAAACGTTTTAATAGGTATACTGATTTGCAATAATCCTATCCTATAGTTTTTCCCAGTTTACTGAAAATTTGCAAAACTCAACAAGTGGGCCAAAAAAGCGTAAAAATATGCTCTTCGATATGTACCTTGTAAACCTTTTAGATTATGCACAGGTTGTTAAGGGATGCGTCTGACTTGCCTTAACCATTGATTCCTGACATCTAGCCTAACCGAACCTAAATTTACCTAACCTAAACTAATCTAATCTAACCTAACTGTCAGAAAATGTTATACGGTAACAAATGCGCTTGATGTATTTATAAAACCTTTACAAATAACTCAAAATTATATTATCAAAGTTATGTATAATAAGTATGTATGTTCATTTTGTGCACAGCTGTTTAAACAATTTTTAATCATGTTTTTGCTTTATATGCCCATTTTTGTTCTTTCTATGTACAATAATAAAATATATTAAACTATATTACTCACACACAGGCTGCGCCTTAGTGGGAAAAATAAAGGAAAAAAAATAAACAAATACCAAGGTTGAATTTGGCAGCCACCTCTGGTCTGGAGCCCCAAAATACCTTTTAAAAAACCTCTAGACTCTGGGCAGAAACGGGCGATCCGTTTGATAGATTCTCCTAATTCAACAAACGGATTGCAATCTTTAGAGCACAGGCGTCAGGTGGTAATGCTGTCTAGTTCTAGCGGTATTACAATGGAAGATGCTCCGACGAACTATCGTCGCTGATTCCCTTGGCACCGGTGCACAGTCGGGGAACACGCCAAACACGCGCCCAACATTTGTACATGGTTGACATTAGTCACATTAGAACGGGTCGTTTCTACAACTGAAGCCGGGTGGTAACCACCTACTAGATTTAAAATAACTCAAAGGAAACAATTTAAGTCAATTTAGTTATGTGTATTTGTTTTAACTTACGACTAACATAAAGTCATAATGTCCCTTGTCTAATGGCCGAGTGAGCTTTTAATCCCAATACAAGGAACACTTATCACCCGTAACCAATTGCCAGATCAAAGGCCAGCGTATAAATTTCCTTTAGCCTAAGCCTGTTTAATCGCTTAAGTGTGGCTTAAATGGTGTGATCTAAGTTAGGTTTCTGTCTGGCTTAAGTGTTGATTCGTTTCTTAGTTTAATCGGATGTTTCTGTTGAGTAGTGGAATATCGCGGTTCATTTGTAATTAATACGCTCGTAAGTGGAATTTCGTGGTGCTTTATCTGAAGGGATAGATTATGCACTTTTAGAGTAATGGGAGAAAACTACTTCAAGTGAAGTGAGAATTTATAGATCTGCTTTATTAGTGACTATTATTAAAACACTATCAAGCAATATATGTCAATAGGGTAATAATAATTAGAGCCTAAAAAGGGTTACATGTAAACAATGTAACAAGTTTGATGTACGGTTCCCACTACTAAAGTGAATAGACTATAAATATGTATTTAATTAAATGAAGACATTATGAGCGAAACTCAATCGAAAATCTGGAAACAGAAAAATCATAAAAAAATATTTTAACCCTGGGACTCGAACCCAGGACCTCCCTACTTTCCGGGTGGGTGCTCTTATCCACTGAGCTAAGGTGTCGATATCCACTTCGGTCACCTTTAACTGTACCATACTTCGACTAAGAACCACTCATATTTTCTTCATTTTTTCTTAACGCATATTTTTATTGACTGCCATCTTTATGTATGATTGCAAGGTTCAACTCGAACTAAATGCAATCTAGATGGTGTCTGGATAAATTTTTATCCATTTTATTTAATGTGCGACATCTATTGATTCTTCTGCAAGTCTAGGATGAATATAGTTATTTTTTTTTACTTTAACTTACATAAAGATGGCAGCCAATAAAAATATGCGTTAAGAAAAAATGAAGATAATATGAGTGGTTCTTAGTCGAAGTATGGTACAGTTAAAGGTGACCGAACTGTATATCGACACCTTAGCTCAGTGGATAAGAGCACCCACCCGGGAAGTAGGGAGGTTCTGGGTTCGAGTCCCAGAGGTGTAAATATCTTTTTATGATTTTTCTGTTTCCAGATTTTCGATTGAGTTTGGCTTATAATGTCTTCATTTAATTTAATATTACAATTTGAGGTTTTACTCATAAAAGTTAAAATAAAATATAAATATATAGTTCACTGTGGATACCTTTAGGTATTTAAATAATAACATTTCAGACTTGTTACATTGGTAACATCCTTTTTATTTCTCTGTAAAGTTGGTAAGTCTGACCATCTGTGCAGGGCTGTTACTAAAGAAAGTATGGCCTTGAGGCCTCATTCTTTGATAAGTCACGGGAGACACGGCCACCGCTCTTCAAAACCAAACAACCGATTTCAGATTGAAACGAAAATATGAAGAATAGGAAGAATAAAAAGTTTTAACTTTAGAGCAGAAAATCAGTACTGTGTAATCACACCAAAAAAATCTATCGAACTGTGAGCTCTGGCATAAAGAAATAAGTGAAGCTCTTACAGTCTGGAATACTTTCGAATGCCTCCGTTAGTGGAGCTATTTTTAATTCGCCAGATCTTCTCCACCGACAAGAAAAAACTCCGTATTGATGATTCCATATTTTAATAAGAAAAATGATATCAAATAAAATATTTTCTTGGGAAATGTCGGATAGTTACTAATAATAGGTAACATTATTCAGTAAAAATATAATTTTGCATGGAAAAATATTCTTTGATATTTTATAGAAAATCTTATTCATAATGTAAAATAAAATATTTCTAGGTAAGGACTTACCTTTTAATCCGTTAACGGAATGCAGCATGAATTCACTGACACTTTTGAAACTATAATCCTTGATATCTGAAACAAGTAAAAAGAAAATTGTTAACATTAAATCGTTTGAATTCTTCTTTTTTTATTGCAAATAATTTTATATTGTGGAAGTAAGTCGTGTTGCGCTTCCTCCTTCTTTAATCAACGTTTCGGATAGCTTTAATGTATCGATCTTCAGGCCACATGTTTAAAACACACCTTTTAATTTTTTTTTTGTACAATAACTTAACACAGGAGGCCCTGAGGAAAAAAAATTCCCTCAGGGCCTACGTCATCTTTGAAGATGCTGTGTGGAGGGTATTTTTGAGAAGAGGAAGGAGTGAACATGGGTCTTGAAGAGAGGGAGGAAACACAGAGGCCGGCAAATCGTTCCACAGCCGAGCTGTTGAACTCAATAACAAGTCGTAGAAACGACCCTGTGTATCTTTTATGTAGATCACTATATTTATATCCTTAATGCTTTTGTATATTATCTAATAAAATTATCATATCTCTTTTTATGTACATTTTGTATTCTTTTCTATCATATTAAATTGTTTAATGGTGATATTTATTGTGTAATTAATTTTAAATTAGAAATTCACACTGGAAATCAAACAGTATTAATAGCCTTCCGTCTGCGTGGTTGAATTTCAGAACCCGACTTCGATTGCATGCCTGAGGCCACGCCTTACGCTCTGCGCCACAAATATCATCTGTGTAGGTGGAATTTCAAACGAAGCTACCGTTGTAATTCGATTCTAAATTTAAAAAATTCGTCACAAGATGTCACCACTTGCGCCGGCAGGTTGGTGTGGACGTGCTCCGGGCAAGTATAAGTACAACGATTTAGTGAACTAGCAGTATCCCTCAGAAAATGGTGAGATTGATGGTAATACACAGTTGTATCAAGCGGCTATGTATATTAAATGTGACGTCATTGTATCAAGCGGCTATGTATATTACATATGACGTCATTATTGCATATCTCGGTTATCACTGGATGACAGTGGATCTGAGGAACAGGCTATTTTTGGAACCAGTACCTATTGGATTTTTAAAGTGGTCACAAACACTAACTGGGCGAAGCCGAACCAAAAGCCGCCTGCGGAGCGGGTTTTTAACTGCTGTTGATAATTATTACTTATTTCATTCTGATGAATTTCGACGTCTTTCTCTTCAACTTTTCACTAAAACTGTAACTTTTCAAGTAGTTGTAATATTTAAGTCCTCCTCTCCCAAACACATGCATCTGCTTCATCAGGTGAGTGTACGTTACATAATATTAAGTAAAACAAATGTTATTATGTTGTAGTAAGATCTATGGAGACATAAATAAAAAATAAAGCAAATCAGAAAAGTCGTATAATATTTTTATAGTATTGTTTTTCGAAGCGTCAATCAACAAACAGTGACTGTGAAAAAGTTCAAACTTACAACTTTTCGAACTTAATTTACCCAAACAACTTGTTGATTTAAAAAAAGTTAAGTGAAGATCAACCACCGCTGTCAGTCTATTTGCGTGAACCGTGCGACTGTTGTCAGGAAGGTCATAAGTCATAACGGTAAGTAGTATTGACATTCCGTCACTGTACCTTTATTTGTGTTCAGCAGCGAGATAACATGCCCGCTGATTGACGTTTCGGTAATGCCGCATATCTCACATTTAGACAGGACAGGATTGGGACAGA
Organism: Glyphotaelius pellucidus; assembly: GCA_936435175.1. NCBI lineage: Eukaryota > Metazoa > Arthropoda > Insecta > Trichoptera > Limnephilidae > Glyphotaelius > Glyphotaelius pellucidus. Next base: position 7,020,135 of record OW386554.1, on the reverse strand, counting down.
AATATTAAAACAATACTTATTTTTTAATATTAATATATTTATAATTTCATAACGCCAGAGCTTACCATTATATACAGCATATATTACTCGCAAAAATTGACAACCAACCACTCGAATATGTGTCAGATTACATCTATATAGGACAGATAATTTCACTAAGATGAAACCATTAAAGAAATCAAGCGAAGAATAGCAAAAGAATAAAAGAAATACTGGTCTTTGAAAGAAGTCTTGAAATCCAAGGAGCTAAGTATGCAAACAAAAAGGAAAGCCTTCGGAAGCAATTATTGGATAACCAACACGTATACCATAGTTTACCCCGAGTGGTTTGCTACCTTACTTAGCTGTGGGAAGAACGGATTCCCACAGCTAAGTAAGTGACTTCCGTCACTCATGGAGACACTAACTCCCCGATTCTTACCAACACCGCATACCTTTTTCCTTCCTAGAACTTCCTCTCCTTTCTTTCCTCAAAATACACTTCATACAACATCCCCAGAGATGACAGGCCCTGAAGAGGAATTATTTTCTTAGGAACCGTGTGGACCTAATGTTAAAAAATACACATTAATTTTGTGGACAAGTAATCACGAAATAAAATACGCCAAACAAATTATACTAATTAAATCATATGGAAACGCAAGTATTACGCTAACATTGATTATTATTAGTAAGGTATGTTATTATGTCCTGTTTGTAACTATATTCCATGCAGTTGAACACATCTACTTCTCAGAAGAAAGTGTTGTCAACTGCATGCAATACAGGTAAAAGCTAGTATGTAAAGAACTCAATCCTGATATTGTTGTTGCAATTAAAAATAATTTTATCACGAGTAGTTCTGGTTAGTATATGGAAGGTAATTAAGCTTAATAAATCAGGGCCGTCTACAATACCTATAACAGTTTTATTTATTTTTATTTTTTTTTATTTTTATTTTTTTATTTATTTATTTTATAAATCTACAAACCAGTCCCGCTAAGCCAATTGCAATTGGCTTGACAGCAGGTGCTTATAATTACTTACTATTAGTATTTAAAGTTATAATTTACATCTTTTATCTACAGTTTAAACATTTTTTCATAAATTTTATCATAAGTATCAAAATAAATATTCTTTTCCAATAACCAATTTTTCACCATATATTTAACCTTATTCATAGAATTATGTTGCTTTAAATTGCTTTTATTTTGTTAAAAAATAAGGGTAGCGGGTATCTGTATTTTATTAGAAAGTGACTGTATAGCAGTGTTTTTGAGCTAATAATATCGTCCTTTCAATAAATCACAAAATGTTACACAGGCTCTGCAACGAATTCAGTTCTATGGTTACTATAAATTCTATTACTAAAGGAAGTGGTTACATATCGGTGAGCCCAGATACATAAATCTATTTCGCGGGGCGCACTATTTATTAGTGCTCTGCCTATGAATCGGCCCGGTGTGCCCTGACAATTACTGACATTTTGTTTTGCAAGGTTAGGTTAGGTTAGGTGTCAAACTGTCAAATGAGTGTCGGAAAGTCAATTCGCAGACAAACTGCTAACAAACAGGGCGCCCTTCGAAATAGATTTAAGAGCTATATATATGTTATAGTCAATCCTCGAAGCTCCGGCGCTCCTAGGATTGATTAGTCAAACCTAGGAGCTTGACTAGTCAGACCTGAGGATTGACTAGTCAAACCTAGGAGCGCCAGAGCTTCGAGGATTGACTATAACATATATACCGAGGCCCACCGATCTGAAGGCACTGCCATTACTAAAGCAAATATTAAAAGATATATGAAAAGATGCTGTCGTCCAAATTGAATCAACTCACGAAGCATACAGGTACCTAAATAAGTAAACATCATATTGGATGCATAATTGCTGTCTGTGTCTTTTGACGTATTATTTGAATGTGGTTTTTAAAAGCCAGGAAAGTTACAAGGCAATGGACTGAAGCTATAACGATAAATATAGCACTAAGGCATTTTTTACAGTTGCTCAAATGTTTTTTTCCAGCCTGTTTGTAAGATTAATTTTATTACTTTACTACCCGGTTTCGCTTAGGTTTTAACAATCTTCTTCCAAAAATAAAAAATAAGATAAAATGTTAAATAAATAATAATAATAACAGAACGATCAGTCTCAGCAGAAGTCGTATACTCGCTCAAAAAGAAGAAGATGGAGAGACATGTAATTACGAATGTTTAATAGAGAAAATTGAAGCGAAAATCTTGGAAATGTTTAATAAACCACAACTCGCTAAAATAGAGCAAAAATCTCGTGGGGAACATCTAAAAAAGCATAAATGAAACACTGAATATTTCATAAATTTAACTTCTAAAATGAGTGAACTGAACGAGTTCGAATCGAGGGAATTTCGTATAATTTGCGTTTCGGCGTGGGGATCGTCTAGATCTAGATATTATCTTAAAAAATAACATATATTTTTTTAAGAGCTTAAAAACTTCAAATGTTTAAGGGAGATATGTAAGAAATGGGTAGAAATTCAGATGGCGACGGCTTAAGACTCACCTTTTCAGACAGTCGTTTCCATAAAGTCGAAAACCTTTCACCTTCATCTTCACAACCCGCGACATTTTAAATAAGCAATTTTGTAAAAATGTAAGCAAATAAGAACTTGTAAGCTTTTTGAGGTCATTTCATAAAACTTCTCCAGTCTTTCAAAATAAAAATCAACTTTAGTTTTACAACTAATCTTCTCACAAATGTAGTATCAAAAATAATGGAGGGTAGCTAATAAAAATAAAATCACGTAATGCTAATGACGTTATAGTATTAATACGGTAACGTCTGCGTGGTTGAATTTCAGAACCCAGTTTCGAGTGCACGTTGACGCCACACCGTACGCGTCGCGCCACAAATAACATCTGTGTACGTGGAATTCCAAACTAAGCTACCGCTGTAATTCGGTTTTGAATTCAAGAATTCGTTACAAGATGTCGTCATTTTCATAAAAAAGTCGAACGGGAACGTGTCCCCCTAGGTATAACTGCCACGAATTTGTTAAAAAGTAGTTTCTCTCCGGATACGGAAAGATTGACAGAAATACTTTGTATCAAACGGCTATATATTACGTATGACGTCATTGCTTCTCGGTTACTTTGTACCGGTAACTTTCACTCGATGACAGAGGATCCGAAGAACAGGCTATTTTTAAAACCAGTTCATTTTGGAATAAAATGGTCAAACACAAACCCTAATTGGGCGAAGCCGAACCAAAAGCCGCCGTTTTTAACTGCTAGTTTATAATACTTTGTCCTCTGTGGCAGAGTCGTATCTTCTCCGAGCACAAACTTTCTAATAAAAGTGTCTTGCCAGGTATATTTTCTGTATCTGTTAATAACAATAGATTTCACCATTATTTGTGCTGCGCCCTTGAAGTGATTTTTCATTAATTATCTCCAAAGAACCCACAGAAAACAGTTGAGTGAATTGCTAGTAGACACACGGCTCCTTCTCGGATTTATTCTAAAATATTTCTCCAGATTTGGCCCTGAAAATCGTGACAAGCAGTCATAGCTTATGAGATGTTTACTAATCGGCAACGGAACACGTCTAGACGTCTGACAATTGATAAACTCACTCCTCCTTCCTACTTCCACCGCTGGCTGCTCTCTGCTTCTGCTGCCTTCTGTTCTCCTGTTATTTTAATGGTAGAAAACACGTGATGGGTTGCTCAGAATGCTTAGTCGGTGATTAAACGGCTCATCGGGGATATAAATGGAGCCGCAGTGAGGCTAATTTATTAATAACTTGATTAACTGAAATTGGAAAAAGTTGGATGGATGTTTGGGTGCCGGATGACGTGGACGAGTGAAGTTGATCTTATTTGGAATAATAAATGTTTAGTATGATGAGTAATTTCATGGAAAATAGGTAAGAATTCGTTTAACAGGAAGACGTAATATTGTAGACGAGTAATGAAAATTTGTAGTTGGCCCTTATTTAAATAACATCTCACACTTCTATAAAACTACAAAAAAAACTCTGTTTTACTGCACCAAGAATAAATACAAGACAAGAATAAATACAAGACAAGAATAAATACAAGACAAGAATAAATACAAGACAAGACTAAATACAAGACAAGAATAAATACAAGACAAGAATAAATACAAGACACAATAAATACAAGACAAGAATGAATACAAAGACAAGCGGTATGTAAATCCTTATTCACAGATAGGATAACTTAATTTTAATAATAATAACTCGAATTAGACACAATAAAATGCCGATCGTGAGGAATCGGAAATTGCTAGGCCCTGCGGGCGGTTTTTGGTTCAGCCTCGCCCACTTACTATTGGTGACCATTTTATAAATCCAATAGGAGCTGGTTCCAAAATTAGCCCGTTCCTCGTATCCACTGTCAACCAGTGATGGCTAGTTAGCGGGACAAAGTAACCGAGACGGGCAGTGGTGTCATATGTAATATAGGTACAGCCGCTTGATACAACTGAGTATTACCGTCAATCTATCCATATCCGGAGAGGTAATCCAGATTCACAAATTCGTAGAACTTATACCTAGGGGAGGAGGGCACGTCCCTATGCGTTCTGCCGACGGAAGTGGCGGCATCTTGTGACAAATTTTTGAATTCAAAACTAAATTACTACGGTTAATTTCTTTGAAATTCCACGTACAGATATGTTATTTGTGGCGCGGAGCATAAGGCGTAGCGTCAGACTTGCAATCGAAGTTGGGTTCTGAAATTCAACCACGCAGACACTAACCTAATAATACTATTCGATTTATATAGATAGATAGATATTAACAACAATTTACCGCAAATATATCAACATCCTTTCCACGGCAACGATTTGTTTTCTGACGTTAGCAACAACTCGCTTTTTTAGCGACAGAAAACGTAAAATAAATATAATAAATCAATATTTATAATTTTATAACGCTAAGGCATACCATTATATACAGTCTACTCGCATATAATGTAGCTTTCTATTGGTAAAATTATTTTTAAAATCGGTTTATTGGATTATGCGTGATAGCGTAACAAACAAACACACGCTGTTTCGCATAAACATTATTTGTGTAGATTATTAGGATACATTACGAGTATAACAATAATAATAGGCAGGTCTCCAAAGTTCTGCAACGTATTTAATTGTGTTTTCATCTGACATTAAATGTCTGTGGAAATATATATACATTTTCCAGGAATTTTCCGGTTAGTTTTCACCAGGGAATATTATCAGACCGCTGACTGACAGACATAAATAAACACTGGGATATTTCAACACACACAGATTGCTTCAGCGAACGCCGAAAGACATTTCGGTCTACCGCAGTTTTCATAATACGTCGTTATTATTCAGCATTTTTTCACATTTTATTGAAATTTAAATAACACGTGTTCATGGAATTAAAATGTTCAATACAAAATCAACTAGGAAAAACATTTTCTGCGCGATTCGTATCTGAATGCTTTACGCTTACAAATATATGATTTAATGTTGTTGTTTTGGCCATTGATCACCATTGAAACATTGATCACCATTGGCCATTGAAACACTTGCGTGTTTGACTCGCCGTATGTACTTAAGGGGGGTGTACGGTTTTAAAAATCTTTCTAAATGTACAACATGTCGAAAGTACTGTGTCAAAAATTTCAAGTAAATCGGAGCAAAACTAACCAAGATACAGCATTTCAAGCGACCGGCCTTCTTTCTCTATTCAAGTATATTTCGAGTAAAAAAAACTTAAAATCGATTTTCTCGCAAATAAATTTTTAGAGTTCGTGAACATTACAACTCAAAATTTACTTGAACGATCTTTTTGAAATTTTGTACACTATTTTTACACAACAATCAACAGTGACGAAGAGATTTTGTTTTTCACCATTTTTTTCCATTTTAAAAGGGGTGACGGTTGTATGAATCCATCCTTCCCAATGCGATGACAGGCGATGGGTTGAGAGAGTCCGGCTGGAGAGGTTAAAAGGTCTCCTAAAACTAGTCTCTCCCGATCCGCCTAGCTTACAGTAAGTCAGCAGATGATCCGACGCCAAGAACCAACCTCAGCCCATCAACCCTGCTAAGTAACCAAACCTACGGCAGAGGTGTTAGTTATCCAATAAATGGTTACTGCGGCGTCGGTACCCATACCCGTCTCCCAAATTGAAATTGTTTGTTATGGATGAATAATATTGTGTACGGTTTACACGCAGTACTAAAAGATAACATATCAAACAGTGCGGGATGCCATTTAAAGTAATATGGAATGGTTTCTTAATTTGGGTCGACTTAATTCGACTAAATTTTGATAACAAGCATAAAAATAAGTGACGTCAGCTTTAGTAAGATTGAATGAGTCAAAACGTAGTCCAGAATTAACCAAAACGTACAAAATTCGGGGATTATTTGTGTAGCAGGCCCTAAAAAAGCCTTCAATAAACTTTCCAACAGGGCACACATAAAAAATACAATAGTAATTTCTTAAGTTTAGCTCCATATAGGATGCCCTGAGGAAAATAAATCCCCTCAGGGCCAATGTCATCTTTGGGGATGCCGTGTGGAGGGTCTAAGAAGAAGAATGAGAGGAAGTTCTGGGAAAGAAAAGGTATGAGCGGTGGGTATGAATCTGGGGTGAATGTTTACAGAAGTGACGGACATATAAATCCATCCCTCCTACTGCGATGCAAGACGATGGATTGAGAGAATCCGGCTCGAAAAGTCAAAAGGTCTCATTCCTGTTTAAGTCACCAAATGGCAGAGATGTTGGTTATTCAATAAATTGTTCCCGGGGCGGCGGTACCCATACCTGTCTCCAAATAATATATACTAACGTAAATGTCGGTAGGTAAATGCATCCGCCGATAAGTCCTAGACAAACTTCCCCTGCTAAGTCACGAAGAGAACCACTTGGGATGAACTATCGCAGGTGTTGGTTATCCAATAAATGGTTCCCGGGGCGGCGATACCAATTGAATCGTAAATGAAGAGTAGAAGATTGAAGAAAGCAAAACTTAGTTCAAATATCAAGTTTGGGGATTGTTTTGTAGCAGGTCCTAAAAAAGTTTTGAACAATCTTCCTACTAGGATGTACCCAATAACAAGAGTAAAGGTAATGAAACTTAAAAAGTCGCTCTTTCTTTGTTTGTTTCTAGAACATTTTGTTTTGAGATGTTCACTAGTAACTTCCAAGAATTCAGTTTATCTTTGGGTTCAGGTGACTTGAGGCACTAGTATTAATTTATTTATTTATCTCGTACCTTAGTAATTGATGACTTATTTCTTAGAAGGAATCATTACCATTAGGTGACATTCTCACTCTAAATTCTATTCGAAATTCAAATAGCTCGCTCATGGAATATTGTCTATGCCGACTGCGAGACTGCCATCAATATTAATGATAACATGTTTGAATCATCCCGACTAGAGTGCTCCTGATTGTACAATTTAATCAACAGTGATTTATTTAAATATCGTGCAATTATCAAACGTGCGAAACCGGTTGTGTGGACGTATTTATAAAATAATATTTACATAATCATCGAAGACAATATTAGCGACTTTCAAACGACAATTGGTAACAGAAAAATATACGGTAGCATCTAGGAATTTAATCCAGGTCCAGAACTAGGGCTCTGCTCTAACCACCGAGCAATTTGAGGTTTTACTCATTGAAGCTAATTTTGTGAAAAATCACCTCAAGGGCAGCTTATTATAAATTCCTAGATTCTATCTAATTTAACTATTTACAAACAGATACAGAAACATACTTACCTGGCAGGTTCACTTCCGAGAAATTAGAAAGTTAAGTTATTAAACAATATAAACTAATTTATTTTTAAAAATAATTTTTCCACAAAATTTTATTTAATATAGATATATAAGTTTACAGTGGGTTAATAAAAATTACATATTGGTTCAGAAATTCTTTAAAATTGCAGTCTCACCAAAGAAGAAGCTAGTTCTTGTGCTTGATGAGCGAGTTACACTAATTATGACAGAAATAGAATAACATTATGCAATAGGTTATATAACATTATATAATGGGAACAATTGAAACTTCTGGATCATCTATATGTGAAGATGTACATACAATGGGATATGGTTACATACCAAAATATTGTGCACTTTAGAGAAATTCGAAAAATCTAAATTATATAGAAATAAATATAGATTGACAATAAATAGAAAGAAAGAGAAAAACAGGTAATTATTTAATTAATTATTCCTGATGAAGTGTTGCTTCAGTTTGAGTTTCAGTTTATTGATGTCTTTGATTTTTTTTATTTCAATCGGAAGATTGTTGAAATACTTTATTCCTAAATAGATGTAATTGTTTTGCATTAGTTTGGTATTAAATTTTGGTATTTTGATGTTGTCTTGATATCTTTTTGATTGGTGGGTTTCAAATTTTTTGACGATATTATCTTTGTAAATTTGGATAATTGCATTTTTCTTGAAGATATTCTCTACTCGAGGCAGCGTGAAATCTGCGAAAAGTGTTTCTGTTGGATATGTGGAGGGTTTCTTTAGGATTACTTTAATGATTAGCTTCTGGATCGCTTTGATCGGGGTAAGAATATTGTTGTATGAACCCCCCCATCCAATAATTCCATATTGAATTAATGACTGGATTAGTGCATAGTATACTCTTTTTAGATTGTTGCGTTTTAAAATATTTCTTAATCTTATGAATATATATATACACTTTCTGATACGCTTAACCAATTCACAGATATGGCTCTTCCACTTCATATGTTGTTCTATTATCACTCCGAGATATTTAATTTCTGATACTGATATCAACGTTGAACAGCCTTGGATACATGTGATTTTGTTGCATTTGTTATTGTGGATAATTATTTTAGTGTTGGGGAGTGTTTTTATTTTGTTAATTGAGAAGTGTATGTAGTATGTTTTGTTAGTGTTCAATGAAAGGAGATTTGTATCAAACCAATGTTTTAAGGTGTTCATGCTATTATTTGCTTGTTCGTTTACTATATTCCAGTCGATCCCATACACTATGATAGCTGTGTCGTCGGCATATGATATTATGTCTGCGTTAAGTGGTAGTTTGAAAATAACATTGACATAAATTATAAATAGTAGGGGACCTAGTACAGTGCCTTGAAGTATCCCGAAATTGCTTGTTAGTGGTAGGCTTAAGGAGTTATTTATCTTGACTACTTGGTATCGTTCAAATAGATAGCTTTTTATCCATTTTAGAGCTTTATCGTTTATCCCAACACAGTTTAATTTTTCAATAAGTTTATCATGAGAAATACTATCGAAAGCTTTTTTAAGATCTATGAAGATTCCAAGGCATTTCAAAGATTTGTCTAATGTGTTCTGAATAATGTTCGATAATTTGGCAATCGCATCTTGGGTACTTCTATTTTTCATAAATCCATATTGGTTGTCGTGAATTATGTTATTTTTGTTAATAAATTCAGTCAATCTTTTTTTGATAATTTTTTCAAAGATTTTGACAATGTTTGAAATCAGCGATATTGGACGATAATTTGTCACTTCTTCTGGGTTGCCAGATTAATGAATTGGAGTGATGATGGTTTGTTTATATATCGTTGGGAATATTCCGCTTTGAAGACTAATGTTGATTAAATGTGTCAATGGTTTTGAAATATGTTTTTTGATAGTTTTCAGTGTTTCGACAGTAACTCCATCGAAACCTGGTGCTGATCTTCCCTTCATGCTTGTAATGATTTGTTCGATTTCCTGGGCTGAAGTAAGGGAAAACATGTCAATTTTGTTTGAGATGTTGACGTTAATGTTCTGTTCGTCATTAGACGGTAATTTTTCTATTTGATTTGCAAGGTTTTTGCCCACATTTGCAAAAAAGTTGTTAAATATGTTAGCGGCAACTGAAGGGTTTTCTTCGCATCGTATTTTGATATTGTTATGAGTATTTCATTTTTTTAATGTTTTTTCTTATCTATGATTTCATTTATAACATGCCAGACTTTTTTTGCATCATTCTCCGTTGCTTCTAGTTTTCGCCGAAAATAGTTTTCCTTTGTGTTTTTGATTAAATACGTAAGTTTGTTTTTGTATGCTTTTAGGTATTTTTTTAGGGTTTCGTTTGTAGGGTTTTGTTGTCGGATTAATTTTTTGTATATTGCTTCTTTGTGTCTGATTGACACAATTAATCCAAAAGTTATCCACGGTTTAACCGGTTTAAATTTTGATGATTGTTTTCTGGAATCAATAGAATGTGCAGTACTTACATGCATTGATAATTTTTTTTCAAATGGTTCGAAGCATTCGTTCGTATCATTACAATTGAAAACATCGTGCCATTTCTCTTTATCTAAATTATGTACTAGGGCATTTATGTTGAGCGTTTTGCGTCGGCCGTTTTCATTATCCGGAGCTTGGGTTGGTAATGATAAAAATCTGTTTTCGTAATTGTACGTAAAAATGCACCCGAAATGATCTGTGATTGTCGTTTGTATAACTGCAGATGCTATATTTTTTATGTCTTGAATATTTGTGAAAACATGATCTATGCACGAAGGTCGTTGACCTGGAATAATTCTCGTAAATGAATTAATACATGATATATAATTTAATTCTGCCATCATATTAAGATAATTATCTTTATCGTTAGACGAATAATCATTTGCTATATTGAGGTTAATGTCTCCGACGACAATGGTTTTCTTATTTCTGTTCGCAAGAAGAATGCGTTTTAGTTCATCTATATATATTGGTAATATTGAGGCGTGAGTTCTATATATAGCGAATATGCTAAAGGTATACTTTTGGTAACTGATTTCCATATTTAGGATGTTTACATTGTGCATGTGGATTTCTCTGATAAAAGTCACAACATATTTATTTGAAATAAATATTGCGATTCCGCTGTTTTTGTTAATTCGATAATAATAATAATAATAATATTAAGGTTTTATTCCAGGTTGAGGGGAGGATAGTGCGATCCAACACGTCCCATATAGTTGTACTTATTTATATAATTATATATATTTTAATACAACAGATTTTTTTTTAAACATAGAATAGGAAAAAACAAAATAATAAAAAAAATAAAAAATAGATAAGTAGAATCAATCAGTTCTACGTAGAGCTTGGTTTGGGGTGAGCTCGGGCCCAGCGCTCACTCAGGAGTGGGGTTTGGTGCTGGAACGCTGCGGTCACCACTGCATCGTTGGAAGCCATTAGCCGCATCCTGGCTCCAGTGACCCGATGTCTCATTAGACCGGCGAATCCGTGCAATCCTAGTTCAGTGAATATTGTCGATGCACTGCTATATCTTCTGAATCCAAATATAATTCTACATGCATCATTATATTGGATCCGTAGTCGTTCCATCAAGGTGGTTCGGTAGTTACACCATGTTTCGCATGTATATAGATTTGTGCAAAATGCATTGAACAATGTTCTTTTTACATGGTTACTGCATTGGAAAAATCTTCGGGCAATCATATTGGCCAAAACACTGATACTTCTCCTCTGTCGTTCAATATCACCATCATCCGAGAGGTCTTCAGTGATGATGTGACCCAAGTATTTTACATTCGTTGATATGCTTTTTCCTCATTGAGTTGTACGGGGAGCATCTTCTCGAGATTTTTTTCCATGGTGGAATGCGATTAGTTCCGTCTTCTTGGGGTTGTACATCATGTTGTGGTCATTTGCATATTCTTCACAGATTTTAAATATAACGAGAGGAAAATTATAAAGCAATAAATATATAGATACATAAGTATTAATCTTTGGTAGGTTTCAACATTGTATCTATATTATTCCTTCCCTTGTCTATAATCCATATCTTATTTCTTTTGAAATCAATACTAGTGCTGTATTATAATATTCTATCACAAGTTAATAATATCATATACTTACAATAGACGAGAATTTGTTATTAGATAAAAGTAGCCAAAATTGAACACAGACCAAATAGTGGACCAAAATATATACACGCTTATCGACAATGTATTGTATAATGTATTTGAACTTTGAACGGGAATTAAATTGAATATTGATTTTACATAACGCGATGTTTGCAGATTCCACATAAAGCGGGGAATGATTCTTGCAAAATGCATAGACTTGCGAATACCTCTTACCGAAAAGGAAAACACGTAGAAAAATGCTGATTTGTTTTCAGATGAAAATTGCTTAGCAACGTTATACCAAATGAAAGTATGCAACCTTTCACACAAAAGTGTGTATTCAAAAATCCTAACTCCATACCGAAACGTGCTTAAAAGCACAAATTCTGTAGGCGCCTTGTAATAAAACCCCCGACAACCCCGCCAACTTAAGGGTTAATAAAAACTGCCCTTCTGAAATTATTTAATAAAAAAGTGCCTACTTAGGGAAGCCAGGGAATACGGTCAGTAATGTAACATCATAATCATTGTTATCACCTCCCTACTCTCTCGGTCAGACACTCCGGCCGACTTGCGAGTGTCGGTCCCCTGATAACGGATTTTTAGGGTATTTATTTATTTAGTCGACGGTTTGTGTGTAATTAGCCGGCCGACCTTATCGGAGAAGCCACCTACTATCCAGTCCTAGTAGATATTACAGAAGTTGAGGTAGCGAGCTTGTCAACCAGGGCTTGCAAAAATTACATAAAAAAAAAAAAAAATGATTTTCATACAAAAATGTTTCTAACACAAGAAACTTTATGATTGACATTAAACATTGGTTGTAAATAATTACTTATTAATATATATATAAATTCAATGCAGTATAGGAAATACGTAGGCTGCGACGACCTTCTTTTGGGAGATTGGATCTGTATTCGATTTCCTTACAGTACTAATAATTGGCTATACGTTAATTTTTTTTTTTACATGAACTCCATACAGGAGGCCCTGAGAAAAATAATTTCCCTCGGAGTCATCTTTGGGGATGCTGTGTGGAGGGTTTTTTTAAGGAAGGGAAGGAGAGGAGAGTTCTGTGAAGGAAAAGGGTTTAAGGGGTGGGTAGGAATCTGGGGTTCACCCTTGCTAAATCACCACATGTAGCGAACCACTTGGATTGACCTATGGCAGAGGTGTTGGTTATCCAATAAAGGTTTCCGGGGCGGCAGTACCCATTCCCGCCTCCCAAATTGCAATTACAGCTTGATAAAACTTGTATTTTATGACTGTCGTCATAAAAATTGAAAAAAATTATAAACATGTTGACAAAAGCTCAAAATAGGCAGTGCAATCAAGAAATAAGGAGTTATCATTCATGTTTACCGATAACGTAGGTGTAGAAAAAGAGGGTAGAAGCCGAGACATATTTTTAAGGCTGGACGTCCGGACAACTTACAATATTCATACATATGATTTGAAAATACATGTTTTATTTATTAATAATTAACGCCCTTGTGGGCTTTTACATTGTTTTACAACCTTTATGATTTAGTGCATCCAAGTGTCAAAAACAGTGTTAAAGGTTTAGATATAAAAAATAACATAAATGGGTTAAACACTTAGTACTTAGGTGTAAAGGTGATAGGTAAAAAGTATAACTTTATAGTAAGGACTCTTGTGCGGTATTCGCATTAAAAAAAGAGAGTTTTGCGGAATTATAGATTAGTGAGTAAAGTTAGGAATAACATCACCTTCTTTAGAACCGAAATCTAATTTCTTTTCACAGTTTTCGCACCCCTGTTTTCATTGGTCGTGAACCACGTGACAGTGTGCTGTTTACGTTACGTCGTCCGACGGACAAATAGACATGTCTGCCGGAACGGGCTGAGAGCCGACTCTCTCAGACTCTGAGCGACACTTATCTCGAATGTGTGCCGACACTCCTAATGGTACAGGGTCGTCAGAGATTACGTTAGTTTTTTATGGAGGCTATTTCAACACTTGCAAGCAAGCATGCAAAAGTTATTTTTTTGACCGACTAGCAAATGTTGTGCGTAAAATGGTTGCCAGTGATAATGATACAAATAAAAAATGACAGCTTGAAATGTTTTCGAAAAAGGCCTGAATGATTTTTTAACGCTATTTTGTAGAAATAATCTCATTATACTATTATGTATAATTATTTACATACATTTTAAAGTATTTTCTTGGGCCTTGGAATGTATTTGGACCCATCGATAGTATCAGAAGTTTCAAAAAACCCCCGCCACCAGTCCCTTCTTACCCCGAAAATGCACAAAGATAAGTATTGAAGTTTATCAATTCCGTTTAAATTTAGACTCGCGATACAATGCGACAATATTATATTTATGTTTTTTACGTTAATTCTTCAGCTTCCTAAAAAAAAACAAATTATTATTGTGTTAAGTTATTGTTAAATAATTTAATCATCAATTTATAAAATTCTTATCTAATAAAATTATGATTAAATTAAATAATTATTAAATTACATTACTTTGAATTGAATTATTATTAAATTACATCAGTATAAAATAAAATTAGGATATTTTTAAATTAAACTAACAAAGTACAAAATAAAATAAAAATATTAAATAAATTTTATTTATTATATTAAATTATTTTCTATTAACCCAGTTCACGACTACACAAGCAAGAGTCTCTTTGATTTACGTGTGCTTTATAAAATTCTTTATTTCTTCAAAATAGGCATATTTACTTTGTGGCGTCATCATTAATTTAATGACAAACAAATACCTTTGTGTAACACCACTATTTTATTAACAATATCAACATGTTTCGAAAACTATGTTTTCTTCGTCAGGATAATAAGTCAATAATAGTTTAATAGTTTAATTTTAATAGTTTTAATTTTCTTTCAAATTTTAATATAAATGTTTAGGATACTTGGATACGTAGGCCGTTAATATCTGCACGAAAATACTTTTTTTATAAATTCAAGAATGTAAAAAAAAATTGCAGAAAATAGTTGTTTAATCCACATCAATTTCTAAATTGGTGGTGCAATAGAAAAAATACGAAATAAAATTTAAAAAATAGCATTGAGATAAACACTGGTATTTTAAATACAAAGATGGCAAAAGCCCCGAGGGAAATTATTCATTCCTCAGGGCCTCCTTGGTAGAGTTAATGTAAAAAAAAACCAGTTTAAAAATAACATCAAAATATGGCCGAGTAAACACAAAGAAGAGGAAATCATAAAAAAATTAAATGACAGTCTACAAACGTGAAAATGTTGAAATCAATAAATACGCAGATGAAGAAAAAAAATTCAGCAAACATGAATACGAAGAAATCAACCAACATCAGGAAGGTGAGAAAATCTTGATGTATTGTGATATCGACATGCCACAGTTCGCTTCGGAACAGGAATCCCTATTGAGGACGACTATGAATAAACTTCTATGCTTTGTATTTATATAGTCATTAAAACATAAATAAAAAAATGTAATTTGTGTTCCAGAGGTGTCAGGATTAATGTTTGCAAGGATAGATAGAATACATACTATGAGCGTGCTGTGTGATACTAGATTTTCTTAAAAAAATACTGATTTTACTGAGTCAAATTCTTCGTGTTTATGGGAAACAAAAAACAACAAACAACAAGAAAAGTAATAAACAACCTAATGTAGTGATCTGAAGACAGCCTTTAAAAAACCATCAAAACCTTAAATTGTTTTTTACAATTCCTACAACAGGAAAAAATAGCCCTGATCTTGGAATGTGTTTAAAACACAATCACAGCCCTCAAAGTGGCCGCCTTTGTCATTAGTAAGATATCAAAACACCAATTATTATTCCAAAACAGTCTATCCATAATCAAAAAGCCGTCTCTTTACAAAGCACTGAGTGAGTATTTATCGCCTAGAAAATGGCCGGTCACATCTCCGTAAATCACCGCGATAAGGAGGCTCCGTCGCCCCTTCTTTCCCTATTTCCCCTACCGCCGGACGTCTTTATAAATAGGTTCCATTAGCGTTTTTCGGTTAACGTTACCCTAGTCGCCTTGGCCCATTTGTTACTGAGGTAACCGTAAGTTCAGGGCAACCAGAATGCCGGAAATCAAATTGGTACACTGATTGTGGGTAGTATTTTGTTGTGTTACCGTTCTAGAATCTTCTATCTTTTCGTTTTCAACAAGACGAGAGATTAGGAAAAGGATGAACGGCGATGACTAGTTTGGTGCGAAGACTCTCTTGAAGACAGGCAACACGAGTAGTAATTCAATTGGAGGAGATTGTAGGAAGAATTTTTAAAACAAGAGTTCCAATACTTAAAATAAGTTGGACATTGAAATGTTTTCGGAAGGATGAAAATGTTGGATTCCCAGAGTTCTGCGACAAAGTTCTTGGTGTGTAAAGAGAAACACAGATCACGCAGAGTTGAAATGAACTAAAACTTTTAAGAGAACTACCGTTTGTTAAATAATTGAGACAGACCTATATCCAAACGTAAACGCCAGGAGACTCATGAAGCGCTAGAAAAAGAAAGAAACACTTTTGGACTATGCATCGTTTACATTCTTTATATTGTCCTAATTCAATGAAATAAGTTGAAATATATATTGACGTTGTTTTGAGTATGTTTGGCGACTAGATATGAATATCCGCGAACTTACTTCTTCCCCCATAACATCCCCTAATAAGGATACCATAGTTCCACTGGCTTCGAGCATTTTGACTATCCTAATCTTTTGCCAAACTTCATTGTGTAAAACAGTCTAATCTAATATTCAAGCGGTAAACCATCACAGAATTCAGCAATAATAACGAGTATCAACAACAATAATCGCCATTTGCAACTTGATCAGGTGACATTTCAAATCTGTCGCATGTCAATGCCTATAGTGGATGGCCTTGTCTGGAGTGATTATGTCGTACATGAGGTACCAGAATCTCTAAGGTACTAAATAATGCACATTTATGTAAATTTTTCGATTAACATTTAAATTCACATTAGGAATAAATGTCAAAGAACACACCCACACGTTCATTAACGTAAAATTTTATCCGGAGATCATAAAAAAATATTTATTTATATTCACGTGTGGGCCTCATATTCAGCTTTTAAATTAACTAAAATCAATTATCAACGATCAGTGTTTAATGCTACCTTCTAACTAAAATAGACAAGTTTAATTGGAGTGATCAATTCTGTTCTTATCTGAAAATCATATTCATAAGTACATTTCAAATATGAGGACTTTATTAAGGTTAGGTCAGGAAATATGGTTTAAGAGATATGGAAAGGCTGATGAGAGATTTAAGTAAGGGTAAATGAAGCAAATCCCATTAATTGAGGAATGAATGCGGTAGGCGCTAACAAAACATTGTCCAAAGAAGCGAAGCTAACAGCCCACTATGGAGTGCTGTTACCTATCCTGATGAATATCAATGAGGCATAGAACAGACAACGATGAAAGCAGACTGGATGCTGTTAAACTAGATCCCGGAGGTAAGTGACTGGTAAAACCACGAATGATCGAGGAGATATGTGGATATTTGCAAAGTATGTAAAGCTAATGTAAGCGTAATCGCAAATAATGTAAAGCAAAATGTGTAAATACGAATGTTAGAGGGGGCGCGCTAATATTAAAAACGATAATATTCAAATGAAAATTATGAAAATGAGTACAGTAAAAGACTCGTTTGGAATGTCTAAAATAGCACTTACACTGTGAGTTCTTTCATACATTGTAACTTGTAAAAAAACTATAAAAAACGTGTTTACAGTAATTTTCGGAGCATACTTTGCGATTTTTTTTATCCAAGTAATTTCATATAATTGCCGTTTCGGCTTAAGGAATGTATAGATATTATCTTCGAGAATAAAACATAATTTTTACGAGCTTGAAAACTTAAATTTTAAGGAAAATATGTAATATAGTAGAAATGCGAGAAACAGGGCCTTAAGAAAGGGCTTTAAGATAGTTTGGGTATGGATAGCAAATGGACAAGGTGAAAAAAGTCGGGGATGCCCGAGAAAGACGTGGCACGATCAAGTGAACAAAATGCTTGAGTTGGACCATGTCAAAAGTCAAAATAACGGAAGAGTAGGTATGTATGTGAATGAGGCCTGGAGTGTGTTTTAAGACGGAGTTGTTTGGCAGTCCGTCCACTCTGCCTACCTCTGCGGTGAACGGCGTGATGGTTAGTTAGATAGTTCGGACCTTATTTTGGAGCTAGCCTAAAGTACATAAAATAAAATTTCTAATTTTATAAAACGAACTTAAGAGACATTCATTTCACAATATTACATTACTGCTAGTTGAAACAATGCTCAGAAAAAATGTGTACTCGTAGGTGGGTAGGCACTATGATGTAAATCCTAGGGTTAAAAGTCACAGTTTAATTCTAAAAGAATATTTCACTTTCCACTTAACCTTGAAGTAAGCCATAAAAGATATGTAGATATATTTGTTAGTAACATTCCGATTATTCATAACGTTGTTTATGATTGAATTTTAAAACAAAGGTACCAAATAAAGCGATTCCAAACGTAAAAACAAAAAAACTGCCATGAAACTTCTAAATTTAGAACATACGAAAGCAGGCAATAATTTATTCATAAGGTAATAAACTCGGTAACCTAATGGCGAATACAACCTGAAATGACAGTTTTACGATTGTCACGCCAAAGTCTGTGTTCATAGCGCGAACTGTAAAAAAAAATCGTAAAAAAACTGCCTAAAAAATAAACATGTATCACGTTTTGATAGGACTTTTATGATCTTGATAGTTGATTTTTTTTAACGCTCGATCATTGGTCCGATGAAACTACAAATTTACTAACCCTTTCGAACAGTGCGTGTATTTTAAAAAACACAGATATTCTGATTTTTCCTGCCTAATTTGCAATTGCTGGTAAGATTGACTATACGCGCTTCTTTTCCGTTTGATTCTAGCTACTAGCTACTCGTTCAGGCGGTAGACAAGCTTTAATGTTGACAAAAGGATTTAAGATGAAGCTTTATGTGAAATCCTATTAGATACTCTTTAGATTAATCTTTACGACGAATCGGTTACATTATGAACATAAAAACAAATGCTACGGATAAATTGAAGCTTTTACCAGCCTTTCTATGTATTGCAATTACAATAAAATTATTATTTACATAACAAAAAATATAAGCGTAAACCACTAAAAAAATAATTTTACATGACTTATCTGTGAAGTAATAATATAAGAAACAATTTTTTAAAAATACTCCCTTATGGCTAAGACTATTTTTGAGGTTTTGTATGTTCTAACATTTTTTAATTCTTATGCACAAAATAATTCAAAACCACTTTATCGCTTACTTGTCTCGTGCAAATACGACGCGCGATTTTAAATTTTGTAGGCATGAGAATCGAAATATTTCTAGCGTTTATATTCCTCTTAAGCAACTATTTTTTACAACACCCAGTTTAATTCAGGTCGGAAAGTGTTAACGTAGCCCGATAATTAAAATGCAGACTTGACGACATTCAAAATATAAATAATCATCAACTGGTTAAGTGATGATTCAATGAACTTGTATGTTTTCCTATTCAGCTGGATGTTTATTCCTAGCACTAATCACGTACAACACACGCAACCTTTTGGGTATTATTTCTAGAGGATTATTAATGTTATTAGGCTCCCGTTGTTTCAATGCGAGGCTTTGTAAATAAGCAATTGAAAACCAAATTAAAATAAATAAAAGTGAACGAGCGTGTATAAAAAGTGATGTAAAATAATCACGTGTATGAATAATACCATACTAGACTAGGAATTAAGTGGGTTGTTTTTGATATTACAGAAAAAAGATTTTTTTTCATGTTTACATTATACCTGCAAAGCTACTGCAAGTAGCTTGTCGGCAGGAACAGTGTGGACAGAAACATAGTACAGTTAAGTATAATACAATACAGGAAAAAAATATTTCAATTTAATAAAATACATAATAAAAACAAAAATAAGTATAAAAATAATAATAATAATAAGAATATGTCTAAAAAAAAAAAAAAATTTTTTTTTTTTTAAAGTGCACTAGGAGTCAGTCAATAAAGAAAATCTGATTCCAATAGCCATTTTTTTAACAATAGGGCAAATTTAGGTGTCGAGCAATATTTTTTCAAATCGTATGGCAGCATATTAAATATAAGCGGTACAATGTATTCAAGAGCCTAGTATTGTACATGTGATCCACCTTTGTTTTGTATGGGCTATCTAGTATATGTTGCATACAGATTTTATGCCAAAAAAGAGCTCTTATAGGTAAAACATTTATGGATTTATACATTAATGAGATATTTTGCCGCTGGTCGTAAACTGCTTTGCTGACGAGTAATTTTACCATGGCGTTTTGAATTGACTGTACATGTTGGATGTTTGTCTTACATGAGTGCCCCCAGGAAGTTATACCATATCTAACGTTAGATTCAGCCAAGGACAAATAGATTAATTTCATGGTTTTGATAGGCACATAATATTTAAGTTTA
This sequence comes from Glyphotaelius pellucidus, assembly GCA_936435175.1. NCBI lineage: Eukaryota > Metazoa > Arthropoda > Insecta > Trichoptera > Limnephilidae > Glyphotaelius > Glyphotaelius pellucidus. The sequence goes on along the minus strand of OW386554.1, from coordinate 6,999,803 downwards.
TACAGTTTGCCTACAATCGCTCGAAGGCGCTTACATAGCTTAGCAATATGGATATCCCACTTCATATTACAATCCACCGTCACCCCTAAGTAGACATACTCTTTGACAAGCTCAATTCTTCCACAGTCGCAGGGCTGTAAACAATTGTTATGTATGCAGTCAAAGTTATGGGATACTACTGAGGGTGCTATTGTAAATCTGGCATGAGGCGATCTTATGTGCATTAGTTTTGTTTTTTGTGCATTTATAACTAAGCCAGAGTCGTGCGACCATTTTTGTAATGATATGAAATCCTGCTGTAGCATATTCATGGCCGCGAGCAGATCCTTATGTGCGATGACAAGTGCGGTGTCATCCGCATATACATAGTGTTTGACAAAAGAAAATACTTTATTCATAAGAGAGACAAATACTATATATAGTGTTGGACCTAGGATAGAGCCCTGTGGCACACCAGTAGATGATGTTCCCACTTTACTTAATTTTCCATTTATTTTTACCTGAATTTTACGATCACTAAGGTAGTTCTTCAAAAGATTAAGAAAACGTCCCTGCACTCCTATCGCCTCTAAAACTTTAAGTAATTTTGTTGGGTCGATAGTATCAAATGCTTTAGAATTATCTATAAACAAAACTAATATATGGTTTTTATGGTTTAGTTCGTTATTTATGTAATTTGAAAAATCTTGAAGTAACAGTTCTGAGCTCTTCTTTTTTTGAAAGCCGTATTGCTGTGGATCTATTATTGAAAAAGACTCGAGGTATTTATTCAATTTTATGGAGATGTATTTTTCAAGTATCTTTTCTATGGCAGGCAATATACTGATTGGTCTGTAATTTCCTATGTCCGTGTGTCTACCACTTTTGTATATGGGTCTTATAATGCTACATTTAAGGTCTTCTGGTATTACGGCTTGTGTTAATATTGTGTTAATTAAATGTGTCAAAATCGGTCCTAAAATATCAATGTGTTTTTTAATATCAAACATTCTGATATTATCTATTCCGGGTGATTTTGAATTTTTTAGAAGTTTAATAATTTTCTGAATATCTGAAAGTGTGGCACGTGGTATATAAATACTGTGTGGTAGCTGTATTGGTTCAACATTTGATGCTTTAAGATCACATTTATGTACTAGTGAGTTTATACTGTCCGAAAAGTAGTTGACGAAGTCGTCCGCCGTTGTTTCTGCAGATTTATCTTTTAGTAAGTACCTCGAGATTACTTCATCGCAATTACTCTTAGATCTACGTCCTAATATTTTATTAATCTCATCCCATGTATTCTTTGTGTTTCCAAAATAATTTTTAAATTTTTCATTAAAAAAGGTAGATTTACATTTAAATATTAATTTAGTTACAATATTCCGAAAAAATTTATATTGTTTTTCATAAACCTTATTTTTTGGTGAATTTTTCCAAATTTTATATAAATTATCTCTCTTTTTAATGCTATTCAATATTTCATTTGTCATCCACTGTTTTATAGGCCATGGTCTTTTTCTTGGCTGAAAATTTACAAATATCTTACTTTTTTCATAAATATCGTTAAATTTACATTTAATTTGTTCGTAAAGCTTAATGCAATCTTCTTCACAAAGTAATTCATTCCAATTGAACTGTCTAATGCTTGTATCGATCCGTTTTTGAGATAGAATTGACACTTTAGTCGCTGTTAATTTCTTATTACTTTTGATAAATGGAATATTTATTGCCGTAACAAAGTGATCGGCTAAATTAATCTCACATACACACGATGACAGCTTATCAGTAATTTTGTTTCCACTATTAAATCTTACAAAAATGTGATCAATGCACGAGCGTGTTATTTTTCCTGCAACAACCGTTTCTCGCGTGACGTCATCGATACATTTAGTAAAATAGTTCATAGATAATAAGTTTTCATATTGAATGGTTAGCGGATCTAAACAGTTTAACAAGTCAACATTTATATCTCCGAAAATTAGTACATTTTCACAGTGATTTGAGGAAAGATTATTGAGTATTGTTGAAAGTTCATTAATGAAAGCTAATTTACTTAAATTTGGTGGCCGGTATATTGCAAGTAAGGTAAGTTCATTATTATTTGGAAGTGTGATTATACCGAAAATATTTTCAAATACCTGAGTTTCCAATTGCTTTTGTGTGAAAATAAATGTATCTCTGATGTACACAGTAATACCTCCACCAGATCTGTGTTCGCGAAAATAGCTTATACTATTGTAACCTGGAATCTCGTACAAGCTGGCAAGTTCACTTTTAATAGAGGTTTCACAAAGCATTAGTACATCTATGTTTTTCCAACAGTCGTGAAGGTACATATGTAATACATCCCAGTATTTAGCAATTGACCGAATATTAACCTGTACACATATAAAACTTCCAACTTCACTGTTTTTTTCTACCATTTCTTCAGACCACCGGTCTAACCTATTAGTTCTCTTAAAGTCAACATCACTGTCTTCATCTATATACTTAGACGCCATAGCTGATTGTGGAGAAGTCCCTCGAGAGTGCAGCTAGGTATGCTGGGCAGTTCTCCCTGTCTCCGGTAGGATGAGTGGCGGGCTTGCCAAATTTGGTGCAGGTGGCACAAACTGCCTTTGCAGCAGTATTTGGACAGCTTTCGCGAGCGTGACCATCCTGGCCACAGTGGCCACATCTTGTTTGGTCTTTGCAAAATTTAAAAGAGTGTCCAAGCATTTGGCACTTGGAGCACACTGTGATTCCAACAAAATCACGCACGCGGCACACTGTCCAGTCCACAAATACTTTTCCCTGTTCCACTAGTGCGTGTCGCAGGTTAGCAGGCACCTCGTAAACCCGGTGGCAAGTTTGACCTGTGCGAGCGCCAGCTAGGTGACTGAGCCTGCAGCTCGCTGTGGTACTCTCAACGTCAGTAATCCCAGAGATGCCGGTAAGAGCGCTCTTCAGGAAGTCCTCATCCGTCAGTTCACGGGGAACGTTAAAAAATATAATCCTCGGTAGTCGCTTTGACGGAGGCCGGGCTGTCAGGACATCAGAGTTCACAAGAGCAGGGTTCTTTAGAATCTTCTCCTGTTCCTCACGAGAAGCGGTATGAATAATTACTCCCTTATTACGGATCTTCCTAACTGCAGTGACACGCACTCCAAGCTCTGATGGTCGTATAATTCCCTTCACGAGTTGTTTAGTTTCCTCACTATCCTTGGCCGTATCCAATTTGGGGAAGATGCATACTGCAGGTCTGGGGGAACCCCAGTCCAGTTCGAGTTATTGGAGGTGGAATGTCCTTCTGCTTATTCTGGCGGACGATATCCGCGAAAGTTAGGCTCGCCTCCGTGGCATCTGCAACTCTCTTCATTACAGGTCCTAGATCTGACTCCAACATCCGGATTTTTTGTTCCAAGAGATTTTTCTCGGCTTTTTCCACGATAACAGCTCCTTCTGCCACTTTTATCTTGGCTGCGGTGGTGGCCAGCTCAGCTCGCATAACTTCTCGCTCCATTAGAAGTTGAGCTACAGAGCGCGATACGTTGGATACATAACTGGCGATCCTCAATTGTTGTTCTTTGGAAACTTTTGTTTGCTTTTCTGCCAGAACTCCTTGAAGTGCACTAAGGCTATTATGAGTGTCATTTAGAATCACAACTCCGGAGGCACAAGCAAACTCGACTTCAGGGCCATCTGAGCAATTAGATGCCTTATCGTCCTGGTCTTCATCCATGGTAACTGCGGTCACTTACTGTTACTATTTTCACAATAAATCAGATTAAGAAAACTGTTTTTAAATCTATTTGAATCATAAATCTTTCAAGAGCAAAAACAAAACACAGCTGTCACGTATTATTGTTGTTGTATTATTGAAAGTGATATATTTTACGTCGCTCGATATTATGGAAAGTGATATATTTTACGTCGCTTTATATATTGTCGCTAAAAAAGTTCGATGTTTAAACTATGTAGTCTAATCACTGCATATTCTTATATGCTTGAGCAAAACAATACACCAATCATCATTAACAACGAGTATCAACAGCAATCGCCGCAATTTGGAAGCTATCGTTGCTTGATGTGATTTTCACTTCAAAATCGTATATTTAAAAAAAAACAGTATGCAATTCACACGCGATAGAAGTGAAGCCTTCAGAAAACTTAAGTAGACAAGAGGGGGAGGCTATGATGTACCCGAATCAAAAATTTTTGATCTGATATTTTTGTATAAAATCGTTAACTATCAGTTGGATAGCCCTGATATATTGTAGTTGATTCATTTTCATATACCTACAATTAGATCAATTAGTTTGTTTTATTGTGACAACTACATGTCGGTATCAGGCTCCAATTCAGTTGTAAATAGATTACACACCATTGGAAATTTTTATGCCAATGTGGCTGATATTTTTAATATTTCCATACTGAAATATAAGGTTGTACTGATCGAACATTTCAGCCAATTATACGTTAACGAGATCACTACATAATGAGTTTTTTGATATTATTGTTTATTTTTAATGCCTGTATAATGTACTACGACTGTAATTAAATATACACAAGCTTGTAAATAAATAAATAAATAAATAAGAGACCGATTATACTATCTCATTTTCTCGCCGGCTAAATCCTATAGATGTATATATATCTCTTTTTTCATCGAGTTTCAAATCACAACGGTGCTAAAGAAGTTTTCACTAAAAAATCAGAGTGTGCAATTCACACGTGGTAGATGTGAAACTTTCAGAAAACTAAAGTATACAAGAGTGGGGAGGCTACGAAGCACAACGAGAAGACCGATGGGCTACTAAGCACCGCAAAAAGAGGAGACAGATTTGTTCATTCTATCATTTTCTCGCAGGCTAAATCCTATAGATGTTTGTGTTTGTCTCTTTTTAGTGTCGCTATTTTTCGTTTCATCGAGTTTCAAATCACAACGTTGCTAAAGAAGTTTTCACTTCAAAAATGTTCGACCGAGTGATTTTTCTTCTTCACTCTGTATTCTAATATGCTTGAACAAAACAATATACAAATCATCATTAACAACGAGTGTCAACAGCAATCGCCGCCATTTGCAAACTGTAGTTGCTCGATGTCACTGGCACTTCAAAGTGATTGAATCTCTTGCTAAGAAAACTCCGCAGTTTTAAATACATAGAAGCAAGTCACATAATTTATTATAAGGAATAGCGTCGGATATCTAGTGGACATTTCGATTACGCCTTCGCTAATGGCAAGCAAATAGTATCCCCCTCGTTTTGCATCATAAATAACTGACAAAAAGCATTCCAGCACGCCGTTAATTCAACACTACGTAGACACACGTTTTTACGGTAACCTCACGCAATCAAACGGTAGAGTATTTGTTGCACATACAATTGAGGAAAATCCGGGCACAATCCCCAGAGAGTCGTCTGATGGATGAGGGCTCACGACCTCACAAGTCTTGTCAACTAGCTGCTAGCTACAGCTTATCCCTTTGGGGAACCGACACGGTGTTAAATAAATATATTATATATACAGGGTATTCCGTATACGCCGGACAAGGGAGGGGAGCTATCCATCATGGCTACCGGCTACAAAGGTGAGGTTTTATTCGTGCTACTCCGTAATATTCAATGTGTTCAGGTTGCGTTCTTTTGTTGAAATAAAAGGGTGTTGTATTTTATTGGTGATAGAGTAGATGACGATAGAAAATGATGTGATTTTATCGCCTTGTTGGCGCAAATATACATACCTTTCCTTGAACTCCTTAGGCTGATTAACTTTCATGTGCCTAGTAGAACGGTTCGTCAGAAGGAACCTTACCATTGTAACAATTCAGGTACCAATGCAGAAATAAACTCAGTAATGAACCGACTGCACAGTGCAGGGGATATATATTACATGAACACCAACGGTACTAAATGTCTATCGGCTTATAAAAACATTGTTATTAAATCTGTATGTCTATCTTGATAGCTTTGAAATGTTTATAAATTATCAATATGTATAGGTTTATATGAATGTGCATCCTATATTTTACTCTGTTTGTTGTTTATAAGTTAAATTTTTTATACTTGGTACTTATTTTAATTGTGTTATCTCTTTAATTCTTTGATTTATACCAAATGTCTGACGGCCTCCGTGGTCCCGAGGCAAGACTCTCAACTCACAATCCGAATTGCGTGCGCAAATAAATTTTATTTGATTAATTTGTGGTATTTCACAATTTATTCATTTAAAATAATATATAGTATATTTGCGGCACGTTCCAGAGTGGAAGATACTATGTATAAAAAGACCACCCACAAGGAAAGTGGATGAAAAAGCATCGTGTAAAAGGCCCATAAGCGTTCCCTTTATCAATCTTGTTCTCAACGCAAACCAAAGATTCATATCGCACAAATGTAAATAAAGTGCATTATTAGTCTGGATAATTAATGCAAATAACACTTGGCAAAACTCCTGCGAAGGTTCTAATACTCCTTGTAACAAATTAAACTTGAGCCAATTGATCATAGTTACGTAGTAGGTACATACTTCGGTTGGTACAGAGTCAGTTTGCCTACGCTCAGATGCTGCGGAAGACAAATAAACTACGCTGCGAGATAAAGTTTTGGCAGGGCGTAAGGAAATATTTGGTTTAAATTATTACTTGCGGGAGAAACATAATTAATCGTAAGAACTGTGAATGTAGGATTGTTGGGGACAGAGGTTTCAAGAGATTGGCTGCAGGGGTGAGAAATACGACACACCCTATCATTGTTTATGTTCTATTTTCTTCGTGTATTATTCATCTAGCTGTCTAGCAAATAATGCATGATGTGCATCCTCCCAGTGAAGAAACTGTGGCTGATTACCAAATGAACTAAGAAAATTAAAATTTTGAAGAAAAACCTGTTTTAAGACGTTTTCAAAGTCAGCGGATGTCTATACTAATATTATAAATGTGAAAGTGAGTGTGTTTGTTTGTTCCACTTTCACGCCTAAACCATTGAACCGATTTTAAAAATTCTTTCACGAATAGAAAGATTCGTTATCAGCGAGTAACATAGGCTATATATAATGGTAAGCTCTGGCGGTATAAAATTTGTTTAAATGAAAATGTGTGAATTTCATATATTTTAGCGGCAGGGAGCAAAGGCAGGGGAAGGTGAGGTTCGCGGAGAGGGAAGAGTTGAGGGAGGAGGAAGGCGGGAAATGTGGAAGGGAACGGGGACCCACGGAAAAGTACATGCAGGGAGAATCAATTTATTTCTTTGAGTGGCATTGCAACGCATGCCGGGTACCAGCTAGTCTATAATAATCGGGTCAATTGGCATCGCGTTTTGGTCATCCAGGTGTACCGGCTAAGTCCTCCATCACGATACAAGCAACATTTTCCGATTAGTGTGTTACTAGTAGGAGATTTTAAAATGTTGCCAGGTTATTCGTAACCCGGGTATGTTGTTCTTTCTTTTAAAATAAAATCAAAAATTTGTTTTTCAAACAAATTCACAGTTTTATTCTGAGATTGATGAAATTTCGAATTTGACCTACAAAGCAGGAGAAAGGTCATTTATCATCAAGGTATACGAGAAATTTCTAAAAATTACCCACACCCCTTTTAGCATTATTTTCATACTTTTTGATGAAATTTTGAACAAAATAAGAGAAAAATAATTATTGTCTACATCTAAAATTCAAAAACTCTGCATAAACCCCGGGTAACTGTTAGACTGTGGGAGCGAACAATGCATCGTCTCTTACAACATACCTACTATTGACAGCTCGTACGCCAATAGTAGACACAGGTCTTTTTTATCAGCGATGCGGCAGGCAAAATCAAAATAAAAACCAAACCATTCCTTTTCCGATTGCCGTCGACACTACTGTTCGCGAATTGCTCCAATGTTTGCTTCCCGCGTTCTTATAAATAATCTCTTATCTGAAAATAAATTACGTGATTGAATATTGTTTAATAAACCTATAAGTGCAAAATTTTTCTTATATGATTTATCATTACAATTATCCGTATCCCCACATTACCGTAAAAAGGCAAAGAGTCTTTCATTCATACTGTCTTTTATAAAAAATCTTATAGGCATAGCTAGTACCTACTTAATCAACAAAATAATATGGAGTGTAACTGAAAAATTTTTTTTTTTCAGTAGGCAATTTTCGTATGCTGATTCAGTAGTTATTAAAATAAATACATGCGTAATTGAAAACTCTCCATGGTTTTAGCAAATGGTCTATCTATTCATTTCTATTCCGATGCTGGCTGAAGAATAAGTCAGGCAAACAAAAATCCTCGAGTTTAAAGGAAGCCCTAACGGGACAGAATAAATATTATATTCCTTAATCAAATAAAACGTTTTAATCGAAATGTTATGTTATGGGCCTCGGATCAACAAAGACCGTATTATTACACGTAATTTGGACCACTGCGCTGATTTTATTAAAGCATTTGTATTAATTAAATAAATAAAAATTTGTAAGTAATTACATTCTTTCGTGTTATTTTAAGTTGCTTTTCATGTATATTTCTAAGTATGTATCAAAGATTTCAGAAAGTAGATATTTTAGTTTTGTACCAAGTATGACTAATTGGTCATTGTAATTGATTGGGTTTGTTAGTATTCGAAGGGTTGCTTTTCATTCATATTTCAAAGTACGCACCAAATATTATCATTGTACATTAAAAGCATTCAAAAAGCAGATATTGAGCAGAGGTTTTGTACCAATTATTATAAATTATTTATTGTTATTGATTGGGTTTGTAAGTATTCGATGGGAACTAACACTAAAACTATTTTGGTGTAAATTCTTCAAAAAGAGTTTGTTGTGTTTTCGGGGAATTTATTTTTAATTTTCAATCCAATAAATTTTTACTTGGTTCAATGTAAATATAGGATAGTAAGTTTAAAACTTTAAAATACTAGCGTGAAAATTATGGAATAGTCTGAATTTTTGATTCCCGACAAAACATTTAAAAAAACTTAAGGTTGCGCAAATCAATTCACTTTCGTTCGCAGGTGGGTGGGTGCGGTGCGAATCTCAAACAACAATTTTACTGAAAATTGCCCAAAGAAAAAGATATGGATAGGTATTGCTAAGACTTACCGAGTTCACTTTCGAATGGACATTTGCCGCTGGTTCTGTGGTCCTTTTAACAATTCAATAGTTCAATAGTTCATTTATAACAGTAGTCAAATGCCGTTGGTCACACATTGACAGGCAATTGTACTTCGTAGCAAGATAGATTATAGATTCACACGCGACACGGCGTGACGAGTGGTTTCAGAATATAATACAAACAAACACGGTTACATCTACAGCCGCGGCAGGTATAATAAGTTCCCAAATTGAACTTATTGCGTTACTTCAAATCAAGTAAGATGCACAAATTTTACCGAACACTCGAAATCGGTTGCGTTTTAAACAAGTGAAGAAAACAAAAGAATGCGGAAATCGAACGTTTTATTTTGTTTTGTCTTGGCGTGGAATGGGTAGGTACTTGGTGGAAAGGTAGAAAGGTAGGTGAAAGAAAGGTACTTGGTGGTAGGAACTGGGTAAAGGAATAAGCAGTTTTCCAGTACTAAATCTTAAACAAAAAAAAGAACACTGATCGGCGCAAACAGCTTATTTAAATAAAATGTTATTTTATAGGTTGGTACTTTATCTCTTTTCTGAATTTTTCACACTACTAATTCAAATTTTGAAAATGAAACTTAAATTTAAAATATATTTGAGTGCATTTAACCAGATTTAACGGGGACAAATTTTACAGGGAAAAAACTAAATTAGTGTGTTTGGTAATGACAGGTAAGTAGCTGATTGGCATCGCGTTTGGGTCCCTACCCAGGCGTCACGTGTTTGGTTCCTCGGCTGGCTAAACCCTCCATAGGTAGTTGGAGATTTTCAAATATTTTCAGGTTATTCGTAACCCGGGAATGTTTGTCTTTCTTCAAAAAAAAAGAAAAAAGAAAAGAGTGTGATTAAATTTATTCAAGCACTAGCTGGTTCCCGGCATGCGTTGATATGCCATTCAAAGAAATAAATTGACCCTCCCTTCTTATTCTTTCCGTGCGTCCCCGTTCCCTTCCCAGCCTTCCCTCTCCTTCACCTCTTCCCCTCCACGAACTGCACCTTCCCCCTACCTTTCCTCCCTCCTCCAAAAATATATGAAATACACACATTTTCATTTATACAAATTTCATAACGCCAGAGCTTTCCATTATATACAGCCTGTGTTACTCGCTGATAATGTAGCTTTCCATTGGTGAAAGAATTTTTAAAATTGGTTTAGTGGCTTAGGCGTGAAAGCATAACAAACAAACAAACATTTACTATTATTATATATTGAATAGATTAATTAATTAACAGAAGATTTAAATTCGTGGGTCTAAAGTGTATTAGAACGTTGGTACACATATTTATTGAACACATGGATCAAACCCTTTGAAAATATAATACTCTTTGATTTAAGAATTGTAGTCTGTCAAACTTATGAATATTGATGTTTGCTTTTACAAAACGCGATGTGTAAAAGCCTCCCATCGCGTTTATCTTAGTATTATTTGTTTTTCGTAAACTATTACGTGCCATAAATCAATTTGGATGCTCCACACTCCATAAAGCTTGATATTACGAGTATATTATAATACATCGTGATACTCGGATACTGCAAGTCTCAGAGGAATCAGGAGTGGAAGGGTTAGGCTCAGCTCGCGGAAACTTTGTTTAATTTACGGAGGCAATTGATGAAATTATTTTCCACACTTGTCGGTGAATGCCACCGGGCCCACGTGCGTAAAACGTATAAGTACTTGATTTTATTTACAGGATGATTTTAGAATTTAATTAAACATTAACCTGCCCATATTGCCTGCACGTATAAAAACATAAAAACGGTCAGAATCGAAATATCGCTTGAAACCAGATAGGATTGGCCAGGTAAATCCCCACCTTCCTCTTCTCTCCCCATTCTCTTCAGCATACACAGCCACAACATAAAATAATTTAAGGTATAGCGCCCCTGAAGTAGTTTTTCACAAAAACGGCGCTCTACAAATTTTTTAATTATTATAATTATCGAATAGTATTATTAAGCTTGCGTTCTGAATTTGAGAACGACAGCTTTGAGTGCATGTTTGACGCCACGCCTTACGCTCCGCGCCACATATTACATGTGTACGTGGAGTTTCAAACGAAGCTACCGTTGTAATGTTGTTGGTTTTGAATTCAATAATTCGTCACAAGATGTCGCCACTTCCGTTGGCAGGACGCATAGAGACTTGTCCCCCCTAGGTTTAAGTTCTACGAATTTGTGAACCTGGAGTATCTCTCCGAATATGGAAAGATTGACGGTAATATCAGTTGTGTCAAGCGGCTGTATATTATATATGACATCATTGCCCAACCCAGTTACTTTGACCCGCTGACTGGCCATCCCTGGTTGACAGTCAATACGAGGAACGGGCTAGTTTTGGAACCAGTTCCTATTGGATTTACAAAATGGTCACCAACACTAACTGGGCGAGGCCGAACCAAAAGCCACCCGCAGGATCTAGCAGTAAAAACCTGCGGAGCGGGTTAGTTATTATTATACGCGGCACGTTCCAGAGTGGTGAATAGACTCAGTATCACCCTGGTGTAAGACCACCAATCAGAATTGAAACGCTGGTTGCTTGAAATGGCCTTAGCCGTGTTTGGTAGCTAGATCTCAATAACCAGGTATTTCCCGATCTTGGTCTTCACCATTTCCTTCCCCTACCCATTAACCATCGGCCCCACAGCACCCCCCAATAGGAGATACCAGTTTCTTAGTCTCATTGGTTCCAGGCGGCTGGAACTCTCGTGCGGTTTCCAGATTTTAAAAAAAAATACACATATTTGAGGATGCCATAGTCTCACTGGCTCCGGTTACCACGATGCAGTTCGGACTACAAAACAATCGGAGAAATCGTACGGTTTTGGTGACAAATTGTTTTTTTACAATATTCGCAGGCGATAATTACGCCTACATTAAGTATAAATTTCAATAAATGTATTTTTTAAACGTTGCGATTGAATTGAAAATTTAATAGAAACACCACAAAAAGAAAACATATCATGTCACTAGAAAAATTTGTTCAATATTTGACAACGATTTTTAGTAATTTAAAAATAACACAAGTTTTCATTAAGAAAGTGAATTTATGATAAACAGAGTTTCTTGGAATTAAATAGATCCTTGATGTTACAATCCAAAATCTGTTACAACACCCCGTATTGTTGAAATAATATCTCGAAAAGGTAATAACACAAAATATCGGCGAGTTGTTTTTCAGGAGTTTCCTTTCCATCTCCCAGAGGAATGGACCAAATGATGAACGGTCAAACGCTGGTTTAGGGGCTATCTGGAAATTCCACCTGCGAGAGTCGATCCAATAAAACTAATTTCTAACTCGATTTGTATTGTTTATTGAAACAAATTGAAACGATACAAACTTTTCGCACTAATTAAAAACAAAAGGCTCTTTTCCAATGGTTTTTTTTATAGTGATAAAAGAACTTAAGAAATACTCGTTACTCGTAAGACCCACACAAAAATATGGTTATCGTAAATAAAAGTTAAGCACATTTATCCAATAAGATTTAAACAGCTATTTCACCTTCAGAACTTCAGTTTAGCTGTAAACTTATGCACACAATAAACTGTAAACAGAGTAGGTAAGCACAAAAACTAATCATAAAAACAATTCTTAAACTGCCTCTTACTACCAGCACTGATACGATCTTCAATACTTTCAACGTAATGGACATAATACAGCCCTACGCAAGATCCATATTAGTTAATTTACACAAAAAACAACAAAACATCATACAAAGCAACACAAACAATGCACAGTACCCGAGCCAAAAACAAAGAACTTCTCCAATCTCCTTTTTCCAAAACTACGTTTGGACAAAGACACTTCAAATACATAACTTGGAAACTATACAATACACTACCAGCTACAATCAGACTAACTGAATCCTTGACAAAATTCAAACAAGATGTACAGAAATGGGTTGTAAGTATTAAGTAAAATAAATCACACGTAGACAGAAAACAATAAACATACGACCTAATCCATATAAAATAAATAAAAAAAAATTGAATCATGTCAAATTTAATTCCATGAATTGATTTGACAAACTATTTACTGTAATTCATCTCTTCCTTCATTTATATGATAACTCTCGTATTAAGTATTTACCCACACTTCCAATCACTTTTCTATTTTTATTGTATTCAAAAGAATATGTAAGTAACCTTAAATATTCTTGTAACTACCAAATACGTTCCTTAAATATGTTCATTTATGTACCTCTAAGCCTGTCTAGACACAGGTATATCCTAGTGAGACAGGCATCGAAAAACTTAATGTAAACATACTGTACAGAGATAAATAAAAAAAAAAAGATTATTATTGTATGGTCGAAACAAAAAGTGGCATCAACAGTAAATAAAAGAAATAAACAATCATGTTTCTACTGAAATATTTCTTTTCGTTGCGACGGGAATCGATCCTGATTTCATTGTCAAAGTTAAGTATCTAGATTAAAACGTGATATTGCTAGATATATTGAGAACATATTTATTCATTAACTTGAAAAAAGTGGTCACAATACAACTAGTTAACGGATACATATTTGTATAATTGGTTGACGCTACAAGACTATTAACATTTAAATTACTTGTGTATTTGATAAATTAAAGTCACCAATCTTGAAGTATTGATTAACGATCACATCAATCAATCAAACAGCCGGCAGAAATACTCATATCTTATTTGTATTTAAATGAATAATTCAACAATCAATTGATGGTAACACACGTGATGAATACATATTACACGGACCTACGTAATTTTATCACGTATTTCTGTCACAATCGACGCAGAGGTCCCACGTTTAATAATATTTTGTCCGGTGGGCGGAGGTTTTGCTGATTGCAAGTGATGCAGATTGAATGCGTAGATGTGTGCGCTGATATCGAAAGTAATTACGAAGCGTTATAATTAATACTGTTAAAGTAGGTAGTGTTCAAGTTGCACGTAATGCAATGTATTAGATTTTAAATAATTGAATTTGAAAAAAAAAAGCACTACAGATAAAATCAATAATTCATTAAGAGGGAATAACCAGACAAAACCGGAAATATGTCATTTTTAAATGAACTTTTAGACTAATTGACTCTTTCCTACAAAAAATTATAAATTGATTTCAAAGACTGTTCTTTTGTCAAGTAAAGCAATTTTTAAAATTTTGAGGAAATAACTTTATTTTTAGTACAATAAGGTTTTACTATAGGTCGTTGGCAGATTAGTTAAATTTTCAAACAAAATTTTGTATTATACAACTTCAAATCATTTAATCATGCAGTAAAATAAATCAATACATTATTTGGGAAAGCTACATTTCAGAATTTTAATTCAAATAAAATCATAAAAAAAAGATCGGCACCCTTGTGACGGAAATACTTCAGTTTGTCTATTTATTTAACTAATATATTTTTAAAAATTGCATTCTTATTTTGCTTAGACTTTATTGAAAAATTATAAATACTTTTGATCAAACAATAATTACATGAAGTACATAATTTTAATTGTTTTATCATCACGAGTTTGAGCATTTTTAATTGTGGATTTAAATTTAAATTTATCAAAGCAAATTTGGAATGAAATAAAATCGATATTGAGTCATTATGTTAAAATTCTGTTATGGAGAATAATTAATCTTTCTCATCGGAACCGCCCTGTACCGTTGCAAGGGTATAACCGCAAGAACATCGTTCGACGATGTTTAAATTCTCGGCTCTTAAAGCGAGGAGCACATTTTGAAAGACTTTCGATTATAGATTGAGTTTGCGCTATTTTTTTGTGTTTATGTCAAAAGCAGACTAAACCATTGTTGTACGCCTACCTAATTTTACCTTATCAACAATCATGCCATAAATCATTACAAAACAAAGTAAGATATAATATTATAATAAAAACGTGCAGAACTAAGTCACAAATAAAAAGGTGTCCGAGGAAGGGAGGAAAGCAGTCCACATCGGAATTCTGAAACATGTGAGGCATGAAATTAGCCGACGCAGAACGAAATAGACTGAACTACATAATAAATGCAATTATTTTGACAATTACGTGTAGTGGTACGATGTACAATAATGTAGTGTTAATTAAGAGAACTGAAAATGATACAATACCGAAAAAGTCTAATTAAGAGGTGAATGGAATGGACATACAGATAGTTTGGACAGGTCCAGCGGAATGAAATAAAAAAAGTGTTGGAAGAGGATGAGGCAAACATGAACTACAAATATTTTATTCATATATTTTTATTCTCTTACCTACATTTTACAGATGCTTACAGTTTACATAGATGGTAAGTTACAGTAATACAAAAAAATCAACAGTATTAAAAGCCTTCCGTCTGCATGGTTGAATTTTAGAACCCTACTTCGATTGCATGTCTGACGCCACGCCTTACGCTCCGCGCCACAAATAACATCTGTGTACGTGGAATTTCAAACGAAGCTACCGTTGTAAGTCGGTTTTGAATTCAAGAATTCGTCACAAGATGTCGCCACTTCCGTCGGCAGGACGCATAGGGATAAGTTCTACGAATTTGAAAATCTGGAGTATCTCTCTGGATATGGAAAGATTGGCGGTAATACTCAGTTGCACCAAGAGGCTATATACTATGTGTGACGTCATTGCCCATCTCGGTTACTTTGTCCCGGTGACTATCACTGGATGACAGTGGATCCGAGGAACAGGCTATTTTTGGAACCAGGTCCTATTGGTTTTGTAAAGTGGTCACAAACACTAACTGGGCGAAGCCGACCTAAAGGCCGCCCGCAGGGCCTAGCAGCATGTTAACAATTACTCTATGGTTAGTAGTGATGTTTTGTAAACACCTCAATAAGAAATCTTGTAGTGAGGTGTTCGCATGTTTTGTTGTGTAACAAACTAATGTTCTGTTGTATCGAATTTGAACAAGTCAATAAATTGAAAAGAAATTATGTTTTTCTCATTAGATGAAAGACGGTCGCCGAGAAATTAGGTAATATACCAAACTGTTGCTGTCATTGTCGCTGTTACCCCTCAAATATTAAGTGAAAGGGAGAACTGCACCTCAGGCTGATATACCTAACGTAATACCAGAAGTCAGTATTTATTTCAGTGCAGAAATTCTGGAACTAACTACCATATGTATTCCTCTTTGCCCAGAATACTGATGGAGGGAAATAATTATACCAAGTCAGTGGATAACTTCAATGTATCTTTAAACAAATATAAAATATTGTTGCTGTGTCAATACTGTATATTTCTTATTATTCATGTATAAAAGCCCCCGAAAAGGGCGTTGATAAATAAATAAATAAAATACCTAAACAAAATCGTCAAAATCAAGATTGTATATTCCCCATTTTTCTCCTACAAAACTGGACTGATTTGAAGATTTTTACCAACTATTTTAGACAAAAATATTCTACGCGTGCACGTTTTGCTTTTTTAAAATACATTTTCTAGTTTATATACGGAACGCCTATGAATAACGTTAAAACCAAGCAATTTTAACGATTTTTGGAGGGTCCTAACTCCTGTAAGAAATAACTTATCAAAAAAATTGATAGCTCTTTATATTTGCACTAGTGTCAAAATTGAGAGAGGAAATTGAAGAAAACGTTTGTATGGTCGCTGCCCTGTTTCCTCATAACCTGGTTGGACAAATGCATACATTTTTTTCATTTCCGAAGGCTTCATGTTATCAAATGAATATAGGAGGTTGTCATAGTATATTTATATATGTATATACCAACACCAGATCTGCTCTTTCCGATAGTCCATCGCAGGTCATCGATTCAATTTCCGCTGGCAGCGAGCGTGTTGGCTAAAAGCAATTTACACCGGGATGTTCAGGTATGAATTTTATTATTATTATTATTGAGTTGAATTAATTAATGCCGTTTATAATTTATATCGACTTCCTGTGCAGCAATTGGGATGCCATAGTCTCGTTGGCTCCAGACGGGAGCTGTTGGAACTCTTGTGCAATATTCACATTTAAAAAAAGGTAGCAGCATTGAAATAGTTGGATTTTGTAGTTTTCTATACTAATATTATAAAGAGGAAAGATTTGATTGTTTGTTTGTTTGTTTATTTGTTTGTTTGCATCGAATAGGCTCCGAAACTACTGAACCGATTTGAAAAATTCTTTCACTGTTGGGAAGCTACACTATTCCCGGGTAACATAGGCTATATTATAATTTTAAAAAAATTATCGATCCTTACTAAAACTCCAATAATGTAACCCAAGGTGTAAAAAAATTACCTAAAATATTCTTTACATCGCGTGCGCTGCAAAAACCATTGATGATAGAATAAAATAATGTACTATGACTTTGCAGAACACATCATTATCTACAAAAAGTGTCGCGACAACATATGTCTAACTATTATAGTTACGCCACAATAAGTGTTCTTTTATTTTAAAAATTTAATTGAAATGCCGCCGCTAGAAAAGACTCTTTATTTGTATCTCCGTATTAATTTTTATCAAAATAAATAATTTTATATTCGAGACTGCTTCAATGCCTTTTTATTACTTTTTGAATTATTCAATTCGGACATCCCATCTGAAAGATATCACGAGTTTAAAATTGTAAGTATTATACGATGTAAGCGTCACTGGGGTACGGACCGTACGAGAGGACACCAACAAACAATCAAATCTTTCCTATCTTATATATAAAAATTAAAATTTGTTTGTTCGTATTTTATGCGCTGCCATACCGTTCATCCGATTGCGATGAAACTTTGGTGATTTGTTGTGCGCACGCCCGCAAAGGATAAAGGCAAGTTCTTGCGTTATTAAATTTGAATTAATGAAAATGTGCTTATTACATATATTTTAGCGGCAAGGAGGAAAGGCAGGGGGGAGGGGGAGGTGGGATACGTGGGTGGGAAAACGAGGGATGGGAAGGCGGGGAAGGTAGAAGGGAAACGCGAAAGGGGAAGGGGACTCGGGAGATGAACGGGGACGCACGGGAAAGGCCATTCAAGGAGAATCAATTGATTTCTTTGCATTGCAACGCAAGCCGTGCTTTGTGCTTTGAGTTTTAGCTTTAAGCTTTGAACTTTAAGCTTTGAGCTTTGATTTTTGAGCTTCAAGCTTTGAACTTTATGCATTCAACGTTAAGCTTTACGTGTTGTTTAAGCTTTAAGATTTGATATTGAATTTTAAGTATTGAGCTGTGTGCTTTGAGATTTGTGTTTTGAGCTTTAACTTTAAGCTTTGAGCTTTGAGCTTTAAGCTTTGTGCTTTGAGATTTGTGTACTGAGCTTTAACTTTGAGCTTTGAGCTTTATTTTTAAGCTTTGTGTTTTGAGTTTTAAGCAGTTTAGAGCTTTGATATTAAGCTTAAACTTTGGCCTTTAAACTTTGAACCTTGCTTAAAGCGTGAGCTTTAAGATTGATCTTTAAGCTTTAAGTTTAATGTTTGAGCGTTATGTTTACGGCTTTAAGCTTTGAGCTTTAAGCTTTGAGCTTTGCGCAAAGCACGAGGCTTAATGCTAAAAGCTTAAAGCTTAAAACTCAAAGCTTTAAGCTGAAAGCTCAAAGCTTGAAACTCAAGGCTTTAATCTTAAAGTCAAAGCTTAAATCTCAAAGCCTTAAGCTCAAAGCTTTAAGCTCAAGGCTTTAATCACAAAACTTAAAGCTTAAAGCTCAAAACTTAAAGCTAAAAGCTCAGCTTGAAGCTCAAAGCTCAAAGCTTGAAGCTCAAAGCTTAAATCTCAAAACTTTAAGCTCAAAACTTTAAGCTCAAGGCTTTAAGCTCAAAGCTTTAAGCTCAAAGCTTTAATCACAAAACTTAAAGCTCAAAGCTTTAATCTCAAAGCTTAAAGCTCTAAACTTAAAGTTCAAGCATAGTGCTCAAAGCTTATGGCTCAAAGCTTAAAGCTCAAAGTTTCAAGCTCAAAGCTTGAAGTTCAAGGCTTTAATCTCAATGCTTAAAGCTCAAAACTTAAATTCAAAGCTTAAAGCTCAAAGCTTGAAGCTCAAAGCTTAAAACTCAAACCTTAAAGCTCAAAACTTTAAGCTCAAGGCTTTAAGCTCAAAGTTTTAAGCTCAAGGCTTTAATCACAAAACTTAAAGCTCAAAGCTTTAAGCTGAAGGCTTTGATCTCTAAGCTTAAAGCTCTAAACTTAAAGCTCAGGCATAGTGCTCAAAGCTTATGGCTCAAAGCTTAAAGCTCAAAGTTTTAAGCTAAAGCTTGAAGCTCAAAGCTTTAATATCAATGCTTAAAGCTCAAAACTTAAATTCAAAGCTTAAAGCTCAAAGCTCGAAGCTCAAAGCTTAAAGCTCAAAGCTCGAAGCTCAAAGCTTAAAGCTCAAGGCTTAAATCACAAAGCTCAAAGCTCAAAACTTGAAGCTCAAAGCTTAAATATCAAAGTTTGAAGCTCAAAGCTCAAAGCTCAAAGCTTAAGGTTAAAGCTCAAAGCTTAAAACCCCTCAAAAATTTGGCGTATTTTGTCAAAAGGTATAAATGTTTCGATATATATCGACTTTGCAATAAAAATTCAAATAAATGGAATATTTGTAAACGTATCCAAAAACTAAATACTGGTTTTGAAAGGTGGTGAAATACGCTTAAATATATGGTATTATTAGAAATTACAAAAAAAAAATTAAATTCAAATTTTTTTAATGTTTTCTTTAAAAAAATTTAAAAATGCTCAACTGACATTTTTGATATTAAAATTACTGATCTATAGAAAATGTGTTTGTTTCTGTCTATGTGTGCGAGATGTTTTGCGTTGCTAAACCGTTCATCCGATTGCGATAAAACTTTGGGGATTTGATGTGTGCAAGCCCGCGATGGTTTCTATACGTGTATAGTGAGTTCTGGCATCATCTAGGACGAATGGGAAAGGGTTAGTAGAGCGAATTTTTTTCTTTATTGAGTAGCATAGCATATGCCGGGAACTCGCTATTGTATTTAAATGCCTGTGTCAGAATTAGGTAAAATTGAATTATGTAATAGAAAGTACCTACCCTAAAATTCTAAATCTATACTAATATTATGAATGCGAAACTGCGTGTGTTTGTTTGTTACGCTTTCAAGCATAAACTAATAAACCGATCTTAGAATTTTTTTCACCAATAGAAAGCTACATTATATGCGAGTAATATAGGCTATAAATAATGGTAAGTTCTGGCGTTACGAAATTATAAATATTAATATATTATATTTATTTTACGTTTTCTGTCGGAAATTTCGAGTTATTGCTAACGTCAGAAGAAAAGCAAAACAAATCGTTGCCGTGAAAACCATGTTGATATATATATTTTTTAATTCGGGCATCGTAGTTACTATTTATCTCTAAAAAATGAATCGCCGAAATGTATTTACGCGCATGACTTACGAACGACTGCACCTAATTGGATTTTACTACTGGTGAGCATTATGAAATATGCAAAAGGTGGCATTCGAGCTGTTTGAAAACTGAATGTACCGGGAAAGAATGCATGAAATGCGGGAGGGGGACTCGGGTAGGGGGTTCGTGGGAGGGGGAGGAGGGAAACCCGGGAGGGGGAGGGGAATCTGGGAGGGGGAACCTAGGAGGGGGGAGGGGAGCTTGGGAGGGGGGTTCGCGGGACGGGGAAAGGGGTAGTCGAGTGGGGGGAGGGAAGGTGGAAGAGGCGGAGCGGGAACGCGAGAGGGGAAGAGGACGCGGGAGAGGAAGGGGAGGCGGAAGGGGAACGGGACGAATGGGAAAGAACACGCAGGAGAAAACAATTTATTTATTAAATGGCATGGCAACGCATGCCGGGTACCAGCTAGTTAAGTATAATTGAACACGTTTGGGCGTGCGTTAAAATTAAGCTAACAGATAAAAAATAGAGCCAAAAATCTGCTACAAAATATTAAGATGAAAGAAAAAAAAATTGCAATAGGTGGCTCGCGAGCTGTTTGAAAATCTGAATGTACCGGGACTGAATATATTGAACGCGGGAGAGGGGAGGGGATCGCGGGAGGGGAGTTCACGGGAGAGGGGAGAGGGAAGGCGGGAGAGGTGGAGGGAGAACGCGCGAGGGGAAGGGGACGCGGAAGGGGAACGGGACGAATGGGAAAGGACACGCAGGGAGAAACAATTTCTTTATTAAGTGGCATTCAACGCATACCGAGAACTCGCTGGTAATGTAAATAGAGAAAGAATAAAAACATACTATCAGCATTGCATTATTTATTATAATATCTAATGTTTACATGGAGATCTTTATTCTTATTGTAATTGAAAACGCCATGAATATTGTATGGGGAGATCGATGCACTTATTATACGGAAAAAAAATCCCGCCACTCCCTGCGATTTAGACATCAAGAAAGTAATTGATTCGATTTTAATGCAAATATAACAGTGGCTATCCATCCGCGCCATTCTTATTTCACCGAAACTATTGTTGCGAAACCCAAGTGGGCGTTCAGTCATGTCTCAAAAGAGCGAAAGCGGTCTTACTGCTATTAAAAAACCATAATGTTATCGATGTGAAATAATAATAAATTTCAGTCATTTCATGCGAGACAAAGATATAAAATAAATCTTGTATTTTACAAAATGAAATATATAGTACATTAATGTATGTATTATACACTCGTAAACGGAGTGTTTCTTACGGCGCGTATTCACTTGCGAGCCGAACCGCGAGTCGAATCGTAAGCCGCACCACGAATCATGGGAATGAAATAAACAAACTCAACTAACCGTAAAAAGCTTTTTTGCAGGCCCTGAAGAGGAAAAAACCCTCAAGGCCTACGTCATCTTTGGGGATACTGTGTGGAGGGTCTTTTGAGTAAAAGGAAGTAGTAAGAGTGGGTAAGAATTTGGAAATCAATGGGTTCAGGAGTGACAAACGAATGAATCCAGCCTCGAGAGGGTCTCGTGAGTCCGGCTGGAGAGGTCTAGATTAGGTATCTCTTCTCATCCCATGAACGCTGGCACCCCCCGCTAAATCACCAAACATAGCGAATCACTTGGGATGACATGGTAGGGGTGTTGGTTTTACAATAAATTAACCAATACAAAGAAACTAAATCGGGAAAAGAACCTTTTTACAAGGTCATGAAGTGCAAAATAAGCAACCCTTTCATTTGGAGGGTTCCCGGAGCGGCAATACCAAATTGAAAATTTGATTGATTCAACCATTTGACCGCTAAAACGTTTACGGTTGATTCGTTCCTTTCCCATGATTCGTCGATCGGCTCGCAAGTGGGATTGTAGACCATGAAAATAGAATACCTTAGACCTTAGATACATAGGATCGTGCAGTTGCGCGGTATACACATAAAATAAAAATATTCCATTCCATACTTACAACAATATTGCATACTTCAATCCACTGTCTCAAATGTGTCGTCTATGTAATACCATTGAATGTGACCATGTAGACATCTATGCAAACAGTCTCACATATTTCAAAAAGCAAATTAAAACAATCTTCTACCATACGACCATGATATATCATGGGAACAATGATGTGATTGCTCTATTATCATTTTATTTTTATTAACTTTCTTTTCTTTCTATACGGGTTATATATTACACTACTATGTTTTTTATTTCATTTTGGAGTAACAACTAAACATTGATTACGCATGCTGTGAACATTTATAATTGGAGGATTAATACCTGTGTACATCCCAACGGCAATTTTATAACTAAAAATAAATAAATAAAAAGTTATAAAATATCTCTTAATTTTCACTTCAAATACAGTTCATCAAGTTGACTCACATACCTCCATCCAATCAGTAGGTGCGGATATACAAACATTACACTTTCGTATTTTTTTCGATTAAGTTTTAATTGACTTCAGCCACGTTCATACGACCAGCGTTTATCCGGCCAGCTATCTCAATTCATTTACGCGAGCACACTAAATGTGGAGCAATATTATTTATGGACGCCGTAAAGGCAGTCTTAACCGTAAACATGTAAGATCTCAAATAGTTACAGCCAAATACAACATGCTCCTGAGATGGCTCATGAGAGAGATATAATAAACTGAGAAAAGTACACCGTTAAATTCGCCAACTTTATTTTGGTTAGCTTTTTAAAAAGCGATAATGCTTTTGGTGTTTATGTACGTAACATGTAGTATGTGCGAATGGAATCAGGCGCCAAGCATCACCTTGGTTATAAGAGTATGTAGGGTAGACTTTAGATTTTTCTTTAATCATTCTAATTTTATTAATGACTAGCGCAGGGGTGCCCGGGTTGCGTATTTCCAAACCCTACACCGATTCAGTCACGGCAGGGACAATTTACATTTTCAATGTAAAAATTAAAATACTTAGAAATAAAATTATTAATTTCTAATATACAGATTGGCTTCATTATTTTATTTAAATTTAAGAACAATTTTTGTTTTGGCAAAGTGATAATAAATAATCAATGTAGAGGTATATTTACAAAATATGGGAGTAATATCAAAATTTTAATATTTAGAAATAAAATTATTAATTTCTTACACACTCATTGGAAAGATTAATTTATCTTAATTTTAGAACAATTTTTTGTTTTTCAAAGTAATAAAAAATAACCAATATAGAGGGGTATTTAAAATGTTAATTGCCGCTACAGCGACTTAACCGGTATAGGAAATACGCGCCCGGGTTCATGGGGTGAGCTTTGTTTAGGTCTTGGAAGCGGGTGACCTGGACACACTGATCCCCAGATTCCTGCCCACCCCTTAAACCCTTTTCCTTCCCAGAATTCTCCTACATTTCCTTTCCTTAAAAAATCCCACCACGCAGCATCCCCAAAGATGACATAGGCCCTGAGGGAGATAATTTTCCTCAGGGCCTCCTGTGTGGAGCTCATTGGAGTATGTTGTGAGGCTGAAGGTAGTGGAAAGGGGAAGGAGATCGGGAAGAGGAAGGTGGGGCTATTCAAAATTGGTAATCAAACACGACATAAGCCATTTCAAGCAACGTTTTAATTCTGAACGGTAGTCTTACTCCAGGGCGATACTGATGGTGTCTTCCACTCTGGAACGTACCGCAAATATTTTATACAATATTTTTAAATTAATACAATTGTGAAATAACACAAAATAATCAAATAAAATTTATTTACGCACGCCAGATTTTGAACCCATGTCCTCCGAATTGCAAGTCAAGAGGGTGATCGGACAACTCAGAATAAAATCAACTCAACACCTCCTTTGAAGTCACTAAAAGTGATTAAATTAAAAAAATAATAATTAAATAGGTAACGTTAGATTAGGGGACTTTTTTATAGCTTTTAATGACTTTTCAAAGAGGTGTTGAGTTGAGTTGATTCTGAATTGACACGGAACCAGTCAAGAGCTTTGCCGCTCGACCACGGACAAAAATATCCCTTTTAATGTAAATATCTTCATTTTAATTCAGCTTTTGGACGACATAAATCCTGGATTGAAATCTGTCTACAGATCTCGTTCTAGAAAAGAAATCGTCCAGTTTACCCCGTGCTACCAATCTTTAATAACTATAAATACGTACAGGGTCGCCAACATGTTATCCCAAAAAGCATGTTTTTTTCATTGATGAAACATTATTACAGAAATTTTACTGCCTAATGTTACTGCCTAAAATGTTACCTATCCAAAGATATTGAAGGATAAGAGATGTGCTGTTCGCAGTTTTTACGGGTGTGTTTCCTGGCGTCGCCGACATTTTTAACCAATATTACTGCATATCTTCAAAAAATCAACTAAATTCAACGAATTCTTTCCGTATTCAATTTACATTGTTAATACTACTGCAGACCTTAAAAAATCAACTAAATGAACGAATTCTTTCCGTATTCAAACTACATTGTCAACCAATACTACTGCACACCTTAAAAATTCAACTTAATGAACGAATTACTTCCGTATTCAAACTATGCCCTTTGGTTAGTAGTCCGCAGACGGTCGGGTAGCCATCATAGCATATCTCTGTATTTCAATATCTCTGTACCTACCCATCGAAATGTTTGAGATTTTATACCCTTTACTGTGTCAAATTTTAAACCTTAAGAAAAAACAGCGAGTAATGATGAAATTTCAGAAAATGAGTCACTTTTTCCAAGATGGCAGCTTTTTTTCGGGATCCTGATTTTGTGAATACATTTTTCAACAAAAAAACGACCAGGAACTTAAGTATCTGCCAATTATCAAAACCATCGCACTTTATTTCAGCTAAAGTTCTATTTCACTCGAAAACGCCAGGTTCTGAGCTTTTATGATAATCGGCTGATAATATTGCAAATTAAAAGGATGACCGGACAACCAGAATAAAACCAACTCAGAACCACTTCAGAAATGTCATTAACAGTGATGAAAAAAAAAATTAAAAAATGCTTAAATGGTAACGTTAGTTTAGGGTTTAGGGCTACTTTAAAATTATTTTTTATGGCTTTTAATGACTTTTCAAAGAGGTGTTGAGTTGACTTTATTCTCAGTTGGCATGGAACCAATTAAAAGTGGTTAAAAATAAGTTGCTTGTTAATTTTTTAGAATTTACCACTTGATAAATAACACTGAAACTTAATATAAAAAGAGATGTAGATTATTATAAAATACCAGCTTTTGCTTCGCACACGCGGCATTATGGAGAAATTACTGTACAAAAAATTTTCCTAAGCAAATGAAACGTTTTTCCTGGATTAAAAGTAGCCTATATCACTTCTCAGTCTTTCATCTATTTTTTTGCAAAAAATCATATCGATTGGTTGCTCCGTTGCGACGTGAAAGAAGGACAAACAAACGCACACACTTTGCATTTATAATATTACTTGGGTAACGCACTATTTTTTTCTAAATTTTATGTGTGATGACCCTGTAAACATAAGCTGTAGACGTAGAACTCGAGAAATCACCGAACCCTAAGCGGAGCTACACACTACACACAATACACGCTCTTCGACATTTTGTTATTATATTATTATTTTATCTCCCGCTATCTCTGATCAGAGATAAGTTCCGGACAACTCTTAACTCCCGGATAAAGTTGTTTGTTATCTCTATCTCTCTGTTTGTGAAGAAGTTATCCATAGTATTTGACGAGAGCGCCAGAGAAGAGATGGCATCTTTCGGTACTAAAGGTCATGGACCTCTGATCACGTGTTCTTAATCGAATTTCAACTATTATCAATTATAATGCAGATCGTGATGTTCGATCTTTCTCCTGATTCTTGTCAATTATATTTTTCTTGTAATGGTGTACGCTTTTACAATTAATTTAAAATGTATATTATAAAATGGTCGAAAACATCACTTGGTTAGGATTGAATTAAAACTTACTTTCAATGCTATGAGGAAGGGTAAGAGGAAGGTTAGAAAGTCTAGATATTCAGATCTGGTCAATGATATTCCGAGCAATGGTTTTGAATGGACTTTTCTCTATAGAAGCATTATCTGCGTCTCTGCGACGCTACTTACTCCCAATTTGGGAGGCGAGAATGGGTATCGCCGCCCCGGGAACCTTTATTGGATAACCAACACCTCTGCAATAGGTCACCCCAAGTAGTTCGCTACGTTTGGTGATTTAGCAGGGGTGCCCGGGTTCATGGGGTGAGGTTTTTCTAGGTCTCGAAGGTGGATACTAGGACACACTGAACCCCAGATTCCTACCCACCACTAATACCCTTTTCCTTCCCAGAACTATACTTTTCTTCCTTTCCTTTAAAAATCCCCTCCACACAGCATCCCCAAGATGACATAGGCCCTGAGGGAAATTATTTTCCTCAGGGCTTCCTGTGTGGAGCTCATGTAAAAAAAAACTTACAAATATGAATATTTAAATTTATTGCTAATGAAAATTGCTTATAAAAAATCAAATACAGCTCGTTTACTTGGCAAGACGTAACTTAAGTGAATTTGGGAATCTCTTAATTTGAAAAATATAACAAAAATTGACACACCCTAGTACGTAGCTAAGTATTTACTTCTCTAAATAAAAAAAATATGGACGAATAATTTAAATACCTACGTATATTCTGTTGAAAACAAAAAGTACAATCTAATAAATAGCGAATGTACAACACAATCACAAATACTCGTTCCTCTGGAAATACTTTTTATCCTTGGTTACAATTTGTATTTATACAAAGTGGTTTTAATACGGACTGGACCACTTCGATCAAGAAATATAAAATAGGATTAATATCGACTGTGGTTTGGTAAGACCCTTCAAGCTAAATGAAAACTTTTCAGGAGATGACAAAAACGAATATTTAGAAATTCGTAAAACTAATTTAAAACCTTGAAGTTTATGTAAATGTGGTTATTTAAGATTCAAACAAATATTTGGTATAAAATATTGAATTTCTATTTATAGTTATGATAGATTCGAGGGTTGAGTAATTGCATTTACGGTTTTCTCGAATTAATCTAAAAAAATTGTACAGATAAATTTAGTTTCAAGGTGCGGTATACCCGTCAAAAAGAGGGAGATGGAGAGATATGTTAGAGAGAGCGCGCTAATATTAAAAATGATAATAGTGAAATTTTTTAATAAATAACAAATCTAAAAGTTGTTTCAAAAACAAAGTGTATATTCTAATGAAACCAATGTTTCCGATGGTAATTGAAAAAATATATAAAAATTTTGGTAATTCGATTAATTAATTTTACATGGAGCGACAAAATGTGACTTGACGATAACGTTTATAATAACATTTGCCTATTAAAATATCTGTGCATTAATATAGCTTTGAACGACTCCATGCCAACTCAGAATAAAGTCAACTCAATACCTCCCTGAAAGTCATTAAAAGCTATGAAAAAAATAATTTTAAATAAACCCTAACCTAACGTAACCTATTTAATCATTTTTTATTTATATTTTTTATCACTAAATGACCTATCTGAAATGGTTCTGAGTTGGTTTCATTCCGAGTTGTCCGCTTTGAACAATTTGAGTGGCGATACTTCGAATACTAGGTATTTATTAAAAGACGTGTAAGTTTTAAGTATTTGTAGATGGTAGGAATAAGAGTTTACCTTTATTTTTCAAGTATTCAAGTATATAAAATCTAGATAGGTAGGTATATTGAGTACTTACAAGATTTCATACTGTGACCTGATTTGTGCTTACTATCAAATTTTGTTGTGTTAACTGATTCAGATAATTTGTGAATTAATTGAACATAAACAATATTAAATATCACATCACGACCAAGATTGGATTTGACCGCACGTCACTGATAGATATGCATAACTGTAGATCAGTATCATGGCCGGCTATTGTCCAATGACAAGCTATGAGTCAATTAGAGTCGAGTGGCGAGTGGGAATAGCCATTACTGGATGATAAATGGGCTGGTGCTCGGGGAGGCTATGCCCCGTACCCAAATAATATATATACGCTGTACAAAGTGCATCTACGATAGCGCACGGTGCGCCGCTGACAATAGGGTATTTTGGATTATGGGGCATTGTGGTCATTGATTAGTATGGACGATGATGTTATTAGGATATTTTTATGGGAACGAATGATAAAACAATCTTTTGAATGTTGATATCTACCGTAAGCTGATCAATGGGTGTTATCCACCTACCTGTCTTTTGTTTGTGTGTTTTAAGTGTTTTTTAGTAGTTTATCTGAGTAGACAAGTCTCTTCCATTGTCAATTAAGAATAATTTTTTGGTGATATTTAAAGCTTTGTTTTTATGAAAAATTACCTAAGGGCGCTGTACAATTTGTTTTTCGCAGGGCTCTATCGTATTACAAACTACAGATAATCTATAAAACAATTTATGGCTAGCATATTTTATCCACCAGTTTAAAGATCAATAATCCACTGGAGTGATTATGGTTGAAAAATGGACCATTTTTATATTTCTGCGATTGATAGCGGTCCAAAATTTGACAACATTTTCCTACCATTCGTAAAAAATTTATTATAATTATTTAAAACATTCCCATGGCCAGCCATTTATTTTAAAACGAATCTATTGAAATGTTTTATCTATTATGACCATAGATGGCGTAAATCCGAACTTCGTAGACTACTTTAGAACGATGTTAAAAATAAATTTTTAAAATATTTTTTTTTTCACGCAGAATTTTTGACCAGCTGTTTATGGTTAAAATTAAGTCCATTTTCCACAGAAATGCACCTTTAATTATCAATTATACCATAGACAACAATCTAAATCGAAAATATTGTCACAGACAACATACAGAAATCAAAAGAAAGAAGAGACAAAAAGATCCAAGTAGATACAAAAGGTCCAAGAAAAGTAAAAAATCGATAAGAAGATCCAAGAAAAGCCGAGAAAAGGCAAGAGGAGTCAAAAATAGACAAGAAGAGCTGAGAAAAGGCAAGAAGAGCCAAGCAGAACCAAAAATAGACCAGAAGATCCAAGGAGAGTCTAGAAGAAAGAAGGCATAAAGGAAGTGAAGCAAAAAAAACAATGCTCAATCAATTCCCTTATTCCTACCCATCCTAAATTCCTATACTGGCTTATTAGGTTGCCTTACATACTGGTCGTTTAAACTCCAACCTCCTTCCAATCCTCAGAGCACGGGTTTCTAGCCCTAACAAATCAGTGCCCACTGGTCTCATCGGGAAAGGAATGCTCCTGGCTGGGGAGGTACGTATTGTATTTTGCAATAAAAACCACGGTTTCCTACCGTATTCGAGAGAAATTACTTTTCTGGATATTGAATGAAGTTAAGCACTTAGAAAGGCTTTGTCCTTTGAAACAATCAGATATTTTAATAAAGGTCAAACAACGTTAGTAGTTTGATACATAATCCGTGCTCTCACCTGAGGCGAATGACACAATTTCCTGGTCGTTAGCAGCATAATTATTAAAATGTATTATATTGCTTCCATTTTGCCTATTACAAACACACACCATTCAATTAAGATTATTTTTTTCTGGATATACGATCGCAATAATAATAACTGACCCCCCTTTGCGTTTATCAGTAGCTTATATGCGCCAGCAAT
The DNA here is from genome assembly GCA_936435175.1 of Glyphotaelius pellucidus. Classification (NCBI taxonomy): domain Eukaryota; kingdom Metazoa; phylum Arthropoda; class Insecta; order Trichoptera; family Limnephilidae; genus Glyphotaelius; species Glyphotaelius pellucidus. The sequence goes on along the minus strand of OW386554.1, from coordinate 6,969,839 downwards.
CAGCAGCCATGCCAATATGATTTATCTTCACGAAATATCTAAATGAGGCAATATAACATTGACCTTCAAAGCCATATTTAGCATGTTAGGTATTTAAAAATGCTGCCGTCAATTTCTATAACAAGATAAGATGCATTTTGAAAAAATATAAAAAAAGCAAAACCTAATTTAGTAGCGATGGGGGACCGGCATTTTGAAGACACGTTCGACTGTCATAAACCATCAATCACTAATGAAATATCAATCAAAAGGCCAATCCTCAATCCTTTATCGGATGAGACTACCTGAAGCAAAAAACGGAGATGTTATAAATGCAGAGATGAAGGAGAGAAAATGATAAAGCAGCATATATTATGAAATGATCTGTCATAAATTAACGGTCGCTCCAATTAACCACTCGAGCGATAGCTGATTTGTGAATTAAAACAAACCATAGATTTTTAACTGTTTTTTTATTTTTTTTTTTATCAAACTAATATTAGATAAACGGTGATATAAGTGTATTAATTGCTTTAAACCGCAGTAAGCAGTTCACGTGTTTCCGTACTAACATTTGGAGGTAAGATTTTATATCGAATAGCCGAATCGAAAACGGAACACCCAAAATTGCTTTACATAATTTCTGTAGCATGTTTAGCAAATTTTTCAAATGCCTAGCATAAAGAGGATGTCTACCACCAGAATAAGAAATTTCAGTCCCTGTTTTTAAATGAAATAATGTTTTTTATTGTTATAGTTAGTTATAATGGTTAAAATAATTTTAAAAGTTTTAATTTTTCGGTTCCCCCGAAATCGCACAAAATCTACGGATGTCTGAGTGACGTCACCAGTGAAAAAGTTTGTTCATTTTAGTCTATCTCATATTTCAAATTCGTAAATAACAATATTTAAAAAAAAAAAAAGAAAGACAAACATTCCCGGGTTACGAATAACCCAACAATATTTGAAAATCTCCTACTACCACCACAGAAAGCCGAAAATGTTGCTTGTATTGTGATGGAGGACTTGGCCAGCCGAGGAATCGAACACGAGAAGCCCGGGTGGGACCCAAACGCGATGCCCACTCAACCACTGACCAGTCGATTGACCACTGACCACTCAACCACTGACCAGACTAATTGTTATTATTATTATGTTTACTGACTTGACTTACTTAACACATCGCTAATGGAGACAATTTTGTAGCGAAACCGGTTGGCACGCAGTTTCAAAATAAGATTATGGCACAAAGTTACCCTTTCAAAAATCCTCTAAATATTTCACTGAAATAAGGAACTCCAGTCCCCCTTTTTAAATCAATTATGTTCTACTCACTTTATTTAAATCAATTGTGTTCACTAACTATAACAATAAAATATAAATTATTGTCATTGTTAGTTATAATAGTTAAAATAAATAATAAAAGTTAAGTCACCAGTCTAGAAAAGTCCATGATTTTTTTCATTTTTGAATAAATATCTCATAATTCAAATTCAGAATCAACAATATTGTCTTCGATTAATTTTTCCCAAAAATTAGCGTAAATGAAAACTTCGCTAACGAAGACAATGTTGTAGCGTAACCGGTTGGCACGCAGTTGCAAAATAAGATTATGGCGCAAAGGTACCCTTTAAAAAATCTGTAAAATTGTTCAGATCAAATATTCCAGTTTCCGTAATTGTAGTGCCAGTGAGCTGTACTCCACAAAAATTGGACTGAAAAAATACCAAGTGCGGCATTACACGTATTATGGTGTTATTATTTCTTCACAACCAAACGTCCGAACCTCAATACGTCTTCAATCGCCGGTAGAAAACTCAAGTTAAAAGCTCTTAGCGTATACCGTATTACATTCAAGCTGATAGCTAATTAAAATATTCGAATAATTACAAATTATATTGAGTCGGCAATGGTGGAAGCCAGTCGGTAATTACCACATCGCTGCCATGTCAAGAATGACGTCATATTGACTGGCCGGTAATGAAATGACGGGTCAATTATTATTTGCCGGCTTTCAAATGATGTTGTATAATCGAGTGTTCTTTTAGCTGATGTGAAAATTTGTAATAAGTTCAACACTTGAAATGTTTAACGGTTGTACACAAATTGTTCTGGTTTTGTTTCTAAGTAGTAAGTTATCAATTATTACATAGCTTGAATTCAGTTATTACATGGCTTGAATTTTGGAAGTAGAAATTAATAAATAGGTTTTACATGTAGTTATTTATTCCTATCATATTATCACGATATAACACATGAAGAGTCATTTTTGGGGATGCTGTGTGGAGGGTCATTTTAGGGAAAGCAGGAAGAGAAAATTCTGGAAAGAAAAAAGTATGAGGGGTGGGTAAGAATCTGGTGGCTCATGTGACCAGGAGTGACGGTCATATGAATCCATCCCTCGAACTGTGGTGCAAGGCGATGACCTAGACAAACCTCACCCCATGAACCCAGGCACCCCTGCTAAGTCACCAAACGTAGTGAACCACTAGAGCCGTCCTATGGTTATCCAATAAACGTTTTCTGCGACGGGGGTACCCATACCCGCCTTCTAAATTGTAAAGATATGATAAAACAGAACTCTGAAGAAGCAACCACTCTCAAATGGTGATCTCGAGCGTCATGAAATTTGCAAAAACAAAACTGTTCAATGCAACTATTTTTAGCTCGACAAACCATTTCTATCGTGAGTTATGGAGTCTTAAAAGTTGAGACGTTTAACTTTCAAAATGTATTTTTAATTCGAATTTCAGGCTAAATTAGTACAGGTCGAGAATGTAGATAGGTACTTTCAGTATAACATAGAACACAGTTTTTCATCTACGTGTTTATTCTAGAAAGGTTATACATTTCAAATTATTGGAGATTTTATCATAGCATCATTATCGTCAGTCGAGCTGCTGAACTCTTGAGTTTAACAGTCAATGAATTTAACAGCTCTTGAGTTTAACAGTTCTTGAGTTTAACAGTCAATGAATTTAACAGCTCTTGAGTTTAACAGTTCTTGAGTTTAACAATTCGTGAGTTTTCAGTTCTTGAGTTTAACAGCTCGGCTGTGGAATGATTTGCCGGTCTTTGGGTTTCCTCTCTACTATAACAAGGGTCTCTTCAAGATCCATGCTCACTCCTTCTTCTGCTCAAAAAATCTTCCACACAATATCTTCAAAGATGGCATAGGCATTTAGGGAAATTATTTTCCTAAGAGCTATCTCTGTGGAGTTAATGTGAAAAAAGTCTAGCACAAACCTTTACGAAGTTTATTAGTTTATTGGTTTCTTTATTGAACTGAAGATTAGTTGTCGCTATTTTGGGATAATCGAGAGGTCCCAATTGGAGCAAGGTAGGTAGTTACTCACCTGGAAGGAAAAAATATAACAAACATTAGCTCAGTAGTTAAAATTTTAGAAATATAGGTATCAATTTCATTTGAATCTTCTTTAATATTTAAAGCCAACTTTAAACATCTACATTTTTTTTAATAATATATTTAACATTCGAAACTATTTAGAAAAAAAAATGAAACCGTGGAAGAATTTTGTGAAGATGTTGTTTAGGAAAAAAAAATGCATTTGTTGATGAAAAAAATAAGCGGGGACGTACCAACAGTAAATGTAATAATTATCAAAGGGAATATCTAATTCGACAAAAGATTAGTACCGGGCTGCGATTCTAGATCAACAATCAATCGTTACTCGTTATGCGCCATCCACGAGCGAAAAATTACACGTCGTCGCGACGAACTTTGGCAATGTTTCATTTTTACGTATTCCTCAACGTCGTACGGTCGAAGAGATGATTATTTTGGCAGCCCTGTGAATATTGTCTATGTTCTTGATGTTTTTAGATTTCGGTGTAAGTTTGAATTATCAAACAGTTGATAATATTCAAAGCAGCTGCTTCAGCTTGCTCGTTATGATGTATTGTAGCCAACACGGCTGGTAAATCTGCCGTTGTAATATGGAACGTTCAAACGACTTTATAAAAATAAACGATGAGGGTGCGAAAGTGCGCGCGGGAAAAGAAGAACATTAGATTTTAACAGCCAATGCATATATGCGCAAACAACTCTCCACTCGCTGCGAGTATCGACTGTTCGACCCACTCGTTGTTGTGTGGAAAGACTTTTGACATTTGGCGTCTAAGTATGTTCCTTCGACCAGGCTTGAGTCAAGTTGACCAATGTTCGTATTTTCGACGGCGATTGCGAGCTACCTGTCTTGGAGAATAGCAGCCCTGTTCGCAAATTCCCCAAGTCGACTAAGTAACCATAAAGGTTTGCTATAGTAAACAGTAGAAGGTAAAAAATGTTTTATTCCGAGAATTCTAAATTTTAATGAAACTCGCAATTTGATCAAAATGTGTTAAATCTGTCTGTTCTAATTGACTGACAATCAAAGAATAGGTTTAAAGAATTCTAGAAAAAAATTTTAGAAATATAAACACAAAAAAATCACGACCCCACTTTAGACAACTTTGAAAAATACACAAAGATTTAAAACTTAGTAAACATTCATTCTCCCAAAGAGAATTGTGCTTCAGAAAATTAGATTTATTTGAAAAGTAAATACAGTTTAATGAATCAAAAACGAATGTTAAACTGATTGCTTTTTTTTGTCTCTTAACACGCGTTACGGGATTATAATTAACCGTGTATTTGGTCAATTTAAACACGCGACAACTGAACAAACGTGCGTTTAATTAATGGCTAAGACCCTTAGAAAGACTTCCTCGGCCCCTGGAGTGCGTTCATTAATAAAGATAAATAATTTCAATGAAAACTTGAAGTTTGAATGCTTGTAAGATTTTATTTCAAATTTTAAATGCATATTTGTCAGTGGGTATATCTCAAAATTGATTTGGATGTTGAGTTGAACAAATTCCAAAGGAAAATGAAAAGATATTTAAAGTAAAATAAACAACAAAAAAATTGGTTGTCTGTAAAGTCGGTTTGCGGACGATAATTTTACGTGATAACGTCATATAATAACGATGGAGTGGAAAACAGTAGAAGAGTCACAAGCCGAACGCTTGTTCCGCGCTCTCGCTTGCACGCTCGGATCAGGCAGAACGCGACAACGTAACAATGAGTCATGCTTTTCGTGAGTGCAGCCGGCGTTCGTCGATTTATAAGACGTTACCACGTCAACAATCAAATGAATGAATTGACTTCTCGAATCTTTCTGGTTTGTTGAATTGTTTCACATAAGTTTAATAAATAAAAACACATAAATAATAATCAACAATACTAATTTTAGTTATGTGACTCTCTGCAACTATTTTTCAATGAGTTCTAGAACTCGAATTTGCTCTGATTTTAATTATCATTTTCAAAATTTTAACTGAATGTAATAAAGCAATAAATTTAATATTTTTACCAGAAAATTTAATAATAATAACTTTAAGTAATTATACGTATTTATTTTATTTTGTTTTCTTAGAGCTAGTTGTTTCACAGAATTTGAACAATTCATCAAATTTCAAAGTCAATTTTTTAAATCTGTTAAAGTTATGTTAGTATTTTATAATGGGTCAGTTGTTTCACAGATGTGAAATATTAACAGAACTTGAAAATTAACTTTGATAATTGAAGAAATGTTCAAATTTTGTGAAAGAATTCCCCTTAGGGTTAATCTTGACTAGTAAAATCGGATTTCGTGATTTCAAGGGTTCACGCTTTTAGCCGTTATCTGTTCTACAATTATTATAATATCGCGTGATTTTTCAGGTCTGCATTAATACACTTATAAAATCTGTTCTCAATTCATGGATGTGAAGAGATCTTTAAAAAAACCTAATTAAGCAGCGTTAGATTTAACCCATTGGCTACAAACCCCGGCAGCCTACCGGGTTAGAGTAGGTCCGCCAAAAAAAACGGAAACGAGCACGATAGCAACATTTTTTAATACAATTTTAAATGCCGAACACTTTGTAGGTAATAAATTATTCATTTCGTAGAATTTGCAACAATATGTTTCTTACGATTTTTCCCTGATATTTGTGTTCCAAGTTTTGTGTGCAGCCAGCCGCCATTTAATTTCCTTCAAAATTGCGAGTGGTTCTAAGCTTTTGGTAGTGACCCTGCACGTCCCTGATCGCTTTGGGGACTATCATACCAAATTATTTTATTAGTTATTATATATGTACATAAAAAACAAAAAATTTTAATGTTCGATTTATGAATATTATGTTTTTTTTAACTTTATGAATAAAATTGCGAAAAAAAAACTTTCGAAAAAAAAGAAGATTATATTTGTATCCTTATTTATAAGTATATTAATATTTTTAAAATTTTAATTTTCATATTTTTCTTTACCTTAATCCAATGCGTAAGCAAATTTAAAGAAATTAATTCATTTTAATGTATGGTTCAAAAGTTACAATTGATTTAGTATACTAATGCAGGTTGTCAATTTTTTATACAAAATTAATTATGTGGCCAATGGGTTTTAAAAACTAAATCAGCTCTGTTAGACTATTGTGCTAGGACGAAAACATCCAGAACAGGTTCCCACGAAAATATTTCGTTGACAATTAGGGAGCTTTTAAAGTGAGTTAGTTAATAATTAATACAGGATACATCCTCCATCTCCAATTAATACAATTAAAAGCTTCTCGCATAATTCAACGCTTAACAGATCACTGTCAAAAGTTCGGCTACATAGCTTATAATTACTATTGAAAGGCATTCAGCTGAAATTTGTTAAGTCAGGCTTTCAAACAACCCAAGTACAAGAGATATCTATCCGTTGTTCGACGGAAGATTAGCTTTAACGGACGGTCTAATGTGGAATATGCACAGACTTTAGAGTGCAGTTTGAGTTTAAACTTAACCCGAATGGTAAGGGCTAGCGATGAAGGTACGCGAGTTCACGTTAATAGCGGTATTCAGGGAAGTAGCTACCTTTCTAGAATGATCTTTAAATCTGTAACTATCTACTTCAGATACGAAACAACAATGTAAGACGAAAGAAAAGGATTTGAAAGCTTGTAAGTGATAATACTAGGTTAGTTTATTCAACGGATCGTCTCTTTGGTTGAGCAGGGTTCTTGTTTCACTCTACCTTATTCCGAGATATGAGGTGTCAAAGTTTGCAAAGACGATTTTTCGGGATCAATTTAGGTTGAATATTGTGTAAGTATTTTACTTTAACATACTTCAGAGGATAATATTTAAATAGGACTTACCATTACCTTTACACACTTACCATTTTAGAACATGCCTAAAAGTGCAGATAGAACAATATGCAACGAGCTAGGGTGTAATAATTCATTGAAAAACGTTCCAACTATATTTCGCTACTGCCATTTCAAGATAGAGCCACGTTCTAATTAAATATACTTCAATTAAATGTGTTAAAAAAATACATAAGATTTGAATCTCAAAATCAGAAATTGTTAAATAGATTATGAGAATTCGTCTTTGCAAACTTTGACACATCAAAACATGGTAAGGCGAAGTTAAAACCCTATTCAACTAAAGCATAGGTTCTCAATGTGGGTGGTAACGCCTCCTTGTGGGCGTTTGAGACTTTCAGGGGGGCGGTAGAAGACCTAGAGAAAAGTAGGGGGCGTTGAGATGGCATAGTGAGGGCGTGGGCAGGTAAAAAACATGGTCTAAAAAAGACAAAAAAAACGCTTATCTCGTACTCATAATCTTGCGTGTATTATTATTAAGAATTGACACTGTATCCTGTCCCGTAAACGAGCAACTGTTGGATACAAACAAAATGGCGATTTCAAAAAGTTATGTTAGAACCTTGTAAAATAAATGTTTCTACGAAAATACAACAGAATACAACAGTGATTGGTGACCAGATCCGAAAAGCCAGGTACTCCGAAATCTTCTTCCCCATCCCTACCATACATCCTTCCCACTGACTCCGGACACTCGAAAGCAGTTGAAAATATCAATTTTAAAATATATGTGTAATATTTTAGGTGCTTTCAAAGCAAATAACGTACCTGCTGATGATTAAAAAAAAACCCAATCCTGTTTGCTTTTTATTTGAACGAATGTAAATTTATATTCAGGTAAAAAATAATTAAAACAGGAACGATGTATGAATATGTAAATATTTCGACGGTCCTTTGATGTAAACAAAATTGACCTAACACGGCACCCCATAAAATATAAATACGTAACATTATTTTGAGGGTCCAAGAGCAAAAGAAAGATACTTTGGACCCTAAACAAGACATTAAACAGCCGAAAAATGGACATTAAGTGTGGGACAAGCTGATATTAATTTAGCGGGAAGAAACAATAAAGAATAAGGAGATGTAAACAACCTAAACTAAGCCATTAAGAAAGAAACATCACCAACACCGCGTTTGTCAAATAAAGTTAATATTTTTATCATATTTTCTGTACGGTTTATACGAAATATACCCTTTTCTTGGGTTAGGAATAACCTGACAATTTTTTAAATCTGCTAATATTGCATATAGCATTATTGGTTCGTCAGAAGGTACCTTACCATTGTAACAATACAGGTACCAATGCAGAAATAAACTCAGTAATAAACCGACTGCACAGTGCAGGAATTAAATATTACATGAACACCAACGGTACTGAATGTCCATCAGCCTATAAAAACATTGTTATTAAATTTGTATGTCTATCTTGATAGCTTTGAAATGTTTATAAATTTTCAATATGCATCGAAATTTATATGAACGTGTATCCTATATTTTACTCTGTTTGTCGTTTTAAAGTAAAAAAATTTATACTTGGTTACTTATTTAATTGTGTTATCTCTCTAATTCTTGAATAATCAAAAGTACAAAAATAGAATCAGCTAAATGTGTTACACATAAAAAAAATTAAAAATTTAATAATAATTTTCAGAGGTTAAAAAAAATAAGTTAAAGATTCAATATCTTTGTAGTTTACAAGCACGTTTTAAAAACTGATGCTTATCCCAAATCAGACAAAACGAATCATGATATTGCGGTATTATATATAATACTATATTCCTCTATTATACCTTTTCGTATACCTGTCAAAAACATACGATTATCGGCGCCACGAATGTAGTTCGTGTGAAGCAGGTTTACGAAACCATGACAAGGGTTGGACTGTGTGAGTCAGGCCTTACAGCCTTATAAGCAATACTACCTCAAATATAATATAGCACCTATTCTATTATAATTCGTGGCAGGCATCAAATGTCTACCATCTAGTTTCTGCGGGATGGTATTATTAGAGTCGGCACCTACGAGTGGTGAAGTGATTATACTTAAGGGTTATGTTTCTGAAGGTTACGTTTCTGACGGCTTGACTACTGACAAGTATGGTGAAGACTTCATGCCAATGCGAAGCTTTCTAGATTAATCTAGGGGCTCTAGCATGGTGAAATCGATAACTTTACAATGTAGGATCGTTAGAAGTAACTTCCGATGATTTTATATCGATATCTCTAGCACAGTTTCACTGTCGATAGCCGAACCGATATTTTATTTATATTTTTATTTTTTTTATTAGGGAGAAAACACAGATACAGATGTTGATTGACAAAAATTTTCTTAAGACGACAACTAGACAACTCACCTGCATCCAAACTATTCCTGACGAATTGACATTAACAGCAGATAAAAACATGTACAAATATTTTAACATATAAATAGGGAAAAACATGAGAATATTATTTTACAAAAATAAAGATGAGAGAAATGCGCAATATCCCTACAAAAGTTTAAAAACTATATTTGCAGAAAGTGAGATGGTAAGACAACAAGAAAAAAATAATAACAAAATACATAAATAGATAAAAAAAATAATGTCATACAGAATTTAAAAGAAAAAAAGTACTTAAAATCATAAACGAAGTATGTCTAAAAGAAAATAACTTAGAATTATAAACGAAATATCATGTCTAACTTGTTGTACTTTGTAGGAAAACAGCCTTCGATTTTCTACCAAAAGTACAGTATGTATCAAAAAATATGTCGGAATCCTTGAGGTTTTGATTTTGATTAAACGATTCGCACATTCTTCTGATTGGATCCCTGACACCAGCATTTGTACGCGTCCGGCTAGTGTGGAATAAGTCATTAAACCTTGTTACTCTGGGTGGTATTTTGAAGTTTATTAGTTTCAAGGTGGAGAATAAATTAGAAATTGATATACGATGGCAACACTGGCGGATCTGTCCATAAATTCACATTCAGAAACGTCAAACGTCAGTCAAATACGTAAAAATATGAATAATTTGGCTTTAAAAAAAAATGAATAATTTGGCAACACTTTAAATAAAATATGAATAATTTGGCAACACTGGCCGATCTGTCCATAAATTCACATTCAGAAACGTCAAACGTCAGTCAAATACGTAAAAATATTAATAATTTGGCTTTAAAAAAAAATATGAATAATTTGGCAACTCTGGCCGATCTGTCCATAAATTCACATTCAGAAACGTCAAACGTCAGTCAAATACGTAAAAATATTAATAATTTGGCAATGTTGAATAGAAATACAAACCTAAATATGCATTGGCAGTCCGTATTTACTTTTTGAAATTACACGGGAGTTAATAAGTTAATCATTTCTTTAGTCATATTTCAGCCACTTAAGTTTATCAAAATTTGAACGGAATAATTTGGTCGCGTCTTAGTTGAATTGTAAAGTCTATGGATCGCGTATGTGACTTCTTTCAATAGAAAAATCTTCGTTAGTGCAATACGGTCATTAAATAAGCCCGTAATGTTGATTAACGAACTATATAATTCAAATAAATGCATATATTGACAGCTAACCGAAACTTGTCTGACACTATGGAATCCGTGCTAAAATTTGTCAATTGTCGGTTGGAATTCCTCTTACCAATTGTTGACCGTGATCGCAAATATTGCTAACTGACCACAGTGACCATAGATGACGAATTTGGGCAATATCGTATTAATATAGGGTTATATCGATTGACCATGCTAGGTACCATGATCCAATATTCGAATTGCTCTATAACCAGAGAAACGCCGTGTATTTGGTTTTTATTTTGTTTGTTTGTTATTGTGTTTCATATTCCTGTATGGATTGTTCTAAAATTATTAGCAATGTAGGAGGTATTCAGTATTTATCTCATTAGTGTCAGAATGCTTATTCCGCCTAAAAAGTAGAGCCATGGGAGCGTTTTTGAGGTTTTTAACGTGTAACTAACTAGCTACTAAAAAATCAACCCGTACAAAACAAAGATGGTTTACTATAATACATCTATCTTCGGAATCAACCGTACTGCAACTAATGAAAATTCTGAATTTTAAAATCGGCATTTAGTGCTTTAAGTGCTTTAATTTCTTCGAATTTAAGAAAAAAAAATTGTGCATGATTGCCTCCAAAAGTTGATAGAATGCATTGCCATCGACAATGAGTCTGTCTGCCGAGTTTCAGCTCGATCGGATGTCGGGAAGTGGATTTATTTCCACCTCCAAGGTTTCGAGACGATTCAGTTTCAGCTCGATCGGATGTCGGGAAGTGAATTAATTTCCACTTCCAAAATTTTGAGTGGAGTCTGTTTCAGCTCGATCGGATGTCGGGAAGTGGGTTAGTTTCTAATTGCAAGATTTCGAGTCGAGTCAGTTTCAGCTCGATCAGATGTCGGGAAGTGGATTAATTTCCACTTCCAAGATTTCGAGTCAAGTCAATTTCAGCTCGATCGGATGTCGGGAAGTGGATTAATTAAGGCATTTAAACAACGTTTCAATTGTAAATGGTGGTCTTTTACAAAGGCGATACTGAGAGTATCTTCCGCAGACGTACTTAAACTAAATTAAACGCGAATCAAATTAATTGAATAAAATTTATATGCACACGCACAGATGTGAACACGCCACCTCCGGATTGTTCTTCATAAGGAACAAAAATGATTTTAAATGCCAAATGGAGAAGAGATAAATTGAAAATACATAAATAAGTTTAATCAAATATTATATCTCTAGAAAATATTGTTTTAATGATCTTTTTATTTGGACGTCTAAAGACACCAACGAAAAATAAATAATTTTTATATGGTGTTATTTTTCCTTTTCTAACCCTTTCACGCCCCAAGTAAAATAAGTGATTATGGTCGGGTAGTTACTCGAGAGTGAATTTTGGATCACTGCGGGTAGGACCCTAATCAAGCTAACACCATTATTAGTACCCGCCGGTACCTAATTTCCAAAAGGCGCTGACATTGATAGAAATAAGTTAACCAGAGGCCTGGGAAGGTAATTCGTTTAGTTTTTCGGCATCGAATGGGTTAATATCGACGGAGGAATAAGGGTTCGCTGATTTTGACACAGAATTTAATAATAATTTTCCATACAAAATTAACGATTCTTATTGTTATTAATGTAGGTGGAGTACCCGGAGTTCCGGAGCTTAATTCTGTTTTAAGGGGTAGTGAACGGGGACAGGGTGGTTTTCCTCTTGTTTTAAAAGTCAAGTGTGCAAAATGTCATCAATCTCGTAATAAAGCGTTAGATTTGTATTAAAATTATATTCAAGCACTCTTCTTTATACACGGTGTCCGGTGACTTGTATTAGCACAATGGTAAAAGTGGTGAATCAACATTAAATTTGAGTCGATTTTGTAGTATAATTTTGAATGATATGAGTTTTGGTTTTCGAGTAAATTGAGTCCAAATTTTTAGGTCAAATTTGAAATAACCTGTCGTTAGGGATCAATGTAAGCTGTTAAATGTCTTTAGCATTGCGTCGAAGCCTGGACCTGTCAACTAAAGTTTTTTAGTTCATATCAAAAAAAATAATTTGTGGGTTCCCTATTTGATGTATATTCACCGAGTTCCCGCTTGTACTAGGAGTTTCTGGACACCGTGTATAAATACTCGTAGATAGGTTAAAAAAATTTGACTAATATGATAAGTACCCAAGCTCGTTCATGTTCGACCGTTTTGCTCGATCGAACATTTTGACTTGATTGTCGCTGTATCCACACGCTCGAGCGGCGCGCGACGCGTGTCATTCAGCTCGGTACGAGACGCCGCTTAGTCGGCTCGGATATCTATGGTCATAGGCGAGTGGTTAATTTATGTTAAAATTTCAAATCTGGACTTCATATTCTTGTAAGCACTCTTTTTCACAACACAAAATTTAAAAAAAAATTGTGTGCTGAACATGAACGGGCGTGGGTACGTAGCATTACGCTGTAATGATTGGTTCAATTGCAGTGTTTAGTCTACCTTCAATTGTAAAAACAACATAAGAGTTGTAAATGTTATTTACTGTCGCATCATACAGACAATAAGAGAACACCAATATTTTTTCTAGTTTTAGATTTCTTTCTTTGTACGTCGGAATTAAATCTAAGAAAAACCAATATTGAATTAAAAGAATACGCTTGTGGTGAAGGTAGAGGCAACGTTGATTTCTATTTTTCAAACCGATCGATAAGGGAGACATTTCAATTAGTCGATGGCGGCAAATTGGATTTCAAAAACATAATAAAATAGAAATAAAACCCAAGTTCTCCGCTGTCGGTCTCTTTCACCTATCAAAACTTGAGAGGGACTAACCAGACAAAACCGGAAATATGTCATTTTAAAATAAAATTTTAGACGGATTGAATCTTTCCAGAAAAAAATTATAAATTGATTTCGAAAGACTGTTCTTTTATCTAGTGAAACTATTTTGTAAATTTTGAGAAAATATGTTTTAAGGTTTTCACGGCCAAAAAGTATTTTTGTTATTGTTTTTGGGGTGTTATGCCGTGTTTCGCTATCTCCTTCTTTAGCCAACGTTTCGGACAGCGTTACAGTGTCCATCACTCATCTGCCCTGATGATGGACACTGTAACGCTGTCCGAAACGTTGGCTAAAGAAGGAGATAGCGAAACACGGCATAACACCCCAAAAACAATAACAAAAATTTGAGAAAATATGTTTATTTTTAGTAAAGGTTTTACAGTAGGTCGTTGGCATATTTGTTAAATTTTCAAACAAAATTTTGTATTATACAACAAACATGTCAAATCATATAATCATGCAGTAAAATAATTCAATAAATTATTTGGGATGGTTGGTTACTTTTCAGAATTTTAATTTGAGTTCAAATAATATCATAAAAAAAGATCCGCGCCCCTGTTTTGTGACGAAAATACTCCAGTTTGTCTATTTATTTACGGTCTTACAAACTAATATATTTACAAAAAAAATTACATTCTTATTCTGATTAGACATTATTTAAAAATTATAAATACTTATGATCAAAAACTAATTACAAAAAGTAGATAATTTTAATTGTTTTATCATCACGAGTTAGAGCATTTTTGAATGTGGGTATTGAGTTATTATGTTAAAATGCTGGTATGAATAATAATTAATATTTCTCATCGGAACCACCCTGTACCGTTGCAAGGGTACGAACGCAAGATCATCGTTCGACGAAATTCAAGTTCTCGGCCGCTGGTTAATGGCCCTTAAGCAATCCCGCAAAAATTTAAAAACATAATAAAAAATTATCAATTATTTCACAATTATTTACTAATTTAAATGGATGCCACTTATTTTGAAAAATAATTACAGTACCTTTACTTTTGTTTTAATTCCAAATCAGCACTTTTTTTATACTAACTTGAAAAGTCACAGATAGTCCGAATTCTCGACAATCAGTTCCAATTTTGATTATGGCAATTAAAATCATTTTCTGTAAAACATATTATATTATAAGAAGGTACTTTTTGGTATCAAAATTTTTTTAAATAAACACTTTCAATTTGGAAAATGACGCACAAATCCGAGCTCTAAAGATCTTTAAACCAGAGAGCTAGACACAACCAGAGTTTTTTTATAAAAATAAATTTAAAGAAAAAAAATTATCTACGAGAAAAAAGGAAGAGATTAAAGAATTCCAAGTGAACGAGATGAGTGGCACTGATCTCAAATAAAAGTGCGTGAATTTAGTTAAGATGAAGCCATGCGAAATAATTCAAAATCATACATCATGTGTTTTTTTGGTTTGAAAATTTGATCGCTTAGGAATATTAAAGATGCTTCAATTAAATACTGCGATCGCAACACTTCTTGGCCTTGGAAATAATCGAATAATTTTTTAATAAGTCCTTTTGAAAGTCTGAAAAAAATAAAGCATCAGGCCCTTTAAAAATACTTTCAAATGCCAAAATCTCCTACTAATGATTCCCTTTTCGGATAAAGTTTCATAATTTAATGTGGCAAATTAAATTCTTTACAAAATAATCCGAAAACATTTCAATATGTGTGCCTGAATTTCACAAAATAAAATAAAACATGAATTTTGGTCATATTTTTTCAGTGAATTAAAAGAGGTGTTACCCAATTGCGAATTTAATCCTTATGCCATCTGCAGAAGGGCCGATAGCGCGTCGTTTAGTCACACTCAGTCGCCTCCCAGATTCTGGGGTGTATGGTCGTCTCTAGACTCCACGTCGCTTGGTTCCGTGCAATCGATTTTAAATTTCCTTGTTATTATAATAAACAATGCGTAAAAAATAAATTAACGTTTTTTACAGGCCTTTTTGAAGTCAACCGATGAAAAACAACTCATAAATACCTTCTCCGACCTTTCCAAAAACTTTTTATCAAGTATTTTTTAATCCGTCTCAAAAAAAGGCGTGGATTCCGCTTTTTAAATTTCTCCAAGACTAGTGGATCACCTCAATTTGTTAGTAAACATAGTGATGATTTGTAAAAAACTACGTGAACGACTTTTTCACCTTTTATCACACGAGCGAAAATTGGGCTCAGTTCCATTTGTGACTCGTTTTACAATCAGGCAGTTATTAAGGCTTTGATTCGGTTTGATATGTATATCTCAGAAAAAATCTATGAAAAATAAACGCGGAAATAATTCAGAATTGACAGATTTCGCGCTAAAAAGCGTCGCCATGGTGACGGGGTTGTCTTTTCAATTCGATTTGCGGCGAGTAATCCAGATAGGAATCCGAACCTAATCTTGGGTCTTCCCCGGAATCCAAAAACAAGAGGAGGGTTTAGGGTTTAACCAGGGAACAGTGGTTCTGGGTAGGAAATACCCGGCCAACCTTCGAAGCGTGACGTGTTTACTTAGTCCAGTACCTCTTTCAGTTACTTTTTGTTTAGTTTCAGTACGGATAAATCGGAGCTTAATAAAATTAATAATAATATTATTTTTACAGTTTTATACAAATAAACGACATAATTTCTCCAATAATTAATTTGCTAAATAATTAAATTTTACGCTTTACGTTGCCTACCTTACCAGGTAGGTGATAAAAATGTACAATATATATTTTAGTACAATTTTATTGACACATCGTAAGTTTATCTAGCTCTAAATTAAAATATTATTAAAGAAGAGGTTAATACTAATAAATCTGGACGAAATGTGAAACAGAACAAGAAAAAGAAAAATAAAAAGTAATGGTCACAACCCGGCTTCGAATCCAGGATCTCTTGTCTTACCGGGACATAGCGCCTTAACCAGCACGGCCATTGGTACATATATTTCTTCTGTCATTTTTGTCGATCTCATATTTCAAATTCAGAAATAGCAGCTATCATATTGAAGGATTACAAACATCTTTAACGAATTTATTTTATTAAGTACTAGCTTTTACCCGCGGCTTTGCTCGCATGGTTATAGGGGGAAATTACTGTAGCGCTTGCACTTATCAATTATCCTCTTTCCCCTCCTTGCGACCCCGCAGAAAACTTTTTTTTTAATTTGACCTAAAAATTTCAACTTTGGCACTCGATTTACTCAAAAAAGAAAAGCTCGAATGAAAAAAAAAATATACAACAAAAACAACTCTAAATGTGATGTTTATTCATGAGTTGCCCTACCTACCACAAGTTTCCGGGCACCATGTATAGATTTAAAGCAAACATACACCTCATGGATCTAATTTTTCATAAGGTAAAGGGTGTACCTAGTACTTTTGAATAAACAAAAATAAAAATTATTTAAAAGCATCTTACATAATTTCAGACGCAATTTTCGCTAATAAAAATACGAAATTGTTTTATTGTCTGGTCGTTGTGTTTGAAATAATAATGTATTCACTTTCCCTCCCGCATGATTATCCTGTACCAACACTTATGACATAATTTCCACAACACATTACTCCAAACCCCAACTAATCTCAGACCTTTCCCTAAACCCTCTGTTTCATCCCCTAAGCTCATGTTTGCCTCCAATAATCCTTCTGTCAAAACAATTGTTTTGCTTTTGTGTAGAACACTTTATAAATAGGACACATTCAAATGTGTCCTATTTATAAAAATTTTATTAAATTTACTGTGTCTACTCTACTCCAAAATAATTTATCTTAGTAATAAAACCGAAAATCTGTTTTCGTTCTTCTTGTGCCTAATATAATTTCTTGAGCAGAGAAGCTCGGGCGCAATAAAATTAAATCGATAATATTACATATGGCGATAATTTCATAATTGTTTTCGGGAGGAACTTTTCATTTTTCTTTCTTCTTCTTGGTCTTTAGAAGGTTGAGACAAAATGGAGACAACACGTTTATGAATTTTTTTAAATATAATTCTAGAGATTTTATTTTTGTTTTGATATCTGTACCAGGCCACGATCGCTGGGAAGATAAATAATATAAAATGGGTTGAATATAAAACCTCCAATCAGATATCTGATAGATGATGGCGGGTGATAAACATTTATTCAATTTGTCCCAATCTCTAGGAGAGATTTCTTAAATTATCTTGCTATCGCCATATACATGGTGTATGGAAATTCCGCACGGAACAAGCGGGAACCTGATGAATCTTCATCTATTAGTTAACATTTTTTTTATATGAACTTTTGTTTACGACTAGATTAAGCTCGTCGTCGGAAAAAAAAATCGAAATGCTCAGGGCGAAAAAACCTTTTTTGAAGATTATCTATATCTCTACATAATAAAGATTCATTGTAGTACGAGTTTCTGAACACGTGTGTATTATTGGCTCTTGGTGTGAAGCGAAAAATTCTAACAAAATATGACTTTCATCAACAATCAAGTGATTTTTTTGGATATACAGACAGAACGTCGAGTTGACTCTGAGCTCTAAACCTAGTGTTATTATTGTTATTCGCACGGAGATTATCAATTTTAAAGCCTCCGCGGTCGAGGGGTTAGTCTCTTGGTTACGAATCCGAAGGTCACGCGTGCAATCCAGTAAATTTTATTTGATTAAAATGTGTTTTTTCACAATAAATTCAGTAAAATGAATTTAAAGTATTATTTGCGGCACGTTCCAGAGTGGAAGATACTCCCAGTATCGCCTTGGTGAAAAAAAAATTCCCGTTCCTAACAAAGACGAGAATATCGCCCATTTGAAGAATTAATAGTTTGAGGAACTGTATGGTGAAAGTGATTGCCATTGATGAAAATTAATAGCTCAATATGCACTAACAACCGAAAAGGCTTATTTTGCCTTACCAATAAGTTCAACTTCTGAAGATATTATAATATCTGTTTCTTATTGACCACCTTGAAACGTTCATTACGATCATTAATGCCTGGTTAACACGATTCGATTTTAGTTGGTCAAAACGATTCATTTAACAGTAAACATTGAACCAGAAGTTAAAGAGCTAATTCAAACCCACTGCAGATATATTCATCGCAAGAAATGGAACTAAATACCTACGTTAAAGCCAGTCGTTCGCACGTGTCAATCCAACGTCAATTCAAACAATGACTCACACTTGAACCCACTAGAGTAGACCGCTGATCAACTTTATTCAATTCAACTAAAAGTGGATCAACTTGTTGAAAGAGCGTTCCCATTTATCAATTTGTTTCAACTGTCACCCAACAGACAGCAGCTGATCAACGAAATTCGAATCGTACGAATCCGGCTTATGGTAAAACCAATCAATTTAAGGGGGTATTCTTGTCTAGAAGCATTAATTGTAGGTGTTTTTTCAGGTGCAATTTAAAAAAAACAATAAAAATTTTTTAGCTGCTATTTTACCAAATATTTATTAAACATTAAAGAATACATAAAAAAAAATTAAACGACAAAATAAAAACATTAAAAAATTACAGGTTGTAGAAGTGGGGGGTCTCAAAAATATGGCGCGCCCTGGTTGACACGATTGCAACCCTCCTAGTTATCCGAAAAAAAAAAAAAACAAATTAATTTTTCATCCAAACAAATGCTGCTAGTGCGTGAACCTCGGAGAATTCATAAAAATATTTTTTTACAAAATGGCGGCTGTCTGAAATGAAAAGACATTTTTTTAACAGTTTTTTTTACTTTTCCGAATTTTTTTAGAATAGTAAAAATTTAAATTTTGTTATAGTTCTGGTTCATGCGATTAAGTAATGTATAAAGAAGGCTCACACCAAATTTCAAGTAAATTGGTTTGGTAGAACTTGAGATATCGTGTCAACCGTCTCGAAAAAAGCAGTTTTGAGAAAATGCATTTAAAATTTTGTTCTATTTAGATTCTGGTCAGATTTCGTCTAAACCGCTACCTTAAAATGGTAATAAGTTTTAAAATAATGCGAATTTTGAAAAATCCTTTTAAGGAGATATTTGTGAATATTTAAACTTTGGAAAATGAAGAAAAGAAACATTGTTTTTTTTTCTAAACTAGAATACTACTGCCTTAAATCTTTTTCTAGTATTGTCAAAATATATTTACACCTACACCGAAAAACCTTATTGCATATTGAACAAATTGAATCGATTTTCTTCAATCTACTCCAAACAAACCCATAAATTTAACGCAATCGATTTAGCATTCAGATTATACGCGCGGTTTCTTGACCGATCTCCGAATACGGCGATTTGAATTAATATAATTAGAAAATTATTTATATTTGATATTGATCGCTAATTAAAAAGTATAAAACAAAAACAGGATTTAAAAAAACTTTTAATGTCTGATTTAAAACGTGCCATTTAAAAAATTCCGTATGCAAAAATATGTAAACGCGAATTTATTATCTTATTAGCATTTAGGACGTTTATTTATTCAGAGATGTCGTGTGCTTCATTTGCGAACTCTTTTTATAAGATACCCGTGAAATGTCTTAATTAAGAAGAGGTTTTGAGAAAATTACCTTCGCAGAAATAATAATAAACAAGACTCCCCTTAAAGCCTTACTTCTTTTTTAAATGTGCGAATAAAGCTGCTATCGAGATCTCTCAGGACATTTTCAGGTGGGTGACAAGTAGACTGACCACTACCCACTCCTTGCCTTTATCGAAGGCGATTTTTAATTACTGCTGACGATGGCATGATTTTAGGTTTTCAAGGCCAAAATTATTTTGGTTATTTATTTTTCGTAACGGTTACCCAGCAAGGCAGGAAAGCCAAATCTGCACCAAACGAAGACAGAATTGATGAAGAATCAAAAGGCTGTGCTTTCCTGCTTTATGTTCACAACGTGACTGACAAAATTGCCAGGCTTTTGAGGAATGAAAGCATCTAGGCTGTCTTCGGGACCACAACTAAAATACAAAATCTACTGAGGTCTGCAAAGACTAAGTTTCCCCTGGAAACAGATGGAGCATATAAACTCAATTGTCCCATCCTCAATTGTGTTGACGATCTCCAAAAAGATATCAGAACACTTTCGAGCATGCAAACTCAGCCACCCTGACAAATTGGCAATCGCCGAGCATTTAATTTATTTATTTATTAGTTTTATTTTAGTAAATTGTACATTTATTTAAGTTTACAATTTCATAATTAATTATATCGTATCATATTTCAAACTATATTTTTTCTTGTTTTATGTATCTCCTACAATACATTTTGAACTTTCCAATTGGTGCGGCCTTTAAAGTTTCTGGTAGAGTGTTGTATAACTTCATCCCTTTGTATAGTAAAGTAAATTGAAACCGACCATTAATTTGGATTTGTTCCTGAAGTCCTTGGAAGATCCAAAACTTATAGCGAAATTCATAAAAATCGCAATAACATTAATAAAGACGACGGAGCTAAACTCAATAGTTCTTGGTATCTGGTAATTGACGACTACATCAAAGCTAAACGCAGAAAACGTTGTTGAATTATTCTCTAACACCAGCTCGTAGAGAAGTGGAGCTGGCAGCACGGTACCGCTTCTACATAGATACACACTTTCACCAATACCATTTATACATCTGCCCTAATGATGGACAATGTAATGCTGTCCGAAACTTTGGCTAAAGAAGGAGGTAGCGCAACACGTTATAACGCCATAAATAAATAACGAAAAAAAAACTATTGGCGAAATTTAGGGATCGGCATTTTAAGCTTTCAAAATTGTAGGTAGGTAGCAAACTTAATAACTATTTTTCTTTTACAATAATATACTTACGTAGGTAATTCGCATTCGATTAAATTGAGTT
This sequence comes from Glyphotaelius pellucidus, assembly GCA_936435175.1. Taxonomy (NCBI): domain Eukaryota; kingdom Metazoa; phylum Arthropoda; class Insecta; order Trichoptera; family Limnephilidae; genus Glyphotaelius; species Glyphotaelius pellucidus. The sequence continues at coordinate 6,948,548 of OW386554.1, read as the reverse complement.
TTTTCAGATCAAGAATTGAAAGCAGCTACAAATCTTTTTACTACAAAATTCAATTATACTGTCGACCGGAATCGACAGCATTCTTTCTTTATCACGATAAAAGTTACTTTCGACTTTAAAACGTCGCGCGTCTGCCGCGTCGAATTCAATGGATGAAAGCAGTATGTACTTCACAAAATGAAAAAATGTTGCAAGTAATTTTAAGAACTTTTACGAGTAGGTATGCAAAAAAAATGTGATATAGAAAATTAATCATAAAATTTCCTTACGAGTTAATGGACGAATCAAATAAATGCAGTACGTGCACCGGTATAGGATATATGCAGTAAGTGCACCGGTATAGGGTATATGCAGAATGTTCACCAGTACAGGGTATATTCAGTATGTGCACCGGTATAGGGTATACGCAGTGTGTGCACCGGTATGGAGTATATGCAGCATGTGCACCGGTTTGGGGTATACGCAGTATGTGAACCGGTATAGGATATATGCAGTATGTGCACCGGTATAGCGTATACGCAGTATGTGCACTGGTATAGGGTATATGCAGTATGTGCACCGGCATACGCAGTATGTGCACCGATATAGGGTATATGTATAGGGTGTATGCAGTATGTGCACTGGTACAGGGTATATGCAGTATGTTCACCAGTACAGGGTATATGCAGTATGTGCACCGGTATAGAGTATACGCAGTATGTGCACCGATATAGGGTATACGCAGTACGTGCACTGGTATAGGGTGTATGCAGTATGTGCACCGGTATAGGGTATATGCAGTATGTTCACCAGTACAGGGTATATGCAGTATGTGCACCGGTATAGGATATATGCGGTGTAAGCACCGGTATAGGATATACCCAGTAAGTGCTAGATCCTCCACAAATGTACTTGTACAGGCTGGAATTAGCGAGTGATGCTAAGGGTTAACGACACGCTTAATAAACGTGAGAATAAAAACATATATTGTATTTGATAATCACCTCTCAAAACACCCTCAAAGAGTAATTTTAACAGCTATTTCATTAAATGACATGAGCAATTAAAAAAAAAAACAAACAAAATAGGCAGTGTTCATCACACTACTTGACAAAAAAACTTGTTCACTTTATCGTAACTAAACAAACATACCGTCACCTCCGTCATTCGCCTAACGCTAATGAGCCATATTTCACCCAAAGTAAAGTTGCTTGGATAGCGGCTACCTGTTTTGTGAGAAAGCCACCAAACTAAACTGCTCGCTCCCTTGGAACAACGAGGTTCTATCTACCGTTCGTATGAAACTGAGTTATTGAAGTTCAAAGTTTGAATCTCGAATAGAATATTAACACTTGAACTTATTCATATGAATACAGCACAAGAGTCCCAACCGCCTGGAACCAGTGAGACTAGTGCATCCCCAATTGGGTTATGTTAAGAGGCTGAAGGTAAGTGAAGAGGAGAAGGAAACGTGGAAGAAAATGTGGCTAAAGCCATTTCAAGCATTCTATTTTCGTTTCGATGCTAAATGGTGGTCTTAAACTAGGGTGGTACTGAAAATATCTTCCAATCTGGAAAGTGACAAAAGAATAACTTAAATTATTTTTAATAGGAACATGAAAAAACATGAAAAACTAGTAAGAAAACGTTTTTTAAATAAATTGTTTTCTTTTTCGCTAAATGCTATTTTTGACATACATTTCTAAAACCCGAAGAAAATGCATTTACTGTACATTATGCAAATACATTTTCACATGAACGTAATTTTTCAATTACTTTCTTAGTTTCCCGCAATTGTTCGATGGAACCTTGTTTCCCCAAGCGAATCCCAAGTTGCTCCAAAAATATTTCATTTACGGCAGATGGAATTTTTTTTTTTACATGAGCTCCACACAGGAGGCCCTGAGGAAAATTATTTCCCTCAGGGCCTATGTCATCTTTGGGGATGCTGTGTGGAGGGTTTTTTTTTTTCAAGGAAAGGAAGGGGAGGAGAGTTCTGGGAAGGAAAAGGGTTTAGGGGTGGGTAGGAATCTAGGGTTCAGTGTGTCTTGGTCATCCGCCTCCAATACCTAGACAAACCTAATCCCATGAACCCGGGCACCCCTGCTAAATCACCAAACGTAGCGAACCACTTGGGGTGACCTATGGCAGAGGTGTTTGTTATCCAATAAAGGTTCCCGGGGCGGCGGTACCCATTCCCGCCTCCCAAATTGAACTAAATTCTTTTTAAAATTTGCGAATGGAATCTTGTTCTTCCAAAGCTAAAAACAAAGTATTTTTACATAAAATTTTGTTGCATAATTATCAACGAACTTTATAGAAATTTGAAATATTTTAGGAATTAAAAAAAAAATCTGAGAAACTTGGTGCAATTTCTTGCAAATTCAATTTTAACCGAAATTCCGATAGAACATTGTAGTAATAAGGAAATGTACTCATGGCTTGGGTTCGTATCCCACGGAACACAAATGGCATTCTTCCGATTGTAATGCTATTTGATTGCCACAATCCCTCACGATGATATCCGACATAAATGATGAGACAGTTTTTTTTTATTAATTCGGCTCTCTGCGGGCTCTTTGAAGATGTTCGTGAATTCTTGCAGTTTTTTTAAACAATAGGAGCATGAGATCAAAAATGATTGAAATTCCAATTCAGGAAAGACTTTTTATAGAGATTTTTACCTCGTTGCGATGGGTAAGCAAAGGTTATGAATCACATCACTCAGATTTAAACAACGTCATGGTTTAAAATATGAAGCAATCAAACGAACCGGCTTATTTAATTTTTTAATTTTGTACTTAAGCAAAGTTTAGTGATACCTTAAAAATCTCCGATAACAATAAGACTATAATGTCATCATGTCACATGGTCTCCACCTTTTACGTCTTTTATAATGATACTGGTAGACATGTAGTTAGTTTCACATCTTATTTGTAGCCGTGATCAAAATCTATTTGAATGTCAATCTTATTTTATAACTCGATAAATGCTCGTACCTTTTAAGTCTTTTTTCCTAAATTTTGATCAAAGTAATAATGATTGAAAAAATAATTCCACGAATCTGAACCTTTTGACAGCCCACGATATTACTGGGTTTAATTTGAAATTTTACATATTATTCAATTTGGGAGGCGGGTATAGTTTCCTTCGCCCCGGGTACGATTTAGTGGATAACGAACACCTCTGCCAGTGGTTCGCTACGTTTGGTGACATAATAAGGGTGCCTGGGTTCATGGGGTGAGGTTTGTCCGGGTATTAGCGAGCAGGCTCGGGAGAGACTGCTTGAGGGAGACCTTTTGAACTCTCGAGCAGAACATCGCCTTGTACCTCAGTGGGAGGGATGGATTCATACGTCCGTCACTCCTGGACACACTGACACTCTTCTTATTCTGATTCTTACACACCCCTTGTACCCTTTTTTCCCAAAACTTCCTCTCCTTCTTTTTTTAAAAAGACACTTCACAGCATCCCCAAAGATAATATTGACCCGGTAGGAAATTGTTTTCCTCTTTGCCTTCTGTACAGAGCTAATGTAAAAAAGTGGCATGTTATATTCTAGTGAGAAGTATAATTTTAAAATCAAATTTAAATTGTAGATTCACTAGTTTCCCGTTTGTACTACGAGTTTCCGGATACCGTATATACAATTTATCTGTGTATAATTTATAATAATAACGGGCACAGTTATTTTATAGTTTTTTTTAACAATTGGCATAATTATAAATATGTTTAGACGGTTAACCGGACAACTCAAAATCATGTAACTTCAACACCCCCTTTGAAAAGTCTTTAAAAGTCATGAAAAAATGGTTTAATAGGGTGTAAGGTTATGGCCTATTTAAAAAAAAAAATCTAAATTTTAATTTTTTCAAAGAAGTGTTGAAATGCCACATTTTTTTGAGTTGTCCTGGAACCGTTTAGACAATGATAGTTTATTTTTAAGAGCAATAGAAATTCTATTCTATTCCTTCAACGAGAGCTTTTTAAAATGTCACCAACATAAATTCATGCAGGCCTTTTGAGTATTATCATTTCAATAATATGAATTGTTCAATGCGCATACATACATACACACATACATACTCACACACACACACACTCACACACCTACCCACTACACACATCACCCGGTAATTACTTAATATACATAGACACTACAAAGAAACATGTCAAAGGTACCCATCACGGAATATACTTAATAATTGTAAATTGTTTTCACTATTGTAACCAATGTACTGTTTGTTTCTGTTATTATATTACATTTAATATATTATATTGTCGTATATTTTTCTATCAATATATTTACCAGAGTCCATAAAGTAAGAAGGAACCAGCCTTCCATTTATGGTTAAGACTTCAGTTAATTATAATTATATTATCTTTATTAAGATCTAGTTCCCTCTAAATCTAGAATCTTAACCTAATGAGTAGATCAAATGGCGTGATATTACGTAATAAATATTACCCGAACATTGTAAAAGCAAACCTCTAAAATTAAGCTGTCACATCGGAAGAAAATACTTCTAACTAATGGCTTCATTTATCACGTGCAAATAATTAATTAAGCGAATTTATTAGGTATTAAAATTTAATAATCGTTGAAAAAATTATTTAAGTTTTTGACGCAATCTGAGCTCGGTTTTCTGACGGGCGAATAATTGTGGGAAATGCGGTGATAATTAAATGATTCTATTCAGTTTGTGCTACCTGGGTCGCGATTAGTTGCCCCGTGTAACCTGTTGGAAACAGTGGGAGACAGTAATTAAACATGGCGGTGAACTCTGTAATTATAACTTATTCTTATGAATAAGGTAAGGTTAGCATTGTTTATAATAGTACCCCAAGCAGTAGTTCTTTTCTTTCATCAGCGAATTAATAATAACTCAATGATCTCAAGTGACCTCCCAGGTAAGTGTAGTCCTACATATTTTCTGTCTGTACAGAATATGGGGGCTCCATCGAAGGCAATGTTAAACAGGGCGTGCTGTACAGGGTCCGCATATATTTTAATATTACACAACTGCTAACCCTGTACAAACCGCAAGTGCGCCCGATGGTTGAATTTGGCAGCCACCTCTTTTTGGGAGCCCCAAAATAGCTAAAAAAAACTCTCGACTCTGTGCAGAAACGGGCATTCCGTTTGATAGATTCTCCTAATTTGACAAACGGATTGCAATCTTTGGAGCACAGGCGTCCAGTGGGAATGATGTCCTTGTTCTACCGGTATTATAATGAAAGATTCTCCGAAGAACTAGCGAAGAACCCTCGGCACCGGTGTGTAGTCGGGAAACACGCCAAATACGCGCCGAAAATATGTGACCTCCTACAACTGTCTCTCCATGTTCACTCCTTCCCACACAGCATCTTCAAAGATGACGTAGGCCCTGAGGGAAATTATTTTCCTCAGGGCCTCCTGTGTGGAGTTAATGTTAAAAAAATGAGTTGACAGCTTCCCCAATCGTTAGGCTAAAGGTAGTGGGGAGGAGAAGAGGATGGGGTAGATAAAGGTGGGGAATTACCTGGCCATTCAGACCTGGTCACCAAACACGGTTAAAGCCATTTTAAGCTACGTTTTAATTCTTTCACCAGGGCATTATTGAAAGGATTCCCTGTACTGGAACGGGCAGCAAATATACTATATATTACTTTTAATTGATTTATTGTGAAATAGCCCGGTGTTTGGACCCGCGACCTTCGAATAGCTAGTCGAGAGCCTTAACCCTCGACCAGTTTAAGGTAATAAATTACACAACAATTTAATATTATATTACGTTACACGTCATTTTTATATTACTTGTCAAAAACATTCGGACTAGTTACCGCCTTTTGTGGGTGGAATTCGTTAGTATGACATTATTTGGACCCGGGTATTGAGGACCTCCAATATAACTTGCAATTAATAATGTTGTAGGTGTTATGATATTTTTGAATACGAATCGAACGATACGAATGAAAAATGATTGGATTTGCTTTTATATGGTAAATTTATTGATTTGCTCGAAAGCAATCAACGCTAACGTTGTTTGAATTATAAAATATTGTCACATTGATGTAAAATAAATGCAAATAAGTTTTTAATTGAAATAAAGTAATGATTTTACAATATTTTAAAATTAGCATGATCTCTCCAGCAGAGTTGGTACAAATCTATTTTTTAAAAGAAAATTTTTCCTTCTGTCTTAAATTTTAGGTCAACTATTTAAGAGCCAGTAGGTTCACAGAAGGTTTGTGCAAGTTCTATTCAAGTTTTATTATCGTATCATTTATTTAAAACAATGATGATGTACCTAATAATAGAACTTGAATCGTTTTACAGATCTTGAAAATTAACTTTGAAATTTGATGATTTGTTCAAATTCTGTGAAACAACTGGCCCTAAGTATATTAAACTCTCATCGTTATTTCAATCGTGAGCCCTGGAGCTTAGAAATATCAATTTAATAGTTAAAAAAAAAAACATTTTAAAACAAGTTTTTTTTTACCATAATACATCTATTTTCGATTTCCGGACCCTCTCTTGAGCCAGTGAGTAACCAATTTCAGAGAAATGCGTGTGAGTGCCACTAAAGGTTGTGAGAATGCATTGTCATCGGCAATGAGTCTATCTGCCGAGTATCAGATCGATCGGATGATGGGGAGTTTTTTATTTTCAATTAATTCATTCAAGAAAACAAAATCAAAATTTAAATAGGCGTAGAAGAATAATAAGAGAAGATTTTTAATGTCTATTATGGGAGAAACTGGTTGGCAACCTAGTTAATTTGAAAGAGTAAGGTTCAAGGTTAGAATGTAACGGAAAAAATAGCATATCTAGCTCAAACCTGGGCGGCTTCTATGGGATGATGTCATTCTTCACAGAACAGTAGTTTAGAAGAGATATTTGTTGAAACGTCCCAACTGATGATAGGTACTTACCTGCAAAGAAAGATAAGCTAATATTAGCAACATTATAGTGCAGGCGCTAGAGGTAGTTGAGTATGCAAAATGTGAGGACCGAATTCCACCAATGGATTTGAGTTAAGAAAAGGTCAAAAATTAATAATGTGGATCTTGCTGGTCAATTTTTTGGTCCATTTTTTTTTACCCCCTCTTCTCTTATTTGTGAAGGGAATGTATTGAGTACATGATATTAATTCATTTTAATGATTATTTAATTTTTAATTTATAGTTTTTACTAATGGTAAAAGTGAGGATGGATTCTTGAATGAAAAAGAAAACGAAAATAAAAGTAATAAAATCATATTTTTTAATTAAACAAAAGATGTATATAAAAACAGCTAAATTAAACAGAAATATACGTAAAGTGGGCAAACAATTACTTATTTTTATTTAGACATTAGTTATTGATACATTTACAAAGAGAAATACAAAACAATTCCGATTTTTTCCAACTGCAAGACATTGTACGACAATTTGCAGTACATTTACAAGGTTGAATTAAGGGGTTATTCTAGTCTAGAAGCATGAATTGTAGGTGTTTTTTCAGGTGCAATAAAAAAAGACCAATAATGTTTTTGTAGCCATTATTTTACCAAATATTTATTAAACATTAAAGAATACATAAAAAAAATCAAACGAAAAAATTTAGAAGTTACAGGGTGTTGAAATGGGGGGTTGTTTCATAATCGTGTGTCTCACAGTCATGTAAAAAACCCTTCAGGGCGTAGAAAATTAATAAATAAAATAAACACCGTTAAAGTTAACCAATTTCAAAAAGTAAAAGTCTAACTGACCGATCGATAAGTGTGTTAGTACTTTTATGATCATCCCTTGGCAGATGCAACAATATAATAATTTTATATCAAGGTATCAAATTAAGGCCCCTTTTTGGAACTTTTTATACCCGCTCTGTCAAGCAGATAAACCGCATATAACGGGGTGAATTTATTGAAATTTAATGGCGGAATATCGGCAGCGAAACGAACTGTTTGATACCGCAGCATAATTTACTGCAATCACATTATAATCTTTGAGTTTTACCATTGCAGCACAGAATTTCATGGCAAGGGGTGAATAATTTCGAATGTTTTATGATTTTTTTTTTATATTCCAGTCAGGAAAGTTATTTGATCTGATTCGATTTCACTTTATATATTGGTTTTATTAATATTATGGTAACCGCACACGCCTAAGCGGTGTTGAATAGAGAACTCAAGTCCAATTTTTTTAATTTTTTTTTTATGAATAATGACCTTCTAACTTAAATAACTGCATATTTATTTTTATTTTTATAGTTAGTTTTAAAAGTTAAAATAAATTTCAAAGTTTTAAATTTTCAAGATCCCCCGAAAACCACCGAATCTAGTGTGACGTCATCATGATCAACCGAAGTATGAATTTTGTATGGAACTGGAATCAGCTGTTCGACTCCCGCCATTTTGAATTTCAGCATTGGAGCGTTTTACTGGGCATTATGGTTGTTTTTTGTACAGTTAGAGTTTTTGAATATTTTAAATAATATAGATAAACTAATAGAGATACTTTATTTATGATACTGAATTATTTAGGCCTAAATAATGTTTCAATTAAAACAAAAACTATTATATGTCCAAATCTCTTTATAGATGTTTATACCAATAACACGGAATGTCGAACGGCTTGCGTCTTACATTTCTATACAACTTTGACCCAGGTGACGCGGCGTGGTGACGTCACGCCGCCAAAATCCAGCAATACCAACTTGACAGGGTGTTTTAATGACACGTTTTAAAATGACTTTTTAATTTTTTTTTTAAAACTCTACGTTTAATATTATTTAATAAAACTTATATGTTCAGAATCAGCGTTTATTGGTCTATATGAAGATATTTTTTTAAAGCCATAATATTTTTCACTGGAGTTCCTTATTATTGCCAGAAATTCGCCAGGCTGTAAATATATAATTTGTTAAGTGGCCAGTAGACATTTATTTATTATTGTCAATATATTGCACAATATATTGTGCAATATATTGCTAGAGGACACACACGTTGCAATATTACTGTGCAATCATTTAGTTTACAACTGACACTTCTATAGCCAACAACTCAGCTTGGCGAAAAGTAAAACATGTGTGGCCATTGCTTTAGTCATAGCTTTGAAAAAGAAGGAGAAAAAAACGCAGATGGATGAAAGAACGGTTAAAAAAAAAGAAATAAATACAATCATGACATTTTTTTAGGTGAACTAAGAATATGTATCTTCTTTACTTATTTTACCATTCGTAGACATCTCGATCATAAACCTATATCTCACTATGATGTTCACTGCTTGACTGCGGAGACAGAAATGAACCATTATTGTGCAATATCAACCACAGATGATTCAATATTTTTCAGATAAGATCATATTGCACAATAAATATCTAATTCTTTTTGATTGACTCAATATATTGATCAATTCTTCAATATAACCTACAGACGGTCAATACAGTGTGCAATACGCAGCATTATCGTACATTATTGAACGTCTACGGTCCGCTTTAGAGTTCTTTAATGACTGTCATATACGTCTTTATGGTTAGATCGTAGGTATAAAATCATATTCCAAAGGCAACAATAACCGATAGAAGATAACTGATAACCGATAACTGTTCTATGAAGTACATAAACAGATTAAATAAAAATGTTGGTATACCAATATGGGTATGGGTGATATTGTTTATTTTTTGCATGATTAAATAAACAATTTTCCAAACCCGAAGCAATGACATCGATGTTCAACTGCATCATACGATCAAAATTAGAAGACGCTTCTGCTGTTTGGGTCCCATACCAGCAAAATACGTAGATTTATTTGAACAAATTCAAAAAAAGTTTCTAAGGTATCTTTATATGAGAGTGCATGATGAATACCCGCGATTTACGCATCACCTGGATTTGCTCTCTGAAACGCGCTATGAAAGTCTCCATTCTAGAAGGAAAGGGACCCTTGCAGTATCAGTCTTTAAAATCATAAATAATTACTTTGACATCCCAAACCTCTTGGAATGCTGAAAATTGTTCGTACCGAACAACTACCGCCAGGGTTGTCACCACGGCTTGCTCTGTATTCCACACGGCAGAACGGACGATCTGGCCCAGCATAGCAAGACAAGAGGTATGGTGCTGCTAAATGATACCTATAGATCTCTTGACATTTTCAACATTGGCTTTGAAGATTTCAAAAGTCATTTTAGGCAAGAACTCTAAAATATCGATTATTGATTTTTTCTCGTTTAGTTACGAATACCTTAATAATAGAATTGTGATAGAATTGAATGTAATAAAATTACATCAATCTGTAATGACTTAAGAAGAAGAAGAAATTGCTCAAATTCAGTGGAACTATTGCATCCCCGATGTTGTAAAAGAAAAATTTTAGGTAACGTCAGTACATTCAGATCTCATAACTAAACGGGGTGATTTCAAGTTTTACTTCAAAAAGCAGTTATCCATCTTACAGGTAGCCTAAAAAAATAATTTTAGTTGCTCAACTTTTTTTTCAGTATCTAATACATCAAGTCATTTCGTCAGGCCCACAATTGACAAGTTTGATTTAAATACTGGTTAGAAAAACATGATTCTTTTGCCTTAGGTCTGAAAAGACATTTATCATCACATTATCGACTGTCACATCTGAAAAGGTCAGGGATTGACAACACAAAGCACAAATGAAACATTTAAAGATCGATGGCTATCTGTGATCTGTTCGGCGATACAGTTTAATGGTATGTTCGGCTGGGCTCAGAGACGCCAACGTTGTCAGCACCCATCGATCAACTATGTATAAAAATAAGAATATACAATGAAATGTACAGTATGAAAATTGAAATAAATGATCTAGGTGCAAACAAGAGTTACAAACCGGCGACTGATACATGAAAGAGACGGCACTAGAGAGCGAGAAGAAAGGACTATAAAAGAATGTGAACGTTTGTCCAGTATCTCTTTTCATCCCCTGTTACTCAACACGCGAAACCTGAAATCAAAATTACTCTCGACGCGAAAAAGTGAAACAATTGGCGGGTGATGCCTACTATGAAAGAGATGGCGAAAAGTTATGCCTGTAAAAGAGTGTGAATGATTTTCCAGTACCTCTTCTACATCATTTATTTATTTTTACACGCCCAATTAGGGCTTTTACATACGATAAAATTAAAAATATAATCAAAGAATTAAAGAGATAACGCCATTAAACTACGTACCAAGTACAATTTTTTTTACTTAAAAACAACAAAAAGAGTAAAATATAGGATGCGTATTCATATAAATGTCGATACATATTGAAAATTTATAAACATTCCAAAGCTACTCGTATCAAAATAGACATACAGATTTAATAATAATGTTTTTATAGGCTAATAAACATTCAGTACCGTTGGTGTTCATGTAATATTTATTCCCTGCCCTGTGCAGTCCTGAGCATTACTGAGTTTATTTCTGCATTGGTACCTGCATTGTAACAATGGTAAGGTACCTTCTGACGAACCGTTCTATTAGGCACATGAAAGTTAATCAGCCTAGGGAGTTCAGGGTAGTCAAACATGTTATTAACAATTTTATAGAGAAAAAATAGATCACTACATATTCTGCTTTCTTTTAATGCGGTAAGGCCCATAATTTTCAACAGTGACATATAGCTAAATAGGAATTCCTAATCTATAATTTATGTTTCTTAAAAAATTATGTTGGATTCGCCCGATAGATTTTTCATGAATATTGTAAAATGGATTCCAAATGGTTGAGTTGAATAATGGCTCCTGACAATGGATGAATACAATATTTTTAAAGTTATAAAATTTTTGAAATCTTTTGAAGTACTTAATATAAAACCCAAAATTTTCGTTGCTTTAGTGGTTCTATTTTTAATGTGGGAGATAAATGATAATTTGATCAAATATTATCTCCAATAATATCATAGAAATCTACTCGAGATAATACGTTGTCTACTGACTATTATTTCATCATCCCTAATCACAATGGTTCTGGGTGCGAAATAGTGCAACGACAACGTAACGACCGTACATCTGACGCCTAGTATGAAAGGACCGGTCATTGGCTGAGTTGGTGTAGTGTTTGGGTACGCGCACCAGAATTATTTAGACGCAACCTCGATTCCTTGGCTGGCTAAGTCCTTTATCACGACACAAGCAACATTTTCTACTTACCTGGTGGAAGGAGTTTTTAAAATATTCTTAGGTTTTCGATACACATGAATGTTTGTCTTTCGTTTTATGACTATAAAAGAGCGGGAATGATTGTCGAATATACTATTATACCAAATTCAGAGCATAATTATTTAAAAAAATTGATAACGGATATTAGGTACACGTGGAGCTGCTGGCAAAAGAGATTCACAGGCCAGGCTTTTAGTTGATTTTGACGTGATAACGTCTTATAAAACATTATAGTGGTATAATATGTAAGTTGCGTTGAGAAAACTTAAGTTTTGTGAAGAACCCTTGGTGTGATTTGTTTTTACGAAAACAAGTCATCCAATTATTATGGAAGTATGCTGTATACATAAACACACATTTGTTTACGGCAAACATCTATAGTATGTTTGTTCTTCTTATTCACGGCCATGGCTTTTGAAGTTAAAAAGGTAAGGAATATCATGTTTCTGTTTCCAGAATCGCTGGCGCGGCAACCCTATTTTTTTGGATCCCTGATGAAGTAAAATAATCAAGGTTGCCCTAAATTATGGAATTAAGGACCGGTAGTAAGCGTTCAAAAGAAGAAGGGGAGATATGTAAATACGAACGGTAGAGAGGGAACGAGCTAATATTAAAGACAATAGATAATAGATATTGTGAAAATGATTAATAAAACACGACTCGTTGAAAAAAGAGCAAAAATCTTGTGGGAAATAGTAAAGAAGTCGGGGACGCCCGAGAAAGACATGGCACGACCAAGCGAATCAGATAATTGAATCGGGCCATGTCAAGTGCCAGAATAATAGAAAAGCATATATGAGACGATGTATGAATGTTGTCGTGGCAAGACCGAGTTGTTTAGCGGTCCGTTCTCTCTGCTTACCCCTGTGAGGAAACGGCGTTATGTTAGTTTGTTCTGATTTTTTTGTAACAAATAACTTTTAAAATAACAGAAAAAAAACGTGTTTATGATAATTTTCAGTGCATACTTTGCAATTTTTTTCTATCGAGGGAATTTCATAAAATTACAATATTATCTTTAAAAGTAAAACATTTTCAGTGATCAAGAGAAGTATGTTATAAAACGGTAGAAATTCTGAATGCCGTGGCTTAATATCTAACTTCAAAGATTATTTAGATATTATTTTTATTTGTGGTACGCGTGTTCTTTATCTGACACAGTTTGTATGCAGATATTATAATTTTTGTTTTATTGTTAAGTAAATAATATGACCGTAGAATATAGTGGATTTAGTCGTGATTACTTAGCCCATATGAATCACGTCAAGATTGCATTAAATTTTTTTTTAATAAAACCGTAAATCGCAATATTTAATCATTAAATACAATTCCAATGACTCTAAAATGAAAATGTGGAACAGAAAAAGATTCGGTAGCATCTAAAAATTCAACCCATCACCTTAATTAGCCTTGCCGGAGCCTTGCTCTAGCCAATAATCTAATCCAATCCTCTTGGGTCTTATTTTAACAAAGTGAAAATAATTTAATACACCATTTATTTAATCAAAATTATCAACATTTTTCGAAAGTGATTTGTCTTATTGAATTTGAAGAAACCATTATTTTCGAATCATATTGATAATTTTGATCAAATAAGTGATAAACAAAAAGTGATTTGTTTTCATTTAAGTATCATTCAACTACAAATTGCCAATATCGCCTTCATTTTCTTAGTGAATATTTTTATTGGCTGTTATCTTTAAGTATGATTGCAAGATTCTTCCCGAAAGTCTTCTGCGCGAAACGGTTGCTTCGTTCCTTTCCCATAATTTGTACCCCGACTAGAATGAGTGACTAGACGTAAAATCTACATTTACATACGAAGCATAATATGGCAGACTTGGATTGCACCAACCACCCAGTCCCGCTGGATTAAAAATTAGATAGGTAATAAAATAACATAATATATATATACAGAGCGTTAAGGGAAGTCCTTGATTTACTTTAACCAGTGATGTCTAACATTATTTGGAGCATAAAAAGTGAATGAAATTTTGTTTCCGGTTTTTGTTTAATTAAGCTATTTTTTTCTTCGAAACTATTATTTGTACTGATGGGGAGGAGATCTTGGGGTGGTTATGTTCCCTTAAAATGATAATGCCCGTGGTCGAATAACAGATTATATTTATACAACAAGATTGACAATACGTGTGGAGTAACTAAGAGCTTGAGAGAGAGCGAGTGTTAACAACACAATGCTTTTTATATCCTACGGCATCTGCCGTCTCGCTCTAATACCTTAATGTTTAACATAACAACCAAACATTCTCACAAAAACCAAACAATTTTTTTTTCACATGTCATCACTGACCACTCCGCCGAGTAATTGCCCAACCCCATCTGTCCAATACCTACGAAAAAAAAGTAAAAAATGTTACCAAAATTTCATTAACATTCTTACTCCAAATAATGTCAGGATGTAAAACTTCAATAAAGGGAGAAAAAATAAATTTTGCAATCATTATTAAAATATTTTTCCCGTTTTTTACTTTTATTATGTGTTTTTGGCAACCCTGATATCTGCCATATTCCCTCAGCGCAGCTATACGGGAAGTCATCAGCCTGGGGGCAGGGCCGCCACCATCACCACCCGTGCAAGGCTGCCTGTCACCGGGTGACGAGGATAATAATATAATCATATTCGGGGGTTCATTAAGTTGTTTCCGCAGATCCCGACGCTAACTGATAAAAATGTCACGCATTTAGCCCGGGGTTGGTTGCTTGGGAAGTCAGTCACTGGTGATTAAAAAACATTACAGTTGCATTAAAATAATTTCGTATTTCGACTTAATTTTACGCTGATTTTTTTAAATGTTTTTTTATTTATTCTTTATTAAATTTACAAGGTTAAATTGGTTCAAGTTTATTTACAAGTCATTTTTTTTACAATACTTCCCTTCTCAGTTGAAAAATCTATTCTCAAGCTTGAGACGGGATTTTTAAGTGAGAAATTTTTTAGCACCGTTGTGATTTGAAACTCGATGAAACGAAAAACAGCGACACTAAAAAAAGACAAAAACGCCTGCGAGAGAGTGAGATAGTATAATTGGTTTCTTCTTGGTGTGGGGCTTCGTAGCCTATCGGTCTCCTCTTTGTGAGGTACTTCGTAGCCTCCCCACTCTTCCCTACTTTAGTTTTCTGAAGGTTTCACTCAAGCGCGTGTAAATTGCACACTCTCAATTTTTTACGTTAGTACCACACAGGAGGCCCTGGGATAGGGGATGTGTGGAGGGTCTTTTTAAGGAAAGGAAGGAGCGAAAGTTCTGGGATAGAAAAAGGTACGAGGGATGGGTAGGAATCTGGGGTCAGTGTGTTCAGCAGTGACGTATGAATCCATCCCTTCAACTGAGGTACAAGGCGATGGAGGCTTACAAGATCAGCTGGAGTGGTCGAAGGGTCTAATTTGACCTCCCCGATCCGGCCCACTACGCAGCTAATGATCAGGCACAGTGTCGCAAAGACCTGAACACACAGCACCCTATGAACCCCTGTTAAGTCTCCAAACATAGCAAACCACTTGGCGTGACTTATGGCATCCAATTAAAGGTATCATCCATAATACTCCGACATTATTTACTTACAACTTTCACTATTTTTTAATTTAAATACCTCACAAGAGTCCCAACTGCTCCCGTCTAGAACCAGTGAGACTACGGCATCCCCAATTGGGGTATGTTGTGAGACTGAAGGTAGTGGGGACGGGAAGGAGATGGGGAGAGCAAGGTAGGGAAGTACCTGGGGATTTAGATCTGGTCACAAAACATGTCTAACGCCATTCCAAGCAATTTTTCAATTCTGAATGGTGGTCTTACACCAGGGTAATTCTGAGAGTATCTTCCACTCTGGAACGTGCCGCAAATATATTGTACACAATTTTTAATGAAATAATTGTGACATAACACAAATTAATCAAATAAAATTTATTTGCCCACGCCGAGATTCGATCCCGCAACCTAGGATTGCGAGTCAAGAACCTTACCCCTAGACCACCTCGCTTGTGATTTTCCTTTAGTTACCACAACAAACTTAACCTTATCTAGCCTAACCACCGACCTATCTAGAAAAATAAATATTAACTCAACTTTGGCATTAAACTTCTTATAAATGTAAAATCAACAGTGATGAGGGTAGCAAAGGTTAAGTCATGCACTGTCAAGTGTTTTCAATATAATGTCCTCCACGTGCAAAGTCGTATCATCCCCAAGCATCAACTTTCTAAAAAAGTGTGTCTACCGGCAGTGACCTGCCAGGTAAGTATGTTTCTGTATCTATTTGTAAATAATAAAATTAGATTTATTTATTTATTGCTTCTTCACAATTTAAATTCATTTTTAGCGTGTAATTATTAACCCCACTAGGGTTCGCCTGTATCGGGGTTAGATTTATTTATTTATTTATTTATTTATTTCTATTCTTGTACATATAGTATAATAGATTCCGGTTCCGGTCGTTAAACTAATAAGACGTATGTCATCGATATCTGCTTTAATTTACGGAAATTCAGTGCAAAATAGTGTAATCAACTGTGTTTTATGCTCAAAATAGTGTAATCAACTGTGTTTTCTGCTCAAAAGCGTAAAATAAAAACCAAAACAAAGAGAATAAAAACAAAACACAGTTAAATCAACGTTTTGTGATAAATTTACAACAATAAAAATTTATAGCATAACCAAAAATAGTGCAAATCATAGACTAAAGTGAAGTTCGCAATAATCAGTGATACCAATATCACAACAAAGTTTTGTGTTGCCATAACAATAAAAATATTCCCAAAAATGGAGAAAAAAGATATGGAATGGCTAATAACAATGTTAGATGAGAAACTGAATAACCAAACTCTTCTTATAACAAATTCTGTAACCAAAAATGTAATTGAAGCGCTTGATGAGAAACTGAGATGTATTTCAGAAGAAAATAATATCCTAAAAGTAAAAATATCTGAACTACAACAGGAAGTGAAATTCTTGAAAAATGATAAAAGGAAAAACAATCTGGTATTTTTCGGAGTTGAAGAAACAGGAAAAACCGAAGGTGAGCTTGTTGATTGCATAAAAGATGCCATAATTGAATCAGGAACATACTTTGAGAGCAACGAAATTAGCAATATATACAGAATTGGGAAACGGATCAACAACAAAAATCGCCCTGTAATAGTTTCTATCACCACTTTATGGAAAAAGCATATCATTCTACGAAATAAGTCCAAACTTCCCCAAGGAATATACATCAAGGAGGACTACTCTAAAGAAGTGTTAGAAAAAAGAAAGCAATTGCAATTACAAGTTGAAGAAGAAAAGAAAAAAGGAAACATAGCATTCATAAAACATGATAAATTAGTAGTGAAGAAAAACAGAGACAACAACCCAGAAAAAAGGAAAAGAGAAGAGTCAGGTTCTCCAAACTCCTCAAATCAAAAGAAGACGACAACTGCCACCTCACACCGGCAAATTAATTCCTCAACCAAAACCCCAGGAAAAGACATTATAAGACCCAACATACTCTCCTACGTTGAACGAGGAAAGTCGGCTTCACTATCGGATATTCCAAAAAACATGTAAGCTGCATCGACACCAGGAACCATATTATCACAACATTAACAAAACCAACTTTTTGTAAAGACACCCCAATCCGGCCGGTCACCGTGGGGGAAGAAGACTACTACCCTCCAACTAGCTTTATAAATAATCAACCACATACCCTTTCCAAGAAAACCTGTCAAAACAAAAATATAATACACATCGCAACATATAATACGCTCTCTTTAAGAACAAAGGAAAGCCTAGCGGAATTAATCTTAGCTTTAGAAAACATACATTGGTCGATATTAGGACTGAGTGAAGTACGACGCCTAGGAGAGAACATAGAGGACTATGGAGACTTTATGTTATACTACAAAGGAGAAACACCGGGCCAATACGGAACAGGATTTTTGATAAACAAAGAATTAAAACCATATATTGATGAATTTATTGGGATCTCAGAACGTATTGTAATGCTTAATGTAAAGCTACCGCCTAAAAATGAAAAGTGGTCAATTGTTCAAGTCTATTCTCCAACAGAAAAATCTAGTAAATCAGAAATCGAGTCCTTTTACTCTACACTGTCAGATGCAATAAAAACCCACTCGCACAATAATTTAATAGTAATGGGGGATTTTAATGCCAGAACAGGCGAAAGAAAAGACGGAGAGGAAATTGTGCTCGGTCCATATTCTTCAAGAATAAGAACAAGAAATGGGGAAATGCTGATACAATTGGCTTACGAAAACAACTTAAAAGTACTAAATAGTTTATACAAAAAGCGTAAGAACAATAGATGGACATGGATACATCCGAATGGCTACCATAAAAACGAGATAGACTACATCTTAACGAATAAAAGTCACAAGTTTCAAGATTGTAGAGTTATAAACAATATAAATTTTAACAGCAACCACAGAATGGTTAGAGCTAAATTACAACTTCATACACTCAAGAAAAACCGACCCTTTATGGTGAAGAAAATCAATAACATAGCATTGGAAAGTACAGAAATATTAAGAGAAAAACTAGAAAACTTCATAGAAAACACAATAGATTCTGATATACAAAACAAATACAATAAGTTTGAAGAACTTCTGTACGCAAATAAAAGAACCAAACATGAGGGTGAAAATAGGACAACAAAATGGATAGGAAATCAAACTAAAGAACTCTTACAATCTAGAGCAGAACTAATATCAAACCCTAAGAAGTCAAAAACCACAAGAAAAGAAATAGCCCAAATTAGTAACAAAATCAAAACTCAAATGAGAAAGGACCATCAGAGATATAGATTGCAATTACTCGAAGAGTGCATACAAAGAACAGGAGGCAGCAAAAAAGCAACCAAACAACTATTAGAGAAACGAAACTGGATACCAAATTTAATAAATAAGAACCACAAATATGAAAAGCGTCGCCCAGAAATCATCTCTATAGCTACTAGCTTTTTCGCCGAACTGTATGAAAGGAAAAATACTATACAAGCAACAAGCCTAACGGGAGGAAGCGAAGTACCGGACATAATCTCTGCAGAAATAAATAAAGCTGTGAAATCTCAAAAGAAAGATAAAGCTCCAGGATCAGACGGCATTACCAATGAGTTCCTCATACTAAATAAAGACTACCTAATGCCAATTCTCAAACACCTTTTTAATGAAGTACTACATAGTGAAATTATACCCAACCAATGGACAATGTCGACTATAAAACTTTTGCACAAAAAAGGAGATAAAAATAACATAAATAATTATAGACCTATCAGCCTGTCGTCAAATATCTACAAAATCTTCGCTAAAATAATACTTGGCAGAATAACCAAGACTCTAGATGAAAGTCAGCCAAGAGAACAGGCAGGATTCAGAAGCGGATATCGACTTTAGACCATATTTATGTTATCAAACAATTATTCGAAAAAAGTAAAGAATTCAACTTCACCTTTTATTGCTGCTTTGTGGACTACAGTAAAGCTTTCGACACAATAGAACATGAAAAGATCTGGCAGGCACTTAAGAATCAAGGTGTCGAAATCAAATACATAAGAATTCTAAAAAACATCTATGATAACAGCAAAGCTAAAATTAAACTAGATAAAGAAGGAAATGAAATCAAAATAGAAAGAGGTGTACGCCAGGGCGACCCCCTCTCACCTAAACTTTTTACGGCAGTCCTGGAGGAGATCTTTCGTCAATTAGATTGGGAACAATGTGGGCTGTCCATTAACGGTGAAAACATTTCACATTTAAGATTCGCGGATGATTTGATAATCCTCTCGCTGACGAGTGCAGGCCTGCAGATGATGTTGAATGAACTAGATAGAGAAAGCCGAAAGGTGGGACTAGTCATGAACACAGAAAAGACCAAAGCAATGACAAACGGGAAGCAAGAACCTATCAAGATCAATAACAATCTGATCGATTATGTGGATGAGTATGTATACCTAGGTCAAATCATTTCTCCTTTAGATTTAACCACAAAAGAAGTAGACAGACGTATTGGAAATGCTTGGAAACAATATTGGGGTTTGAAAGAAATAATGAAAAACAGTGAAATCAGGATAGCTATCAAACGGAAACTTTTTGACACCTGCATACTTCCTGTACTTACTTATGGTTGCCAAACTTGGGCACTCACAAAAACTCACAATAAGAAGCTCGAAACATGTCAAAACTCCATGGAAAGAAGTATGATGGGGAAAAGACTGTCCGATAGAATAAAAATTGCAACCATTAAGAAGCAAACAAGAACAAAAGATGCCATAAAAACAATAAAAAAGCTAAAGTGGAAGTGGTCAGGCCACACAATTAGAGGAAGTGAAAAATGGTCAAAATTAGTCATGAATTGGTTCACAAGTGACAAGAAGAGAAAACGAGGTAGACCATTTAGACGGTGGGTTGACGACATCAAAGCCGTGGCAGGTGGTACATGGACAAGAACAGCTAATGATAGAGAGAAATGGCGACAGTTGGAGGAGGCCTTTGTCAACTAGTGACATACAGACAGGGAGTCGATGCATGATAAGTGAAAAGTTTATTATAAATAATGTTATATAATTTACTGTCTGAATAAAGGCTATTATTATTATTATTATTATATATTCTTGTACATACACTTTACAAATAATTACATAGTTTACATAGATAATAGGTTATTAATAAGAAAAAAAAACATGTTAAAGATCCGTAACTGTATGTAAATAGGTTAGTCGTAGTGTTTTGTGAACACCTCACTAGGCGAACCTGTGCTGAGGTGTTCCCATGTTTGGGATTAAGTGCTATTCTGTCGACCTAAGTAGAAACACTGTAACCTCCTTGATATTGTCAAGAAGGGCACTGTGGGTCGACCCATGGCGGCAGTATCCTACACATAAATTAAAAGATTAGTTTCGGTGGGGATCTATATATACAGTTGTTCTTAGAATCTAGATTATGAGTAAGATAAATAATTGTCTTGATAAACGGTAGATATATTTTTCTATGGACCACACGCCAATGGTATAATCACGGATATTGTGGTAATATTTTCTGTCTCGAAACAATAGATAGATCCTAAGAATTCAAAATAAATTGCAAAGCGCCCTTGAGGTGATTTTGCGATGAACGCCGGCCGCATTCACGAAAAAGCGTGATGCATTGTCACGCTGTCACGATGTCACGTTCCGCCTGAGCCGGGCGTACAAGCGAGGGCGCGGAACAAGCGTTCGGCCTAAGCGTTCAGCGAGAGCGCGGAACAAGCCATAGAGAGGCACGATCGGTCTAAGCGTTCGGCTTAAGCGTTCGGCGTTGACGTTATCGCGTAAAATTATCGTCCGTAAACCGACTTTACAGACAACCAAATTTTTTCACAAAAATGGCGCTCTACAAATTGTCCAACTATTATTATTATTATCTCTTATTAGTGCCCATTTATTTTATGTGCTTTTTTAAAGTAATAACTTCTGACGTGATAACGTCTTATAAATCGATGAACGCCGGCCGCATTCACGAAAAAGCATGACCCATTGTCACGCTGTCACGTTCCAAACAGTCAAAAGTTCAAAAATAAATTGTGATGTGTAAATAATAATGTGAAAATACTTGACAAATTTAACGCCTACGTCATTATATCAAAATAATGAATAAAAGGATTTGAGTGAAGTTGTCACTTTCAAAATAACAAATTTTCAAAATAAGGGTACCTGTCCAACTCAGTGGCAACTTCTCACCCCTAAATTAATACATAATTAATACGTTCAACACCAAATAAAACTGTCACCTAAACACCAGACCGGCCAATATACCAACTACAGTCCACCGCTAGATTAATCCGTCAACCCGACGTCAAACCTGCGTCATCCCCTTCACAGGTAGAACCAGCACTCGGCAGTTCCCGGAAACACTCGGGTGCCCTCGGCTGTCGTGTTGCATAATTTACAAAGGATCTCTCGGCTCAAGTAACCCCGATTCGCAGGGAATCATTTTATATGAACAGCCTTACCATTTCGGCAGAACATTGTCGGTCTGCGAGGTAGTGGAATAGATACTTGATTTATTTTGGGACCCTAAAAGTTAAAACAAAAAAAAATTACATGGCTGTAGTCTCAAGTAGCACAGATTTTTAATTTTAATTTATATATAAATGAAGAATCTCAATGTTTTAATGATATTTTATCTAATCGAATTAAAGCTACATCAATTAGTAGACAAGTTGACAAATGCGTCAGTTTCTCACCCAGGCGTCGTGTGTTAAATTTCTTCGCTTTAGGAAGGACTTGCATGACATCATTATACAAGCAACGTTTTTCGCCTATAATTACGGTAGCAAAAGGTTTTAAACAAGCGAAAGAGCATCGAACAGCGAATAGATAGTGAAATTAACCAACATAACTCCGGTGTGGTAGGTACTCTCAGTATCGCGCTGGTGAAAGACCACCACTCAGAATTGAAACACGTTGCCTGAAAAATGTTTGAAGCTTTTTGTGACTAAATCCGAATAGCCTTCTCAACACTCCCAACCATCTCCTCCACAATTGCTTTCCCTCCCCACTTCCTCCTGACGCACAACATACCCCAATTCGACTATCATGATACGGGCATGTGCCTGCGTGGTTGGTGGTCGAAAAATATATAAAAAAACTATGTACAAAATTTATTATGAATAAAAAATAAATTAAGAATACCAGTGGCTTGCATTGCTCCGTACCCATGAGTAGATTGTGTCGACTTTTTAAGTTTAGGTACGAATTTTGCATTAAATATTTGAAAATGATCATTTTATTAGCATATTAAAATGAGATTATGAATTATATCCCCTATTGAAAATGAGCCCTCCAATATCCTTTCTAAAATTGACAGATAAAAAGGATTTAATTAGAGAACTGACAATTTTGCAAATATGTTTAATTTAATGTTAATGGTTCGTTTTTCTCAGGTTTGACGCAGGTTTTCTGCCTACATAAATTGCATGCCAATGTATAATTGGATACCCCATAGTAACACTACCTCAGAACAGTTAGGAGTAGTTGGGGCTCTTGAGTGGTATAATATGTATATGATAAAAAAGCCTCCTGGAAAAAAAATCGGTATGACTGTATAAAAATTCCGATTCGACCGTTTAAAAATTCGGTGACTGTATAAAAATTCGGTGACCGTATAAAAATGCGATGACTGTATAAAAATTCGATGACCGTATAAAAATTCGATGACCGTATAAAAAATCGGTGACCGTATTAAAATTTGATGACTGTGTAAAAATTCGGTGATCGTTAAAAATTCAGTGACCGTATAAAAATTTGATGACCGTATAAAAATTCGGTGACCGTATAAAAATTTGGTGACTGTATAAAAATTCCAATTTGACTATTTAAAAATTCGGTGACTGCATAAAAATTTGGTGACCGTATAAAAATTCGATGACTGTATAAAAATTCGATGACCGTATAAAAATTTGGTGACCGTATAAAAATTCGGTGACCATATATAAATTCGATGACCGTATACAAATTCGATGACCGTATAAAAATTCGATGACTGTACAAAAATTCGGTGACCGTATAAAAATTCGATGACTGTGTAAAAAATCGGTGACCGTATAAAAATTCGGTGACCGTATAAAAATTCAATGACCGTATAAAAATTTGATGACCGTATAAAAATTTGGTGACCGTATAAGTATTCGGTGGCCGTATAAAAATTCGGTGCCCGTTTACAAATTTGATGACCGTATACAAATTCGATGACCGTATAAAAATTTGGTGACCGTATAAAAATTTGGTGACCGTATAAAAATTCGGTGACCGTATAAAAATTTGGTGACTGTATAAAAATTCCAATTTGACTATTTAAAAATTCGGTGACTGCATAAAAATTTGGTGACCGTATAAAAATTCGATGACTGTATAAAAATTCGATGACCGTATAAAAATTTGGTGACCGTATAAAAATTCGGTGACCGTATATAAATTCAATGACCGTATACAAATTCGATGACCGTATAAAAATTCGATGACCGTACAAAAATTCGGTGACCGTATAAAAATTCGATGACTGTGTAAAAAATCGGTGACCGTATAAAAATTCGGTGACCGTATAAAAATTCAATGACCGTATAAAAATTTGATGACCGTATAAAAATTTGGTGACCGTATAAATATTCGGTGGCCGTATAAAAATTCGGTGCCCGTTTACAAATTTGATGACCGTATACAAATTCGATGACCGTATAAAAATTTGGTGACCATATAAAAATTTGGTGACCGTATAAAAATTCGGTGTCCGTATAAAAATTTGGTGACCGTATAAATATTCAGTGAGCGTATAAAAATTCGGGGCCCGTATACAAATTTGATGACCGTATAAAAAATCGGTGACCGTATAAAAATTCGGTGACCGTATAAAAATTCGATGACCGTATAAAAATTCGGTGACCGTATAAAAAATCGGTGACCGTATAAAAATTCGATGACTGTATAAAAATTTGGTGACTGTATAAAAGTTCGTAAACTGTATAAAAATTCGATGACTGTATAAAAATTTGGTGACTGTATAAAAGTTCGAAGACTGTATAAAAATTCGATGACTGTATAAAAATTTGGTGAATGTATAAAAGTTCGTAGACTGTTTAAAAATTCGACGACTGTATACAAATTCGGTGACTGTATAAAAAATTGGTGACTACACAAATTCGGTGACTGCATAAAAAACACGAAATTAAGTCCAATTGAATGCAATGTATAGAATAAATTGTCAAATCAAAGGTACCCATTTCAAACCGGATTTTAAGCCATTCCAACCCCTGTAGGCTTCCTTGAACATGCATAAAGAGTGCCAACCGAAACGTTTAAAGGATAAACATATGGTTTCTTTATTCACGAATCATCCTCGCATGGTTTGCTGGCGGTCTGTATTATAGAAAATAATGTCATTGGCAAACGTTTTTGTAAAATAAAAACACAATAGCCTTGCGGGTGCAATTCTCTTTGAAAAGAATAATTATTACAATAAAGACTATTTAATTTGGTAGGTGTAGCTGAAATGAAGGGTATTTAGCTATTTTTAAGGTCTGAACAAAATAATAATTACGATATATAGATTTTGTTCAATGCCAGCAAATAATATTGTCAAAAGATGTCGCTGATGTTCCATTTAATTTTAAATATCAGTAGATTCCTGTTTTACCGCGGTAATCATTTCCTCTATTAATTAATAGAACATTTTTCCTTCATTTAATAGAGGGACGTCTGTGGATTCTCGTTTCATAATCTCCATCATTTTTCTTTTGTTTTTGCGAGACTGAATTTTTTTGTTTTTAAATTTGCAAACTCATAATATATGATTGACCGAACACACAGTACCTAACCTTTATTTAACAAATGTGAAGTAGCTCTAAAATTAGTTTAAAAAAACTTATCAATACAACACGTCTGAATAAGTAGATTTTTAACTTATTCACAACCCGCGATATATTTTATTCCTTGGTTTAATCTATATGAAGAAATCAGTTATACAATTGGAAAAACTGTTCACCTGAATGTAATGTTACTTTGGTGATTTGTTGTGCGCACACCCGCGAAGGTTTCTGCATATAATGGTGAGTTCTAGCGTTTTGAAATTATTTCCTTTACCATTCATCCGTTTGCGATGAAACTTTGGTTATTTGTTGTGCACACATCCGCGAAGTTTTCTGTATTATTTAATGGTAAACTGTGGATTTATGAAATTTCCAAAAAAAAGTTGCAATAGGTGGCGCGCGAGTTATATTTCATATTGTTTAGCGGCAGGGACGGAAGGCAAGAGGGGGGAGGCGGAAGGGGAAAGCGGAAGTGGGGGAGAGGGATGGGGATGGGGACGCATGGGAAAGGACACGCAGGGAGAAATTTTTTTTTTCATTCAATAGCATTACTACGCATGCCGGGTACTCGCTAGTAAGAAATAAAAAAAATATATATATATACAGAAATAAAATAAAATAATAAGACACTGACGCATTGAAACTTGCTGGCTAGAAAAGATGGGCTTGAAATATCAGTCTGTTTTAGTGCTCCTAGTAGACAAATTAAATAAAAAATATTCCATTATACCACTCCAAATAGTAAATAGTACAGGGACCGAACCCGAGCCTTGTTTCTCTCAAAGGCCACAGGCGCCGAACATTGTCAATTTAATCTAGATCATATTACAGAGATCAATAAACATGTCATCCATAACTGCCTGGTCGGCATCATATTTCCTCTCAGCCAAAAGTAAATCGTTAAAGTTTCTTTGCGTTGGAAAGGTTTCTCGACCGGGCTAGGGGTTGGAAATCTGATGTTAGAAGGGGAACAGAAGATTTTTTTTTAAAACATCGATATGTTGATGAAAAATAACTACTTTGCAATGTTTATTTATTCCAAAATATGCGCCAATGATATGCGAATACGTTGTAATGTTTAATTCGAAGTTTGCGAAATAATGGACGGTTAATTACAGGAATTTAGGATGAAAGTAGACTGAATGCTGTAGAAATTAGATTTTGCGTATATGTGGTAAAACCATGTTTGGTCATGTGAGAAATGTGGAGATCCGCAAAGAATGTAAACGTAATGTGTAAATGAGTAAGAAAGATTAAGAAAGGGACTGAATGAACGAAGAAAGGTAATAAATAAGTAAGCAGAATGTATGACGCATATGAGAATGGTAGAACAAATCGGGGACGCCCGAGGAAGACACGGCACGAGCAAGCGAATCAGATACTTGAGTCGGGGCATGTCAAGTGACAGAATAATAGAAGAGTTTGTATGAATATAAATAAGCAAGTCTCGCTCCTCAGGCCTCTGCCTATCCCTTCGGAAAGTTTAGTTGATTAGATTAGGTTAATTTTTTAATAATGTGTTCTCGGCTTACAAAATCGTATCTTATAAAACTGTGCTTATCTGAGTAGCCTGCTGGGTTAAGAGGAATGTACGCTCGGCCCATTTCGGCCAGTTTAATACAAATCTTAAATTTGGATTTGAAATCAAAATACCCAACCAAACTAAAATTTATTTTTGTCTTTAAATTATAAGATATAGGCTATTAAAAATTTTAGTGTTTCACGATTTAAGAGGTAACTTGGGCAATTATTTGCAAGTAAATGATTTTCATTAAATCATTATATCATGAAACACTAAAATCTTTAATGGCCTATATCTTATAATTTAAAGCAAAAATAAATAAAGTAGCTCACATCCGTACTAGATATTTGATATACCTTTTGATTACAAAAATAATTTTTCAGTTTGGTTGGGTATTTTAATCTCAAATCCAAATTTAAGATTTGTATGAAACTGGCCGAAATGGGCCGCGCGTACATTCCTCTTAACCCAGCAGGCTACTCAGATAAGCACAATTTTTTTACAATAACAGCGCTATGCAAATTATCCGAGAATTATTATTAGTACTACAAAACAAAGTTCAAAGAGGTGTATAACCTTTTTAATGAAAACACTTTTTTACGTGAAATTTTATTGGACCCACGAAAAATAAGCAAGCAAAAAATTGCACTTAGTGTTTTGACTTGAGTTAAAGTTCTTACCATGAATCTAGGTAAACGATGTTCTGAATAATATTTTTTCTTCACACCCCTGTAGTTGAAGGTCAGAGGCGGCGAACCTTTGACATGAAATTTTTGTCGATCTAATATTTCATTTTAATATTATTATTCTGATTATTGAGATTTGAGAACGAAAAAATACAGATAATAATCAGGTCTCAATAGCTTATTGCTTAGAGCGTTGTTCCGATAAGACCTAGATCGTGGATTAGATCCTCAGTTTCGACCGTTAACTTTTTTATTTTGCCCTAGCACGCCCGCCAACGCAAACGCAATTACCACCAAAACCTAGACAAACCTCACCCCATGAACCCGGGCAACTCTGCTACGTCACCAAACGTAGGGTACCAAACGTACACGGTGTGACCTATGACAGAAGTGTTGGTTATCCAATAAATGGTTCCCGCGGTGGCGGTACCCATACCCGCATCTCAAATTTATCATGAACCAAGTATCGCAGATCCCTATACCCCGCCAGGGTCAGAATTTATTTAAAAAAATAGTTTTTAATCATTTAAGAAAAAGATAACACTAATAATCTAAACGAAAATATGAAAGAGAACAAGACACAGAAAAATAGAAAAAGACAATGGTCGCAACTGAGACTCGAACCCGGACCTCTCGTCTAACCGCGGGACGTGCGCGTTAACCAATTTCGCTATTGCCACCTTCTGTCAAACCAGTTGCGACCATTGTCTTTTTCTATTTTTTGTGTCTTCTTCTTTTTCATATTTCCGTTAAGATTTTTAGAGTTATCTTCTTCTTCAATGATATATTACGTTGATGGGAATAACCTTCAAAAGTTATAAAAAGAGAATTTTTCTCATAAAAAAAATTGTTTTTAATCGTTTATCTGACTCGTAAAGAATTCTTTTAAACAACTTTGACCCACTTTCAAACAGGTTTGTAACAACTGTATCTAGGCGACAGGAGGCAGTAGGTACAGGAGTAAGCCTCAGGGTTAACTAACGCGACAATATACCCTCGTCAAGGGGAGGTCCGAACTTTTAAGTCCTTTCAACTGAGAAAAAAACTTCCATAAGGGATGTCCTACACAGCCTACCCCTGCCGGATCTCTACTGAGGTCTCATAAATCGCATAGAGTAACACGAGTACCCAGAAGATAGGTGGTTTGCCTAGTGAGGGAAGGCAGTAAGAATATATTGTCACGGTTTTTGTTTTATCTGACATAACGCGTGTAAGGAGCAAACGAAATTAGTTAAATAACAAGAAGTGGGTCGTGTTAGAATCATTAGACTGTGTTTTCTGCTGTGACAGTGAACTAACTCAAAAGTGGCGCAAAAACCGATACGAATTTATCGTATGTTTTGTATGAATTGTGTAATTTGAGCACACGTACGTCTATTTGGGGTGGTTAGAGACAAATTGACGTGATATATTTAATTTAAATTTGTAATTCATTCGTTAGTGGTAGAAATAATCGGATATATTACTAGGGGCAGTCGAACAGTAATGCCTACTATTTTTATTCTCCTTGTCGAGATATAAAAAATGCAATTGCGTGGGTTGAAAACTACATTATTATATCTAATTTGTTACTTTTCAATATAATCTCCGTCCATTTCCACAGCTTTGGCCCGTCTTTTAAGAAGGACATGTATCACAGTGTTGTAAAAAGCAAGGTCACATCCAGAACACCATCGCCCTAACTTTCCCGTCCGATCACACAATTTTCATTTTTTTGCCCTTGGTGAGTTTGTGTGATGCAAGAATCCATGTTTCGTCTCCGGTCACAATTTTTTCTAGAAACTAAGAGCTGCAAGTATCGAGAGGCTATTGTTTTTCTTGTTTCTTTACTCTGGCCCGTTAACTTTCTTGGTTCCCACTTTGCACAAACTTTTGTCAATTGTCGAATAATTGTCATCATACTGCCTTTACTGAGGGAAAGAATGCGACATCTGTAGTTATCTGGAGTCACCACGAATGATCTCATTAACTTGCTCAATGTTGCGTGCAGTCACTTTTTCATCAACCAGCTTTTCCAGGTTTGGGCATGCACAGCGAATGAACAAAGAAAGGAGTGTAAGAAGAACATATAATGCAAATGTGAATGGTAGAAGATGTCGGGGACGCCCGACGAAGACATGGCGCGATCAAGTGAATCAGATACTTGAGTGGGCCTTGTCAAGAGGCGATGTATGAGATGATGTGTGAAAGTGAATGAGGCAAAGAGTGTGTGCCAAGCCAGAGTTGTTTGGTGGTTCGTCCTCTCTGCCTACTCCTGTGGAGAAACAGTTTGATGATTAGCCCTGTCTCCTAGCATTCGAGGTAATTCACAACCATCGAAATAAAATTACGTCATCGAAAGTGAACACAAAATTATATAATTATACGGTGGTAAAAAATATTTTAAAAACATGTCTTAAAAGAAAAAGTTGTAACGGGTGGTTCGATACATGAGTCATCGTACGCCGTTTCTCTTTTCGCGCCAAGTTCGATCAGCTGTCCATATTTCTACTTATTTAAGACTTCACAAAATGCACCAAACATGGCGGAAATATTAAGAATCGTAAATCCATCAAAATTTATTGTTAGATTCTCAATTATGGTTTACCTTTAACTACATTCAATTAAAAAAGAGATGTTTAAATGGTCTGGTGCCCTTTATTAGAATTATTAAAACGATGTGACATTTAAATCTAACCAATGAATTTATCTTTGAGATTATTTTTAGATAATAATCTATTATCGCCCTGAGATAGTAAATAGAGTCTTTACATAATTAATGTTTAATGTGCAACCTTGTTCTGCAATAAACCTTATATTCTTTTAACATATTATTACGACTTACGTATCATTTGTAGGATTGAAATTTTTGCAATACGTATTTCTTTATAATAATCTTGATACACTTCTATTATTAACCTTATTAATAAATAGCTACAATTATTTGAAAGTGGTATTACATTATTTTAAATGTTTCAAAGTTATCAGAACAGGTAACTCGTATTTTCATTAAAACAAATACACGAAGCTGTAGGCATTTTTTATTGATCTCCTTAAACCGAGCAATGTTGTTTGTCTATTCATTGCGAACACCAGGAGAACACAGCCAAGAATAGCGTGCAGTCATTAAGGACACGCCTGCTAGTGAAATAAAACCCAGTTGGCATAGTCGGAGAATTTGGGAGGCTGGAAATGATTTTGGCACAGTATCAATATTTCAGATGGACCTCCAAAGCCAATAAACTTGGGGTAATCTGCTGACCATTCTCTTATTTGTGTTATGGCTGGAGATGAATCTGGTAAACTATGAGTTATGGTACATGAAATAATATTTCTGCTGCTTCTTTTCTTTGTTACAAATGTAACGGCCTACGTTGAGAATATTTTATGGCTTTGAGGGGTCTTTGAGGGTGTTTTTGTCTCTGAAATCTGAATATCTCCCAATATGTAAGAGATATCGCATCAATAATGGATAACAATGACTTGGATATATCTTGGTGTTTCGATTCGCGGACTACATTATGCCGAATAATATGCTTTCGTCTAATCATAGGTATTTCATTATATTCGTATTTGGAAGTGAGTAGGTAATGCAGTGTAAAATAAATTATATTATTTCGTACATTACGAAGTACCCCATTGTTAGGGCTCGTAAAATTTTTAATTAAATTTTACAGGTAAAATAATCAAATGTACACTAACTTGTGGGCATGTCTGTTAGTGATTGCAACTCTGGTGCAATGACCTCTCATTTGTTGTGAATTTGTAACATTTTCAAAATTTGAACTGATTTTGTCAAGTATTCAGATAAGCGATGTAATACTTTCCAAAGATATTGATATATAAGAGATGTGCTACCCGCAGTTTTAACTGGGTGGGACTGTATTTCCAGGCGTTGCCGATATTCTTAACCAATACTACCGCACACCTTAAAAAATTCAACTAAATGAACGGATTCTTTCCGTATTCAAACTATATTGTTAACCAATACTACTCTGCGCACCTTCAAAAATCATAATGTTCCGTACTTTTACCAAAATCTCAAAATTCTCTCAGTAAGAGCAATTCTGTGGTATAAAATTATATTTCAGCATATGAATAGCTCTATATACACTAACTGGACCACACTTACAAAACTCGTTTTACGTTAAATGAAGGACTAATTGTACCTAAGCATTTAAACAAACATGGACAAAGAACGCTGGGCTACATGATACCTAATTGCTTAAATGTGTTACCCGCCGAAATTTAAAAAATGTACAAATGGTAAAACAAATATTATGTTGAAGAATTGGCTCGCCGAAAGAAATAATTTGTATTTAGACAAACACAAAAATTCTAACTGCATAACAAAGTAAAATAAGTTTATCTATATCTTCAAAGTAAAAGTACCCATCGACAAACTGCCTAAAAGTAGTTTATTAGGACTTTTCTTTTTTCTGTATAATATTTTATTTTTGTTGTCATATTTTATTACTTTGTATTAATAAAAAAAAAAAACTAATTTTTTTTTCATCTCCTACTGCCACCACAGAAAGCCGAAAATGTTGCTTGTGTTGTGATGGAGGACGCGCCAGAAGCACATCGGTTTCATACATTTATTATGGTTAGAGACATATTTGTAGGCCGTGTCGTGTCGTGACGCGTTCTGTCGTGTCGCCGACTGCTCGCCGCCGATTGCGCCAGAGCGGTGCTGGGGGGTATGACGCGACACGACACGACATGTAAATGTGTTTCTATACCGCGTGGCTCGTGGCGCATCATTAAACGACGTGAACAACTAGCGGACGCTTGTTTGCAGCGTGATTCTAAAAAAATTAACATTTAAATGCAATGCTTTAAACATTTTAATGCAATGTTTTTTGCAGCTGGAATTTATTTTAATATACTTTTTATTATATTTCTCTACTATATTAACAGAAAATTTTAAATGTTTAACTTAATGTTTTAACATTTTAACGCAATTTTTTTTCATTTCAATGTAAAATGTTAAATCATGTTTTACCATTTTATGTTAAAGTAATTTTTCGAATTTTTTGCCCTCAAGAAGTTTCATTGCTAAAATTGTATTAAAAGAAATTGAAAATCTTCATCAAAATCATTGAAATAAGAAGAAAACATTATGCACATTTAAACGCTGCAAAGGTTTGATATCTACTGTTCAGAAATAACGTCAGAGCGCGCCACGACACGACACATTAGTGTGCACACTCGCCGTCACGACAGTAAGCACCACGACACGCCACGACACGTAAGTATGTTTCCGCCTTTAGACTGGTCGTTCAGTGGTGATGAACGAATTCTTTCCGTATTCAAACTATGCCCATTAGGTAGTAGTCCACTGACAGTCGGGCGGCCATCATATCATATCTCTTGTATTTCAGTATCTTTGGTACCTACCTACCTGTAATATAATATTTTAAGAGAAAATTATTTCAATTGTCATTTTCAAAAATCGAACTGATATGTCAAGAATTCATACAAGCGATATTTCATTATCTTGAAAATATTTTTCTTGATATATCTAGTCCTTGTTCTGAAGTGTTCTTTACACAAACTTCCGGCTAAATCGAACAATTATAATATTCAGTCATTTTTCGCGGGTCTGCGCTAGTAATTTATAATGTTCCTAAATGTTACATAAGAGAAACAGAACCCTATCTTGCTTCGGCCAAGTAAAAATCATAAGAAATGTAGCTTTTCGATACCTTATTTTGTTTTTTGACAGTTTCATGGACCATAGATGCTGCGAGGTGAAAACAGTTGATTTGCGACACAAAATTCACGGTTCAAAGTTTTTTCCATTTCAGCATAAAGAAAAAAGATGTGTATTAGGTCCTTAAAAAAATATCACTGCAGGAAGATACAAAGTTCACTTCCTTTCCTAAGCTGTCCGCACAAGAAATTAAATAAACAACTTAGGGTTGCATGGTAATTCGCAAATCATGCGTGACACAGATCCATCCCCTATTTACGTCCTTCAGCGCTCGGGTACAAAGGAATTCTCAATACAGGAGCCTACCTCACAATATCCTGCGACAAACTTTAATTCCTACATGAATGGTGCATCCCTGAACCTTATGTCATTGGGAGATTATTATTTCTAAAACATATGTATTTACTTATTCGTGTCTCCATTGAGTCACTATAATATGGGATATATGTACCTATTGTGTTATTTGTTGCTAAAGGATATTTTCTACGTTTCGTGTATCGTATTTTTTTTATGTGAATATCTCACAAGATTTCCAGCTGCTCCCGTATGGAGCCAGTGAGACTATGGCATCCCCAATTGGGGTTTGTTTTGAGTCTGAAGTTAGTGGGAGGAGAAGGAGATGGGAAGAGGAAGATGGGGAAGTACCTGGCTATTCAGATCTGGTAATCCAACACGGCTAAAGCCATTTCAAGCAACATTTCAATTCTGAATGATGGTCTTACACCAGGGCGATTCTGAGAGTATCTTCCACTCTGGAACGTGCCGCAAACATACTTTTTATTATTTTTTAATTAATTGTGAAATAACACAAATTAATCAAATAAAATTTATTTGCCCACGCCGGGTTCAAACCCGCGACATCCGGATTGTGAGTCAATTGTCTTACCTCTGGACTACGGAGGCTGTCAACTCTGGTTCAGTGAATTCAAATTTGTTTTTAATTTAAGTATCATTTTCAAAATCAGAACAGATTATGTGGAGAATTCAGACACGCTATAAATTAGGTACCTTCCTATTAATGTTATTTGTTTAACAGAAAATTATTTTAATTGACATTTTCAAGACTGGAACTAATTTGTCAAGAATTCAGACTCTCCTATGGTTTTCACAGGTCGGCGTTAGAGTTATAATAACACTGTAGTATGGGGGGGGGGGGGGTAATTTTAAGTTAGAATGACACCCCTAAAAATTTTTGTGGATAAAATATGTAAGTATCTATTAAGCGATACTTGAAATAAAATTAGCTGTGTTTGGTAACCAGATTAGAATAGACTGATACTTCTCATCCTTGCTCTACCCCATCTCCTTTCTCTCCACACTTCAGTTGGTTTTATGATATAACGCTCATTGGTGACTATTTTTAAAGGTTCCGAGTAATCAAATTTGAGTAATCACAAATATCCATAAATTTCATGTGAAGGAATATTATTTTTCTACATTTTTGGAAATTACTTTTACGAATATAACAAAGAATCAAATCTCTAAATTTTTCATTGTATTTTGTTACAAATTTTAATCTCTATTATATTAATATTTTTCTTAAAAAAATATATATTTCAACATTATTATTTTTTTTTCACACCAAATCACATAAATGTTTCTGTAATAATTCTTAAGGTTTGTTAGGCTCACATTATTTTTATGCGTTACAGCTATTTCGACCTTTGAAGGGTAACATTTAATAAAACCTCTCAAGGGTTTTAAAGGTCACCTGCTAAATAATATCAAACAATCATAATTTAATAATAATTCTAAAAATAAAAATACTTACGTGATTTAATAAAATGCGAAACGGTTTCTTTATTTGAAGATGAAGTTAGCGTCAAAAATTACTTAATTCCAAAATGTATATTATTTTTGAAATTTTAAGCTTTATCCACTCCAAATTTTGTACATTAGGGATGAACCTAAAATAATTCATAATCTGTGCATTCATAGATGGCGGTAATTTAATTATTTTAGTAAAAACCCTTTTTGGAATTTAAGCAGTAAAATATTAAATTAATTCACCAAGTTAAATATTAAGTTAAGTGCTCTTAAAAAACACGCAATATGAATTTAAAAAAAAAATATAGTTTTAGACGGTATAAATACTCAATACTTCCAAAAAAGGCATTCAAATATAGGTAATATAATGTCCTCCGCGAGGAAAGCTGGATCTTTTCAAAGCATAAAAATATTGAAGGAGATTAACTTATATGTCCCTTTCGCGTACACTCGTGGGAGATCCCACGCACTTTTTTATGCTCCGAAAGTGAAAACTTCTTCCTATTAGAATGCGCCATTAAACAGAGCAATTCAACTGTTAAATGAAACTGTATTGAGCATCGACTTCTTCAATGTAACCTACGGAGAGTACAGTAACTATCTTTTGACATGTCACAAGATAATAAAACTGTCCCCATACACTTTTTTCTTTAAATTTAGTAAACTTCTCCATAATATTCTGATGTATAACTGTTTTATGGAAAACCTGATATAATAAATAAATAAATAAACTTTCTAATTAAAGTGTGTTTATCGGAAGTGACCTGCCAGTAAGTATGTGTTTTGTATCTATTTGTAAATAATAAAATTAGATAAAGCGTAAGAAATCACAATAAATTATACAGCGCCCTTGGCGTGGTTTTTCACATAAACGGCGCTCTACAAATTATCCAAATTTTTTTTTTTTTTTTTACAGTTAATACCGCACAAGAGTCCCCAACTGCTCCCGTCTGGAGCCAGTGAGACTATGGCATCCCCAATCGGGGTATGTTGTGAGGCTGAAGGTAGTGGGGAGGGGATGGAGATAGGAAAGAGGAAGGTGGGGAAGTACCTGGCTATTCAGATCTGGTCACTAAACACGGCTAAAGCCATTTCAAGCAACGTTTCAATTCTGAATGGTGGTCTTACACCAGGGCGATACTGATAGTATCTTCCACTCTGGAACGTGCCGCAAATATACTATATATTATTTTAAATGAATAAACTGTGAAATAACACAAATTAGTTCGAACCCGCGACCTTCGGATTGTGAGTCGAGAAGTCTTGCCTCGGGACCACGGAGGCCGTCAAATATTTTTATTATTATTAATATTCTACGGTGATTCAACAGATTATTATATTTGCATGCCTTTCTTGGAAGGATTGAGTTTTTATACGAACAAAACTATTTATACATATTCACATCACACATGTATGGGCTTAACTAACAATTCAACTTTAATTTTACGTCATAAATTGTAAAAATCGTTATAAATCCTAAATTATCCTCAATTGATTATGTTACCGCCATCTATGAGCCAGCAGATTTCGAATTATTTTAAGATTACCCTTAAAGTAAAATTTACGTATATACTTTGCCCAAAGGATTATAATTTTTTAATAAAATGTGCCATTTACACTGTTTTTTTGGAAATCCAGTAAGTTTAATACATCCTCTATCACTTAACATGTTTCTCGATGTGTATAATGTATTTCCTTCTAAAGGAAAGAATGCTTCGAGCTTTAAAGCTCTGGATTAGCCGAATCATTGTAATGTCACCAAATAAACTATTTTACCGTTAAAGCTTCTGGTAAAGGTTCTCTCATCTCACAATAATACAAAATAGTAGAGCTTTCTTTGACGATATTATTATACAAAAAAGATTTCACAAAACTGTACAATATATAATAATAATGTTTGCATGTTGACAACGCTGCCGAGGGTATCCCAAAGCTTTGTTGAGACGAGCATGACACACAAATATAAATGTTTACATGCGAAAAAAATACGCCGGAGAATGGGGATTTAATGGGGATTATGGGGTCGTATTTCCTTCTTTCCTCATTTAAGGTAAATATATTTGGGGAGGTTTTGTTTACTGAGGGATACGGTCTAGTAGAAGAACCGCGGAATCCACTGTCGACAGCAGTTGATGGCAGAGATTTTTTTGTGTTTGTTAATGTGTTAGTCATGTAATGATTTTTTTTATCTCAGAACAGCTTCTAGGTAAATAGGTACCTACTGTACCTTACCCATAGTCTTCGATAGGAAAGAAAACAGAGTAATGAGAAAAATAGAATATTTAAGAGAATAATCATTGATACTTCTATATAGCAGAAGAGACCCAGCCGCACACAGCAATGAGATTGTGACAACCACGATAATGGGGAATGCTGTAAGGATTTGAGAAAGGGTAGGAAGAATAATTACGAGAGCCGTGAAGTAAATAGTTTTTTTAACATTTTGTCAATAGATGTTTACACATTTATACATTTTTTAAACTAACATTGATTCAATTGATAAATGGGTCACTGCTCAGGTATACATTCAGGATTTCTTCCGGAAAGCAGCTGGTTTCCAGCAATGCCTATTAACCCTAGAAGCCCAGTCTAAGTCATTTTTACCTATACGCAAAATATCTGCTTCCTCTGTCGCACACTTTTTTCGATTGCCCTGATTGATCGAACCTACTTAGTACCCGCCAAGAGTCCACAGGAGACGGCGGTGTTGCCTTGGTAGTCCCTAATTTCGTATTGGAGTTATCGTACTGTTGTAGGTCAATTTGACCTACGTTTAAGGTTTTTGTAATTTTTAAATACGTGTGAAAAGTATTTATAAAGTAAAAATATTTTTATAAAACTGTTTTATTATAAAACTATTGGTTAGTAGAAAAAATAAGATTCTGTTTAGTGTTTCTTTGAATATTTTTAATTTAAAAGAAGCAAACCGAAGGGATCTAATTTTGTACCAAATTTTTGTATTAATTAGTAATATTTGTTTTTTCAAAGGCTAAATAGTATATAAATATTATTCTAAATATGAGTTTTTTCATTTCCTAAATAGTTGATATGAATAAATAATGATTACAAATAATAAATTACACGGAATAAACAATGTTACAAGTGTATTTATTCATGTAGGTAAATTTGATCTACGATTGGGCTTTTTCGATAGCAAAATATGATTGGGCTTCTAGGACTAAAGTGGTATTAACAGTTATTCAACAGTGCCAGTGATATTCTGGCTATTCAATATTGTAGTATCTGCAGTTACTTTAAGCATCAACTGTGTTTTGCTACAAGACGTGCATTTATTTAAACACCACTGCTCCGGGATCTGTTCCGTAATTCTGATCATAACCACAGTTAAAAAAAATCTAGCTAAAATTTACCTGCTCAACACTTAGGTGTCATTAAACCATTATAAAAGACAATGGAGACAAAACGGATTCAATCTATTTCTTGTGAACCTCGCATTTCCATTCTCACGAGTGACTTCTCTGAGGAATGCTGATAACCGATCTGCCAGGTATGGCGAGCTTGTAAATGCAGAAATGTGATTATTATTTTTTTATAAATTCATCATCTCCGCAAAGTTTTACGATGGTTTATAAATATTATACTGTCGTGGGAAGCGAATTTTATTGTCCATACCCGTGAATTGTATGAAAAACGACTGACTTATTGTAATTTAATATTATCAAATTTAACGAGGCAAGTCGTAAAGATTGAACCGTGAACGCGTGGCATAATATATTAATGTTGTTATTTATTAAGTTGTAAAATAAATAGTTAACGTTGGTCAATAAATTATTATTAACGGGGTTTTAATAAAGTATGAAAAGAAATAAATATTAAAAACCTTTTCTAACTGTTCATTTCCCTAGATTATAAACCTACGCAGACTCCTTCCAAAATGCTAATTTACCTCCTCAGTTGATTGGTCAGGACAACGTGGAAATGAATTGATTTATTTTAGAGAAATTTTACCAAGATATAAATGCAGAATAAATATTGATGCACGTTCACCTGTATTATTTCTTTGTGTATGTTGATAACCGCCAAATTTGTTCAAGGACAATTGAATGATGAATACTTGGAGCAGGTGTATGAGTTTTTGTATCTGGGTTGTATGTTTACGAGAGGTGGGAAGGCTGATAGAGATATTGAAAGAATGGTAAATGCAGATAACCCCGAAAAATATCAAAAGAAGCGAAGCTAGTAGTCACAATGGAGTCCCGGTAACTACCCTGATGTATGGCAGTGAGGCGTGGAACTGGCAGAGGAAGGATGAAAGTAAACTGAATGCTGTTGAAATGAGTTCCCTGAGGCGTATGTGTGGTAAAACCATGTGTGTGCGAAATGTGGAGATCCGCCAATAATGTAAGGCATATATATAAGCATAATTAGTAAGATTAAGAAAGGGACCCTCATATGGTTTGGGCATGTAGAGCAAATGAACGAAGAAAGTAGCGTAGGAAGAATATATGACGCAAATGTGAATGGTAGAAGAAGTCGGGGACGCCCTAGGAAGACATGGCATGATCAATTGAATCAGATACTTGAGTCGGGGTATGACAAAAGTCAGAATAATATAAGAGTATGTATGAAAGATGCATGAATGTGCGTGAGGCAAAGAGTGTGTGCCAAGACCGAGCTGTTTGGCGGTCCGTCCTCTTTGCCTACCCCTGCGGGGAAACGGCGTGATGGTTAGTTAGAAACCTACAAAATAAATATTATGATTTCCTAATTCTTTCTAGAGACCTTAAGAAA
This sequence comes from Glyphotaelius pellucidus, assembly GCA_936435175.1. Lineage (NCBI taxonomy): Eukaryota > Metazoa > Arthropoda > Insecta > Trichoptera > Limnephilidae > Glyphotaelius > Glyphotaelius pellucidus. Next base: position 6,908,662 of record OW386554.1, on the reverse strand, counting down.
CAAAAAAAATATGTGTAGATATTTTTAAAATGAAAGGAGCAATATCGAATATTTTATATAAATCAGAGCGGTTTATAGGTATTTTTTTGAAAACTTGGAATTGGAATTTGATTTCAGGAATAATGAGGTCCTTTGAATTCCGCGCGGAATTTGTCTTTGATGATCGACATAAAATAAATATGCAATAAATAAAAGTATTAATTTGAATGTCAAAAATATCGCAAAAGCAGTAATAAAAATTAAGACTAACGCTGATAAATATTCGCCACAAAAAAAATTATTATTCACTTCGATCGATTTAATAATTTTTTTTACCACAACTACATTCAATAAGATTGTAGGTTCAATTGACGAATTTATTCAAACATATCCTCATCCAAGTAACCCTTTTTCCCAAGATATCTTTTATTAATGTTTATTAATTATTCATCATATTTTTATGATAAATGTACCAAAATTATTTTTTTAATGTTTTTCATCAAAATAATTGCCCAAGTTGTCTCAGCAATAAAATCTTTATTTTTTTTTTACCGCACAAGAGTCCCAACTGCTCTCGTCTGGAGGGCCAGTGAGACTATGGCATCCCCAATTATGGTATATTGTGAGGCTGAAGGTAGTGGGGAGGGAAAGGAGATGGGGAAGAGGAAGGTGGGAAGTACCTGGCTATTCAGATCTGGTCACCAAACACGGCTAAAGCCGTTTCAAGCAACGTTTCAATTCTGAACGGTGGTCTTACATGAGGGCGATACTGTGAGTATCTTCCACTCTAGAACGTGCCGCAAATATACTTTATGTTATTTTAAATTAATAAATTGTGAAATAACACAAATTAACCAAATAAAACTTATTTGCCACGCCGGGTTTCGATCCCGCGACCTTCGGAATGCGGGTCAAGAGCCTTGCCGTCAACATTTTAAAATTTAAAGCAAAAATAAATAGAAGAGCTCCTATCCGTACTTGATATTTGATATGCCTTTTGATTACAAAAATTATTTTTCAGTTTGGTTGGGTATTTTGATCTCAAACACGAAATTAAAATTTGTATGAAACGGGCCCCGCAAATGTTCTTCATATTATTATTATCTTCGAGAAAAGTCTTTGATTCTAATCGAGAGTTGTTTGAAACGTGAAGGCTGGGGGCGTCGCTATAATTTTAACTAAACATCTCTCGGATATGATTCTTGCTCTGGAAGATAAATGAATAGAACGCCTGAGGGTACGTTTTCGATGTTTCTTCGTACGAGTCTCTTAAATTGAACAAATAAAGTTTTCGCCACGTACGAGTTACGCTATCTCGCATGCTCGTGTTTTGATAGATGTACAAGATATGAGTGTATAACAGAATAAATTATTTATTAATCTTGAAAAGAACAGTATACGGTTCAGATCGACTTCACTCAGAAGTATTTGTTCTTAAATATTAATAATTAACAAATTAACGATATAATTATGGAAACAGCAAAAGTCCCAAACGGTGAACTCCATAAATTAATACAGTTTACAACAGTAATAACAATAATAAAAAAATAACTTATATCATTGATGTCGCTATTCCAAATTCCTGTAATATTCAAAATCTGTTTCTGAAAAAATTAGAAAATATACTGATTTAGGAAATGAGATTAAAAGAATTTGGCATTCTCGGACTATAAAAATATTACCATTTGTTATTTCGGCTACTGGCATTATACCTAGCTCTCTCATTCAAAATTTAGGCTTATTAGACTTGTCAAAGAATCTTTATATAAAAATGCAAAAATCGGTCATATTAAACACATGTAGGATTACGAAAGATTTTTTAAATATTTATATTGAGGGATCAGTAGGATTTATCGGTCCAGTTAGGAGTTCTATCGAGCCGAACCCTCTGATATGAAAATATCTGGAGTCGGTGAAGTATTTTCCCATATGGTTTCTGGTAGGTTGACGTGCTGTTCTTGTGTAGTTTTGAATTTATTATACTTAAACAATGCAATTACATCGCGTGGATTGACTATATGATCATTTGTGGAAAAGTGTATGGAAGGGTTAAATTTTTCCTGTGGGGAAGATTTAACCCGGACATAGTCTAGAGAACAAAACTGTTTCTGAAAAAAATAAGAAAATATACAGATTTATGAAATAAGATTAAAAGAATTTGGCATTCTCAGACTATAAAAATATTACCATTTGTTATTTCGACTAATGGCCAGTGCCGTAAATAGGACGGTGCCACCGGTGCCCAGGCACAGGGCGTAGACTCTGGGGGGGCGCAAGAATGGCCAGACTAGGCAGGACAATTATTTTTTCGTTTTGCTCCTGATTGCTCCTGACAAGTTCCCGGCCCTGCTGCGCCCCTAGTGCTCGATTCCAACACATACGCACCTACATGCCGGTATCATCAGGTGATGCACAGAAAGGTTTTAATGATTGGCGCCATTTAAGTCCACGTATACCTGAACAGGAAAACTCAGCATGTCATAAAGAAAAAGTAATTAAGTGGAAAATGCTTGAACAACAAATCAAAAATAAGACCACCTCAGATGCATCTTTACTAAAGGCTATTGATCAAGAAACAAAAAAGTGGAGACATATTTTAAGTGTGTACTAGCATAATTTTATTTTGGAAAATAATTTACCTCTCAGAGGCTCTCATGAGCATATTGGAGAAACAGAATCTGGAGTATTCGTAAATGCCGTGGATATGATTTCAAAATTTGATCCTGAACTTAGAGCGCTTTAGTCGAGTCGCTTAATAAAGGCAATATTACGTATTTTACGCCATACATTCAAAACGAGTTAATAGATATTCTCGCTTCCAAGGTCAAAAAACAAGTCATAGACGAGGTTCTTGCCGCAAAATACTTCTCTATGACTTTTGATTGCACGTCAGACGTATCGCATCAAGAACAGATATCACAAATTTTTGAGGTTCGTAAAAATATTTGAACAGACAGTTCATAGATTTTATTCATGAACTTTAGTCGGGTTTGGTGACTAGAACCGAATAGCTAGGTACTTCCCCACCTTCCTCGACCCCACCTCCTTCACCTCTCCACTACCTTCAGCATTTCAACATACCCCAATTTGGGGTGCCATAGTCTCACTGACTCCAGACGTGAGCACCTGGAACTCTTGTGAAGCGTACTTATAAAAAAAAAAATTTTCCGTCCCAGAACTTCCTCTTTTTGCTTTCCTAAAAAGACACCCCACAATAACTTTTTTCAGCGTCTACGGTATTCGCCCAGCTTTGCTACCTATCCAGAAACGTTGATTACATCGTTCAGTGTGTTTGACACTGTTTAACCGTGTTTAATCGTGTTAAACCGTATTTTACAGTAAGAAGAGATTGCGTTAATTTAAATTGTTTAACCGTGTTTTACCGTGATTTTGCCGGGTTTTTCCGTGTTTTACCGTATGTAACCGTTTTGAACGTTGTTTTACCGTGTTTTACCGTGTTTTACCATGTTTTACCGTGTTTTACCGTGTTTTACCGTGTTTAACCTGTGTAACCGCATTTAACCGTGTTTTACTGTATTTAACTGTGGTAACTGTATTTAATGGTGTTTCACCAACCGTGTGTAAACGCAATTATAGGTATTTTACCGTGTTTAATTGTATTTTACCGTAAGAAGAGATTGTGTTAATTAAAAAATTTTAACCGTGTTTTACCCTGTTTTACCATGTTTTATCGTGTGTAACCGTTTTGAACGTTGTTTTACCGTGTTTTACCGTGTTTTACCGTGTTTTACCGTGTTTTACCGGGTTTAACCTTGTGTAACCGCATTTTACTGTGTTTAACCGTGGGTAACTGTATTTAATGGTGTTTTACCGTGTGTATCCGCAATTATCGGTATTTTACCGTGTTTAACCGTATTTTACCATAAGAAGAGATGGCGTTTTTTTTAATCGTTTAACCGTGTTTTATCGTGATTTACCATGTTTTACCCTGTTTTATCACGTTTTTCCGTGTGAAACCGTATTGAACGTTTTTTTTACCGTATTGAACGTTTTTTATACCGTGTTTTACCGTGTTTACCGTGTTTTACCCTGTTTTACCGTGTGTAACCGTTTTGAACGTTGTTTTAACGTGTTTTACCGTGTTTAACGTTGTGTAACCGCATTTAACTGTGTTTTACTGTGTTTAACCGTGGGTAACTGTATTTAATGATGTTTTACCGTGTGTATCCGCAATTATCGGTATTTTACCGTATTTAACCGTATTTTGCTATAAGAAGAGATGGCGTTTTTTTTAAATTGTTCAACCGTGTTTTGCCGTGATTTATACCATGTGTTACCCTGTTTTACCATGTTTTACCGTATTTTACCGTAAGAAAATATTGCGTTTTTTTAATTGTTTAACCGTGTTTTATCGTGATTTACCGTGTTTTACTCTGTTTTACCATGTTTTACCGTGTGAAACCGTTTTGAACGTTGTTTTACCGTGTTTTACCGTGTTTTACCGTGTTTTACCGTGTTTTACCGTGTTTTACCGTGTTTTACCGTATTTTACCGTGTTTAACCTTGTGTAACCGCATTTAACTGTGTTTTACCGTGTTTTACTGTGTTTAACCGTGGGTATCTGTATTTAATGGTGTTTTACCGTGTATAACCGCAATTATCGGTATTTTAGCGTGTTTAACCTATTTTACCATAAGAGTGATGGCGTTTTTTTTAATTGTTTAACCGTGTTTTATCGTGATTTACCGTGTTTTACTCTGTTTTACCATGTTTTACCGTGTGAAACCGTTTTGAACGTTGTTTTACCGTGTTTTACCGTGTTTTACCGTGTTTTACCGTATTTTACCGTGTTTAACCTTGTGTAACCGCATTTAACTGTGTTTTACCGTGTTTTACTGTGTTTAACCGTGGGTATCTGTATTCAATGGTGTTTTACCGTGTATAACCGCAATTATCGGTATTTTAGCGTGTTTAACCTATTTTACCATAAGAAGTGATGGCGTTTTTTTTAATTGTTTAACCGGGTTTTGCCGTGATTTACCATGTGTTACCCTGTTTTACCATGTTTTACCGTATTTTACCGTAAGAAGAGATTGCGTTTTTTTTAAATTGTTTAACCGTGTTTTATCGTGATTTACCAAGTTTTACTCTGTTTTACCATGTTTTACCGTGTGAAACCGTATTGAACGGTTTTTACCGTGTTTAACAGTAGTGAGTGCTCAACTCACAGTAGTGAAGGAACGGACTCCGGTGTCGATAGAGACGAGTGATAGAAATGAAAGGCATCTGATTGAGTTGTGACTCGAGTCGTTTATTGAGGAGCTACGTAGCTAAGGTCGGTGCGAAGTTAACAGGATGTATGCAGAAATGCCGTAGAGTGAGGTATTGGAGTGAGAAATTTCATTCAAAATTTACGCTTATTAGATTTATCAAAGAATTTATATGTAACAATGCCAAATTCAGTCATTTTAAATACATGTAGGATTTCGAAAGATTTTTTAAATATTTGTATTGAGGGATCAGTAGGATTAATCGGTCCAGTTAGGAGTTCTACCGAGCCGAACCCTCTGATATGAAAATATCTGGAATCAGTGGATTATTTTCCCATTTGGTCTCTGGTAGGTTAACATGTTGTTCTTGTATTTTTTGGTATTTATTATATATATGGATTGACTAGATGATCATTTGTGGAAAAGTGTGTGGAAGGGTTAAGTTTTCCCTGTGGGGAAGATTTAACACGGACATAAAGTCGAAAAAAATTCTTTATTCCAGGATGCGGGGAGGATGTGCAATCCCACAGGCCCCATATAGTTATACATATTTATTTATTCACACAGTAAAGAAACAAGGACATAATGAAAAAAAAGAAAAAAAAATAATTCCGTGCAGGGATAATAAGTCTTGAGTGAGCTCGGGCCCAAAGCTCACTCAGGAGTGGCGCTTGATGCTGGATATGAATCAAAGCACCTTCAATCAATCAATTTGTGAGGCGGGTGTGAGGATCATTTATTGGATAACCAATACCCACCCCAAGTGGTTCACTACATTTGGTGACTTAGGAGGGGAGCCCGGGTTGAGGGAGAACTAACCTAGACCTCTCCAGCCGGACTCTCTCGACACATCGTCTAACGCCGCAGTGGGAGCGATGGATTCATGCGTGCATCACTCCCGAATGCGTCGATCCCCAGATTTTTACTCATCTTTTTCCTTGCCGGACCCTTGTATCCTTCTTTTCCCTAAAAAAAAACCCTCCCCACAGCACTCCCAAGGATGACGCAGATCCTTAGGGAATCTTTTACCAAGAATTAGGTAGTTAAATGTAGTGGTTTCATAAATATAGATCCGCAATTTTTTTAAATTTTATTTTATCAAATATTTAGTATGTAACCGTATCCCATGTATGTACACCTTCACATATAGATGATCCACAAGTTTCAATTGTTCCCATTATTTACTTACCTATTGCATAATGTTATTCTATTTGTGTTATAATTAGTGTAACTCGCTCATATAGCACAAGAACTAGCTTCTTCTTTGGTGAGATTGCAGTTTTAAATAATTTCTGTACAAATATGTAATTTATATTAACACCACTGTACACTTATATATCTATATTAAATAAAAAAAAAAAAAAAAAATAAAAAAAATTAGTGCGCAGGTGGTAAACTACCATAAGATACCAAAATACTGAATCCAAACAATTTTCCATCATTTCTCCAACTTTGAAAGGTAGATACACAGGTAAGCAGGTTGAAAGTCAGGATTCGAGCATTACTCGGCTGTAATATTCCCGTTTCGCAACTCCCCTCCGAAGTAATCCACCTTATTCAGGAGATAAAACATTAATTCCTGGCGGGAGATCTTTCATATCTTCCCCGGAACTTGAAGCTGGGAGCACGCAACTTTTTAATGAGTTGTGTGTGTGCTGTTGCTTGCTTCAGACTACAAATATTCTAATTATTGCTTCTATCTTTGCAGTACCGAGGCTGGTTTGGAAACTCTGACTGGGATACCTGTATAAATTATCGATAAAAAACACACTATTTATACAGTGAAAACTTAACAAAATGATATCAAACGTAGATACCAATTTCGGTTTTTTGTGCGTCGTCTTTGAAATCTGGTTGAATAAACTCAAAACAGCAGGCCCTAAGCATAACAATTTCCCTTAGGACCTATGTCATCTTTGGGATGCTGTGTCGAGAGTATTTTTTGGAAAAGGAAGGAGAGCAAGTTTATTTTTCAAAATTATTTCTGGCTTTCACCCATCAAGGGTGTTCTAGGCCATCATTTCAAACTGTAGAGAAAGGAAAGGTAAATTTATATATAAATGAAGAAGTGAATTTATACATTAATATTATTCAAATGCGCAAATTTCAGAATTATATGGAAGATTGGAGTCGAGTTTAGACTTAGAAGAAATGAGATGTTGTATGGAGGGGAAGTAATTTTAGATAACGCTTGATAAAAGAGAGGATATTTTATAGAGTTCTAGGAAGGAAAAAGGTATGAGGGGTGGGTTGGAATCCGGGGGTCAATTCAATTCAATTTATTTATTATCACAAAAACATTACAAAATAATACATTTTAAATCGTTTTCAAAATACATTTGTAAGAGTATTACAATTTACAATTAACACTTAGGCATACAAACTATACAAGAATTAATAGAGCTTGCCTTTTAAAGGCAGCTTCACTAACGCTAAATATGTCGATATCCGAATTAATTCTGTTTAACAGTAAAATTGCTCTCCCGACCGGCATGACCATTGGCAAGGAGGGACGGACGTATAAATCTGTCTATCCCACTGCGGTACAATGCGATAGATTGCGAGACAAAAGGCGAGACAAACAATGTATGCATATCTGCTTCCTTTAAAAAATAACTTTTTTCCTTTGGAGGAAACAGACATACCTACATTGTGTGTCTCCTCTTTTGTCTCACCATTATTTAATGTGTAAGAAAGAGCTGCAGCATTATTGCGATAAAAAACTTAGGTTTATTCATTTTTTGTACCGTCGCGTCGCTGTTCCGTAAATCACAAAAATCAACCAGGAAAAATAAACTTTAAAAAATCTATTTTCAAAGAAAAGTCACGAATTGATTAATGCGTTATCGAATAGTACTAATAGGCTTGCGTCTGCGTGGTTGAATTTCAGAACCCGGTCGAGTGCATGTCTGACGCCACGCCATACGCGCCGCGCCACAAATAACATATACGTGCATGGAATTTCAAACAAAACCACCGTTGCAATCCGGTTTCAAATTCAAGAATTCGTCAAAAGATGTCGCCACTTCCGTCAGCAGGTCGGATGGAGACGTGTCCCTTCTACGTATAAACGCTACGAATTTGCGAATTTGTTGTATCAAGCGGCTATATATTACATATGACGAGATTGCCTATTTCGGTTACTTTGGCCCGGTGACTAGCTACAGTGGATCCGAGAAACGGGCTATTTTTAAAACCAGTGTTCCTATTAGATTTATAAAATGGTCACCAACACCAACTGAAGCCGAACCAAAAGCCGCCCACAGGGCCTAGTGGCAAAAACCTGCGGAGCGGGTTTTTAAATGCTAGTATATAATTATTCTCAAAGGTGCTTTTAAGAGTTAATGGCAAAGAGATGTGAATTAACGTGAATAGAAAAATATTGATTAAATTAAGTAATACTCGAAACCGACAGACTCTTATCTCTTAACTATCTAAAATGTATACTTCTAAGGTTCTAAGAAGGATACTAGCTGAATAAGGCTGGGAATACAAAAGCGCAGAAATGTAGGTATTACCTATACAAATTATCCGATGATCCAATTAGTGAATTGGTGATGAGATGATGTCTAAAAAGAAGGCAAATTTAATCAACGTCATTTCATCTTCGAACTACAAAAGATAAATGATAATGTTATAAACAAAGGCACTTTCTTAATACTCGTAGAACCTTCCTTATATTGTTATCATATTCATTTACTATATTTCTATAAACAAGACTGTTTGCGGCGGCCAGTGGACGGGAGGATATCGGTCGGGGATTTTTCATTTGACATTTTTCCAAATCTACAGTTTTATTCCGAGATTGATGAAATTTTGCTCACTTGACATTCAACACAATAGGAAGGTCACTTTTTAATTCTGATTTCGAAAAATTCTGTGTAAAGCCGCTAAAAATAAATTACATTATCTGAAACGTAAATTACAACACCTTTGCCATAGGTCACTTAGCAGGGGTACCTGGGTTTATGGGGTGAGTTTTGTCCAAGTCTTGGCAGATAGAGAAACTGGTTGAGGGAAGCCTTTCGACCTTTGGAAATGATAAAATTGTTTAAAATTTAATTAATTGTTTGATGATAAAATCTCACGTGGAAGTGATGTGAACTGGTCACCGAGATCGTGCGATTTTCTTGTGGGGTTTTCTTAAGTCGCAGATCTATGCGAAAAAGCCACAAACCACAGCGGCCCTCAAAGCAAACACAACCCATGTCATCGTTATAATTCAGCCTGATTTATGCGCCATAGTCGTGGAAAATTGGACAATTTCGATGCGCGCCACCCAGAGAAGCCGCGGCGCAAATTTGAACATGTTATATTCCATACATAATCGCATCGATTGGCCTTTTAAACGAATAAAAATTATCGATGATATCTCACACACACTCAGTTTTATTTAAATTTAAGATAAGAAGCGCTTAATGAAAGACCCTTTAGAACTAGTTTAAATCCCGATAACGACAGAACTCTTTTTTATCATGCTTGTATTTTGATATTTGTTTATTCAATTGGGGCTTGGACAGCACAAAAAAGTTATGTGTGTATAACTAATATTAAAAATTATCTTAATGAAGAAGAATATAAGAAGGTAGCTAATGCACCATTTGATTTAATTTTAATTCTATAACATACAAGCCTACGTTGAAAAACGAGACCAGATACAGTCATTTAAATACAAAACATCAAAGAGAATAATGAAATGTTAACATCACTAAAATATTTCCAAGAGATTAATGAATATGTGAGATATTCTGTGTGTGTGTTTTAGTTTTGATTGCTCTAACGATAGGTACCTATATCTCAATTTGAAATTCAAATCCTCGCGATTTTGATATCTATGTAAACTAGTTAACTTAAATGTCAAACCTGAATATACAGCATGTATTTATTTAATACGATAGCGGCGTTGTTGTCTCGACACAACAAAGCACCCTTTAATAATAGTTAATATGATTAAGAAAATGTCATTATACTATTGAAGTGTTTCGAAAATTAATTGAATTAATCCTGGCGAAATTGAATTAAGCTCTCTATAAACAAATCTTCGGAGTTAAGCAGAATTCTACACTAAAAGCTTTAAGCTTTCGCGTCGGGATACACAGAGATAAAATAATTATTAAAAATATTAATAATTAACGCGAGTTCAAACGAGGCAGACTCAGATAACTAATGTCATTGATTCCTTCAACGCCCAAATAATTTGTACGCGGTAGACATAAATGAAAACGGTTTTTTTACCAGTGGCGGTCCTTCCCTCAGGTCAATTGGTCAAAGACTACCCAAAATTATAAGATTTTAGTAAAACATTCCAACCATATTACTATTCCAACTACAGTTTGCATTCGCCAATACAGCGTTTAAACAGTTTTGGTAACAAATAATTAAACAATATGGATGTATTTGACATTAATTTGAATTTAGCAAACTTCAAACGACGTACGTGCCAACTATTTCTACCTACTTCATAAACTATTCTATTATTACTTAATTTACATTCTATGTTACCTACTTTGTGTCAACTCTTATATTTTATGTAACCTATATTTTGTTTCTTGTATTTTATCTTTTTTCTTATATTTTGTCAAAAACATGTACTGCACTATATATAAAAGCCCTATTGGCGTTTAAATAAAAAGTAATATTACGCAAATCAAAAGCAGTTGTCTTTACCACGCAGTATGATTGGCTGGGTCAATTTACGAATGTCCAATATCACATTTCTTTCTCTTTGCGCGCCATACAATAAATGAGATGGCACGACTTCGCCTAATAAAAATGTTTTTGGATCCTGAAGACAGTTTGGGTCATTGCCGTGAGGGAGAGAGCATGATGAAATTATGCGTCTGAAAGAGATGGTTTGATAAACGTAGGTTGATTTTGCATATTGTGCGCTTGTCGCATGAAAAATTTGCTATATTAAATAATGTAATTTTACTCTCAAACTCGTGAGGAACCCACGTGAAATGAATTTTATTGTATTTAATATGATATTGTATCATAATATCAATTTTATTTTTAAATGACCTTCTACTTCTGGAATCCTAGAGCAGCCAGTGAAAACCACATCTGTTTTTGTGCCCGTTGGTTGTAGAGAAGTATTATAACAGGGAGGATCTTACAAAAAACAATCTTAACTCAGTAAAAGTTTCGCAAAGAATCATCATTAAAGTAATATTAAAAAAATCTACCTTCTCAATAGAATCACTTTTTAAATTGTTTCCAGTACCAAATGTCGATGACATATTCAAACAAGCTTCCATTATAAAAATGTGTAAAGAAAAAAATAACAAAGAATATCAAGAATTTTACAAACGAGAAATGGAAATCATTTTATTAGACTTAATTTTAAAAGAACTCAAATGCAAAATCATTATATTTACCAAGCCATAAAAAACTATAATAACCTCCTTTCTGAATTGCGCTGTATCATCAACCAATCACAACAAATAAATAAAATAAAATAATTTTTCAAAAAAAACTTACAGTAAAAAGTATATGTTTTATACAAAACATTATAACTTACAACCTAATTAAGAATCGTGGCTCCCTTATCAGGCACAAGAGCTCCTCTTTTCTGATAAGGTGTACGTGACCAAAAACGACCTTTAATATAATATTTTGTAAAATGTATATGTAAATAAGTAACCCATATTTTTTATATTACAATAAAAAATTTTTAAAATCTTATCATCTAATTGCGAATGACTGCATTTTAACAGAGCAGCGATATATTCCTTTTATTATTATTTTGAGGAAAGGGAAACCTTTAATATATGAGCTTTTTCCTGGCCGACAATTCAACCTTTCCTCTACTCCTTCTGTTGCATGACATTAAAACAATAAAAGGAGAGAAGATAGTTGTCTTCATTAGATGTTTAGTGATAGCACATAAAAGTATACAGCGTCATTCAACCCAAGAAATAACAAAATTTAACGAAAATGGTAGTCACCACTTTCACATTTTGCACTACCCGCAGCCCGTTTTATATGGCACTAATAACTACTAATAACTCTAGCACAGTGATTTCGCCCTCTCGCACTACGGAAGAACATAATTCGATATTATGGTCATATTTAAATAACCTTCTATATAACTAATTAATTTATTATATTTTAGCTATTTGAGAGGGGGCTTGAAAGTATAAAATTTAATTTAAAGGCTTTAGAACTGAAAGCGGCGGTTTCCAGCTCAAAAAGAAGAAGATGGAGAGATAATATGTAATTACGAATGTTGGACAGAGCGCGCTAATATTTTAATCGATAAAATTGAAGCGAAAATTAAGAAAATGTTTAATAAAACACGACTCGTTTAAAATAGAGCAAAAATCTCGTGGAAAATATCTTAAGTATCATTTAAAGAAACATTGTGAATTTTTTCACAACTACAACTTGTAAAATAATAGAAATAGCCGTGTTTTTAATAATTTTCGGAGCACACTGCGATTTTTTTTTTATCGAGGGAATTTCATATAATTTGCGTTTCGACGTGGAATATATCTAGATATTATCTTCAAAAATAACACATATTTTTTTAAGAGCTTAAAAACTTCAATTGTTTAAGCGAGATATGTAAGAAATCGGTAGAAATTCGGGTAGCAGCGGTTTAAAGACCTATCATAATGTTTCATTGAAATAATGAAAGAAAACCTCCTCGTTCTATAAAATTTTCTAGTGGTCGTTTGGACAATTAAGAACTAAGGCGAAGTAATAACACTTTTTTTTTAGAAAGACAAGCATTGTACAATAATCTGACAATATTTGAAAATCTCCTACAACCTTCACAGTAAGCTGAAAATGTTGCTTGTGTCGTAAGAGAGGACTTGGCCAACCGAGAAATCGAACACGTGGATGAGACGCAAACGCGATGCTGAGTCAGCCACTGACCGGTCAATTATGTATGTTAGTATTAGAGGAGTCATCTCTACAGATTTGAAAAAAAAAAATTTTGGTTGTCTGTAAAGTCGGTTTACGGACGATAATTTTACGCGATAACGTCACGAGCCGAACGCTTAAGCCGAACGCTTAGGCCGAACCCTCGCTTGTACGCCCGGCTCAGGCGGAACGTGACAGCGTGACAGCGTGACAGCGTGACAGCGTGGCAGCGTGACAGCGTGACAGCGTGACAATGAGCCATGCTTTTTCGTGAATGCGGCCGGCGTTCGTCGATTTATAAGACGTTATCACGTCAAAAAATGATGTTGTCAACTTGCATAAGACCTTTCGAGACCTAGACACCAGACAAGCAAAAAAAGTCAAATGTTAAAAGAAAGAATTTTCTTATTTGCAAATGCTTCACCAATTTTACCAGAATGAAAAAAACCTTTACTTCTGTTTCAGAGATAAGCCCACCACAAATTTCTGTCAGTTTATCTAATTTAATGTAAATACCGCACAACTGCTTCTAACCGTCTGGAGCAAGTGAGTTTGTTGCAATCCCTATTAGGGTACGTTGGAGGCTGACGTTAGCGGAGAGGGGAAGTTGATGAAGAAGAGGAGGGTGATAGATGTATCTGGTTAATTACATCTGGTCACCAAACACGGCTAAATCCATTTAAATACATAATAATTTATTTGTTGTTTTACGTTTTTTTTCCTGTTAAGCACTTGCATATTGCTTTCTAACAACGTATGCAGGGACACTGGAGGTCTAGATTCGTTCAAAATAAAATAAAATGCAGCTTATTTAAACAAAAATTAAAATCTTGCGAGAGTCTTGAAGGAGTTAACCATCTGTTACTTATACCGGGGCGGGTAAGCGGTGGATAATCTCCAATGAATCCATTTAAAACAACGTTTCAATTCTGAATTATGGTTTTTCATCATGGCGATTGATACTAAGAGTATCTTATACTGAAAAGTGCCGCAAATAAATAATATATTTTTTTTATACAATGATTGTGAAACAACACAAATTTATTTTATGAAATTTTATCGTGCACGCCGGGATTTGACCCCGTCATCGTCGGATTGCCAGTTGAGAACCTTGCCGATAATTGTTAAGAAAAATAAAATGAAAGTTTATTTTTATTTTCATTCGAAGTTCAATTATTTTTATCCTTCCTCAATTTTAATCTTAAAGAATAATTACGTTTCAATAATAACAACGCAGAAAAATCTTACACTTTCTGTTAAATATGATATCCTTGCAAAATAATTATAAAAACAAAATCAATATGTTTCCCGGAAGGGTTGTTATTGAATTTCCCGAAGATGTTTATTTATGCTCCAGGCTCTCAGCCCGGATCAAAAACAGCCTTCGTTTCCGATTCCATTAAAATCCCACGAGGGTTGCTTGCTTTATCTATTAAAACTGCAATCAGGGGCTCATTATCATCTGCTAATTAGCCTCCTTTGCGCCAAGAAATAAGGGTGGATGTTTCACCCATTTTCCGGGAGGAAATAGGTATACATACACCAGTGGCGCACCCAGGGAATCCACCCACCACCCCAAAAAAGAAATACCTATATAAGTTTTTTCAATAAGAAGGGGAGTAGCGATTGATGCGTATGAAATAGAGCTTTTATATAATTTCGCTACCTGAATTATCTGGCGTTGTCGGAGAATTCTTTAAACAGAGTTTTCAATTATTTTGAACGTCCAACGCAAATTTTCATCAACAGAAATCAAAAAAAAATTAAGGGGTGTTAGGAATTTGTTATGAATGGCTTCGCGTAAAGTTTTTGGTCTTCCAAAACCATTCTGTAAACACTCCTATTACTAATAAAAACCAACCTTGAAATTTTCATTGTAATAGATCGAGCAATTTTTGTCTTTAAGGCACATCAGGGCACATATATACGAATATTGCCCAGTTTTTATATAGAAGAAGTCAGGCAGATGATTTCAATGCTTTATAATTCACCCTAATGACCATTTTAAACTTTTAAAAAATCACTACCTACATTTTTATAAGTTGAACATACAAAATCAAATCGAAATTCTTTGTAAAAGAATTGTCAAGGGTCTAGGCCAAATATATTTTTTTAATTATTGCCGACCAACCTTGCGATATTTCTTGAACTGAAAAGTGTGTCAGTTATGTTCTTACATTTTGTTCTTGTAACCACCACCAAATAAAACGGTTTCCAATCTCAAATAATATCTGCTATCTGTATATCGTATCCCTTAGGTTTAAATATGTATATTTTTGTTACATTGTTTGCATTAGGTCAACCGTGACTGCAATTTTGAAATCTTTTGGCCAGAAAACCATAATCTCCATGTTGCAAAAAGAAAATTAAAAACACAGTGATTAAAAAAAGTTAAAAATTACAGTAAAATATGACCAACTAAACACGAAGATGAAGAATTCATTAAAATTATTTATTTAATGCCCGTAGGGCTTTAACAAACATAATACAAACCGAAATTTTACGTAATGCATTTTTTATTGAATTTTTTAAAAGAAAAACTCTCTTTTTATAGGTATGTTTTTAGGTTTTCACGGCCAAAAAGTATTTTTGTTATTGTTTTTGGGGTGTTATGCCGTGTTTCCTACAAGATATCCTTGTCAGTTTTGATGTAGTGTCTCTATTTACAAATGTTCCTCTAGAAGATTCCATAACTTTGCTCAGGGAGATTTATGAGGATGACATTTGCAAACTTTTTGAACACTGCCTCAAAACAGGTTATTTTGCTTTTCAGGGTGAACTTTTCGAGCAAGTGGAGGGAGTTGCGATGGGCATTCCATTGTCGCCAGTTCTAGCCAACTTTTTTATGGAGAAGTTTGAAGAAGTGGCACTCGACACAGCTTCGGCTGTTCCTAAAGTATAGTGGCGCTATGTCGATGATGTCTTCGCCATCTGGCCTCACGGAACAGAGAAACTGAACGAATTCCTGGACCATCTCAACTCACTACACAGCAAAATTAAATTCACGATGGAGCTGGAAAATAACCAAAAAGTCCTGCCTTTTCTGGATGTGGAGGTGATGCGAAAAGAGGATGGTAGCCTAGGACACACAGTTTATAGGAAACCAACACATACAAATAGGTATCTCCACGCTGATTCGCATCATCACCCCGCTCAGAAGAGAGGTCTCATCCATACTTTGGTAACCCGAGCGACCAGAATATGTGAGGAGCCAAAACTCGGATTAGAACTGACCAAACTCACCGATGCACTGGAGCGTAACGGCTACCCAGCAAGGCAGACAAGGCAAATCATAAGAGCCAAATCAGCACGAAACGAAGACAGGGGTGAACAAGAGTCAAAAGGCTGCGCTTTCCTGCCTTACGTCCATAATGTAACAGACAGAATTGCCAGGCTGTTGAGAAAAGAGAACATCAAGACGGTCTTCGGAACCACGACAAAAATCCAAGACCTACTGAGGTCGGCAAAGACTAAGTTTCCTCTGGAAACAGATGGAGTATATAAACTCAGCTGTTCCGGATGTGACAAGGTCTATGTAGGCCAGACAGAGCGGACGATCTCCAAAAGGATTTCGGAACACTTTCGTGCTTGTAAACTTGGCCACCCTAACAAATCGGCAATCACCGAGCACTTAATCGAAACCGGCCATTACTTTGGATTTGTTCCTGAAGTCCTGAGAAGACCCAAAACTTACAGAGCACGCCTAATTACGGAGGCAATTGAAATCCATAAAAACCCCATCAATATTAACAGAGACGACGGAGCTAAGCTCAATAGTTCTTGGTATCCAGTAATTGACGGCTACACCAAAGCTAAACGCAAAAAACCATGCTGAATTTTTTCTAACACCAGCTCGTAGAGAAATGGAGCTGGCAGCACGGTATCGCTTCGACACACATAAGTAAACACTCTCACCAATATCATTTACTCATCTGCCCTGATGATGGACACTGTAACGCTGTCCGAAACGTTGGCTAAAGAAGGCTATTGACTTTTGACTTTTTATAAAAGTCTAAATGAATATTCAATTCTTTATAAAAAAAACTCTCTTTTGATAACTTATGAAGATTATTCCTATCAATGTGATAATTTACCTTTTTACTCCCGTTTAATATAATTTTGTATAGACATTAGTATAATTTATGCAATATATTCTTATGTAAACGAGATAGAAAGACAGATTTTTTTTTATTTTAACAACCAACGTTCTTTGCACATCCAGAGTTCATCAATTTCACTGTGTAAATCAGCTCTATTTGATGACAAATTTATAATTAAGTAACATGAAATGCAACCTAAAGTCGACAAACACAAAGATTTAGAAATGTATTTAATTTTATTATGTTTGTCTGCAATCCGCCTCGGAACAAGAATCTCGTATGAGGAGGACTGCGAATAAACTACTTTTGTTTATATTTTTGAATAAAAATAGAAACTGCATGTGTACTTATAATTTCTTCAATACCCACGAGACGAAAGGTTCTTCTTGAAAATGTTGATAAATACAAACCATTCTAAGAGAATGAAAATAAAAATGTTGGGTGCGCCCCTGTTTCTACACGATACAGCGGAAAAATTACACTGAATAGAATACTACCAGAACGAAAACTATAACATGGTGAATATTGTATATTATCAGAATTGAAATTTCTATTTGTATTCCGAGTTATCTGAAACTGTGCTGTGTGAGAATAGAACAGCTAGACTTGCTATTTGACTTGACATAACAGATTATGTAGTAGCGGCAAACAATATGTACAAACGTAATTATATACTTCAAATTTAAAACCTTCATATACACACGTAATTACATAGTACGAATTCGCGGGTAACTTTCATAAATGGAATTATTTAGAAACAGAAAGACAAAACTAATTATTATTTATTTCCATAGAAAATTGTATTAAGCAGGGCGAAAATATATTTTTTTAATGTGGGAAGATCAATTTTGCTAACACTTTAGTCCAGAATTATTCCATGACAGTTGATCTCCCGACAGTTGGCCCCCGGCGTATTTATATATACAATATGAAGACGGTTCATGGAAAATACAGTACACACACTAACACAAAATATGACTAGGTGTCTCCGTAGGGGTGGGCAGATAGGATGTACCGTCGAATAACAATAATAAATAATCTACTGCATTATTAACTTTTGGGTCAACAGGTGGCAGCATTGCAGTCGTTCGCAAAATGGCCGATATCAATGTTCCTATTAGTCAGCGTTCTGTGATTGAATTCTTGAATGCAGAAAGTAAAACGCCTATTCGCATTCGTGAATGACTGAAAAATGCGTACGGTGGTGCAATTCTGCACAAAAATTGTGACCGTAGACGAAACATGGGTTTCATGGAACCTGAATCAATGAGGCAGTCAATGGAATGGCATCACACAAACTCGCTGAGGATGAAAAAATTCAAAACTGTGCGATCGGCAGGAAAAGTTATGGCGACAGTATTCAGGAATGCAGGGGTTTGATGATGATTGATTTTTTGGAGCAGGGATGCACAATAAATTCTGTCCATTACGTCACAAGCCTTAAAAAGCTTTAAGCACTTCTTTCGCCCAACAAAAGCTATGGCGTATGGCATTAGGAAGCAGGACCGTACTTTTTTACCAATCTGGGATATATGCCCTTGTTAAAAGATGAACCAAAACCTTGTAAATGGTCGGAGATTATATTTAAAAATGACAAATTAATCTTTAATAATGTGGTTTATGACCTGCGTATTTGCAATTTTTTTTATATTGATAATTAAAGAAGAAAAAAATAGAAGGCATTACTTTTTTACTGTACCTCGTAAATAATAAGTTTGACATCCATATAGCTCCACACAGATGGCCCTGAGGAACGTAATTTCCTTCAGGGCCTGTGCCATCTTTGGGGTGTATTTTGGTGTGGAGGGTATTTTTAGGGACAGGAAGTTCTGGGAAGGACAAGGTATGAAGGGTGGATAGGAATCTGGGGAAAGTGTGTCCAAATCCTGCTGAGAGTCCTGCAGGAGAGGTCAAAATATTTCCCTTAATCAGTCTCAGCGTAATACCTAAGACTCCTATTATAATTTAAGGGTATAAGTAATAATTTAGGGTTCACATTTTACCTCACGATAATTGTTCCACTATTAAGTATATCATATGTTTTGGAAGTGCTCGTTTCGGCGTATATTAATAAAAATAAATAAAAAATAAAACAGTTTTTGCGGTGGTTTTTTTTCGACCGTTAGTTTCTCTTTAGGCCGCCTGCACAAAAAAGTTTGTAAACCGGCAAGCTTTTTCGATTTGGTTGTTTGAACATTGCAAAGTTTTATGGACGTAAATAAATACATAGACGTAAAATTATTGCATTACAAAACAAGCAACGTTGTTCGTTCCAGTAGTTAAGCGAATCCGAATGTTTTAGTTGGCTTTCGTGTGGTTTCTCATTTCAACTTTTTAATGACGGAAGAATAAACTCGCCCAGATAAACATGTGTTTTATATTCATTACATTTCATATAAATAGATTTGATCTCATTCATAACAATGATAACACGTGTTGTCTGTGATAATATGAACCACGATTTTATTACAAAACATGCGTTTCTAATACTGAATACGTATGCTAATGCCAATAAATTAATTGATTTCTATGTTGGTTTTTGTGGTGGATCTTTTGGAGGTTTTGTGGTTGTTGTCGAAAGTATCGTATTAATTATTATAATGAGTACAGTATTAATGTTATTGTGAAATAACACTAATTATTAAGCACACAGTGTTAGGTATAATTACCGTGTGCTCGTAGATCTAAGTATTTGCAGTAATTTCAACGTAGGAACTGCACTGTTACTTACAAAAGCAGGAAAATTGGGTTTTTTACTTTCTAAGAGCTAGCAATTACACCTAAAACAATATATCATCTTTTGTTAAATAAAAAAAAAATCAAAACTAAAATAAAACTTTTTTTTAAACAAAAGAACATTTTTTTATAAGAATAACTCTCTTTTTATAACTTTTGAAGGTTATTCCCATCATTGTAATATATCATTGAAGAATAATAATAATAACTAATAATCTAAACGAAAATATGAAAGAGAACACGACACAGAAAAATAGAAAAATATAATGTAATAATAAAAATATAATCTCGTATAATCGGGACGTGCGCTTTTACCAATTCAGCCATTGCCACGTTCCATCAAACCACACGACAACATATCTGAAAAGTTTTTCAATCATCACAATAAGTCTTGCAAAACTGGCGAAAATTTGAGTGTGTCGAAAATTTTTAATCAAAATTGTATTTTCATGACTATTTAAATTTTTTTTTCAAGGTTTAATTTATTTATTATAAATACAAAGTAATACAATATGACAACAAAAAATAAAATATTATACAGAAAAAAGAAAAGTCTCATTAAACTACGTTTTAGCAGTTTGTCGATGGGTACTTTTACTTTGGAGATATAAAGAAATTTATTTTACATAATTAAATGCAGTTAGAATTTTTGTGTTAGTCTAATACAAATTATTTCTTTCGGCAAGCCAATTTTTCAAAAAATATTTGATTTACCTTTTGTACATTTTTTTAAATTTCGGCAGGTAACATATTTTAGCAATTAATGAATTATTAATTAATTGGAAGTACTTTCATAATTATATGAATCGAATCAGGAATTGTAGATATTTTAAATAGGTACCTATGTTAGGTACCAAATTTGACTGATTGTTATAATAATATTTGATTGTTCTTATATAATATACAAAAATTAATATTTGTAATATATGAAAATTTGAATTAAAAAAAAATTAATAGGTGGCACGCGAGCTGTTTGAAAACTGAATGTACTGGAACTGAATATAAGTAACGCGGGAGAAGGGTTGGCGGGACGGGGGAGCGGAAGAGGGGAGATGAAAGGCGGGGAAGGTGGAAGGGGAACGCGTTAGGGGGAGGGGACATGGGAGGGGAAGGGGCGGCGGAAAGGGACGAATGGGAAGGACACACAGGGAGAAATAATTTATTTGTTTGAATAAAGCAATGAATAAGCATTGTTTCAAAACTTGAGTTAACCTCACTTTTCAACAATTTGGCCTTGTGAAAATAGTCTGAAAACTGTTAAAAAATAAATCATCGGTGAAGACATTTAAAAATGATCACGGTCGTAATTGTAGATTGAATCCAGACCTCCCGCGTGGTGTCCCTTAACCACGCGACCAATGTCCAGATTACTTCATTAATTACCTGCTCCAAGACTTAATCTTTCGTTTATTATTATTTACGACCGCTCAATAAAAGTAATAATTATTTATTACGAATTGACAGCCGGCCGGGAATCGAATGGGACAATTCGGTAAGGCGCGTGGGCAGGACCCGACGAATGAAGAAACAATTTTATTTTATTATTGGGCTTAATGAGTACTCCCACGACATTCCGTATCACTCCATTCTGGCTCGTACCCCTTGAATTGTCAAGTCATCTTTTATCGATATAATGCAAAGTGAATGTTTATTTATTAACTGGTTACGAAGCCATGCAACCAAAATTGATCGGCGAAATATAAAATAAATGGCAATCCGTGTTTTAAATAACCTTACGCATGTCGGCTAAAATGACTCAATGATATTATTAATGTTGCCGACTTTAAATCGGTTATTTTTTGTACTTCGCATTTTGAACCCGACAAATTTATTTATTGACGCCCTATTGGGCTTTTACTTATCACATGCAAACTTCTTTAATAACAACAGTATAACATAAATATAAAAGATTACAAAATATATAAATAAAGCATAAACTCAATATAATAAATATGAATATAACTAATGCTAAATCCACATGGATGACTTTAGAGAACTCATGGGTACAATTTATATACCTACGAGCAACAAAAGCATTTAAAAAATCTAATTTTTACTTAATTACTTGTTGTTTGCGTCTAGAATAAAAGCAAACAAAAAAAAATCGAACTAAAATAAAATGATTTCTCACTCATTAGGGGGCATCCATAAATAACGTCACACCTTACGCGGGGGGGAGTATAGAGGTGTGACATTGTGTGACAATGGATAAGCGGGGGTCATCAGGTCTGTGACGTCACATGTAAAAATCTGAATTTTGATTTTTTTTTTTTTTTTTATGTTAACTCCACACAGGAGGCCCTGAGGGAAATAATTTCCCTCAGGGCCTATGTCATCTTTGAAGATGCTGTGTGGAGGGTGCTGTTGAGGAGAGGAAGGAGTGAACATGGGTCTTGAAGAGACCCATATTGTAGGAGGGAGGAAACACAGAAGTCGGCAAATCGTTCCACAGCCGGGCTGTTGAACTCAAGAACGAGTCGTAGAAACGACCCGTTCTCATGTGACTAATGTCAACCGTGTACAAATGTTGAGCGCGTGTTTGGCGTGTTTCCCGACTATGCACCGGTGCCGAGGGGATCAGTGACGCTAGTTCCTCGGAGCATCTTCCATTGTAATACCGGTAGAACAAGGACAGCATTCCCACCTGACGCCTGTGCTCTAAAGATTGCAGTCCATTTGTTAAGTTAGGAGAATCTATCAAACGGACCGCCCGTTTCTGCACAGAGTCGAGGGATTACTTTTAGATATGCGAGGGGGGAGGGGGAAGCAGTTAGGGCACAAAAGCACCAACTGCTTCCGTCCGAAGTCAGCGAGATAATGTCATCCCCAATTGGAATATGTTGTGAGGCTGAAGGTAATGGGAAGGGTGAGAAGATGGGAAAGAGAAAGGTGGCTGACTATTCAATTCTGGTTACCAAACATGGCTAAACCCATTTCAAGCAACGGGAGTATCTTCCACTCTGTAACGTGCCGTAAATATTCTGTGCATTATATTTAATTAATCAAAATAACGCAAATGTACAACAAAAAAATTATTTGCGCACGCCGGGATTTCAAGCCACGGCCTTCGGTTTGCTAGTCGAGAGCCTTAGCTTTTGTCCACGGAGGCCGTCATAACGTAACACAACATTGTGAGAAACATATCATAACATAACATAACATAATGAGCATAATCCCACTACCTCCAGGCATTTGGGACTCATCAGAGGTACCTATTCACATGAAAAGTTAATAGAATTTATGACCGGATACTTCCAACCTTTCCTTTGAGTATTTCTTCAATAATTTAGTATTTCATAAACCCACTGACTTCGGGCGATACGAATCTTACGCAGTACATTACAGTATGTTGTTCCCAATCCTACTGATCAACAACTGTTGAGCCAAAATTTTGGCTCAACACTACTCAAATGCGCAAGTACGCTCATTCCAAAGCATCTCTCTGACCAACCGATGTTACTAAATAAATCACTTAGCTGATCGGAGACTCAGATTGATAGATGGAAAGGTTGGAAATAACGGACGTATGGGACACAGAAGATATTCTATCACAAGTCTATTCATTAGTGTTATCTGGTCACAATAATATACAAGGATGTTGATTCTGTCTTATGACAATAATAAATTAGTTTTATTTCCGTTAATTTACAATGTAACATCATCCAGTAATGTTAGTGTTGAAAGAAACGGCCAAAATTTTGGCTCAACACTCCTCAAATGCAGAAACACGCTCTTCCAATGCAACTTTCCGACCAACCGACGTTACTAAACAAATCACTTAGCTGATCGGAGACTCAGATTGATCGATCGAACGGTTGGAAACGACGGCCGTATGAGAGAGATTATTTAATTTATTTTTTAACATTTTTTTAGAAAAGAATGTGTCCTTACTGGGGTACCCCGTTCTACGGTCACATTGTACATGTTTTTGTCTTTGAATTATAAGTTAATACCTATTTTAAAATATTACAAGAGAAAAATTATAAAGTTATATCTAAAAGAAAATACAATACAATCTTTATTTGGTTGCAAAATTGTGTCTATGTTCTTCTTTTCCATGTCCATAATCCTTATCTTAATTTTTCTTTTGGAGTCGTTTATTTTTTTAACGGTTTTTATTGCAAGAGGGAGTATATTAAATAATTTTATAGAGACGTATTGCATATTTCTTTTTCCAAAAGTCGTTTTAGTTGTTGGTTGGTGGAATACATGTTGTAATGTGGATCTTGTAAATCGGCCCAAGTTTGTCTGTGCAAAATTATCCTGGTTTTTGAATGCGTGTATTAGAATATCTTTTGCATATAATTGTTTAAGTGACATTAAATTCAGTGCCTTAAAAAGGTAGTCTGTAGGGTTTCTGATGGGGACTCTAAGTATAATTTTCAAAACTGCAATTTGTGCTATGAGGACTGGTTTTATATTATGGGACACAGAAGATATTCTGCGATGTTACAAGTCTGTTCATTAGTTATAATGGTATACAAGGATGTTGGTTCTGTCATATGACAATAATAAATTCGTTTGTTTCCGTTCGTTTACAATGTAACATAATCGAGTAATGTTAGCGTTGAAAAGGCCAGTTAGCTGAGAGTGTTACGAATGCAGTAAATGCGGTGAAGTTCACGGTACACGTTTGCCATTATAGTTTGTGGGCGGGGGAGCGATATCTCACTGTTCATTATCTCAAGTGATTCATAACCTTGGCAAAGGAATCTAGAACTACAAGAAAATTAATTGATTATATATAATATGAGCATCTACAATTTCAATAAGTCTAGTAATAAAAAAGAGTAATCACGCCATGTTGTGCTTCCTCCTTCTTTAGCCAACATTTCAGACAACAGGCTTACAGTGTCCATCATCAGGGCAGATTTGTGGATTGTGGTGATGTGTGACCTTTACAGATGATGAATGAAGAATCTTTTTAAGGAAAGGAAGGAGAGAAAGTTCTGGATAGAAAAACGCATGACGTGTCGGTAGGAGTCTGGGTTTCCGTTTACCCAGAAGTGATGGACGTAAAACTCACTGCAAGGCGAGGGGTCGAGAGAATCCAGCTGGAGAGGTCAAATGATCTCCCTGAACCAGTATCATCCGATCCGGCCGCCACGCAGCAAGTGGACAGTTGCGTTCTCCACCAAGACGTACACAAACCATCACCCGGTTACCCATGCTAAGTCACCAAACGTACCGAACCAATTGGGATGTTGACCTACGGGTAAGTGTCAAATAAAAACATTAATTCTGGCGCTAATCGTTTTAGGAATTTTATTTCAGTGTAATAATTAATAAAATTAACGTAATTTTCGGCGTTTAATTTTGGTGAAGACATCAAACATCGGTTACTTAGTATTTAAACATTTATTTTCCTCTTAATGTAAAAAAAAAATCGAAAAGGCGTAACAGCTGTCACGCCTTTGGGGATCAATGAACTACCACAAGGGGAAGAAACGATAAACCAGACTGCTGATACCACCGAAAAATAATTAGGAAAATTGCAGAACTCTTTCTGTAAAAAAAACTGTATTTAAACGTTGTAAAAATAACAAACTTAAACATTACAATGGAGTTTCATAAAACACTGGAATTATGCAATAAATTTAATTTAAACTAAGCTATTTACCCTTTCAAGAAAGGAGTAATTAATTAAAGTATGAATGAAATTGTTGCAGCAAATGACCTTTACTAGAGGTCAAAGTTGAAATTACAAGTGTATTTGTGGATGAGGAGGAGCAAATATTTGCAAAATTATAATTTTATAACTTTGTCAAAAATTTTCTCGTGGGAAGAAGCCTTTGTTAAAAGACAGAGAGATTTTTGTCATTTTATTAAGGCATGGTATTTACTGTTTCATGAATTTGAACAGACTGCAGGTTAACAACCTCACGCTGGTATATCTATTTTTCGTGAGATTACTATTTTTCTAAGGCTGAAGGAATAGGGAAGAGAGAACAGATAGGAGAGAGGAAGACTGGTAAATACCTAGCTACTGGGTACTTAGCATGGTTGATCTACATATATAACCCTTTAGCAATACGATATTGCCCAAATCTGTCATCTATGGTCAGTTGCAATATTTGCGATATTTGCGATATTTGTCATCAATATTTGCGATCACGGTTAACAATTGATAAAAGAAATTCGATTGACAAATTTAAGCCCGGATTCCATAGAATCAGATAAGTTTTGGTTAGCTGTCAATGTATGCATTTATTTGAATTATGTCATTCGTTAATCAAAATTACTGGCTTATTTAATGAACGTATTGAACAAACGAAGATTTTTGTATTGAAAGAAGTCATTTACGCGATCCATAGACTTTATAATTAAGGGTCTACTATTCGTATTTCGACCGATTTCTTACATATCTCCCTTAAACATTTGAAGTTTTTAAGCTCTTAAATATATGTTATTTTTGAAGATAATATCTAGATAACGGAACGATATCTATGGAACGTATCTAGACGTTCCACGCCGAAACGCAAATTATATGAAATTCCCTCGATAGGAAAAAATCGCAAAGTATGCTCCGAAAATTATTTAAAACAAGTCTATATTTTTTATTTTACAAGTTATATTTGTGAAAAAATTCACAATGTTTCTTTAAATGATACTTAAGACACGTTTCACGAGATTTTTGCTATATTTTAAACGAGTCATGTTTTATTAAGCTTTTTCGCAATTTTCGCTGCTATTACACGACTTAAAATATTAGCGCGCTCTGTCCAACATTCACAATTACACACGTAATTACACGCCCTTGAGGTGATTTTTCACAAAAACGGCGCTCTACAAATTATCCAATTATTATTATTATTATTATCTCTCCATCTTCTTCTTTTTCAGCGCCGTGCGTTTCAAGAGTGCCGTCTTAAGACGCGACCAAATTATTCCGTTCGAATTTCCATAAACTTAAGTGGCCGAATTTGACTAAAGAAATGATCAACTAATTAACTCCCATGTAGTATCAAAAAGTAAATGCGGACTGCCAGTTCTTGTTTAGGTTTGTATTTAAATTCAAAATTGCCAAATTATTAATATTTTTACGCATTTGACTGGCGTTTGACGTTTCTAAATGTGAATTGAAGCACATATCCGCCATTGTTGCCAGCGTACATCGAGTTATAATTTATCCTCCACCAATATCGGTTCGGCTATCAACAGTGAAACTGTGCTAGGGATTTTGATATAAAGTAAAACGAACCATCGCACAAAGAGGAAAGGAAAGGTTTTCACTTCAAAAATAAATAGAAATACGACGAAATAGATTCTCAAAAGTAAATAAAATGTTAAAAGAACTAAATTGGCTAACCGTGAAACAGATGTTGACCCTGCACACGATGTTATTTATCCATAAAATAGTGAACAACATGTTACCAAAATACTTCTCAAACAAAATTATATACAACAAGGATATTCACAGACATAATACAAGGACTTGCAAGGAAATCAGACTACAAAAAAAGGACAAAACCAATACGCAGAACAGTTTACTATACAAAGGGATGAAGTTATACAACACTCTACCAGAAACTTTAAAGGCCGCACCAATTGGAAAGTTCAAAATTTATTGTAGGAGATACATAGAACAAGAAAAAATATAGTTTGAAATATGAAATGATATAATTAATTAGGAAATTGTAAACTTAAATGTACAATTTACTAAAATAAAACAAATAAATAAATAAAAATAAATAAAAACTATTGAACAGTCAGTTCCAGCATCATGAGTTTTATACAGATTTTCTTCCTGATATTTCTGGGTCACAACAGCTCTTTTTAGTTCATAATATTGTTTCAGCATGAGTTACGCAGATTTGAAATATCATTAATTTTCCTTGTGTATTAAAACTATTAAAGCATTTTCTCTTTATTTATTTTAGATAGTCACCACCTCCTTTTCTATGGTTTTTATAACTTTTCTCAATTAAGATTTCACTAAATTATTATTTCCTACTAGAATGTAAAATACGACTCCTTTTAAAATCCGATCAAAATCAAAAATCCCATTTTACCAAGAATATAATAATAATAGTTGTAGACACCTGTCTAACAACTGTAAATGGGTGAAAACCATTCAAGTAATGTATTCCACCGATAAATAGCAAGTTAATCTAAAAAATTACACATCCTGGTAACAAACAAATAATTGGGTATTAAGTGGTGAAACACGGCATAGCGTTGATGATGAGAAAATCCACATAATTTGAATAAAATCATCGTGTTCCATTTCCCCAAATGTTATGTATAGTACACCATAGTTTAAGCAGTAATTTTACCAGTTTGAAGATTGCCTTGATAGGCTCAAATCGGTAACGAACAAATAAAAAAGAGTAAAATTTTCTAACTCTTCGTTAAGAGAGCGGATTGCTAACTCCTATCTCCAAATGGTATGTACACTACAGTTTAAGCTACAATTATTGTACCAGTCTGAAGATGGCCTTGATAGGCTCAAATCGGTAACGAACAAATAAAAAAGAGTAAAATGTTCTAACTGTTCATATCTTTCCCCAAATGTTGTGTGTGTACACCATAGTTGCTATAATTGTACCAGTCTGAAGATGGCTTTGGTAGGCTCAAATCGGCAAAGAACAAATTAAAAATAATAAAAAATAAAATAAAATTAACTGTTCATAAAGAGAGAGGATTGTTAACACCTTTCCCTACATTTTATGTATGTAACCATAGTTTAAGCTATCATTGTACCAGTCTGACGATGGCCTTGCTAGGCTCAAATTGATAACGAACAAATAAAAAATAGTAAAATGTACTAACTGTTCATTAAGAGAGAGGATTGTTAACACCTTTTCCTAAATATTGTGTGTGTACAGTCTAGAGTGGGCCAATTTTTTTTTCTTTCGAATTTCTTTTGGCGCTAGTAATAAAAAGTTGTCTTTGCATCTAAAACATCAAAAAAATTTAGTTTTAAAAAAATCAAAAAATATCCTAAGGTTCCGCAAAACCTCTGAAGTTTGAGAAAATATCGAAATATTTCCATTTTTTCTGCCATTTCACAAAATATTCTGAAATAGTTTAAAGATATTCATTTATGAGCTCTTGTTAAATAAAGTCTATAGCTTCGATGTATAAAAACACCATTTATTATTTTTGTAGTATGGCACTAAACCACGTCCGCCCGCAGTCCCCAAACCCGCCCTCGCTTGAGCAGCGCGCCATATTGACCGTTCCTTAGACGGCCGAGGACCCTCCGTTTCGTGATATTGTTGTGTTGGTTGTACATTGTACACCATAGTTTAAGCTATAATTGTACCAGTCTTCAGACTGGTACAATTATAGGCTCAAATCGGTAACGAACAAATAAAAACGAGTAAATATTTCTAACTGTTTGAACTTTGTTTGACTTACCTTGTTGACGGTAATATGCGTATTTACTAAGTAACAATCTGTTTAGTTTTAGATAAGATCGCTTTTCCGACATAAAACTTGAAATTTAAACCGAGTTCCTAACTCTACGAAGTTACTCTTCTACAAGAGACACCGTGGTGTATTGTATTATACTGTTTGCTTTAAGTACAGGGGAATAAGGAAGAGCCATACTTCCTCAGGAAATTCTCAGCTCGGGAGAACACGGAGCAAGGGCCGGATTTAATCAATCTGCCTGTTGTGTGCTCGCTGCACTGTTTAACGGTGTATAGTTTAGTTAATACTTACACAGCGCGATGCCAAACACAACAAACCAGACGGTTGCTTTACTCTATGGTTAGGAGAACAACGAGATCCGTGTTGGAGAAAGGTATTCTAATATTGTCTGTGGTGTTCATAGAGTAACCAATGTTTGAATGTGTTTATTAAAGCGATGGGTATTTCGAAACGACCTTGAAGTCTCCTCAGTAATAGTAAGCCTTTTAAAGATGTGGTTAAAATTGTTTTGTCGCGTCGATCATCAGTTTCGAAGCATTTTAACTAAACTAACTAGCCACGACGGCGTTCCCCCGTAATGGTAGGCAGAGGTTACGGACCGCCAAACAAATCTGTCTTGGCACACACTTCTTGCCTCATTCACATTCATACATCGTGCTATACATATTCTTCTGTTATTATGACTTTTCATATGGCTAGATTCAAGTGTTTGGTTCACATTAACGTGTTTTAATATCTCCCTCGGGCGTCCCCAACTTCTACCATTCGAATTCACGTTATATATTCTCCTTACCCTCCTTTATTCATGCCCAAATCATCTAAGCGTCCATTTTTAATCTTACTTCATACTTTGCGAATGTTTACATTTCTCCCATCATCATACATAGTTTTATATGATACATTATGATGCATAGTTTTGCCATACATACAACTCAAGGATATTATTTCTGCAGTATTCAATCCACTTTCATTCTTCCTCTGCCATTTCCATGCCTCACTTCCATTCGTCAGGGTAGATACTTACCAGCATTCCTTCTACTGGACTGGTAGAATAGTTCCAGAGTGGAAGAAACTCTAAACAACTCCTTGGTGTAAAACCACCATTCAGAATTGAAACGTTGCTTGAAATGGCTTTAGCCGTGTTTGTTTGTTTTAGATCTGAAAAGCCAGGTTCCCCACCTTCCTCCTCCCCACTACTTTCAGCCTCACAAAATATCCCAAATGGGGATGCCATAGTCTCACTAGCTCCAGGAGGTTGGGAACAGCTTGGATTCTTGTGCGGTATTAACTTTCGAAAGATTCGTTTCTAGCTTGGTGTTCTTGGCTACCGTTCCTGTATAATTCGAGGAAAGAAATGGTGAAATACTCATAGGTATATTAATATTATTTAAAATGAAAAATTTAAAATTTTCCTACAAGGAAAATTGGCGTCCTGCAATTCTGAATCAGAAAACGATATTTTAAAGCTTGTGAAATGAAATTATTGAAGAAATTTGTTCGATCAGAATCTAGGTTAAGTTGTGTTCTACTTGCAGTAATTGATTTAAACTCTAGTCTAATTCTTGGTATTACTTCGGACGATTAAAAAAACCATGATATTCTTGCTTTAAAGAACTCGGTAAAATTAATCGTCTTAATAAGTATTAAATATTTTCACGAGAGAAAACCGTAATTCTTAATAAAATCTAAAACACCCAGTTTTAAGAAGTACCCACGTAATATGTAATGATTTTTTTACGATTTACCTAATAAACAAATACTGAATTTCTTGTAGGTTTCATGCCAACGTGACGTGTTTTTGTCGCTCCACGTGATTATTTTTATAACTGAAGTCCCTTCGGTCCAATCTCACTGAAAACCCAATGGTCTCAACGCGATAGGAATGCTCTTGTCTGGGGTGGTACAATCGTTCTGTATCGATATACCTAACAAACAAATTGTACTAGGGGTTTATCGTTATTTCAATTAAATAATCATTAATGTTTAAAAAAATTTCAGTCAAAGAGTTATGGTAATCACCTGATTTCCTAGATTCTATCATAAAGATTCAGAAAAA
Source organism: Glyphotaelius pellucidus (assembly GCA_936435175.1). Lineage (NCBI taxonomy): Eukaryota > Metazoa > Arthropoda > Insecta > Trichoptera > Limnephilidae > Glyphotaelius > Glyphotaelius pellucidus. Next base: position 6,877,313 of record OW386554.1, on the reverse strand, counting down.
TACAGTGGTTGTAGATGAATTATCACGATGACATGCACGCCTCCACCCGCGGAGAGATCCAAACTCGAGAGACATAAAATTACTCGTTCGCGTTTCGAGAAAGTCAGTATTTGCGATGGTGCCATACGTCGCAAGAAGCTAAAATGTTAGATTTTATTTTTAATTCTACAAAGATTAGACATTTAGGTACCCAATTAAAATAAAATGAAATCCAGAAAGAAACCTCAGGTTCTATAATAAAGTTACGCTATATACCTCAAATTATTAACTGTGCGCTGAGGTGATTAAACTCGCCAAGTTCCATCGACCATCCGAGGTTGATGATATACAAACTGCTTCTCCTTTCATAGATACTGAATCAATTGATGATTTATGGACAAGCTAAAGCGTGAGGAAGAGTTGAAAGAAGACACGGGAATACCTTCTATTATATGGTATAATAAAACGTCTTGAGCCATTTAAAACGCCTGATTGATCAGTACATGTGATACGACGGCGAGTTGATCTATTGATCGCTCCTAGACCGTGTGTGAACCGGGGTTTAAATCTACTAAATCAAATCACACATTTTATTATGATGGGCGAAGAAACATTTTCACATGCAGGTGACGTTTGTTAAATGTGAAGCTTTATGTTTAAAATGCATTTTATTTCACTACTGCTGAAAGTAAGGAATTGAGGATGATGGAGTTTGCTGGTATATGGGTTATAAAATACCATGGCAGTGGTGTGCAGTCCATATATAAGCTTACCTACCCCAAGAAAAACAGTCCATATAAGTAATATAATATTAAAAATCATTAAGGTGATGCACAATGTCGTATAAAATTCGGAATAGGTCGCTTACCGCGGAAGTTTTAAATTCCCATTTAACAACAACCGTCTGTTTTGATTTATTCACGAAAAAAAACATCGCCAAAAAGCGTGTTTTTTTTTTATTTAGCGAAGCTCAGACACAAATATTTAAATATTTACGATCATTTTCTTAAGAGTTTATTTTTCCACATTATGTAATAAAACCATAACCAAAAAGAGGATCGTAAGTAGAAGATTTTGAACTTAAAAGTCGTTTTAATAGGCCTGATACACTACTTTTTCTTAGGCTTATAAAAAGACTTAGTAAAAAATACTCGGTTATTTCAAAGGCAAATTTGAGTTCTACTCACAGTATTCACATCTGAAGAAGACTTACTGATGAAGCTACTGTTTATATTTTTGTATAATTTTTTTAAATTTTTATCACGATTTATATTTGCCCTGTTTCACGAACTCCTTTTGTAGCTAACGTATCGGACAGCATTACACAATCCATCATCAGATGTGTAATCTGCCCTTAATCTGAAAGAGATTTGCTGACGAAGACACTATTTGATTTTTTGTGTAAAAATATTTTTAAAAATTTCGCGATTTATTTTTAGGTTATTGTGCCGTGTTGCCTCCTTCTTTAGTCAAAGTTTCGGACAGCGTTCATCATCAGGGCAGATTGCACATCTCAAATTTTATCTATTTAATTTTTGTTTTAAGTCACCTACTTTTGTTTAAAAAAAATATTGAAAGATTAATATTTTATCTTTGCAACTGCCTATAATGACCTCACAATCGACATGTCTGTTTTAAAAGGCTTCCAACATGAGTTTCGTGTTATTAAAAACACATTAGTTTCAAGCACATTCCACTCAGACACGGCATATTATATTCCAAGACAATTAAGGCCATTGTTGTTGCCTCCGCGAAAATTTGTTCCACTTGGTCAAGCCAAACATTTGTACTTTCGCTCACACAATACGCATAGTTAGTGCGCAATACCTTACATCCCAGATAAAATACTACATTTATTTTGCAAAGTACATTATAAGCATGAACGAAACTAATTATTTAATAATAAAAAGAATAATAAAAACATCAATAAATGAAATGAAATTAGAATTAAATAAAATTATCAAAATTTAAATGAAAGCAAACAATATTAAATTTAAAAACAAATAATATAATCACAAATACAAGTATGTTACCTTTTCAATGAAAATTATATCAAATATGGTATTGTGCAGTTGACGGTGTCAGCAACCATTCGCCGCAGAGCTTCTTGAAGCACTGCAACGATTTTGATATTCGAATAGGCAGTGCTTTTTCATTCCAAAGTTTTCATGATAAATAGCTGTAACTATACTCAAATACGGCTGTTTTATGTCTGAAAGAACGAGTAAATGGTCTCTTTGGTGTGTACCGTGTGTATGAGAGTCAAAGGGTATTTAAATAACTACAAATACTGTGATGGGCTGGTCCTGTGGTCTTCTTCTTCTGCAAGTGCCCTATCAGGTCCCCCGATGTTGGCGATCACAATGGAAAATGTATCTCTATCTTGCGCTGCCCGGAATAGCTCCTCAACTCTTCTAATACCGGTCCACTCTCGTACATTTCGCAGCCAAGACATTTGTCTTCTACCAGGCCCTCGGCGACCCTCTATCTTGCCTTTTAATATTAATTAGACCAACTGATATTTCTCCCCTTGAAGTATGCGACCCAGGTATGAAATTTTCCTAACTTTTACTAATGCGAGCAGTTCTCTACCTGCTCTAGCCCGCCTGAGAATGTCTGTGTTGGTGATCTTCGGACTTAGAGCATTCTCCAGTGAATACACATTTCAAAAGCCTCTAACCTGTTCATGGTATTTACTTTTAAGGTCCATGTCTCACATCCATACAGCAAGACCGACCACACATAACATTTTAACATTCTCTGCCTTAGTTTTAAATTGATATTGTCAATGCAGAGGAGGGATTTCATTTTACTGAATGAAGTTCTTCCTGATTCAATTCTGCACTTAACCTGGGTCAAGAATCTCCGTGAGAATATAGCCGAGGTATCTAAATCTTTCCACCTTTCCGACATTGCAACCATTTAACTGTATCACTGAAAGGTACCCCAATGGAATTGACAAAGAGGCAAATTGAGAAGCTGGTGGTCTGTCTGACTTATATATGGATTGGAATGGAAACCAATATTGCCACTTATTTAATACATTTAGTTCTAGTCTCCATCTCTCTTAAATTTTTCTGACGTCGTGTATTGACATCCTTATTGATTTTTATAATGATATTTTTGAATTTCACAGTTTTGAAGATGTACATGTAAATGTAAGTCCCGATTTTCCAGACTTTTAGGTCACGAAACATGTACCTTGGCGTTTCTAGTGTTATTCTTTATTTTCTGGGTTTAAAGAAGAAATACAGACCAGACCAACTATATAGATCATCGTCTTCAAATACCAGAAAAAACAACAGGTTTTTAGCGCTCAACATTTCAAAAAACAAACTCTCAACGATTGTACTCACATTACGTAGTCGTATGTACGCCCAAACGACGTGGATCATTAGTCAAACAGCGCATTACAAGTACAAGAGGAGCCTAACTATCGCGAGTTATAAGTAACAAGATACAGAAAGCCGGTGTAAATTGTAAATTTATTGTAAGTTTACACAATTTAAGCTCTCGCAGCCAAGTAATGCGGCAGAAAGCAGGCGACTTTACATACGTGCGCGTAATTGCGGACATGTCAGCCTTGTTTGTTATGCCTTATCATTACTTAAAAGCTCTGAGGGCCAGTTTCTTCGAATTAACTCCAGCTGTGCTACCTGCGTGCGTTTTTCTGTCACAATGAATAAATTAGTAGGTTGAAAAAGTTCTCACAAGCTGTAAAAGCTCTTAAAACACTCAAGTTCACAAATATGTGTATCTAATCAAATTTTCTCTTGGTTTTCATTTATTTTCAGCAATATATTTAGAGGAAAGGAAAGCGGAAAATTACATTTAACTATTATTCAAAAATGTTTGGTTGTTTGCCTCAACAAGAACTTTCTAACGGTGAACTCTGGCGGCCTGAAAATTACAAAACTTTTCTGCTTGAAATTTAGAGGGGCTTTCCAACATGCAACAACGATTCAATCGTGAGCTATGGAACTTAAACGAATTTTTTTACATTAGCTCCATAGAGGACGCACGGAGGAAAAAACATTCCCTCGGGGCCTATGTCATCTTTGGGGATGCTGTGTGGAGGGTCTTTTCGGGAAAAGGAATGATAGGAAGTTCTGGGAAGGAAAAGGGAATGAGGAGTGAATAATAAACTGGGGGTTAATGTGTCCAAGAGTAGCGGACGTACAAATCCATCCCTCCCACTGCGGTAAAATGAATGGGTCGAGAGAGTCCGGCTGGAGAAGTAAAAAGGTCTGCCTCAGCCAATCTCTCCCGTTCCGGTCCGCCAAGCAGTAGGTGGGCAAACGCATGAGCCGTCAAGACCTAGACAAACCTTGCCCGTGAATCTGAGCACTCCTGATAGATCACCAAAAGTAGCATACCACTTGGAGTGACCTATGGCAGGGGTAATGGTTATCCAATAATTGGTTCCCTACCCGTACCCGCCTCCCAAATTGAAAAATATTAATGAACTGAAAACAATTGAGACAACACGCCACTATTTTCGCAATATTATGACATTCTACAAAGAAGGTTAATATTGGTCATAAAAAAAAATATTGCTCTTAAAATCCTAAAAAAAATCAATTCTTTTTTTGTATTTCTAAAGACGAAAAATAATCAAAAAATTTAATTTACTTTGTGATAAAAGTAATGTGATGACCCCAGCAGCCGACGTTGAGATATGACGATAAAGCTGATTTGAATTCACAATGCGTTAATATCGCGGGTCTAATAGTGCCTATTGATAAAATCCTTTATTTGCTTCTGTTCGGAATAAATGACGCTGCCAAAAGTTGTGTAATATAATATCGTTTATTCCATGAATACACAATTATTTCACTGAATCGAACACATTAGCGTTTTTGTTCATTATAAATTGTATACAGCTTACAACGCCCATACACTGGAGTCCGTTTGTTCAATCTCCTGTTATTTAGCATCGAATCGTTGAATTTTCAATTATTAACCGTTTTTTTACGATCGCAACAGTACCTACCTAAATGCCAAATTCTATGAATGAAAAATTAGCTCATTTTTATTCAATGCTATTTTAAATTCGTTAATGCGTTATTTTTTCTAATATTCTTTTCAATATGTCATAAATTATAATTATAAAATTAAATACAGATATCTTTATTCGCAAGATCTTTTGTTGAATGCAGAATAATATGTATCAAATAGTTGAGTTTTTCGAATACTACCAGTTTTTTATGAAGAGCGGAATCAAATGCTAAATTCTATGTATGAAAAATGATCATTTTAATTCAGTTGAAAATCATAATGCGTTATTTTTTCTAGAGGCCTGATTGTATTTGAAAGTATCAAATGATCATAAATAACAGTAAGTTCGGAAACCTTGATGCTATTCGATTTATATTTACGACTATCGGGTATAAGACCAACTATTTTTCTGGTTGGGATATTTGTTTATTCGTGGTTGCGACAGCTATTTCGTTTCTAAGGCAGGATTTTCATAATATCTTTGAAAAGTAAGTCGTCAAACTAACAAGTACTTAAAACATTAACTACTATTTACTACACGGCTTTGCCCAAGTTACGATACTCATAATTATTAATCATAAGCCTTCAAAATTCAGGCGTATTTTGTAAGTGGGTAAAAATATTTCCGCTTTGCAATAAAATCGTAATGAATGTTGTATTTGTGAACATATATTGTGAAATTTTATTATTAGAAATAACCATCTAAGTTTTAAAATATAAAAATTTGGAATGCAAATTTTAAAAAGTTTTAAAAATGACTCCCTAATTTTTTCTCAAAATTACTGAAAACGAAAAAAATAAAAAAACAAACTATATACATATTACAAACTATATAACATATTTTATTAGACAAATGAATTATAAATGTTATTATCACATCAATTTTTTGTCGTTTCTTGTAAAAATATTCCTTAAAAAATTAACAAAGTATCATTTTTTTTTCAAATTCCGACCGGAAACTTTGGTTTCAAAATGGTATACATTTTAATCACTTTGTGGTTAACTTTTAGATTTAATATAAAGCGTGTTGTTTCCTCATTTAATAACTATTAGATTTTACTTTTCACTTTGATAGTAAGGGAGACATAACGATTTCTATGAGACCTATGAGAGCTGAGACAAACATGGTCTCATGTGATTAAACGGGTTAAGTTAGGTTAGGTTGTACCTTACGTCGTGTGCTAATAATTTTAGAAAGATATAAATATAAAAATTTACATTATTTGACAAACAAAATGTTTATTAAAATATTTAAAGTGTAAATAAAACCAATCAATACTTGAGGTAGACACATAGACATATTCTTAACTCCTTTTAAAAATTAATCATATTTTCAATCTCCGCAATTTCATTCTGGATTTTGATATAAAGTTGGACGGCCTGGTACACAGGAGATTTCTCGATGCTTGATTTATTCCTTGTTGACGATCAAATTTGCTTTGAATATTTCGTCCCGTGTCCGTGAATGTCGCGATTGTAATTAATTGTTTATTTTCAGTTTCTTAGACATCCGTGACTCATTTAAGTTTACGGCCGGCGTGGTCTAGCGGTAAGGCTCTCTAGTCGCAATCCGAAGGTTGCGGGATCGAATCCCGGCGTGGCAAATAAATTTTATTTGATGAATTTGTGTTATTTCACAATTTTTTCATTTCAAATAATATATATAGTATATTTGCGGCACGTTCCAGAGTGGAAGATACTCTCAGTAAGACCACCATTCAGAATTGAAACGTTGCTTGAAATGGTTTTAGTCGTATTTGGTGACCAGATCTGAATAGCCAGGTACTTCCCCACCTCCATCTTCCCCATCTCCTTCCCCTCCCCGCTGCCTTCAGCCACACAACATACCCCGATTGGGGATGCAATAGTCTCACTGGCTCCAGACGGGAGCAGCTGGGACTCTTGTGCGGTATTCATATAAAAAAATATATAAAAAAGACATCGCCGCGTTAATTTTTTTGAATAAAAATAAGTACACTCATGGTTTACTTCAGTCACAAATTATAATGCAAAATAGCAAATCACAAGAGAAATGGTGCAAAAATATTACTGACAGCTATCCCAGAGATGGCAACAGAAGTAGAGGACGTCAACAAATAAGATGGGAAAACCACCTAAAACTGACGGCTGGACATCATTGGAGAAGTAGCGCGTGACAGGTCCCAGTGGAAAATGTTAGAGGAGGCCTATGCCAAGAGGCAAATTGAGCTTCGGATATACTATTATAAAAATAAGAACACGTCAAAATTCAGATACCTAACAGAAGTCCAGAATAAAAAGGCTTTTTATTTTTATCAATATTTATTTAAAAGCTCCATGCCTCATAATGGAAAAGACTTAAAAATTGTTCCATTAATCCAAATTACAGAAAAAGCTGTTTTAAATTTTATGATGCCAGAACGTTCCAACCGAGAGTTGTCTACCTACAGTAAGAATCCTAATACTGATATTTTAGGAAACTCCTCTCTTAAATTCGGATTTATTCGGTTTGTAAGTACGTCGACAGGTCTGCAATCTGTTCACCCAGAGTCAACATCGCAGCTTCTTGTTAAAACATTCGGATCCCTTAACATTCCTTTGATTCCACCCCTCTGTCTGGTATTTTGGACTAAATTCTTTGGCAAGATAAGAAGGTTCCTACTTAATTGTAAGCACATATTTACACAGATGAAATTCGTTGATATTTCGGATAATCGTGTACTTATTACATACTGTGTGGAAATAAACATTTGATGAACAAATGAGTTAAATAAAATAAGATTCAATACAGTTTTCACTTCTATCTTGCTGCGTACTTGTGAACATAAATTATTTAACATGCTACGAAAATATTAGTAAGTACTTACTGATAAAATAGAATCTTTACATAATTCAAAATGAAGTAGCTCCCGCTGTCTGTACGCTTAGATCTTTTAAACTACAAGGGAATCTATCAAACGTATTAGAGTTTCTACGTAATAGAGTTGTTAAAATATTAAAATACGGTAAACCAGAGGTGCCGGTCAAAATCCATAATAGGGTGCGGTCGTGGATTGGACACGCTTAACGTAAACCCTTCAAAAAAACTCAAGCAGGTATTTAGATATTAATAATCGGTAGTCTCTACGCGAGACTTTTTTTATATTTGAATTAAACTTAGGCATTTTAAAAACATGATAAATATATTTACAAAGAAAACGCTAAGCTCTCCCGGACCAGCTAAGGTTCGGGGTAGTTGAGATTAAACATTAAACAAGAAACGGGAACCTTATCTGGTGTGACCCCAGTACTGATATTATTATTTGCTAAGAAACCTCCCCCACAAGGAGGGTTGGAGGATTACAAAAGTTAACCTAAGGTGTTGGTTGCGCCTGTTATCATAGGCTTCCAAATCTACCCCTTTGTCGTGGGGGGTGAAAGCCCAGAGCAAATAATATAATGCGCTTTCGCTTAGGGGCGAATGCAAAATTAATGGTAATTTGTTGCTTTGTTTGTTTTCATTATTTTTTACTTTGGAGGAAACGTGCGTAGATTGCGTTGGAAATAAGGCCCGTAATTTGTATACCAAAAGAGAATAAGACTTTGCGTAGTTTTTAGAGGATGAAAAAGACTTCCCACGATCGCAAAAACTATTTAATCTGGAGATCATTATTTCATCTTAGCAGGATACACACTCTTTGATACACTAAACTGCTTCGCCCTAGATTCACAAGAGGAATATAAACGCTGGAAATATTTCGATTCTTATGCCTACAAAATTTGAAATCGCGCGTCGCATTTGCACGAGGCAAGTAGCGAAAAAGTGGTTTTTATTTATTTTTTGCATAATTATTTATTTTGTGCAAATATAATATATTCATAATAATAAGAATGAAAAAATTAAAACATGTAAAACCTCAAAAATAGTCTTAGCCATAAAGGGGTATTATTAAAAAAATATTTCTTATGTTACATCGTAGTTGAGTCATGAAAAACATGTTTTTAGTAGTTTACGGGTATATTATCAATCGTGACGTTGATCGGAATATCTGTGAGCAATCGTTGACCGTGCTCCCAAATATTGATAATTGACCATAGATTTGATTAAAATCGTATTGATGTGATGGTTTTATCGATCGTCATACCAGAACAGCTGATGATGGTATGGTCTTACAACCCACCCCTTGAGCTAACATATTTAGTCTTTTTCATTAGTTGTTCCTCGATACTGAGAATCGTGACTGCCACGCCAATTGCTTTGCTGTAAGTGCCTTAATTTGTTTTGTCTTTATATTTATATCGCCTGCCATCGTATTTCTTCATCCCGTGTGATTGCGTGATTTGGACGCGTTCTCTTATATTTTTTTCATCTTCGCTTCACTCCCAGCCGCTTTGGCTGGGGGCGGCTTCTCACAAAGTGAATTCCAATACTGTTTTTCAAAAGGTTTTCGCGCCCTTTGTGGAAAAAAGCGAGCGCGAATCCGACCCGTAATTCCGTGTTTATTCGCTTGTTTTACACGGGACATTTTTCTGGTGAAGAAAATAAAGAAAGAATTTCTGAAAAAATGTAGTTAACGCATCTAAAGTTTTTGTCGAGAGGCAAAAGAAACAAAAACATTTTCCTTTGTGCGGTACCAGGTGATGATTTGTTATTATGTTTTCTTTATTTCAATAATATAATAACTTGAGATGTGTTTATGATAAAAGCAAACACTTTCAAGTAGCTTGTTGGAAACTTATTTATTTTGTAACAATAACCTAGATAACTCTAACTATTCAATTGTAACAATATAAGATGGTAAGAGACATAAAGTTAGTGCTGTTGTTTCAGTGTTTCGCAAAAAGATTTTTGGATAAGATATTTTTTGAAAGAATATTTTTCATTGTCATATTGTTGTCCTTAAATATAGTTTGCTCTTTTAGTTATCGTGCAATTTTTACTTGTTATAGTGGGTAAAATATCCGAACCATTCTTTAGCGGCGTTAGTGATTCGGAATTTGGATGAAACGGAAATGACGCATTAGCGAAGCATCACACTGCACTCATTGGCCGATTTGATTACGTTGTCACTTTTAAGGGCTCCTATTGGTTGATTTATAAAACGGAAATGACGCTAGGTCCTAGGTCTGCGCTCATTGGCCGCTTTGATTATGACCTCACTTTTCAAGGCTTGGGATTGTTTTGTAAAGTTTCGTTTCTACCGTGTGTGAACTGCACTCGTATTTTTTTTTACATTAACTCCACACAGGAGGCCTATGTCATCTGAGATACTGTGCGATGGGTCTTTTTTGAGAGAGAAAGGGATTAACATTGGTCTTGAAGAAACCAATGTTGTAGGATGATAGAGGAAATACAGAAGACAGCAAATAGTTCCACAGCCGAGCTGTTGAACACAAGAACGAGTCAAAGAAGCGACTCGTTCTCATGTGACAAGTATCAACTGTGTACATATGTTGGGCACGCGTTTGGCGTCTTTTCCGACTATGCACCGGTGCCGAAGGGATCAATGAAGCTAGTTCATCGGAGCATCTTCCATTGAAATACCGGTAAAATGAGGGTAGCATTCCCGCCCGATGCCTTTTGATCTAAAGATTGCAATCCGTCCGTTAAGATGGTATAATCTATCAAACGGACCGCCCGTTTCCACACAGAGTCGAGGGTAATTTTCAGGTATTTTGGAGCCCCAGACCAGAGGTGGCTGTCAAATTCAACCGTGAGGCACACTTGCGATTTGTACAGGATTAGCAATTGTGTGCACAGTACGCCCAGTTTTTGAGAGGCTGACTTTACGCTGGCTTCGATGGAGCCGCCATATCTGAGCTGGTCACTTAGAGTTACGCCAAGCATACACATTAAATATATTAAACGCTCACAACACCTCTTCTGCCTTAAGTCATCTCAAGTGTTCGTTATTTTTGGTGACTTAGCAGGTATACTCGGGTTCATGGAGTGAGTTTTGTCCGGGATGAGTTTTGAGCTTGGTGGTGGATGCATCTGCTAACCAAATGTGGTTTAGAGGACCGGGAGAGACTGGTTGCAGGAGACCTCTCCAGCAGGACTGGATTCATTTCCGCAAAAGAGCATCTCAACACAGCATCCCTAAAAGTGACATAGGCCCTGAGGGGTATTATTTTCCTCAGGGCCTCCCGTGTGGAGCTAATGAAAAAAAACGATGTGGGGCAATTAAAAAAAAAATAAAAAGCAACAGTTTAAAAAAAATTAAATAGCTCCAATTTTTTACCTTTTGAAGCGTCCTTGAGGTCATTTTGATATTGAGCCGACTTATTATTATTTGTGGGTTAACATAACCAAACTATTTAACGAAAACTCTAAAGAGTTAGTACCTGAAAAAAGTATTTATCCATTGATAAAAGTATCAACCCATTGATGAGTGTATAAAAGTAGGTACTTTGTAGGAACTTTGGAGTGATATTCAAGTTTCAATGATTCATAAATTATTTTCAAAAACACTCATGAAAGTGTACTTTGAATATTTCAATATCTGATTTAAATTCAAATGATTCGTTTCTGTAGAAGGAATAAAATATGCATACCTTCAAAATAATTAATTCGGTCAAATCACATAAAATATAAAAAATGATGTCAAGAAACGGTAACAAACCTTTTCGTTTGCGCCAATCAATGTTCTTTTTGTTTGATTTAGTACCTACTGGAAAACTGCTTTACCCAAGTACCTGCCCAGTTCCTCTATCCAAGTACCTACCCATCCCACGCCAAGACAAAACCCAATAAAACGTTCGATTGTTTCATTCACTTGTTTTTTATTTGACTTGTGGAAAAACGCACCCGCTTCGAGTTCGGAGAAATTTGTGCATTTTACTTAATTGAAAAGTAACGCCCTAAGTTTAATTTGCGAACTTATCGACCACACCGCCGCGGTTGCAGAAGTAACCGTGTTTACGTATATATATGTGTACAAGTGAACTATTATAAAGACAAGGGAGAATTAAAAGGACCACAGAACCAGCGGCAAATGTCGAGTGAACTCGGTGAGTTTTGGCAATACCTATCCTTTTCCTTTTCCTTTGAGTAGTTTTCCAGTGATTGTTGTTTTAGAATCACACCGCACCCGCCTACGAACGAATTGATTTGCGCAACCACTTTTCTTTATTCAACATACTTTAATGCTTTAAAAACACCTGTTAAAAATGAAACAAAAAAACGCCAAAATAAAATAATTTCGCCAGTATTTTTTTAGACACAATGTTTACCTTCATAAAGATAAACATGACATTTATTAGAAAATTATATTAAAGATAAAATTACAGAGAGGCGTTCAGTTCTGAGAATCCTTATTCAAAAAGGAATATCTCAATTCCATTGATGTGGTATTTATTATACACAATTCAGAAAAATCATTAAAAGAGACATTCGCGTATCGAATTCCTTGATTTTATTTTACAATAATAGCCGAAACAATTCCCTTTTTTTTAGTTCTGTGAGTGGAAAAATAAATCAAGGTAAACAATAATATTATTACGTTGTTTATGAAAACAAATATCTTATATTTAGCAATTAAAAACAGTCGTAATTTTGATTAATGAAAACAGTATTAGCGCCGCTCAATCCAAAATATGAAATAGAAAACGATACAGTCACATCCAGGAATCGAACCTAGGACCCTTGTCTTTCCGATACTATCTAGAAAGCATTTAGTTCGAGTCGAACCTCGCAATCATGCGTAAAGAAGGCAGTCAATAAAAAAAACAGTGTGTAGAAATGAAACCATCAGAAAACTCAAGTGGACTAGAATGGGGAGGCTACGAAGCACTTTTTTTATCAACGTGAAGGATGATTTTTTCATATTTTTGTCGTCGAATTCCAGTGCACCTTTTCCTTTACATTTGGTCATCTTATTAGTGTTTGTGTTTACTTCTCCGGAGTCGCTAGATGTCGCTTTATTTTGTACTTTCTTTGCCTGTTCATTTTGGAGTGGTTTGAAGATCGGATATTGATTTTACAAAAATAGATATTTTTTTGGATTTTGTAGGACTCGATGCTTAGTCCGCTGAATGTCTGGCCGCTAAGGTTCATCAAGCGCTTTATACCACTATACCAAAAGAGACTTGCGTGGGACCGTGGATTTATCTTATCATATTGCAACCAAGTACCCGTGAAATGAATAAATATTTTATTTCTATCTCTCTCTGGCAGGCTAAGTCTTATAGATGTATGTGTTCGTCTCTTTTTAGTATCGCTCGCTTCCGTTTCATCGAGCTTCAAATCACAACAGTGCTAAAGAAGTTTTCACTTCAACACGTTTTAAGAAAATCAAGAAAATGCTGGTAGTTCTTATTCGAAGTATGATACAGTTAAATACAACTGAATCGGGTGGGGTCACAATAGCTTAGTTGGTAGAACTCCACCCCTGCAAGGCATAGATCCTGAGTTTGGGTCCTAGACGTGACCATATCTTTTTCCGTTTTCAGATTTTCGATCGAGTTTCGCTAATTATCTTAATTTAATTTAAAATTGTTAACTTCAGATTGTATAAACATGTTATACGATCAATCTCCTTTATTTCATTGTTGTATTGTAGAATTCGTTCATGCCACATTATTAAATATAAATTCTACAAATAGTTTAAAAGCAAACCATTACAAATGTTATTATTTATTTAAATTATAATCCGTGATCAAACCGTGAACATCTTTTTTGACATTTAAGTCAAAAGTGAGTGCTTATTGACAAGATGAAACCTTCTCAAATAGAAGTAAATCTAAATGCAAAAAATATTATTAAAACAAAGGTTTCCTAATTTTGCAATACCGTTTTAACATAACTAGTGGTCGCCCAATGGTCGAAATTCGACCATAATTTATTGTAATGTTTTCTTTTATTTATTTATTTATTTATTTATTTCTATATATTACAGTATTTACCTATAGATCAATTTCGAAAACATTTTTACATAATATATTTTGTAATTTTATTGTTGGGTGTAAGGTAGGTTTGTGAAGGTGAAACTGTGGATAGGTATTGTTGTATGTTTCGTGAACACCTCACTAGGAAAACCTGTGCTGAGGTGTTTACGTGTTTATTTATGTTTATGTATGACAAGTATTTATGTGTTGTAATAGAAAGTTTTATATAAATTTTTTTTTTCAAATTTTAATATTTATTTTACATTGGTTATTTAGAAGAGCAAAAAAAAGTATTTAAATATATTAGAGGAATATAAAAAATATATAAATATATACATATATAAACATACACATACATACATATCCATAAAAATACATGTACCTGCACACATGCATATAAATATATATATACATACGTATACATACGTAAACATACGCATACACATTCACATACACATACATATATGTACACACATATATAAATTGTAAGTGTATGTATAGTTGTTGGATACTTGAAAAACTACTTAATTTTTAGGTTTATTTAATTTTATACTTTTTATAGTTTTGTTACGTTTGGTTGGGAATAATAATGTTTTGTATAAAGTTAATATCTTGATTTTTAATCCAGTCAGTGATATATTTTTTATGAATGTTTGTAGATGTATTTGCAGATAATATTTGTTTCAAAGTAATGGGCATGCAATTAAAAAGTTTGGTTGCATAATACTGAAAGTGTCTTTGTCCATGTGTGGTGTGGGTTATCGGTATGTTCAGTGTTTTATTTGTTGAGGACCTGGTTTTTGTTATGGTTTTTGGTTGAATTGGAATGTGTTGTTTGTTTTGGACAAGGTATATTATAGCAGATTTGGCATAAAGTTGTCTTATTGACATGACTTCTAATGCTTTGTAGATTTCGCTAGAATCTGTGTGAAATGGTACTTGCAGGATGAGTTTAATTATTGCTTTTTGTATTTTTTGAATTGGGTCAATTGCTATGTTTGTAGCACTTCCCCAAGCTAGTATTCCATATGTGGCAATGGATTGACAAAGTGCAAAATAGATCGATCTTAGTATTATTAGTGGGAAGATGTTTTTAACGTACTTTATTAGGTGCATGACTCGTTTCAGTTTATTTGTGATGAAATTAATGTGGTCAGTCCAGCGTAAGTGTGAATCAATAATAACCCCCAGGTATTTTGTATGTTTTACCCTTTCTATATGTTCGCACTGGCAGTTGGATAAAGTACAGTCATGTATAATCAAGCCTATGTTTGATGGAGGTTGACCTCTTTGTGTAATACTATGAGTTATATATTTTGTTTTGATTGTATTAACTGTAAGAGTATTACTGTTTAGCCATTTTTTGACGATTGATAAACTTTTTTCGGCTATTATAAATACATCTTTCCATGTGGCTGCTTGACAGAGAAGAACTGTATCGTCAGCGAAGGTTACGATTTTACCTTCAATTTTAATGTCGCACAGTTCATTTATATAAATGAGGAATAATAAAGGGCCAAGTACACTCCCCTGTGGGACTCCGTACGTAATTGAAAGTGGTTCACTTGTCTTGTTGTCAATTTTTACTTGTTGCGTTCTGTCAGACATGAAGCTTTTAATTAAATTGAATTCTACTCCATTAATGCCAATGTTTTTTAACTTCTTGAAGTTTGACATTCAGTAAGACCATAGACAAATAATATTAAAGACAAACAATATTAATCTATTCTCAATTTGACCATAGACTTTAACAATAAACAATAAAGTAAAGACGCGTTTGTGTGTGTGTCAAATACATGGTAGTGTGTGTAATGTTTTTATTATTGATTTAATGTATTTTTGTGCATAATTTTTAAAAAATATTAGCATTCTGCACTCCTCCTCTATATAAACTATAAGTGTGCGAAATTTCATACTCCTCCGTCCGCGCAATTTTCGTAAAAAGGGGTACAAAGTTTTAGCTTCACGTATTAATATATTGATGATGATTTAGTCACAATGCATTTTGATTTTCAATTTAGTATCCGCTTCTGAAATATTTTAGACGAGTTTTGGTACATGGATGTGTAGAGAAAATTGCGGCAATTTTTGAGGTGCGCAAAAGGGTCTAATGAGGGTTTGAAAAGTGAATGGTATGATTTTGGAGGGCCTTAATAAACGATGATAACGATTTTGTCCAAAACAAACGAAAAATTCGGATGTTCTCTATTTGAATACCATTTTTCTTAGATATCTTCAAACTTGTTGCTTTCGAAACAGAAAATTATATTTGAAACAACTAACTCACTAACTAACCATCACGACGTTTCATCGCAGGGGTAGGCAGAGAGGATGGCCCTCCAAAAACAACTCTGTCTTCGCATGCACTCTTTGCTTCATTCCGTTCATACATGTCATCACCCTTTTGTATTCTGATTCTTGACATGGCCCGACTTTGTTCACTTGGTCGCTCCATGTCTTCCTCGGGCTTCCCAGACATCTTCTACAATTCACATTCTACTTACACTCCTCTCTTCGTTCATTCGCTCTATCTACACGCCCGTATCATCTAAGCGTCCCTTAATAATAATATTTCTTAATGGAAAAAATCACGTTAAAAATGTTAATATCAGTAGTAATCTACATTTTTTTCAATGTTAATACCGCACAAGAGTCCCAACTGCTTCCTGGAGGCAGTAAGAATACGGCATTCCCAATTGGGGTATGTTGTGAGGCTGAAAGTAGCGAGGAGGGGAAGAAGATGGTGGAGAGGAAGGTGGGGAAGTACGCTATTCATATATAGTCACCAAACACGACTAAAGACTTTTCAAGCAACGTTTCAATTCTGAATGGTGGGCAATATTGAGAGTATCTTCCGCTCTGGAGCGTGCCGCAAATATACTATATATTATTTTTAATGAATTAATTGTGCAATAACACAAATTAATCAAATAAAATTTATTAGCGCACGCCGGGATTTGAACCCCCGATCTTCCCTTACCCCTCAATCACGGAGGCCGTCAAACCTCTACACGTTCAAGGTAATCGATTATTTTAAGTATCGTATCGTTTCGGTACAATAATCGATCATTTCGCAGTATCTTGATTGAGACATCATCACCATCATCAGTGCTTACCTACCGAGTAGAAATTCTTATAAAATTACGTAGGTACCTGAACACTCTGAACAGCGTAGAATAATATATTATCGAACTATTTAAATACTTAACTCGATGCGACCCGAAGGCCGTTCGGCAATCTCCGGCAAGTGCGTGTGGCCTCTTCGGAGAGAGAAGATAATCGCGCGGGATCGCCGCCATTTATTGTCCGCTCAATGCTTTTATTCAATAAAGGTAAAAAATAAAGCGAGCTGCTGGCGGTCATGTTAAATCTAGGTCCAGCGTTCACTAGCTCCTCGGCGAGATGAAATCTATTTTCTCTTCTTTGTATTCTGTTTAAGTTAGGTTAGTTGGCTGGATATTGTGGAATATTGTAGGTGATTGCGCGATAGGAATAAACTATGCAGCTTAATACATTTTATTGTTAGAAATAGAAAAAAAACAGTTAGTAATATCAGCACTGAATTAATTTATTTATATTATTTTAAAAGCAAATAATTGTCTTTTAACAAATCCAAATACAACATCAGACGAATGGATTAAAAAAAACAGAACACATATATAAAAATTGTCGCGGTCGATACTGCGTACTGCAAATACAATTCAAATTATCTTTGTAAATCAATATCTCGCGTCACAATGTTTGCTCGAGATAAACTCCGAAACAACAAAACCGATTTTGATGAAATTTGGCTTACTGTGTGTAATTTGGTCCGTCTCAAAAGATAGGATAGTTTATTATTTCAATTATTGTCCTCCATATTTATTATTGCGAATTAAATGTTTGTTATAGCCAATGCTTTGTAATTATTTGTAAGTTTCTAACAGATGGCGGTGTGAGTTAATTTATTGACACAACACTTGTTTCTTGTTTATCTAGGTTGGGTGACCATCAACGCGTGGCCGGGTCAGCTAGTAATAACATTAAACTGAGTTCTTTTGTTCCTCTCTTCAAAAGAAGATTTTTTTTGGTTTGAAGCAGCACAACTCTCAAATGGTGAGCTATGGCGTCATGAATTTAGAAATAGGTTGGAAGGCGGGAATGGGTTGCCACCCTGGGAACCATTTATTGGATAACCAACACCCCTGCCAAAGGTCAACCCATGTAGTTCGTTTGGTGGCTTAGCAGAGGTGCCCGGGTTCATGAGTGAGATTTGGTGGTGAATGCGTTTACCCGCCTACCGCGTGGCGTGCCGGATCGGGAGAGAATGGTAGAACCTAACCTAACCTAGACCTCTCCAGTCGGACTCTCGACCCATCGCCTTGCACCGCAGTTGGAGGGATGGATTCATATTTCTGTCACTCCTGGACACAATGCCCCAAATTCCTACCCACTCCTAATTTCCTCTTCTCTCTTTCCCTTAAAAGACCCTCCACACAGCATCCCCAAAGATGACATAGGCCCTGAGGTAATTTTTTTCCTCAAGGCCTTCTGTGTGGAGCTATTGTGAAAAAAAAATTCTGTGTGCAATTCATCATGAGATATGAAGCTTTGAAACACGGATCTGCTGAAAAAAAATATCAAAACGGCACCTTTTTAACCACTGGAGCGCTTTTTGCCACAATATGGCACTGTTTAAAATATCTCGGATTGCTTTGCTGCCAATTTTGGCAAATTTCCCTTATTTGTAAGTAATTAAGTAGAAGTTTACGATTTTATAATAATTTTTTTATAAATCTTACGAATATATGATAACTGACAAAAGATAGGTGAATTCATTGGCTATATAGAACTACAATCAGTTTGTATGTCTCCATATTAAAATTCGTAGGTAAGATTTTTTTTAATGTGGGCGGAAAATATTCAAAATGATTACCAAAAAATCTCCGGCAATCGGAGAAAAAAGTTTTGGATTGCGCTGTCGCTCCAGTGATTAACCCTTGTTTTTCAATATCTTTGGGTCAACTTATTGTTTATGTAAAATACAGGCGTTATTACGCCAGAAATACATAATGTTATATTAAAATAGCTGCTTATTCTGAAACCTAAATTAATTCACCGCATTCAGTGATCTTTTTTAACAAAAAGTTTTCCCGTGACCTTTCCGTAGCACAAACCGTTGTTTATTATATTATTAAGGCGAGTTCAGTCAGCTTGCACATTCTCTCCAATGGGAACGGAGCTTTACACTGCCACGGGTAGGCGCCTAGGCAAATGAATTTATTTACACGGGGAAGAACAATAAGAAGATTCGCCGCCGTCCATGTGTAGTGTGCACTGTGCCTAATGTTTGTATAGGTACGGTATGCAGTATACATCGTGCTTTGCAGGATAGTACTGCCGTACTAAGAACATGTGGGGTATGCGATAAGTGAGTGATGCAGATTGAACGCCAAACAACTCTATCTTGACCCATTATTTTCTAATTGCACATGTTCATATTTTGGAGATGCTGTTAGAAAGGGACGTCAAGCATCACAAGAGGGAGGAAACATTGAAGCCAACTGAGCAAAAAAACGATCTGTAAAAACAAGCTGTTCTTATGTAGTAAACTAATTTGAGGCATGCGTTTAGTGTCACTCCTGACTGTGCACCTGTGCGAATCAATGACTTATTCGAAGCACCTTCCATTGAAATACCGTTAGAACACAACAGTCTCATAAGTACTCTTCTGTCCAATTATTGGCATCACCTCATTCAATTACTTGATTTACTTGATCGTGTCAGCAATTTAAACCAAAAGGAGCCTCATTAATGTTTTTTTGCATTTACCTGTCCAGAATCTAGACAGCTAAAATCATTGTCTAGATATATTTGGTGATGCATTTGTCCCATCGTCAAATATAACACCCCCACTAAACGAAACAAAGACAAGATAGATATAGAAAATTGTAAATAAAGCTGTGTTTTTACATCAACGAAATACGATTATTTTTAGGAAAGGTACATTTAAATAATAAATATTTTATAAGAAATTGCTAAGTGTTTACTGGATTACATAAATCTGTGAAGTTTCCGCGAAATTCACATCGATCATCCAGTTGATTATTCAGATATTTCGAAACATTTAGTTTTGAGATAATGAGAAAAGCAATACTCGAATGCTCACTATAAATCGAATAATATTTACACGCATCTGTATTTTATACATGAAATATGCTATAAGATAACACCGGGAAGTACAACGGTCCGGTAAATTATTACGACATTTTAAAATTTCCTAGTGACCCACAAAATATCAATTTTTGAAGTGAAACTTCTTTAGCACCGTTGTGATTTGAAACTCGGATGAAACGGAAATGGCACTAAAGATTTATTTCACCTCAAGTTTTTATGGCTTATTTGGTGGTGTTTATGAGTATTCTGAGTATTGTATCTGAGAGAACACATTTACATATAACTGCATACCGAACTGAAATTTCAATTTTTCGGATATGTTTGACTAATCAACTGAACGACCGACATTTTATAATAATAAAAGATTCAACAAAAAATAATAATTGAGTGGAATAGAGAAAAAACAGATCGTGAGTAGATAAGATAAGAATATAAAAATAATACATTCTTTATAAAACGATGTAAACATAAAGTTAACATATAAACAAAACGCATAAAGAAAAACAACAAAATAAAAGTGAGAAAAACAACTTAGATAAATATACAGAACTGTGCTTAGGACGACAGAGTAATTCTGCTTGCCCTGACTGTGACTAAGTACAGTACCTGCCTAGACACAGAAAGGGGAATTAAGTAGGAAGTGCACTGACCTTAGACTGGCTAAGCACCAGCTATCTGCATTTCCTAAGCAAACAGGCTCCGAGGAGTCTCCTCGCCATTAAACCAACCGCGGCCGTATACGGCGGCGATTAACGCTACGGGAATCGATCGACGCATATTAAATTGCCTTATTGCATTACGTATGACAAGACCTAATGTCATGGTCGATAAAAAGCCCAGCAATTAAACGGGTAATGGAATTCAAGTGCGAATTCCCAAAACGTGCCGGAAACAATAAAAAAAAACATAATGCAGGCGTATGGCTGAAAATAATTACCTTCTTACTTCCGTTTATCAAAACTGAAAGAGAGTAGAGGAACTAAAATGTCCACTTTTTAGTACAGTAATGTCTTTGAACACATTATGAAGGTAATGAAGAGAATATTAAGGACATATTAAGAACATATGTGCATGTAAATGTATTTATATGGATGTGTATGTATGTATATGTTTATATATATATATATATTTTTTTTTTTATATTCCTTTAATATATATAAATAGTCTTTTTTCTCTTCTAAATAGCCAATGTACAATAACTATTAAAATTTAAAAAAAAATAAAATACATATAAAACTTTCTATTACAACACATGTCATACATAAACATAAATAAACACGTAAACCCCTCAGCACAGGTTCTCCTAGTGAAGTGTTCACGAAACATTCAACAATACCTATCCACAGTTTCACCTTCACAAACCTACCTTACACCCAACATAATAAAATTGCAAAATATATCATGTAAAAATGTTTTCAAAATTGATCTATTATGTAAAAATGTCAATTAATAGGTAAATACTGTAATACATAGAAATAAATAAAAAAAAATAAAAAAATATTTCGAACCAACTTCAAGAACACAATAACTTCCTTACTTATTTATAAATCTGGCGTTCCACACAGGTAACTAATTATCTCCCAAGCTGTGTCTATTATTTTTAAATTAGGAAAGATTTTTAGTGAAATAACTAACTTTTAGTGAAGAAACTTTGTACGTTTGTCAATTATTAGATACCGGTAAAAAGGTGGGGTATATTTATTGCTGATATCAAAAAGGCTTTCAATAGCATTCCATGAGATGATACCTAAAAATGGTAGGTAGGTGTGCATAAAAGACGACGCGATTAAAAGGCTGGTCAGCAACCAAGTATGTTAATAGTGACCAAGAAATGAAGAAATGTCAGACTTAGGAATCCCGCAAGGTACAGGGCTTGGACCAATATCTACCTTATTTTCCACGACATTATCTTTCAACCACTAAATGGCCAAATTGCTTCAAATTATTATGTCGACGAAATTTTTAACTTATAATAAACGAAACGACTATGGAAAACCAAAAATTAAAGAAAGTGAAGACAAAAATTCGACTTTTTTTTGGACATTAATTTAATTTGGGAGGCGGGAATGGGTACCGCCGCCCCGGGAACCTTTATTGGATAACCAACACCTCTGCCATAGGTCATCCCAAGTGGTTTGCTACGTTTGGTGATTTAGCAGGGGTGCCCGGGTTCAAGGGGTGAGGTTTGTCTAGGTCTTGGAGGCGGATGACCAGGACACACTGAGCCCCAGATTCCTACCCACCCTTTAAACCCTTTTCCTTCCTTCTCTCCTCTCCTTCCTTTCCTTAAAAAAACCCTTCCCTCTCTCCTCTCCTTCCTTCTCTCTCCTCTCCTTCCTTTCCTTAAAAAACCCACCGCACAGCATCCTCAAAGATGACATAGGCCCTGAGGGAAATTATTTTTCGCAGGACCTCCTGTGTGTAAAAAAAAAAATTCCCTAAAAAATAAAAAATAAATTATTTTTTAATTCCATTTGTCATATCTACAAGAAAGCCCCCCCCCCTCCCAAAACAACAACAAATGCAATAATATATAGTATTATAGAGTATTTTTCGTTAAAAATCTGAAACATAAGGAAAAAAGTCATTTTAAAAAAAATTGAGAATAATCAATACTTTAGACACAGCAAAGATTCAAATTAATAATATAGAATCGAAACAAAAGATTTCTTACCTTGTGCAAGCAAAACTACATTACACCTACCATCTACCTTCTAAAGCAGATTTAGAAAGAAGGCATACCTATCAACTGTGCCAAAAAGTTTAAAATCATACCAAGTTATTATAGAACAACTCAAATTCAAAATTAGAAATTTTAATACAATGTATTAAAAAAAATATTTGGTATGCATAAATAGGCGGCTGTGCCAAAGCGCCTAAACAAAATGAAGACACAATTTGTATACAGATTAAAACGATTTATCTTCTTATAATATCCTAGCATTGAATTATTTAAATCTCAAATAGTTATCTACCGATTAACTAACAAATCTACGATTGAATTGCCTTAGGCCAAAAAGTTTAAGTTGTACAGGCCCAGCCTACGTTCGGCCCGAGCTGTTTTAAATAATATTTCATTTCTCATTATCCGAAGCATTTTAATAATATTCAGAGATACGTTTAGGTGTGTGTGATTTATTGAAATCCAAAAGTAAAAAATGATTAAGAAATAGACTCGTAACTATTGGATTCAAATAAAATACCGACAAATGTATACATCAGGGCAGGAATAAGGATAAAAATAGCATTTGAAATTTACCCGCCCAAATTTTTCTGAAATATTTTTTGCGTGTGTCTGTGGCTTTGCGTACATGTATCAATACATATCAAACTCACCAAAGTCCACTACAATAATTTTTTTTGTGTATTCGATTCAGCGAAAAAAAAGAATCTTTTGTTTTAGATCAATCTAACCGAAGTCCACGGCTTCCAAGAAATTAAGGTTGAAAGTTGATAGATTTTTTCAATCCAACCTAAGTCCCACACCCGCTTGAAATCATATGAGCCAAAGTCCATTACAGCCAACCACACGTCGTCTTCACTCTGTAATGGCCGCCATTTGTGTTTATTCCAAGCAAGACAAGCCATATCAAAATCATCCAAGTCCTATTTCTTTAATTCAAACACACCTAAGTTGAGTAAATTTCCATCGGTATCATATAAAATGCGCCAAGTCCATAAAAAATCATCGAAAATGCATATTTACGTCTATATTGATTTTTATTTTTTCTTTTGTTCCCAGGTACAATATTCATAGCGTAAAGTAATATTCGCAGGTTTTTAGTAGCTAAAAGTTGAAAGTAGAAAAAATCGTCATTATCCGAAAAATGTTTGAACGGGACGTAGGCGAGTTTGATATGTATTAAAACACCACGTACTTATCCAGAAAATTGTGCATATCCGTAGTTTTGGCATGTCTTGATAATTGTTAACCTCGGATAAGAATCAAACGAAGAAAACGTTCTTTACAATCAATTTAATAACATATCTACTTAAAAAAAATAGCTTTACTGCTAACAAAATCAAAATATTATCAAAACTAATTTACTATTAAAAAAATAATTTGTAATAGAAAGTGGTTTCAATCTACCTACTTATCCTAAACACCGGTTCGCGCTAACCAGATCAAATTAAACATTCAGGGAATCGATTATCAAAAT
Organism: Glyphotaelius pellucidus; assembly: GCA_936435175.1. Classification (NCBI taxonomy): domain Eukaryota; kingdom Metazoa; phylum Arthropoda; class Insecta; order Trichoptera; family Limnephilidae; genus Glyphotaelius; species Glyphotaelius pellucidus. The sequence continues at coordinate 6,853,176 of OW386554.1, read as the reverse complement.
TAGACATTGATCAACGAGCCGGTTGTTTTTGAAAATGAAAAGCAAGAAAATTACGATTTCTTGGTATGGGTAGTATTGAGGAGGTACTGAGAAAATATTTGGCAGAGCCACAAAGTAAAATACTGTAAAACTTTTATCTTCTCTAAAGCAAGATTTCAAATATTTTCGCCTGAGCCTGCGGCTAGACTTTAATTTATGATTATTAATAATTCATTAAAGGAAGCAGGGTATTTTATGAATTAATTATTAATAAGTATATTTTTTCTCTTCATCGTTTCAAAGCGTTCAGTAGGAATCTACTTGAAAAATACCAATTGAACTGATTATTTATTGGTGTCCATAATTGAGGTAGTTGTAGATACAATATGAAACCAGATGCTAGATTCCCTATTGGGATCAACAAGGAAGAAGGAATGCTACTCAAATCTTTCTTGCCCCCAAAATCATTGTATTGTTATATGACTAATGGTAAGACCTGGCATTATTTACATAGATTGTATATTACTCTCCATGCTAAGAATTCACCTGTGTTGTCGGGGACGGTTTCCAATGGTAATTAAGAGTGGTGGAATATTAAAAAAAATAATTTGATAACAACAGATCATGCCATAACTTTCTGCAGTGTCTCCGACTATTTTCACCCACTTGCGCTTTAGTACGCTCTCCCGACAATGATTGTTCTACCATTCACCCAATCCCACATTATTTCTTTGAGACTGAAAGCCGTTGGCGCTAATAAAAAACTGTCAAAATAAGCGAAGCTAGCAGTCCACAATGGAGTCCTGGTACCTACCCTGATTTATGGCAGTGAGGTATCAAACTGGCAGAGTAAGGATGAAAATAAACTGAATGCTGTTGAAATGAGATCCTTGAGACTTATGTGTGGTAAAACCATGTATGATCGTGTGAGAAATGTGGATATCCGCAAATAATGGAATAAGGCTGATGTAAGCATAATGAGTAAGAATAAGAAAGGGACCCTCAGATGGTTTGGGCATGTAGAGCGAATGAAAGAACTTAGTAGTGTACGAAGCATATATGACGCAAATTTGAATTGAAGAAGAAGTCGGGGACGCCCGAGGAAGACATGGCACGATCAAGTGAATCAAATACTGGAGTCGGGCCATGTCAAAAGTCAGAATAATAGAAGAGTATATGTGAGACGATGTACGAATGTGAGTGAGGCAAAGAGTGTGTGCCAAGACCGAGTTGTTTGGCGGTCCGTCCTCTGTGCCTACCCCTGCGCGGAACGGCGTGATGGTTAGTTAATTACGAAACCATCCAGAGATGTGGATACTCTCAGTGTCGCCCTGGTGAAAGATATCTTTTTTTATACAATAATGTTTTTCAAACGTTAAATGATAATGTGGACCTCACTGGGTACTTTGCCCAGTACGAGGCCCCAATTTTACAATTTAATTCAGAATTGAACGCAACTTGAAATGGTTTTAGCTAAGTTTGGTTGTACCACATCTGATTAGCCAGGTAGGTACTTTCCTTCCTTTCTCTTCCCCATCCAAGCTACCCTAACTTTCTCCACTCACTTCAACCTAACAACATACGCTAAAATAGGGATGCCATAGTTCCACTGGCTTCGTACAGTTGGACATTTCTAAAACGAAAAGTTAGTTATGATACGAACAACTTATCAAGGAACTTTCGTACTCATTTTCGTAATGTGTTCCATCGAAGCGCAGAAGTTATAAAAACAACATTTGCATGATTTTTAAATAAAATATGTTCCGGGCCGAAAATATAAACTTTCAGAAAAAAAATCTTCCTGAGATCTTCGTATAAAAAGAACTTGTTGAGATAAAATTCTACGTATAAACAAGTAATTTGATACTTATTTTAGAATGTTTGAATACTTAATGAGAATAAAACAAAACTTAAATAATTACGTAATATGATTCGCGCAGAATTCTGGACTTAAAATAAAAATATTCGAGTTGCCTTCGCAGAACATGGCAAAATAATTCAAGAAAAAACAAGACATTTTTTAGTTGAACGTTGTTCAAATTTATAGATTGCTCGTCGAAACACGAATTCGAATAAACTTTTGATAAAAATGTTATCTTAATTAAATTATTTGCATAAATACTCAATTAATAAACCCAATAATTTTAAACAGATAACATCGTTATTTCATTACAGCGTTAATTGTCACAGATGAATGTGGTACATTGATATATCTATGAATGTGTTACCGCTGCAAATAAAGCGATGAATCTGTTTGAATAGAAGTAACACTTTTCATAATAAATATAATATCACCTGAAATGACATGTTCGAAATACAAAACTGGTTTTATTCAAATTATGTTCAACATATTAGTTATCAAAACCTTCACAAGTCTCGAAACCTCTTTTGATAATGCCGACACGACGAGGTTCGACTATTTCAGAGGTTCAGTGGTTATGTTATATCACAAATTTATAACCGTTTCATATTTTATTATGTAAGTAAGTCTAAATGATTTTGTCAGTCGTTACGCTAATATATATAATATTTTATATTTTAATTAATTAATTTATTAATCAGAGAGAAGATAAAGTTTGCAACTGGGACTCAAAGCCAAATCGTCTAATCTTACCAGGCTTCCAATTTTACCAATACTCCTCTATAGTCTAGGAGACGTACGAGGTAAACCCTACGTCATCGAGTACACGGATGAAACTACTTTGTAGTGATAATGGACATTTAGAAAGCCTTAAAAAGGCTGGTCTGCCGGTGCGCCTCTTGGCAGGAGCCGCGCAGTCACGGAAATAGTGAGCGATTTTTTTCGAAAAAATTACGTCATCGAGTACACGAATGGGAATGATTGCATATGATAAAGGTCGATTAGTAAATGAAAAAAAAGCAGGTCTGCCAACCGGCAGCCTGGCACGTTCGCAGGCAGCCGGCGTCAAAGTGGGATAAAAAATAGTAAATTTTACGTCATCGAGTACACGAATGAAACCAACGAACAACTGTAGTCTAGATCATCCCATTGAAGAATTTCTTGGTCTGCCGACCAGCAGCCTGGCAGGTTTTTGTGTACGATTTTTTTAAGTATTTTTACCATTTTAAAATTATTTTCAATATCTTCATTATTATTTTTATTTCATTATGGTTTTAAAAACTAAGAATGCCATATTTTAAAAAAATAAGTGAGAATGATAAAAAAAAATAATTTGAGGGTACCGAGTGTACCCATCGGTCTGGCGAGCCTTTCGACGCCAAACAACTCACAAAACCTGCCGCGGTGCCCCTCACCGCTGTCGCGCGCCTATTTTATTGAACAAATTTATAATAATAAAAGTCATTTTCAGATTGCCTAATAGTTCATAGTGGTTGCAGGTTCAAAAAACTACTGCACCGTTGCCGTAGGAGCTGCGTTCGTCCGGAAAACGACGGAAATTTCCGAACCTCGTCCGTTTCATATCGGTTTCGCGTGCCCATCTGCATCGAATACAAGATCAGATCGAAACCAACTAAAAACTGTAGTCTAGATCATTACATTCATGACTTCCTTAGTCTGCCGATCAGCAGCCTGGCAGTTTTTTGTGTACGATTTTTTAAAGTTTTTAAATTTTTAAAATTAAAAAAAAATATATTTCATTATTTTATTATTGTTTTTATTTCAATATATTTTTAAGAACTTAGAATGGCATATTTAAAAATGGCATGTGGTAATGATAAATATAAAAATATATTGATAGTTTCGAGTGTACTCAACGGTCGGCGAGCCTTTCAACGCCAAATAACCTACGAAACTGGCCGCGGAGCCCTTCGGCGCTATCGCGTGCGTATACTATAATACAGAAATAAAATAATAATAGTCCTTGTAAGTTTGCCTAACTATTTATAGTGGTTGAAAGTCCGAACAACTGCCACGATGCTGCGCTGTAAGAACTGCGTTCGTTCGGGAAAGACGGAAATTGCCGAGCCCCGTCGGTTCCGAATCGCTGTCGCGTGCCCAGTCGTAGGACGTATGACGAGATTAGTTGAGATAAATCTCTGGCAATAAGGAGAATTGAATATAATTTCGGCTAAAAATGGTGTTTTATGCAAACAATTGTATTGATTACCTGATTAAAAACCTTAACATTGAAATGAATGCTAGAAATCCAATAAACTTCACTAATGAACGTTTTAACCAGCTTCCGAAATGATAAGAATTAGCAAGTTTAAGCACTGGAGCTTTTACCTTATACTTGAATCAAGAATAAACTTTGGATATCATGTGAATTGATAAAAAAATCACTAGATTGAAAAGATTTATAAGGAATAATACTTGAGCGCAATTCAAAAAAAGTATTTAAAGTAAAAAAATAAACATTTACAAACTTTAAAAAATCGTACAGAAAAAACTGTTAGGCTGCTGGTCGGCAGACTAAGAAAGTCGTGAATGGAATGATCTAGACTTCAGTTTTTCGTTGGTTTCGATCTTGTATTCGATGCAGCTGGGCACGCGAAACCGATATGAAACGGACGAGGTTCGGAAATTTCCGTCGTTTTCCGGTCGAACGCAGCTCTTACGGCGACGGTGCGGCGGTTTTTCGAACTTCCAACCACTATGGTCTATTAGGAAATTTTAAAAGGACTATTATTATTATAAATTTGTACAATAAAATGGGCACGCGACAGCGGTGAGGGGCACCGCGGCAGGTTTTGTGAGTTGTTTGGCGTCGAAAGGCTCGCCAGACCGATGGGTACACTCGGTACCCTCAAATTTTTTTTTTATCATTCTCACTTATTTTTTTAAAATATGGTATTCTTAGTTTTTAAAACCATAATGAAATAAAAATAATAATGAAGATATTGAAAATAATTTTAAAATGGTAAAAATACTTAAAAAAATCGTACACAAAAACCTGCCAGGCTGCTGGTCGGCAGACCAAGAAATTCTTCAATGGGATGATCTAGACTACAGTTATTCGTTGGTTTCATTCGTGTACTCGATGACGTAAAATTTACTATTTTTTATCCCACTTTGACGCCGGCTGCCTGCGAACGTGCCAGGCTGCCGGTTGGCAGACCTGCTTTTTTTTCATTTACTAATCGACCTTTATCATATGCAATCATTCCCGTCCGTGTACTCGATGACGTAATTTTTTCGAAAAAAATCGCTCACTATTTCCGTGACTGCGCGGCTCCTGCCAAGAGGCGCACCGGCAGACCAGCTTTTTTAAGGCTTTCTAAATGTCCATTATCACTACAAAGTAGTTTCATCCGTGTACTCGATGACGTAGGGTTTACCTCGTACGTCTCCTAGACTATAGAGGAGTATTGGTAAAATTGGAAGCCTGGTAAGATTAGACGATTTGGATTTGAGTCCCAGTTGCAAACTTTATCTTCTCTCTGATTAATAAATTAATTAATTAAAATATAAAATATTATATATATTAGCGTAACGACTGACAAAATCATTTAGACTTACTTACATAATAAAATATGAAACGGTTAAACATCTGCCTATCTACCAAGCTACTAAGCTAGGATTTTGAACATATTTTCGGATAGATAGAAGGTCTTTATTTAATTAATATTAATACTCCAGATCCTCGTCTGACCATCTCTGAGTTCTTCAAAAAGTCCCTTTAAATTATACTAAAGCGTGGGTTAACAATGTAAGTCAAATAATTCTGCCTAGGGACACGGTTAGATTTATACCGGAACACTTTTTCTATACTGCCTCAAAAATATCAAAGCCACCAAAATCCGAAGCCTTTCTCCCGCTGCAAGGCAATAAATCGTATTTTTGACGGGTTTAACGTTTTTTGATGTGCCCCGGTCAATTTCAATTGTCAGACTTAGATGTTTTATCTATGTAATTCGTGTTACGACCGGGGGATAATATGCAGTCGGTATCTGATGCGAGCCTTTGTATATCTGGCACTTTGATTTCAAAAAATTCTTCTACCTACCCACCCACCTAGATAATACGTATTGTATTGTATTTGACGAATGCAGGTATATTTCTACGTAAATATTTCAGATTAAAATTATTTATTTAGATGGGTACCTAACGAAAAACTTAACTCTTCAGACACTCACATCATCTACAAACACCTAAATGATTTTTTAAAATTATTTCAGAGCTGGCCCGCAATAAATACTTAATTCTGCAATCTGCAATGTAATGTGAGCATCTTTTTAAATTTTTTGAATTTGTTATATTTATTATAAATTTATCTGTCTAGTATTACTGTAATCGGCCGGCGTAGTCCAACGGTAAGTCCAACTCTTGACTAGCATTCCGAAGGTCGCGGAATCGAATCCCGGCGTGGCAAATAAATTTTATTTGATTAATTTGTGTTATTTCACAATTTATTCATTTCAAATAATATATATAGTATATTTGCGGCACGTTCCAGAGTGGAAGATACTCTCAGTAAGACCACCATTCAGAATTGAAACGTTGCTTGAAATGGCTTTAGCCATGTTTGGTGACCAGATCTGAATAGCCAGGTACTTCACCTTCCTCTTCCCCATTTCCTTCCCCTCCCCACTACCTTCAGCCTCACAACATACCCCAATTGGGGATGCCATAGTCTCACTAGCTCCAGACGGGAGCAGTTGAGACTCTTGTGCGGTATTCATATAAAAACAAACTTTTAATGAGTTGGTAAATCCTAAGACTTCTATTAAAACCTCAGATTAACCAATGAACGGGCTTTCACAGTAACATAAACACAGTTATTTATTTTCATCAACATCGATAAATTACGTTGTAAAACAAACCTGAGGTGATTTTTACGGTGACCGTACAACTCAGAATGAATTCAACTCAACAACTCTTTTGAAAATTCATTAAAAGTGAAGAAAAATATTTAAAAAAATTCATAACTATTAATGACCTTTCAAAAAGGTGTCGAGTTGAGTTGATTCTGATTTGTCATGGATCCAATTTTTACAAACGAACGGTACTACAGAAATAATACATTTATTATTTTTTTCTAAACGTTTTTAATTTTTATATATATACAGTAGAATTGTCACAAACAAAAATTTTCTTGTTAATTATTTTTAAATCCTGGTAATTTGAGATTTTTCAAATTGTAACAATAAAGTACCTCACAGTTAGCAATGACACACTATTCAATACATCAATACGCTGTTTATCAGAAAGAAAAAAACACACGTCACAAAAAGCCCATAGAATTGAAGGCATGTACACCAACTCAATTTCAAGAAATAAATGCGGATGTAGGTAATTGAATTCTGTTGTTTTCACAGCAATAAAAATACATGTAAAAGAGATCGAAATAGATTTTTTCGTGAATAATATTTTTGTGTTGTTTTCTTTTGATTATGTTCATGGAAAGAATGTAAGACTTGGAAACAATTACCTAATACCTAAGTAAATAATGTCTATTGCCTAAGGAGAAATGCAAACACTTTTTAAACGGTGTTTATTAAAAACATTATTTCACGATTTAATCTATAGTATAAATTATATATTTGTATTGAAATACTTAAGAAGGTACCTATTTATGTTTTTTTCTGGAAATAAGATTGAGGGTCCACTATTCGAATTTCGACCGATTTCTTACACATCTCCCTTAAACATTTGAAGTTTTTAAGCTCTTAAAAAAATACATGTTATTTTTTAAGATAATATCTAGATACGTTCTACGCCAAAACGCAAATTATATGAAATTCCCTACATAGAAAAAAATCGCAAAGTATGCTCCGAAAATTATTTAAAACAAATCTATTTCTATTATTTTACAAGTTGTATTCGTGAAAAAATTCACAATGTTTCTTTAAATGATATTTAAGATTCGTTCCATGAGATTTTTGCTCTATTTTAAACGAGTGATGTTTTATTAAGCTTTTTCGCCATTTTCGCTGCGATTTCATCACTTAAAATATTAGCGCGCTCTGTCCAACATTCGTAATTATACATCTCTCCATCTTCTTCTTTTTTCAGCCGAATAGCGCCTCCTTAAGCACCGGTATTTCGATGTCCAGATATGGTTGCCGATAGATAAAAGCCGATGCTGTTATTTTCCTCCCAACTTGACATTATCGAGACCAATTATTGGCAGATAAACTATGTAGTAAAACAAAAATACATTGTCAAAGTGACAGGAAAAATATACCTGTCTACTAATTAGACTAAGATTCACAGGTGTCTTTTTCAGCCGTTTCCTGCTTCTTGGAATCGTTTTTAACTGAAATGGAAAGTACATTTCGATGTTCAAGAGAAAACCGGGCGGCGTTTTGTCAGTACAAACGTTTCCCCAATTTCCTCTTTGAATTTTAACACTACTGCAAACATTTTTTAATAAAATATAAATATCGGCTATTAGCGTTTCGGTAAGTTTTGCTCTTTTTGTTAAGTTACTTCTTATAGGAGTTAGGACCCTTCAAAATCGTTAAAATTGAATGATTTGAACGCAGACGTTCAAAGCAAAAACTATACAATGCTTTGAAAAAAAAAGTTCAGACAGACAGCGAAGTACTATCTTCTAATACAGTTAGTAAAAAAAAAATAAAAATCGGTCCACTTTTGGGGGAGAAAAATGACGAATACAAAACCTCGATTTTGATTATTTTGCTAAGGTAAGGTCAGAGCTATTATCAGTCTGAGGTGCAGTTGTCCCTTTCACTCAGCATTCGGGGGAGTAAGAGCGACAATGAAAGCATTAATTTGGCAAAATACCTATAGTTGAAGTTTCTCAGCGACCTGGTTTCCTCTTAATAATAATAATAATATACAGATTTAGGAAATGAAATTAAAATAATTTGACATTCTCAGACTATAAAAATATTACCGTTTGTTATTTCGGCTACTGGCATTTTACCTGCTCATTCAAAATTTAGACTTATTAGATTTGTAAAGAATCTTTACAAAAAAATGCAAAAATCAGTCATATTAAATACATGTAGGATTACGAAAGATTTTTTAAATATTTATTTTGAGGGATCAGTAGGATTTATCGGTCCAGTTAGGAGTTCTATCGAGCCGAATCCTCTGATATGAAAATATCTTGAGTCGGTGAATTATTTTCCCATTTGGTCTCTGGTAGGTTGACATGTTGTTATTGTATTGTTTTGTATTTATTATACTTATATAGTGCAATTGCATAGCGTGGATTGACCAGTTGATCATTTGTGGAAAAGTGTGTGGAAGGGTTAAGTTTTTCCTGTGGGGAAGATTTAGCCCGGACATAAAGTCAAAAGAACTTTTAATTATAAAACAACTAACTTTGCATACACCACTATACATATAATATCTCTTTTATAATATTTTGTCTATTTTCTTGTTTGTCTATACTTGTTTATTATTTTGTTATCATGACGAAGAAAACATAGGTTTTGAAACATATCGATATTAACGTGTAAACAAAGTTATTTGTTTTCATTAAATCAATAATGTCGCCACAAAGTATGTTTGCGAAGTTTGACGAAATAATAATAATAGTTTACTCCAGAATGTATGTAGGGGTATTGCAATGCAATATATTCCATATTTCGAAATAACAAAAGAAAGACAAATAATAAGACAACGTAAGAAGTAAATAACGGTTCCATGCCAACTCAAAACCAAGTCAACTCAATAACTCTGAAAAGTCATTAAAAGCTAGGAATAAAATAATTTAAAAATAGCCGTTTACCCTTACCTAAAGCAACCTATTTAACCATTTTTTTATCATCACTCTTTACGACCTTTCTGAGGTGGTTCTGATTTGGTTTCATTCTGAGTTGGCCAGTCACCGTAAATAACAACCATAAATAAAATAAAAACGAATTAGCCTTGCAAAACATGAGAAATGAAACCGAAAAAACTGATTTAATACTAAAATGAATGCAAGCAGCCGTTTACGGAGGATATTTAACCGTCTCCACTCTCCAGAGGGCCAACAGAGCCATTAATGACTTGCTAATGTTTACTATTTCAGCCATTAGTTCATCCTACAGATAATAACTTTCGACTGGATAGCTTATCTTTGACATTTGTCCATACTTTATAATACTTGATAGCCTTACTTCATCTCAAAATGGTCCAGCGAGATCTTTATCAATTTGCAGATTTTTTTATCATTCGGTAGAAATTATGTTAACCTTTTCATATATTTTCCGCTCCTCTCGGAATACAGATTGAGAGTCGTCGAGATCCCAATCTAAAGATGCTGGAGAAACTCTCGGATTTCATGAACTTTTTTGATTTGTTTGCAAAAGCTGTCGTAACGAGATATGTTGGCAAACAAACATTGGGAGTTTGAATTATTATGAGAACCCCGGGAATTACTTACAATAAAAAAAAACGCAAAAAAACTTTGTAATGAAAGTATTAAAACAGATTGAATGCAATTTCTTTTGGTTACAGAAACGAGCCTTATTATAATAATAATTTCAGTTTCCCTTATTGTTTTTGTTAAAAAAGATTTTTATCTTTGTAATGTATACTTGTAACTTATTTTTTGTAATATTTTTCTTCCGATTCTGACACATCCGTGGAATTAACTAGCGTTTTTAAAAATTAGTGATAAGGAAAACTTAGTAAATTGAAGAAAATTATAATGTTCTCTAATGTGGAATAATTTTAAAGATTTTATTACTAATTATTAATACAGTATATGTAGTTGTCATTGAAATAGTTAGAAAGCGAAATATGAATATTTCTTGAAGTATAATAAATAGTAAAACAAAAGTAACAAGTGTTGGTTACTTTATAATAATAACTAACTAACCATCACGCCGTTTCTCCGCAAGGATGGGCAGGGAGGACGGACTGCCAAAAACACTCGGTTTAGGCACACACTACTTACCTCATTCAGATTCGTACATAATCTCATACATACTTTTCTATTATTCTGACTCTCGACACTGCCCGATTCAAGTATCTGATTCCCTTGATAATGTCATTAGCGCATTCCTTGGGCGTCCACGACTTCTTCTAACATTCACATTTGTGCTGTATATTTCACCTACACTCCTTTCTTCGTTGATACGCTCTAATGCCCAAACCTTTTGATTATTCCTTTCGACTACTCACATTTTACTCATTACTCATCAAGCTTACACGAGCCTTGCATTCTTTGCGGAGACCTGCAAGAAGCAAGCATTACTCACATGATCGTTATACGGTAGAATCCTTTTATTATGACTCCGCCTATATAGACCAACCGCTTAATATGACGTAAGTATACAGCGAAGTTTGGTTTTCATAGTCAGATATAACGAATTCGCTTATAGTGACATGTCGCTTATTATGGTCCATTTTTAATAAATTATGTCCTAATTTCATGGAAAATTTTGTCGGTTATAGTGACCGACATGATTCCTAACACTTCGGCAGTGTTCTGGAGGTTCACATGACGCCCGACGACGTTAATGTTTTTCTCGTCACGGTTCTTAAAATGCTCTTAATATGCCGTGTTTCTCTCTATTAAAATAAAAACATATATTTATACCTAACAAAAATAGGAGGTTGTTTATTTTCTACCAAATGCTTTGTACGACGTCCGCTTAGTATGACGTGTTTGTCATTTCCCTTCGATGTCATTATAAACGGATTCCACTCTAGATGGTTTTACTACCCATGTGCCTCAGGGACTTCCAGCGTTCAGGGATTTGACAAAAATAACACTATTATAAAATGAAATGTATTTACGTAGTTAACGCCTAAGAAATGCAACAAAATGTGACCCCTTATTTTTCTTTAAAAATAATAAAAATCATTGTAGGTTCTAATTATATTCTCCTTCTTCAATACATTCCCCAAATGATAATGCCATATATCAACTGACTCCTGAAAGTTGAAACTGTTGTGTGGTATCATATACAAATAAAACCTTGAAGAAAAGGAGTAGGAACTATAAAATATGACATGGTTTCAGAGCAGAGGATATTCCAGTAAGATATCTATCTACATTTAAAACAATTGTTTAGAATATTCAAAGAAATAAGATGTCGATGTGATCAAATCGAGAATCACATGTGCATACCGTTACGGAGAAACGGCACAATAGTGTGGTTATGCAGCGTATAAATACATTTGCGAACATAAGTGCGAGCCGAGTCAGGAAATACGCGAAACGCCACTTGCGGTTGCTTCGTTCCTTTCCCATTATTCGAGGTTTGGCTCGCGTGTGTATATGCAGCCTTAGGTTCCAATATTTTACAAATTCTTCTCAACGAAATCAAATCTCGACAAATACAATAAAATTGATATAATACAAGCGGTTCTACGAAAACTCAGAATCATTCAATTTCAACATCCCTTTGTAGTCATTAAAAGCGATGAATTTTTTTTGTCATAACTTTTAATGTCTTTTCAAATGAGTTTCTTAGTTATTGTCCCAAACAAAAAAATTTTAATTTTAAAATTTTGGTCGAAAATGATATCAGTTAAAACGGAATCATAGCTGTCGTACAGGACATCAACCATATTTTAAAGTTTAATAACTAGAAAGACCACGCACAATCACAAACAGACTGTATAACCTTACTTTCCTGCTTAAAGTTGGCATTTATGGGCTTTTACGACGATAACGTAACTTGATAAGTTGACATTGGCATTTGTGTGGGATTTGCTAAAGAGCTTAAAGCTCAAAATTACATGCGCGTTTTAACACACTTAATCCACACTCACAGAAAGCTTAGCACATCGCAAAAAAAAAAACAAATTAAAAAATTCCCCGATCTTTTAAGTGGATATTTTCTAAGAAATTGCCATTAAAATGGATCTTAAATGAATTTGGTCCATTTGAGAGGATAAACCAAATTCTCAAGATAACAATAAAAATGTCGCTAAAAATAGCATTGTTAGAATTATTTTTCTTTTGCCTCTGGATTTAAGAATTTTGTGCTTTTTTGTTGAAAATTTGTTGATTAAGCTTGGAATAACAGAACCAACTGTTAGTTTATTTGGAAAGCCGCTACATTTGTATGCTGCGTATGTGTTTTGTGAGTTGAGTTATTTAAATAAACAATGTAAAGAGAATTGTACAACTTCACGTTTGAACGTTACGTTTTAGTAGACTTAATGTAAGTAATAAATTATTGTATTGTAATACCTTCAAACATTTGTTTTGTACGTAAAACCTTTTATTTAAAATATGTGATTACGTCTGAAAGGGATCGAAATTAAAACCTGGCCTCCTTCAACGGAATCAACCTTCCCAACAGGCCTTCCATTGATAAGCTTGGTATAACTCTAAGCGACCAGCTCAGGTACGGAGGCTTCAGAGAGGCCAGAGTTAAGTTGGCATCTCAGAAGCTAGGCCTAATGGAACCGCAGATATTTTAATAGTACATTACTGTTGACTCTGTACAAATCGTAAATGCATTTGCATCAAACGTTGAATTTGCCAGCTACCTCTGGTCTGGAGTCGCAAAATACACGAAAACAAACCTCGACTCTGTGCAGCAAAGGGCGGTCCGTTTGATAGAATCTCATATCTTAACAAACGGATTGCAATCTTTAGAGCAAAGGTGTCATTTGTGAATTTTGTCTTTGTTCTACCGGTATTTCATTAGAAGATGCTCCGAGGAGCTAGCGTCGTTAATTCCTTCGGCACCAGTGCGCGCCATACGCGGTTCTAACATTTGTACACTGTTGATATGTGCCACATGAGAACGGGTCGCTTCTTTGACTTTTTTGAGTTCAACAGCTCGGCGGTGAAAATTTTGATAGCTTTTGTGTTTTCTACCTCCTACAACATGGGTTTCTTCAAGACCCAGGTTCACTCTTTCCTTTCCACAAATAGATCCTCCACACAGCATCCCCAAAGACGACATAAGCCCTGAGATAACATTATTTTCCTCAGAACCTCCTGTGTGGAGGAAAGAAAGGCAGATATTATTACTATTACTGTCAGACCATTTTTGTAGTGCAGTTTAGTAAAGACAAGGTATCATCTAGAATCTAGAGAAGGCTTAGTAATTTGCAGTACCCTTATATCAGATATAAATAACTTAATTTAATTCAACTTATAATTTGCCTTACTGAGAGAAATCAATAATTGTTGCAATAAAAATTACTTTGTAATTTGTACTATTATTTTATTATAATATGAACATTGATGTATGAAACCCTACTATGGTGGAAATAAGTTACTTCTAATCATGGCAAAATGCAAACAAATTGCATAGTTTTAGGCCCTCGTTCACAATCGAATTTTATTTTTCAAAGTCAAAAATTTTTGTTTTTCGACAAAAAATTAATAGCAGTCACTTTGATGACATTAGCAGTTTACGTTAGAATTTTGTAATGAACAGAGTTGTTAATAGATAGTAGTGCCAAAAAATCGCCAAAAAGATCGTCCGTATATATATTTTATTTTCTTAACACTGGACAAAACCTACAGTTTATAATAGCAGTTCATTGAAAATGTTTCCACATATTCCAAATTTCGCTGAACGGTTAATAAAAAAATACAAATAATGGGGTAAAAAAAAATGCATTTAACTGTATTATCGTTGGTAGATGACACTTTTGTGAAATGCGTGATGATGATATTATAATTCAGTACAAATAGAAAAATCTGTGGAGTTTCGTGTACCTATCATTCTAATGTAAACAAATACATTGCTACCGCGTACAAAAAGATTGAACGAAAATATTAATGTAAATCTAAATTTCTGTAATTACACGCAGACGATTTTTGAACCAAAACATTTCCAAATTTTTTTGTCGAGTACTTAGCAAGATTGGGTTCGTTTTATGCTTGCTGCTTTTTATTACAACTAAATTCTATGCATAATAATAATAAATTTGATACTTACATCAAATTGAGAGAAGTGATTCGACGAGCAGCTTCAAGTAGTGATGAACAGAAATATTACACTAACACAGACATCACTGGAATTAGCCTTGTTTACACTGTCAACAACTGATATCACGGTCGGATGAACAAAGAAATTCTTCTATTCAAATCATCAGGTGTATCCCACGTGCTCAGAATTCGTTGATAAAATTATCCAACCATTTCCTGCTCTCCCGATTTCACTTCACGATTTTACGACAAAACACTTATAAAACGGAAGGCTTTTTAATTGTAGCAAAACTTTTGATTGAAGAATTTGTTTTCAAGCACGTGTATTTGAGTTATTAAGGTATTCTAAAGTTGTTGAGAGGCGTAATATGTTTGATAATAGAGCTTTTTGTTGAGGTATTAAAACTATATTTACGACCAAAATATTGTATCAAAGGAGTTTAAAAGCTTACCAACCTTTTGTTGTTGTCCTATTGTAGGATTATAAGTAACTGTGCTTCTAATTAAGCTATTCTGGTTTGGGATATAATGGGATTATTAAAGTTATTTTGGGGGAAGTTAGTGAGATTGACGTTCCCAATTATTATCGTGTCCAAAATCCGCATCTGTCGCGCGTGGAATGGGATGCCTCCTGACAGTTTTCATATCCTGGTATAGGGCATTCTTTCCATTGAGCACTTCATCAAGATTTCTGTCATGTCATGTGGGACGACAGACCGAAGATTGCCTTGTGAAACAAATTAAATTACTTGTCCCATTTCATTTGTATTCCGGTCCCACGTTGGGCCTAGGCACAGAGCGGCTCTTTATTTATGAACCAAAGTACTTTATGCAAATTTCAAATGTCTTTTTGAATAGAATCAGATAAGCTGATAAGTTTTGATTGAGAGCGAAGCAGATACAATTATTATCTTAAATGAAGATGCCGTCGGCAGAGTATTAATCTGCTTTCATGGAGTTTCAGTTAGATTCAGTATCGTATCGGATTAAACCATATTCCTCGAAAATTAATAAAACACAAATATATTTAAATGTTTTTGTTTTTATTATTAAGGACCCAGTGTTAGATCATTCAAATTGTTGATTTAGCGCTGAAAAAACCATAAACATATTCATGAAAAAATTCAATGCTTTGAATCTCATTAACTGTTATCGGATGAACCGGTGTTATCAACGACCAATAAACTCGTATAAATACACTGTTCAAATGATAGCCGAGTCACTTCAAAACACAGCGCGGCGAACTTCCGATCGAAAATTCGTGACACGATCAAAGAAAATTCCTTCGCAACCCAACCGGCTCGGCTGCCGAAGAGCGACTAAATCTGAAACAAGTTTTAGGCCGGCAAACACACGAGACTCGGGAATTTACGGACTTTCACGAATTGAGATGAAAGAGACGGTTGTTGGGAGATGAGAGAGATGGGAAGGCAAGGGGAGTGAGGCGCACGACGCTGCACTGATCAAGTTTGTACGTAGTGTGCAAGCTGCGTTTTCGAACTTCGCGCGGGTAGGTGCTTTTTTTATACTGAAAAGGGGGGGCGAGTAAACGTGTCCGCCTCGTCCAATGGCCGCCGGTGCGAGCGGTTTTTTTTATTTCTTACAATGGCGGCAAGATTGTAGCGCTCAATCATTATTTGTGTTTTGTATGCTCTCTCTGCCGACAAGTTGAGTTGTTGCGGAGGAAGGCGCTGAGTTGGGCGAGACACCCGCGCATCAGCGACGTGTGGGCTATTAGGAGGATATCTCTGTTCGCTGTTGGGAAGATCGAGATATTGTAACTCTTAACTCTTGCACGGAGCACGAAGGATACAGGTTGTTTTTGCACGTTTAATTTGCTATTAAAAAGATCTCGTGCGAGGGCCGGTTTCGTTTTCAGCTCCCGTGGGCTTGGACAACACTTAGCAGCTAACACGTTCAAATCGACCAAAGTAAGCTACCTGCATTCCACAATATGGTATCTTCATTTTGAAGAAATATAAAAAGATTTGTAAAAGCTAGCTCATAACTAACTATCAATCAAGTGTTTCATGAATGACACGGAAGCCTCAAAAACTCTCGAATTAAGATTTCGCTACACAATAACACATTTTTCTCTTTTATTTTGGTCAGAAATTCTCGAAAGATCTTCTTGAAATTATTAAATAATTTAATCACTAAATTATTAATTAATTAAATTACCAAATTATTAAACAATTACATTTTAAATTATTGAATTATTACGTTATTAAAATAATCAATAATAAAATATTACATTATTAAAATTTTTACTTAAAACATTTTAAATTATTACATTATTTAATTATTAAATTATTAAATTATTAAATTTTTAAATTATTAAATAATAAAATTATTGAATTATTAAATTATTAAATTATTAAATTATTAAATTAATAAATTATTAAATTATTAAATTATTAAATTATTAAATTATTAAATTATTAAATTATTAAATTATTAAATTATAAAATTATAAAATTATTAAATTATTAAATTATTAAATTATTAAATTATTAAATTATTAAATTATTAAATTATTAAATTATTAAATTATTAAATTATTAAATTATTAAATTATTAAATTATTAAATTATTAAATTATTAAACTATTAAATTATAAAATTATTAAATTATTAAATTATTAAATTATTAAATTGTTGAATTATTAAATTATTAAATTATTGAATTATTAAATTATTAAATTAGTAAATTATTAAATTATTAAATTATTAAATTATTAAATTATTAAATTATTAAATTATTGAATTATTAAATTATTAAATTATTGAATTATTAAATTATTAAATTATTCAATTATTAAACTATTTGACTATTAAATCATAAAATTATTAAATCTTCATTACCACAAGTAATTCTGAGATTTAGATTTTTTCAGAAATGGATTATTCTCTTTTTCCTATAGAGTGATTATATATTTAAATGTATGGACGCCCGGTCATACTTAACCCTAAAAGGTTCTAGGAGTTAACTTTTTGGATATTTTCAGAATTTTCTTTATTAGACGATTAGTCTCCAGAAAAAAACATGATTGAAGTTACCTGGTACAGATGAATGAATAAGGAAAAAATAATATAGAATACTTCTTTCAGCCAATTTTTCCGAGTCGTTGATGTTATTTCACCCATATATTTTTAATATTTTATTTCACCAAATTTTAACCAACATAAAATTTTAAGCGCGCTTTCTTACGTGAAAAGTAGGTAACCCATTTCAGGAAAGCTTTTGCCTTGGAAAGGCGAATGCTTCAAAGCTCAGTCTCGCGCTTCATCTAAGATCTCAGACTTAAGTGAGCTTTTTCTATTTCAGACACCTTCAACTTCATGCAAATTGTAAAGCTTAGTTGAAGTTTAAAGAAAAGATGCTTTAAGCTCTGAAAAGAGGGAAGAGTCCGAAAAAATCGCCACTAAAGTCCTGTAGAAAATAAAATAATTGAAATAAATTACAAGCTTTTCAATTACTGTAATATTTTTACTGACTACATATTTAATGATTTTGATCGTTACTGATATCTGCAAATGACTTAATGATTTTAATTGCGCAAAGTGGACACAAGGACTTTTCGAAAAAATTCGTCAAATTATGTTAGTTGGATTCTTGTTAAATTCAAAACATATTGTTGGTTGAATAGTGATACGATTGGTATATATGGTTTTTTAAGATATTTGCGGATAGAGAGAAATGTACATAAATTTTATAATTTCCTCAACGATTATGACAGTTTTATTTTTTTATAGTTTTTATTCCAGCAAAGAGAAAATTAAATTTTCATGTATTTAACTAGAAACAACTACAATAAATATATTTCAAATTACATTATACAAAAATACATTGCATTACAATAATGTTCCCTTTCGTGAATTTGTTGATTAAACATAAAAATGAATAATTTTTTTAGATGTTCCTAGACTTTTTTTATTTTTAATGTTGTCTGTAAGGCAGTTGTATAAATTCCCCCCACCAATGGATTGCTTCCCTCGGTGAGTACGTACGATGTTTAAATTTATGGTACCGTGACGTCCTCTAAAGTGTGTGCTTACCTACTTGGAACGTTTTAATTTTTTATTTATTTTATATATTTAATAATATTATTATTCAATTTATAAAAACAGTTTATTTATAAACAAGTTCTGCTAGGTATTTATTATTACACGTGACAGCTGTTTCGCCTTCTGAAGGCATTATCAAACTGTGGTCACGCCACATACAGACGAGGTATTTATGTTATTTCTAGATAGGATTTTGATGACTAATTTTTAATTATGAGTAAACTGACTAAAATCATTAATGGTTATTACCCTATTAAAAGTTTCCCAATTACTTATATTGTTTAAATTCGACTGAAGGTCGTTAAATGCACCAATCGTTATTCCTAACATGAATCATTTCCAAATGAAATGATTCATATTAGGAATTAGTGCGAATTCAGTCGAATTTTAGTGAATTCTATGTTTATGTGTAGGAGATCATTATTTATTTTGTATATAAGGAGACATGTATTATTTTAGGGTACAAAGGTTCTTCCCCGCCTTCATCTTCCCCATCTCCTTCCCCTTGAGAATACCTTCAGTCTCACAACGTCCCCCAATTGGGAGCCTTAGTCTCACTGGCTCCAGACGGAAGAAGTTGGGGCGTGGTATTCACAAAAAAAGTTACTTTAAATTTTCCGACGCAATGTTTTTATAATATTATTAAAGTTATTTATTTCCAAAGTTGAAATATGATCAAAGTCACTCCAGTTTGCATCATTATAGAAAATTTGATTTTATTATGCAAGAAGCTCTATTTTGTTAACAAAAAATAAAACGTTTATATAAAAAATGTGTAAAATGACAATAGGTAATATTATGTAAAATGGTGAAAAACAAATCAGATTATTAAAAACTTTCGGCTTTTTGAAAAACGCTTTCGGTGCGCGCACATCTCTGTAAGAAAATCTTACTCGATGTTAATACTTATTTTCTAAGTCACTTAGAGACAGTTTAGCAACTATCTTTTGACGCTCGTCACAAAATAGTAAAACTGACCCCATGACTTTTTTATACTCACATGGGCTTAAAATTTATGAAATTATTCGTTGGTGTAAAACAATTTTACTAAGAACATAACAGAACATACTCTAAACTGTCAGAAAGTTGGATTTTATCTGATTTGATATTTCTACATAAAATTTTAAATAATATATTTGATAGTTGAGTAATTCCTTGCATTGATAAGCTTTCGGATTTCACTATGTGACTATGTAATACTAGCAATCGGGATTTATTTCAGTGCAAAAATTCTGCGATTAAATACCTTATGTACGCCTCTTTATACAGAATACTAGTTGAGGTAAATAATTATAAAAAAGTGAATGGACATTTTCGATTTATCATTAAAAAGATACGAAATGTTGCTATTGAGGCAGTCGAGTTATGTATAATAAATACTTTAAAGTTGTTGCTATTCATGTGTAAAAGCACCTAAAAATGTCGTTAATAAAAAATAAATATTAACAATATTTTTTTATTCAATACATTTATTGCATAACCAACACCTCTGCCATGTCAACCCAAATGGTTTGCTACGTTTGGTGACTTAGTGACTGAGGTTTGTCCAGGTTTTGGCGGCCGATGCGTCTGCGCAGTCCAACCGAATCGCGAGGGACTAGTTGAGGGACGTTTTTTGACCTTTTCAGCCAGAATCTCTCGTTCCATCGCCTTACACTGCGGTTGGAAGGTTTTAGTCATGCGTCCATCCGTACCCACCTCTCATATCTATTTCCTTTCCAGAACTTCCTATACTTCCTTTCCTTACCCTCCACACAGCATCCCCTAAAGCATGAATCACGTGATTCACCAACGATAGAGTCATTCCGCCTCTTTCCCGGAAAATGACCTGTCTGAACACGCAATGAAACGAAAGTGTTGAGAGACAGTGCCGAATGAAAGATTCCAACTATGTTGGTTAATCTATCATTAGTGAATCATGTGATTCATGCGTAAGACGACATAGGCCCCCAGAGAAATTGTTTCCTTCAGTGTGGAGCTTATGTAAAAACTAAAAAAAAAACATAAAAATGATGCGATTTTTAGACATTGTTCTTGTCTATTCTGTTATTGATAGCTACAAATTTAATTGAACAAACCCGTATTATTTGCACCGAATTCACCACAATACACAGTAGAAGTAACATGTTGTATATGTGGGCCAAGAAGCAAGAAGCAAGGCGGGGCTGCAAGTGTGATTGGCGTTTCCAATTATATGAGAAAATTGCTCATCGCGTGCCGCGCCTGCAGATTGCAGCATCACCAGCAATATTATTATTATTCGGACATCTCTGTTATAAGAACGCATCCCAAAGCTAATTAACTGAACTTGTTATTTGATTTCTACACCCGTGAAATAATATTTACTAATAACGAGTTCCGTCAGATTTCTTGAAACAAATAATGTTGGAGTAACACTCCCTGAAGGCCTTCGCTTGCGACTTGTGACTTGTGAAGTGTGATGTTTCTACGAGTAAAATTGTTGTTAATGTGTTTATGAAGAAGACGAGGGGTAGATTTTGCTTTGCAGGTGAATGAGATTAACTTATATGTCCCTAACGCGTACACTCGTGGGAGATCCCACGCACTTTTTTAAACTCCTAAGCGAAGACTTCTTCCTACCAAAATGTGCCATTTAACAGAGGAATTCAACTGCTAAATGAATCTGCATTGAGCATCGACATCTTCAATGTCACCTACAGAGAGTTCATTAACTATCTCCTGACATACGTCAAAAACATAGCGAAACTGCCCACATACTTCTTTGGACGTGATAACGTCTTATAAATCGATGAACGCCGGCCGCATTCACGAAAAAGCACGACTCATTGTTACGCTGTCACGCTGTCACGCTGTCACGCTGTCACGCTGTCACGCTGTCACGCTGTCACGCTGTCACGCTGTCACGCTGTCACGCTGTTACGCTGTCACGCTGTCTCGCTGTCACGCTATCACGCTGTCACGATGTCACGATGTCACGTTCCGCCTGAGCCGGGCGTTCAGCAAAAGCGCGGAACAAGCGTTAAGGCCGAACGAGCGTTCGGCCTAAGCGTTCGGCTCGTGATGTTATCGCGTAAAATTATCGTCCGTAAACCGACTTTACAGACAACTTAATTTTGTAATCTTCTCCATAATATTCTTATCTGGTGTTTAACTGTTTTACGGAGAACCTGATAAAATAAATAAATATTTTTGCATATTTGCATGTTTGCATGTTTTCAAAAGCTTTCAATCCACGACAGTTCTTTCTTCTGTCACGTAAATTTTTATATTATACGAGTATCTATGTTATTATCATGAATGCACAACAGTCCCAACTGTGGAACTTTAACGTCCCTAATTGGGCTTTCAAAGGAACTCCAATCCACTAGAAACGATGGAAAATTTGTCGAGACCAAATCTATGATTGATGCACGATTGGGGTATAAGGATTGAGGGCTGTGGAGGGAATAGTTAAACTGTCGCTAAAGTGTTACTCATTATCTATTTATTATTGTCCTTTCAATATGGTCTTCAAATATGTTAAAAGTCATTTCAAGCAACCCACGGCTCGATTCTGAACGGTGGTCTTTCATCAGAGCTATATTGAGAGTAGATATCTTTACCTTTGTTAGTACTCTATAGCAGCCTTCTATTATTTTATGTGTATTTCACAATTCCTTTTGATATCAAAAAAAAAGATAAAATGGCGGACCAGCGAATTTTATTTCCGATCTTCATAGTTCATTAAAAAAATAAAAGCGGGACCTTTTTAAAAAAAATTCCATAGCAAAGTGCCATAGAGACTGGATTTTCGAACAGTTTAGTGCATGTAAACCGGATATAAAGATTTTTTAGTTTGTTGTGATCCAGGTTGAAAAACGAAGTTTCGAAATAAAACGCTTTTAAAGTTTTGCTGAAGGATAATTCAACTTACAAACTGTTTCAAACGGTTTCACATAAAAATGCTTTACGCATCTCCGTCAATTTTACGAATTTCTTTGAAATAATTAGTCAGAGCATTGAAATGAAAATGAAATAAAAAATCCTTTTTTTACCGTGTCCTGGTGCCTTTAGTCACTTGTAAAACCAGCATAAAAAAAACTAACAGTGATTTAAAATTAAATAATCCTACAATGCATTTCAACCACGAATAAGAAACACTTAATATCATAAATATCTACGTAGAATCTTTCCTTAATGTCAATAATCAAAATTAGTATCAATCATTGTTCATTAAAAACCTCTAAACTTCCCATATTCCTTTCCAATGAACCAACTTAACCTTCTCTCAATCTCTTGCGCAAATGTATCGACTATATTAATACAGGGTGGACCATAACTGTGTTCGCGGTTTGATTCGTCATTTTTTCAACAATACGTGGAGCTAGCGCGGTGTGGGTGGTAGCGTTAGACGCGCTATTTCATGGAATTTTTAGTCGCCATGGAGCCGTTCACGGGAGAGCGACGCGCGTTATGTATTCGTTCGTATTAAGTAAACAATTATTTCATGACGATTTCGAGACGAATGTACCGTGTTCATTTCGGTTTACGAGACATAACTCAAGCACCAAGGGCAAATTCTATTCGGAAATGGATCAAAATGTTTGAGACAACCGGCTCAACCGTAAGGATAATGAATGAAGGCCGCCCAAAGGCAGCGAGGATACCAAAAGTTATTCAGCGTGTTGGTGAATCAGTAAGGAAAAATCCACAGCAATCGACTCGCAAGAGAAGCCAAGCCTTACTCACGACGAAGTCCACTTTACAAAGAGTTTTACGCCACGATTTACATTTAAAAGTTTATGAAATTCAGCTGACGCAAGAGTTGAAGTCAAATGATACCGATTTTCGACTTAATTTTGCTAATGTGATGCTAGAACGTTTTGATAATTTTTTCAACATAATGTTCAGCGATGAGGCCAATTTTCATATCAATGGCCATGTAAGTAATCAAAATTGTCGGTATTAGTCTGAGAAAAATCCCCGACAGAAACATCAACGTCCTTTACATAGCCCGAAGATCGTTGTATGGACTGCAATATCAGCTAGGGTTATATTGCCCAAACTTCTTTGAAAATGAGAGAGGAGTTGCTGTGACAGTGAAATCTAAGAATTATTGTCAGATGATGCTTCAGGAGTTTTTGGTCCCAGGTCTTTAAGAATTTCAAGGCCACAATTCCAGGACCTGGTTTCAGCAGGACGGCGCCACCTGTCATACGGCTAAACTGTCCATGGACCGTTTGAAGGAGATGTTCTCCGGGAAACTCATTTCACGAGGAGGAGATATTGAGTGGCCCCCACGGAGCCCGGATCTCGGCCTGTGTGATTATTTTTTGGGGGATACTTCATCAAGAGTCTATGAAGATAATCCAAGAACAATAGATCAATTAAAACAAAAAATTGTACGGGAAATGAACGTCATCCTGCGGGCAACTAATCAACGTCTTTTTGAAAATTTTCGAATCCGCCTTAGACAATGTCAACAAGCTGATGGAGCTCACTTGGATGATATAATTTTTAAAACTTAGATGTCATAAAAATTTCCATTTATTGTAGTTTTTGAAAATATAAATAAAATATACCTATTTTTGTTATTGTTTTTGGGGTGTTATGCCGTGTTTCGCTACCTCCTTCTTTAGCCAACGTTTCGGACAGCGTTACAGCGTTACGTTACTTTGGATTTGTTCCTGAAGTCCTGGGAAGACCCAAAACTTACAGAGCACGCCTAATTACGGAGGCAATCGAAATCCATAAAAACCCCATCAATATTAACAGAGACGACGGAGCTAAGCTCAATAGTTCTTTCTATCCAGTAATTGACGGCTACACCAAAGCTAAACGCAAAAAACCATGCTGAATTTTTTCTAACACCAGCTCGTAGAGAAATGGAGCTGGCAGCACGGTATCGCTTCGACACATATAAGTAAACACTCTCACCAATATCATTTACTCATCTGCCCTGATGATGGACACTGTAACGCTGTCCGAAACGTTGGCTAAAGAAGGAGGTAGCGAAACACGGCATAACACCCCAAAAACAATAACAAAAATACTTTTTGGCCGTGAAAACCTTAAGTTATAGCATTATTTATTTTTTGTTAATTGAAACTAGGTATACAGTTATGGGCCACTACTATATAGTAATACGTGACGTAATGTATATCCGCTATAGTGGCAAGATTCTGGAATTTTTTAACGATATCTCTATTTTATTAAATTTTCTTAAATTAAATATTTAGATAAAAACGGGCTCTTGGGCCGCTTCGGTCACCCGGTTCAAGGCTTTTTCGCCAAGGAGCTTCCTGCTTAATTTTTCACTGTGTCATTCGGATTGTGCAGGTCGATACGCGTAATATGGTATACCGTAACGCAAATTTCCTGTTTCCTACCATTGAGCCACTTTGGTCGCCGACACTTTTAAAACGGCCCAGGGAGCTTACCGCTCAATTCAGTACATCTGCTGCTGAACCAATCCAGCCACCCAATTCAAGGCATTCAGTATTTCATTTTGGAAAACTAATAGAGCCTTATCTCGAAAAAAGAGACCAAGGAGTTTACCGCTCAATTTATTCACTCAGCTCTTCGGATTGTGTAGCTTGAGAAGCGTAATTTGATATCCATCTCGGCTACTGTAAGGTTCCATGAATTAAATATTAATAGAAAAATAGTTCCTACTTTTGGTACATACCCACTGAGTACATCAATCTATTCTGATGCACATTATCCGAACAGGTACTAATAATAGTAATCTCGTTTTCTCACCCCAATTTTAAAATTCCAAAATTTTATTGTCACTTGTTGTACACCTCTAGCTTACTACATTTGTTATTTCTTTGTAATTTTTCCATGTTAAGTACACGTTTGTGCGTACATTATGCCTAAAAATAAAATCTTAATAATAAGCAGGCCAGATGGAAGGGCATAGATTGATCGTGGTACCCACTCATTGCTTTATTCTTATTCACAATAATTTAAAAAATCTTATGTGCAATGTAGGTTCCTCTTTGCTCAGAGTGAATAGGACCATGATTACACCATTTTGGGGAATGTTGTCAGGCTGAATGATTTAGGGAGAGGAGGGAGAAAGGAATAGTCAGGCAAGTAAGACTCTTCTGTTATTTTACGCAAATCAATTCAAAAGTTAAAATTGAAAGGGCTCGTGTATCATGCCACCCCAATTATGGTGGATTGGTACGAGGTTTAGGGAGGGAAACGTAAGATGAAAGGGGAAAATTGGGGAGTGCGTACTTAAATATTAAATATCCATTAACGGAAGCGTTTGCAACCGTACATTGAATTCTTTGACATCCTGAAGGCTTCATTTGCGATATCGCTATTTTAAGGGGGGAAATAGGTGTAGAGGCTTAAAAAAATTCGATTATTTTTTCTTTCATGAATCGACAGTAAGTAGTTACTATTCAAAAATATATTCTGAAAATTTCAAACCAAAATTCCACGCCGTTTAAAAGTTATAAGCATTTGAGTGAGTGTCGCTCATGCGAATTACTACTATTTTACTGCCACTCTTATCTTCAAACGCATTTTTCTCCTAACTAATTTTTTCGAATTTGTGTAAATTCTAGCTCCTACAAATTTTGATCAATCGTTATCAAACTCAGAACATAGTTTCCTTATATAAATGCGCTCTATTTGAACCTCAATCCTAAACACTATCTTTATTTTAACTTTTTTTTTATTACAAAAAAACGTACAAAATAATGGTAAAAAATCATACTTAATTTTCACATTCCTCAAAAAAATATTATTTTTCGATTTTTTTATAAGGAGTGAGGTTCAAATAGAAGAAACACTTCTACAAAAAGTAAATTTAAAAAAAAAATGATTTCAAGTGTAAATTGTGACCTCCAGGTGTTACACAAATTGCCCAGCCGGATGGCGACTTAAACGAGCGGAAGCTGATATCTCCGTTATTTTTTGAACCGATTGAAATTTAAAAAAGAAATATGTATTTTACTCATAAAGATTTATATTTTCTCTTTTTTGTATTATTCGGCCTAGATTTTCGACATTTCGAAATTCCCCAAAAGACAAATAAAAATTATGGATTGGTACTTTTGTTGAAATTCGTGATTAGTCGTTGGTCTGCGGTTTACACTGTGTTCACGCCTGTCAAACCTATTTTAAAGTGTAACAAGAAATATTCCAATAAATATCGACAACCTTAGAAGTGAAAAAAGAATAAAAAAAGTTTAATTATATATATTAAATAGGTATACTCAAGGTTGGTAGAAAATGCGATTAAGAAGGTTAGCTCATACGGGTCATTTAAAATAAAAAACATCGTCTGGCCGCTTTCGAAATTTCGAACGCGTTACGCAAGCTAGTAAAAACTGCCACTTGTTTTGCAGTTAATTCAAATCTCCCAGTGGAACATGGACTTCAAGCTACGTCACGAATTTTATCCATGCACCACTCTACCCCCTCGATGAGCTAACTTTGTTAAACGCATTTTCTACGAACCTTGAGGCACACCATTTTACGCCACATATGAGGTTTTTTATTGAGTAACGATTTTTTCCTCTCATGATGACATTAATGTAACATAAATTCAGTCAGTTCATTCATCAGATGGTGGTAGTAAAAATGATTTATTTTTTAAAGTTTTTCAGCAGGACTGGGATGATGCGATTCCAGTCTGCCGTATTAGGTACAAGAAATAAAAAAAAATTACATTTCAAGAAAAAAAAGCTCAAAAAAATTAATGATATTAAGGAAATGTTAGCATGTAATAAAAACATTAAATAATTAAATTTATTAATGATAAATACATCAAAATAATACGTCCATTAACTGTGGTTAATAATTTTTACTTGTAAGATATTTTACGTCCGTCACTGCTGGACACACTCTAAAATCCTTCTCACCCTCTTATCTGTTTTCTTCTCAGAACTTCATCTTTTTCCTTTCCTTTTATAGGCCCTTCCACTGGATCTGATCCCAAAGATGACGTGGTTCTTTTTTACACACTCCCGTGTGGAGTCAATCTAAAAATAGATGTGTAGTAAATTTTAAATATCCATTTATTTTCTCATTCATCTGTATGCTCGCAATGACCGACCCTGCAAATACTTACTTCCAATTCAGGGTCGATCCAACTTCCAAAGAGCATTTATTTACCCACGACACGTTACCGGAAACCCACTAGTATATCCGGTACTTCCCTCCTCCATTCTGCAGAGAGAGAGAGCAGGAACCGGAAGGCATAATTTCCCCTCCTCTGAATCGTATTCATTTACAACAATTCCTTTTAAAATTACAGGAAAAAACGCTTGGATTTTCCAGAATAGGAACTTCAGAGGGTTGGATTTTACTAGTCTAGTTTCCTGCAATTGGATCTGTGATTTTGAAATAATTTTCAGAAATATTGGCATCCTTTTTTGGCTTTAAAAATGTATGTAATACCGATGGCTTAGATTTCAAATATTGTATGTCCGTAAACCATTACATTGAGAAAACTGATATTGAAAGTTTGCATTCCTTTGAAAATTTGATTTTAGGTTTTTGTACCATATTATAGTAAACAATATCGTCTATCAAAAAGATTCAAGTTTAGCACGAGGAGGTACAATGCCTGTACTCGTGAAAAATATTGCATGGAGTATTTACAATTTTTTGTTTTGTTTTGAGTAAACCAACTTCTTTGTTGTACTAATATTTTATTTATTTTTTTAATAAACGCCCCTTTTCGGGTCTTTTACATATATAGCATAGTTAGAAATACACATATTTACTGTACATAACTGAACTGCCTCAATAACAATATTTTATATTTGTTTAAAGATAAATTGCAGATGTCCACTGACTTGGTATAATTGTTTCCCTCCATTAGTATTCTGAGCAAAGAGGAATACATATGGTAGTTATTCCCAGAATTTATCCACTGAAACAAATCCTGACTTTTAGAATTACGTAGTGGAATTCGGAAGCTAATCAATTCAAGCAATGCCGGACTATTAACTAAATCATTTAGTTTTCTTTTCAAAATTCTTCGGTCTTACAGTTCTAGCATATAACGTTTTACGTCACGACTTTTTAGCCAATCACCGCTCTACCCCCTCGATGGCCTAACATTGTTAAATACATTTTCTACAAACCTTGGGAAGGACCGTGAAAAATTACAGGTTATTTGTATTACATGATACCTTAATTCCAATTTCGAAAAAGACAATTTAAATCATTTTCTGTTAAAATATGTTATTACAGGCACCTATTTTATGGCTTGTTAGATCATTCGCACATTGAGTTCCAATTTTGAAAACTACACTTTAATTCAATGCAATTCCTAGTTCAAGTGGGTAGGGTGGTGATTGGATAAAATGCGTGACGTAGCTTGAAGTCCGTGTTCCAGTGGGAGATATGAATTAACTGCAATAAAAGTGGCAGTGTTTTACTTCACGCGTTCAAAATTTTGAAAGCGGCCTGACGAATTCTTTTTTCGAAAAAGGCCTATATGAGCTAACCTTGAGTTACACCCCAGAGCTTAAATTTTGACATTGGGGTGTTCAATATTTCTTTAGCATGAAAGCACTATAAAAGAGTACATGCAAGATAGACATTCGACTGAAATTAGTATTTTTGATATTTACACGTAGTATTTTAATATGTTATTATTTATATGTTGTTATTTATTATTTTCTGCGTTGCGATCTGAGCTTAAAAAAGAAATTGCGATTGCAAAGCGTCAGTATTTGGAAAAAGTTCAGTATGGGATCAAAGATGATGTCAAATATTTTTGGGATTTTATTAAATCCCAAAAAGCAAATCCACGTATCCAAATCAACTTGAGCGAAGGAACGGAAACTTTTTCCGATCCCGAAATAGTAAGCCAAAAATTTGCCGATTATTTAAAATCGGTATATAGCCAGATAGCTCCTCAACTAAATCTAGATTTAACTCGAACCGAGGGGGCATAGAACGTCGGCAAAATCGGTCTTGAGCTAACCTGTTCAGATGAAGTAGATGCTTGTATTCGGACTTTAAAGCTCGACAAAGCTGCAGGCCCAGACGGAATACCCCCTAATATAATTGCTTGTATGTCAAAAACAATTTAGCATCCGCTGAGCTATATATTTAATCTTAGCATAACGACTGGTTGTTTCCCCAATTTTTGGAAACTCACGCGTGTAAGTCCAATTTTCAAAGCTGGAGACAAGGCTGATATCAAGAATTACAGACCTGTAGCTATATTGTCAACTATACCAAAAATATTTGAAATGATTATTTATAAGAAATTACATCACCGAATTGTGCCATTTCTAGGAGAAAACCAACAGGGTTTCATGCCGAGAAAATCCACGGATTCAAATTTGTTAACATTTTCGCGATTGTTGGCCGTTGGATTGGATTCGAGACATCAAACAGATGTAGTGTATACGAATTTTGCCAAAGCTTTTGATCGAGTTAATCATGACATTTTACTACTTAAAATGTACAAAATTGGTTTCGATCAATAAACACTTATATTCTTCGCGTCCTATTTAAAATCTAGAAGACAATATGTAATAATAAATGGACATGAGTCCAAACAATTCCCGGCATTATCAGGTATCCCCCAAGGGTCAAACCTTGGTCCTCTGTTGTTCCTTATACTTATAGATGACATTCAGGTTTGCATAAAATATTGCAAATGTCTTCTTTCTGATGGAAATAATCTGTCACCAGGACTGCTTAAAAATGCAATCTGACCTTGATGCTATAGCAGAATGGTCAGATAAAAACAAATTAGAATTCAATATTAAAAAATGTGTAACAATGACATATACCCGCTCCCAGAAGACAATAGTTTTTGAGTACACCATTAAAGGGAAAAAGTTATGTCGAGTCAATAGCTTTAAAGATCTTGGTATCGTCTTTGATCCCAAACTGACATTTTCCGATCACGTATCACGGCTCACTCCAGCATGCTACAAACTCCTGGGTTTTGTCATCAGAATATGTAATCAATTTGATGACCCAGATGCAATGATAGCCATGTTCGATGGCGTCATAAGAAGTAAGCTGGAGTATGCTAGTGGTGTGTGGACTCCGCACCAGACTAAATATATTAATATGCTGGAACAAATCCAGAAAAAATTCCTTAGGTACGTCTATATGCGAATGCACGGAACTTATCCGAGGTTCATGCACCATATGGAGTTACTTGAGGCAACAAATAGATTTAGTTTGGAAACTAGACGTTGTGCAAATCTCGCAATTCTTAGTTTTAACATAATCCATAACTATATTGACAGCCCATTCCTCTTGGAATGCTACGGTTTATACGTGCCTGAAAACTTCAGTCGTAGTCGTCGACACGACTTGTTCAAAATACCATACGGCAGAACAGATGTTCTAGCACAGCATAGCATAACAAGAGGAATGGTACTGTTGAACGAAATATCAAAAACACTAGATGTATACAACTCTTCTTTAGATAGCCTTAAGATTTTTTTGTATAATGATCATCTTCTTAGGTGTTAAGCTTGTCTAAATGAGAAAATTGTACGGTAATTGGATAATTTATCTGTTGTACAATTAAAACAAAATTTTTTTTTTTTATTTAAATCACTCCGAAGTTGGCAGATACCTAAAAATAATTTGCTTTGAATTGTCGATAGGCGTTACTTGGTTATAGACGATTGCATCGACACTGAGATACTCTCTACACCATTATCCCTGATTCTTTTGATATAATATTTCACGCGAAACCATGAAAGAGTGTCGGTAAAATATTTAATGGCCGGTGTCTTCTTTGGCGTTGTCAAAGTTCTCATTAACGGGTCCTTAACCCCAGTCATCTCTTTCATCCCTTATTTCTTCTTACACCCCCCTCACCTTCTGTGATCCTACCCCTACTGGCGCTGCGGGGCTTTAAACACGGAGGCTTAGGCGCGATTTTGAGAGACTTTTAAAAGACATGAAAGACTTAAAAATGTAAGCGATTGTGCATGTAAATCAGAGATGGAAAATTCAAGCACGTTTTTTAAAAGGCTTTCTGGTTATGCGCCTTACATTTTTTCTGAAATTTTTAATGTACTAATACACCCCTGCACAATCTGTTAAAAGTCTATAGAAGTTTCATAGATCTTCCTTTATAATATATTAGCTTTAACCCGCGGCTTTGCTCGCATGGCATTAGGCGAGATACTGTAGCGCTTGCACTTATCAATTATCCCCCCCCCCCGCATCCCCTCTCCACAGTTTTTTTTTTTAAATTTCATAATTCCAGAGCTCAACAGCAGTAAAAAAAAGAATTATCCAATTTGGTGCAGTGCTTTGCGAGTACAAACATTTCGGAGATTCATTTTTATTTATATAGACAGATATTAACTACGAGTTCCCGCAAACTTATCAACATCGTTTCCACGGCAACGATTTGTTTTCTGAAGTTAGCAATAACTCGCTTTTGTTAGCGACAGAAAAGGTATAATTAATATAATAAGTACATTAATATGTATAATTTCATAACGCCAGAGCTTACCATTATATGCAGCCTATATTACTTGCACATAAAGTAGCTTTATATTGGTGAAAGAATTTCAAAAATCGTTTTACTGGTTTAAAGCGTAACAAACAAACACACGCAGTTTCGCATTTTAAATTTTAGTTTACATTAGGTAATTTAGTGGGAATATTGACACAATCTTCGGCGGTTACTGGATCTTGCCTTTTGTGGTTAGAAAATTTTTGTTAATTTTGCTCAATTTTCTATACATGTACTTGAAACTCGACTTAAAAATGCCCAGTCATTTATTAATTTGTTTGGCTAGCTTCTTGGTGGAGCGGTAAAAGCTTTGGCTCTAGGCCAGGGATGGTTCAAAGCTCAGCGAAGTGCAAATAAAATCTTCTAAAATAACGTGGTATTAATAGTTTTCACAAAAATGTTTTGAGCTTAAATAGTATTTATTTTATACTTCCTATTAAATTGTAAGACATTAACAAAATCACTTCTGATCAAAATCAAAATCTCCAACATCCTCTTTCCATTATTCTTCATCATCATCATCTTCATCCCCTTATCCTATTCGGGTCGGGGACCCATTGCATTGACAAGGCTCCTCCATACGTCCCTATCTTGTGCTGACTGTTCGGCCTCCGTCCATGGCAGTCCCATCCTCTCCTCACACAGTTTCTGTTGCCTCGCCCAGTTGTGTCTGGAGCGGCCCACTGGACGTCTACCCTCTAGAATCGCACTTAGTATCTTCCTCGGAATTCGGTCATCGGGCCCAATTTTTACATGCCCAAGTCACCTCAGTTGCGATTTTTCTATGAAGAGTAGCAGTGTCCATTATTCTTGCCACTTCGATTTCATTCCTCTTCAAAACAACTCATGGGGTTGGGACTTCTCTGTTGACGTGGTGATGTCGAAGTTAAGGTTCTGTAAATTAGCCAAACCAATTTGTACCCGAACCAGCAGTTTATGTGACTAGAGGAAAAACAACTATAAAACACATATTTCAAACAAAGCAAAGAGTTTTAAGGAGTATCCTTAACAAAACCAACTGTTAAAAATAAAGTTTTCATAGATTTATATAAAAATGTTAAAAATACCATGGATTCAATCAACCCAAAACAATGTAACTCATCTGCAAGATGGTAATGTAAACAGAATTGTAATCGCGAACAAATAATGTAATCGAGATGTACTTCAATTCAAAGAGTGGACTGTTTTTAAATTTGTTTTGTGGACCATGATGCTGACAAAAAATATACAAGATAGTAATATGGAATTGGGCAAGATCAGACTCACCAAACGTTGCTCTCTGAGATGGTAAACCCTTCGTCTTGGCCAATCTCGCAGTCCTGAGGGAAACAAAATATATGCAATACAAAAATGTAATATCAAATAAATAATAAACGTCTGTTTATCACAAGTGATCTGACAGGCAAGCATGTTTCTGTATCTGTTTGCAAATAATAAAATTAGGTAGAGCCTAAGGACGCATAATAAATTGTATAGACTCCTTGAGTTGATCTTTCACAAAAACGGCGCTCTACAAATTATCCAATCGTTATTATCATTTCGTATAACCAATAACTTACAGTTAAGATTTGTCACTTATAACTCACAACTAAGATTCATATATAACTAGTGACTTACAACCTACAACTATGACTTGCTGCGGAAAGCAAATTAATGGATGGATTATTATCGTTGGAACACAGACTACTGAAATGGTTTTAGCCGTGTTTGGTGACCTGATCTGAATAGCCAGTTACTTCCCCACCGTCCTCTTCCCCATCTCCTTCCCCTCCCCACTACACTATCACTAGCGATTATCGCTGCACAAACACTTGAGAAAGCAAGAAAATTTCTGCACAAGATTCCTGGTCGATATAATTAAGAACTGATGAAGCGAGGTCACAGCACAGCAACTAACAATAGACTCTTTAACTTGATGTTGAATGCACCGAGAGTTCACTGTGGACCATTGCACAGCATATAACAGACTTTTTAAACATTTATTAATTTAGGACAGTGTTGAACGCACCAAGAGATCAATGTAAATCATTTCAAGCACGTAACATCAGACAGTAGACTTCTTAATGTGGATGTTGAATGCACCGAAAGGTTATTATAAATATAAACCATTGCACAGCATAAAACAGATTTAGACGGAGTGAAATTATTATTGTCATTTGCGACTAGTCCGAGTATTGTTGTCAGCTCAGGAAAAGGTTTAGGTGGGTAAACAGAATAGGTAAGAATGCAAAAGTACACATATAAGGAAAGGTATGTATGTACATTTGCGTCAAGAAAATATATTTAATTGAAATAAAGCCGATCAACAATCAAACAAAATGAGTTACAAATGTGCAAACAATGAAACAAAATGAGTTATAAATTTGCAAACAATAAAACAAAATGAGTTTTAAATGTGCAAAATTGTGTTGAGTAAATTTAACTATCCTGACATAATATCTGCTATTCAATACCATAGGCTTAGATCAAATTGTGCGCGGCTGATACCGCACATAAGATAAAATCAGTCCAGTCATTGAAAAAAGTGGAAAAATGGTACTTGGGTTGTCCTAGCCGATGCTACGACACGAGAATGTGGACTGTAAATCCTTTTTGAAGACGAATAGACCATGTATTGTGTTTTAAAGTAAGATCGAAGGAGAATCGGTTTTGAAAGGAAGTCTCCTACCTTTGACGGCTTCTGAAGGCTGTTCAGGGTCGTTTCTGATTTCACAATATATTTGCACAACACAGGTTTTAAGCACGACACTTTTATTTAATAAAAAAAACGAAACTTTGCGATTATTTGCGATATTTTGACGAGAGCTAGTTGTGACCCATGTCACTTTCAAAATGCAACTGTTACAAGTAGGTAATGCACACTTGGGTGGCAATATTGTTCAACATGTAGGTAAGAACATCTTCTTCTTTTCCTGGTGGAGACTTTGAGGAAAGGAGGAAGAGAATGGAATGCATGATGGAAGGACTAGGGGAATATGGAAAAAGTTTTTTTTAAAACTGTTTCAGAACCAAACATGGGTGTTTTATTCAATAAAAATGTCATATTCAGCCAAATTCTTCTTTTAACAACATTTTTCCACTAATTACCATTTGCAAACCTTCTTTTGTAATTTGAATCATTTGCATCAATATAAGAAATAATTATAATAACCCGCTCATTTTAATGAATCTACATATGTTTACGTTTATAACCGTCATGTTTCAATAATGACAAAATAAAAAAGATAAAATGCATCAACCTTTTTTAATATAAGACTCCTTTTAGTATTCTCATTTCCGTTAATTTAACCGTCCCCTTCATTTGGTATTTTAATTTGCGTCATCATCAAAAATAAACAAAATCCAACAACTATATCATATGTTATTCGGTCCCTCCCCAATCCCTTACATGTTCTGTACTCCTGGTATCAATGAACAATAATGAGGGGTTCTTTTGTGTTTTTATTCAACCATATACTTTTTGAATGGCCACTTATTCTGTTAATGCTTACCTTTAAAATGCA
This sequence comes from Glyphotaelius pellucidus, assembly GCA_936435175.1. Lineage (NCBI taxonomy): Eukaryota > Metazoa > Arthropoda > Insecta > Trichoptera > Limnephilidae > Glyphotaelius > Glyphotaelius pellucidus. Next base: position 6,817,448 of record OW386554.1, on the reverse strand, counting down.
ATTAAAGGTAGCAGAATGGAATTAAAACGATACGTATTCATTTTATTTTAAAAGGGCACCTGGATTGAACGTGACTTGCTATTTTTTAAGCCGACCCTAAATTATGTTGTGCGTTATAATCTCTCTGGTTGTAAAAGGGTTGATCGTTTGAAATAGTTAGAATACGCATAAGGTAGCCCCATTAACAGTGTAATATTTCTTGGCTACATAGACAGGATTATTTTATTTTTATTTTCTACAAATTAATATTAAACGCCTGCAAGGACACGTAGATCGTTTACACCTAGATTCATGTTATTGAACAGCAATCATTGTTAAGTTGGAGTACTGACTACGCACCAGTGCCGAGGGGATCAATAAGTAGTCCCTCGGAGCAACTTTAATTGAAATATCGGTAGAACAAGGAAGCATCTCCACCTAACGCCTGTGCTCTGAAGATTGCGATCCATTTGTTAAGATGGGAGAATCTATCAAACGGACAGCCCATTTCCGCACAAAATCGAGGGTTTTTTTCAAATATTTATAGCTCCAGATCAGAAGTGGCTGCCAAATTCAACTGTGAGGCGTACTTGAGATGTGTATAGGTACATTTGTAGCAGTTATATTCAATTAAAGTATCTGCGGGCCCTGTACAGTATGCCCAGTTTTTGGACGGCTAATTTAACTCCGGCTTCGATGGAGCCCCCGTACGTGAGCTGGTCACTTATAGTTACACCAAGCATATCAATGGATGGCCTGTTCGGAAGATTGCTTCCGTTGAAGCAATCTTCCTAGATCTTAAAAGATTTTCATTTCGTTCCCTTTTAAACGTAATAAGACATGATTAGGTCTTTGAAATATTAAATTCAACGTGATTATTTTTATCATTGAAGAAGAAGATAACACTTATAATCTAAATGAAAATATGAAAGAAAACAAGACACAGAAAAACAGAAAAAAACAATGGTCGCAACTGGGACTCGAACCCAGACCTCTCGTCTTACCGGGACGGCGCATTTTCCAATTTCGCTATTGCCACCTTCTGTCAAACCGTCATATTTGTCAATCTCATATTTCAAATATTTAGAATCATTAATATTATCTTCAACTAGTTCTATTTCCATATTTTACCATTGTTTTTTTCTGTTTTTCTGTGTCTTGTTTTCTATCATATTTTCATTTAGATTATAAGTGTTATCTTCTTCTTCAATGATATATTACGTTGATGGGAATAACCTTCAAAAGTTATTAAAAGAGAGTTTTTCTCATAAAAAATTGAATATTCATTTAGACTTTCATAAAGTCAATAGTTCCATATGAATAAATTCGGATACATTTATCCGAGACGCTATTCAAGTTTCAAACCAATTCTTTGAATGATTGTTTCCAATAAAAAGAGTAGTTGCCTATAATATGGAAAAAGAACTAGTTGAAGATAATATTAATGATTCTAAATATTTGAAATATGAGATTGACAAATATGACGGTTTGACAGAAGGTGGCAATAGCGAAATTGGAAAATGCGCCGTCCCGGTAAGACGAGAGGTCTGGGTTCGAGTCCCAGTTGCGACCATTGTTTTTTTCTGTTTTTCTGTGTCTTGTTTTCTTTCATATTTTCATTTAGATTATAAGTGTTATCTTCTTCTTCAATGATATATTACGTTGATGGGAATAACCTTCAAAAGTTATTAAGAGAGTTTTTCTCATAAAAAATTGATTATTTTTACCCCAGGGAAAACACTCATGAGGTAACTTTTTTTATTAAAAAGAAAGACAAACATTCCCGGGTTACGAATAACCCAATAATTTTTGAAAATCTTCTACAACCAACACAGCAATCGGAAAATGTCGCTTGTGTCGTGATGGAGGACTTAGCCAGCCGATGAATCGAACACACGACGCCCCGCTATTCAGCCACTAACCGGTAAAAATGAACCGGTTTAACTGACCCGTAATGTATTTAAGATTTGATTAAATTTTGGTAATTTGCATATTTTATTTTTAAATTACGCTACAGTTTCTAAATTTTTTCCTTTGTGAAAACTATTATGTCAGAATTATTGTAATCAACAATGATAATGTATTATCATATATACGTTATATTATTGTATTTTAATATTGACTCAAAATATCCTATATATTAATAATAGACCTTTCAATTGTTTACTAATACTAGCATTAATTTTCTAAAATATTAATTATTATAGGCGCCTAAATAATGTTTCAATTACATCAACACTGTGAAAAGATAACAATGTAATCTTTATACATACAAACAAACCTACATAATGTAAGTTTTACACCATCTCTTTTTCAGCCCGATTTCCGTTTAGAGGCCAAAGACAAAAAAATTCGCTTTACGCGATCCTATTTTCATGTTTATTTTCATACCTACGATTTCAATTGTCATGACAACAAACACCGTGGTTCATGTGTTGATTGCAGAGATGCCAATTGAAGTCGTAGATATGAAAATAGCGATCGCGTAAAGTGAAAATTTTTGTCTTTGGTCTCTACATGGGAATCGGGCTGAAAAAAAAGATGGTGTAAAACAATGAATATGGACCTTGTAGACCATAAATAAACCACTCATGGAGACTGTTTGAGTCAGAATATCAGAATCAGCAGATTCAGTCATACAAACGAAATGGTGAGTTTTAATGTGATGATGATTCGTTTTTAAATGACGATTAATTTTCTACGTGTAAAACTATTTTATAAACCTCACATTTTCAGAAACAGTATAATTTTTCATTGGAGTTCCTTATTAGACTTACGATTATTGTAATTTCTTAGCCCTGAAAACGTGAAACTTAATTTGTCATCCTGGTTTTCTGCCTAACCTTTGGGCCCTTTGCCAAGGAGCCTACGTCGCTCTGTCTGTGCTTGTCACTCTGTTCATCAAAAATGTTGCTGATGAATACAATGCGCCAAGTGAATAGGTATAAGCAATACTACTTATATATTTTTTAACAACAGCAACTTCTTTAAACATTAAAATTTAGAAGAATTTACCAAATCCAGTATTCATTAGCAGAGTATCGTGAAAAACGAGTTAATAGGTTTTATTTTTTATTTTTTTTACATGAGCTCCACACAGGAGGCCCTGAAGAAAATAATTTCCCTCAGGGCCTATGTCATCTTTGAGGATGCTGTGTGGAGGGTTTTTTTTAGGAAAGGAGGAGAGGAGAGTTGTGGGAAGGAAAAGGGTTTAAGGGTTGGGTAGGAATCTGGGGTTCAGTGTGTCTTGGTCATCCGCTTCCAAGACCTAGACAAACCTCACCCCATGAACCCGGGCACCTCTGCTAAATCACCAAACGTAGCAAACCACTTGGGGTGACCTATGGCAGAGGTGTTTATAATTAAAATTCAACGCTGGTATGAAGTCCAGAGGTTTTGCTTGTTTTGTTTATCATTATTAGTAGAGTAGTTGTCACCCGAGCTGGATTCAAACAATTTGTCCAATTAATCCAATCGTGGACATACCTGGTCGTCGTGTGAATTTTAATATGAACACCCTCTGTCACCCTTGGTTCATGCTACTCTGGTACCGGGTGGTAAGAGAATGCAAAATAAATACACCCAAAGAGTTAATAAAAGAAAGTAGAAAAATGGTGAATTTTGGTTTTCGTTTTAGTGAATTTCGTAAACGAGTCCAACTGCTTTCAAATATGTCCAGAGCGAAAGGAAAAAAAAATATGGCAAACCCAAATAAGGTTTATTGTGAGGATGAAGAGAATGGGGAAGAAAAGAAGATGTGGAGGAGGAAGGTTACAAAGTAACGGTTAAAGTCATTTCTGGCAACGTATTGATTCTAAAAGGTGGAGTGGAGAGTCTCTACCGCTGGAAATTATTTCAGATTTTTTTTTCATTTTACTTATTTTTTTTAATAAGTGTATAAAACAGGTATTTTGACCAAAAATTTACCATGTCTTCGACAAGTTTTGTAGGTAGGTACCTACATATCATCAATTTATTTCGTTTGTAAGGGCGTCTTACTGTAGAATTTGGTTGTCACATTTGGTCTGGAGTCCATAGAGACTTGATAAAATCTCTTAGCATTGAACAATGAGGATTCATTTGCGAAATTTCCTCTCTTAACGGACGAATTTATGAGTTTTATATAGCATTTTTAGGATATGTGTTGAAGTCGGACATGAGGCCTTATTTTTTCTAGCGGTATTTTAATATAGGGGTCTTAGATGAAGGTGGAGGCAGAAGGTGATCAGAGGATCTATTAACATTGCTTCTTTTGATATCGGCACACAGCCGGGACCAAATCAAATGCATTCACAAGAACGGGTCGTTTTTACATCTCGTTCTCATCTTTTGCTGCTGTATTGACTGATGACTAAATTCTTAACTTTTGTGTTTTTACCTAGTAGAACATGGATCTCTTCAAAACCCAATAAAATGAGAGGTAGAAAAACAGATTAAAAAAAAAAATTGTTTGTCTGTAAAGTTTGTTTACAGACTATAATTTTACGTGATAACGACGTAAGTAAACTATTACATAGAATTTTACAGTAACAAGCCGAACGTTTAGGTCGTGCCTCTCTATCGCTTGTTCCGCGCTCTCGCCGAACTCTTAGGCCGATCGTGCCTCTCTATAGCTTGTTCCACAATCTCGCTTGCACGCTCGGCTCAGGCGGAACGTGACAACGTGACCACGTGACAATGAGTCATACGTTTTCGTGAGTGCTGCCGGCGTTCATCGATTTATAAGACGTTATCTCGTCAAAAAACTCAGTTGTCTGTAAAGTCGGTTTACGGACGATAATTTTACGTGATAACGCCATACAATAACGATGGAGTGGAAGAGAGATAGATGCGTCACGTGCCGGACGCTTAGGCCGAACGCTTGTTCCGCGCCCTCGCTTGCACGATCGGCTCAAGCGGAACGTGACAACGTGACAACATAACAATGAGTCATGCTTTTTCACGTCAAAAATTGATACGTTTATTATGCCATTTCCGGATATTCTGGGATCTGCTACTACCACTTATACTACTTGAATTAAATTGTCAATTAATTTCAAAACCTTTTGCTGGAACATTCTGGCTCGCACTGTACTTTGGTTCAACTCCGGCTTCCACCCGGAACACCCTATAGATACGTTTCACGTGTATTACACCGTCCCCTCCGCCATTGAATTATAATATTATGAAGGTCTAAAAAGGTACAGGGTGATTGCAAACTGCCGTTACCCGGCATGAATCATTATATTAGGGTCCGGCCATTGCCTGGTAACAAACAAACAAACAACGTGCTCAGCGAATTATACAAATAATGCTTCTAAAACGTTGTATTTCTAAACAAATGATTTTCTTTTAAAAATAAAACAATAACTTTGTAAAAACCACTTTTATTTTTTTATGTACTTAATGTCGACCGGGTTTTGCTACAAAATGTTATATTGACAAAAAACATTCCCTTTCCTTTCCAAACTCTCCATCTACACTTATCCCTACTTCCTCCTTCACTTGAGTAGTCCAGCCAATTTTGTTTTAAACTGTAAATTAAAAAAAAACTGTTTTAAATGTAACTTAATTTTAGTAGAGTATTGTACTGCCCTGAAGAAGCTACGGTTGTAGCGAAACCCGGTCGGCATTAAGTACATAAAAAATTGGTTGTCTGTAAAGTCGGTTTACGGACGATAATTTTACGTGATAACGTCATAAGAAAACTTTGACATAGAATTTTACAGTCACAAGCCGAACGCTTAGGCCGATCGTGCCTCTATCGCCTGTTCCACGCTCTCGCTTGCACGCTCGGCTCAGGCGGAACGTGACAATGAGTCATGCTTTTTCGTGAGTGCAGCCGGCGTTCATCGATTTTTAAGACGTTATCACGTCAAAAATAAATGTGGTGTGTACAAAGTTATTGTTTTATTTTTAAATTATAATATCACATCACAAAGTATCTGCTTAATATGAAAAAAAAATTCTATTATCGAATCGGAGAACATATTTTTTTCGGTTCCATGCCAACTGAAAATAACTCAACACCTCCTTGAAAAGTCATTAAGAGCTATGAAAAAAATCATTTTAAATTAGCCAATAACCCTAACCTAACGTAACCTATTTAACCAATTTTTTATGCATGTTTTTTATCACTCTAAATTACTTATCTGAGATGGTTCTGGGTTGGTTTCATTCCGAGTTGTCTGGCCACCATTTTTTTCAATTGAAGGTGTTAGGAATATATTAGATATGTATAATAACGTTGGGGTGTGGAATGATTGAGTCAGCGTCAGCCGGCTGGCTGCTGCCTCCGTATCTTGAGGAGTGAAAAATGAGAACGCCTCTCTCTGGCGAAGAGTCCGTTTCTAAGATTTCATAGTCAGTCTACTTTTTACCTCTCTCTGCCAGTTCTATGTCTTACTACAGTACATGAAGAAGAGTGTTTTTTTTTTGTTGTGTGATGGTACATAAGGATTGGCATCATAACTACACTTTCATTTCGTGAGCTAGCCTCGAATCTTTTGGCAACTTTTTTCTTGTACAGAATTTGCTAACAAAAATTCCTCGAATAAATTATTTTTATAATTACGAAAAATAACGGAATATTATAATCGTAGGATTTGTGAAGCTGAAAATATTCATTAAATGTTTAATCGGAGAAATGCAATTAAATTTCCAATTTGTAAGACCAGGTACCGTCGCGACGATCCCGGAGCGACGCGTCGCCGCGGGAATCTTTTATTGGTTAACCAATACCCCTGCATAGGTCACCCCAAAGGGTTCGCTACGCCTTGCAAAAAAAATATTTGAGAATTTTCTTTATAATATAATTACATTTTGTTTTAACAAATTAGAGAGACCATATTTGTCTCAAATTTGATAAAATAAAACGATTTTCTCATCATACGTAGGGAGGAATCTACTTCTTCGCTTGTCTCATACATTCTGCAAATATTTAGTTCCAATTTTGAAAAAAACACTTAAGACTCCGTACCCGAGCTCGAAAAGAAAGATGGAGAGATTTGTAATTACGAATGTTGGAGAGAGCGAGAATGTTGTTGAGAGTTGGAGAATGTTGTTGCGTTTCGGCGTGGGGGTTGTATAGATGTCATCTTAAAAAATAACACATATTTTTTTAAGAGCTTAAAAACTTCAAATGTTCAAGGGAGATATGCGAGAAATCGGTAGAAATTCGGTTAGTGGCGGCTTAAGTTCAAAGAAAATTTGACTTCAATGAACGTAAATAATTTCGTGCAGGAACACCAAGCATTACACATAACAGAAATTAATGTACAATACAAAACACATAAGTTTGTTGTAGACCATTTTTATTTTATTAACACTCTACCGGTTTCGGAAGCACCCTTTCACGTTAGGAGAATATTGTAAGTGTTACAATATTCTCCTGACGTATGAAGGGTGCTTCCGAAACCGGTAGAGTGTTAATAAAATAAAAGTGGTCAACAACAAATTTATGTGTTTTTTTATTGTGAATTATGGCGAGCCACAAAGTTAATGCTTTTTACAAAAATAGAAATTAATGTGTTTGACAGTAAATCAGTTTGCTTTGTTAGAATAACTGATTTATGGTACCGAAGTACGTTAATTAGGAGTACAGATCTACTTACTAACTTTCTTAACTCTAAATCACACTATTTGAAATACATTGTTTCAATATTTGAATTTCAGTATTTACCCTAAAAACATCGATTGTGAAATCCAATATCTTTAAGACACCGATATCTTAACAGTTTTTTGCAGAGTAGCCAACCCTCATTAAGACGTACAGGTATCCTAATTAACAGAAACACCCCACAGTTTGAGGGTCCGTACTACCCTAGCGATCCTATTAGTATAAACAGTTTTAACAAGTAAGTGCGACCTCTGCTTGTTAGAGCCATAGCATTAATTGGAGTCTCTTTGTTTGCAAATTTAATTAAGGTGTTTTTGCCGTCGGTCATTCACTAAGCACGAAAGCAGAACCATTCTTCGTGCCCGCACTGTAGTCTCAGTTTCCGAGTTTCTGAAGAGTATTAATATCAGGACTAATTAGATTATGCGAGCGCCGATGATGCCCGTCGATTGTTGCAAATGAGGTGTAAATTGAAAGAGTCCAACGCAAAATTTTTGAGATGTATTAATTTTAGAATTGGAATTCCCTTAGAATAAATAAATTATGATTTTTTTATTGCACTGATTAAAATTGTTAAAGTTAAGTGACAGAAGAAAAAAATTTGATATAATATTTCTGTATAAAATCGTAAATTATCAGTTGGATAGCCCTGATATATTAATGTTGATTCACTTTCATGTACCTACCGTTACATCAAGGTTCACTAGAATGAATTATTGTGACAACTGAACGTCGGTCTCGGGCCTATGGTCGAGGGGTTAGGGTCCACTAGCAATCCGAAGGTCGCGGGTTCAAATCCCGGCGAGCCAAATAAAATTTATTTTATTAATTTATGTTAATTTACAAATCATAAGTTAAAAAAAATATACATAATATATTTGCGACACGTTCCAGATGGAATAAACTCTTAGTTACGCCCCGGTGTTAGACCACCATTCAGGATAGAAACGCTGTTTGAAATGGCTTAACCCGTTTTTGGCGACCAGATCTGAATATCCAGGTTCTTCTCCACCTCCCTTTTCCCATCTCCTTCCTCTCCCCATTACATTCAGCCTCACATTCTATTCAATAACCCACTACAATTGGGGATGCCATGGTCTCATTGGCTCCAAATGGGAGCAATTGTGACTCGTGCGGTATTCACATAAAAAAGTGATTTAAAAAATACGTGTATATACCCGTTTATAAAAAAGTGTCCAAACTTACAAGACAGTCTCCCATTAGACGGAAAACAAGGTGACGCAGAGTTTGTGCAATAAATTAAATTGGACAAAATTTGCAATGCAGAATCAAACAATATTTTTTATATCTTTTAGCTGAATTGTGTACATAATTTAAAAGTCCCGGCGGTCTTATTCTCGTCCCAAGTTATCATTTTTATTAGAAGGTGCATCATAAAGGCTTGGCCGCATCCGGCCGGACTACCGACCTGTGTCGAATCAGGCTGTTCTCAGAAAACGCCACCTCACACGTTATTAAATACAGTCCACAAGACTCTGCGAAAGGAACCACGCATATAAAACCTGCAGCTTACAACATTTTTAGGATGATAATAAAGTTGTTGAGTTATCTCTAGTCCTTTCAACAGCTGTAAATGCGGTTGGTGTTAGGTAAATCAGACTACACAATAAATTATAAGAATCATCATTGTCACAATTTTATGCTGCGGACACTTGCGTTCCAATGCCATATTGAAAGAAATAAATTGTGTCCCTCCAGCATTCCCCTTCCACCTTCCCCGATTTCCCTCACTCTTCTCCGGATCCCCCGTCCTGCCAACCTCCCGCGTTCCATGTATTTAATCCCAGTACATTCAGTTTTCAAACAGCTCGCGTGCTACCTATTACAACTTTTTTTAATTCATTTTTTTTTTCATACATTACTAATTTTAGTTTTTATATATTATAAAAACAATATATCAAATTTGGTACCTAACATAAGATACCTATTTAAAATATCTAAAATTCTTGATTCGACGTAAGGTTCAGCGAGTTCTTCAAAAAAACGGTCTACTCTCACAAATTTAATGATCTATCAGGAAAATTTATTTAGTACGATGCATAATCGTCTTCAGACAGATGCTGTATACACAGACTTTAGTAAAGCTTTCGACAAAGTCTCACACAAAATCCTTATACATAAACTAAGATCATTTGGAATAACGGAGCATATTTTGAGATGGTTTGAAAGTTATTTACGTAAAAGAAAAATATCAGTTAAACTCAATTCGCACTTTTCACACCAGTTTGAAGTATACACCGGTGTTCCACAGGGGTCACATCTGGGTCCAGTGTTGTTTTCATTATTTATCAACGACATAACCACCATATTCGATGGAGTTATGATTCTATTATTTGCAGATGACCTTAAAATTTATAAAACAATAACTAATCCGAATGACTGTTGTATATTACAATCAAATCTTGTGAGGCTACAAGAGTGGTGCACCCTAAATGAACTGTTTCTCAATATTGAAAAATGTCAAACAATTACTTTTGCCCGAATAAAAAATCCCATTAAATTTAATTATAGCATCAACAACATTTTTCTTAAAAGAGTAGAACAAATTAAAGACCTCGGTATTATTTTTGACAATAAATTAACGTTTGTTCCTCATATAAATGAAATAACCAATAAGGCCATGAAATGTCTGGGGTTTATTCTGAGAACAGTTAAAGAATTTCAATCAATTAATTCCTTTAAATTGTTGTACACTGGGTTGGTGAGAAGCAACTTAGAATATAATTCTACTATCTGGGCTCCATTTTATAAAACCCACCAACAAAAAATTGAAAGAGTTCAGCATAAGTTTTTAAGATTTATTAACTACAAACTGGGTATACCGATTGAAGAACTAAATTATATATACATAATGGAATTACTTAACATAACCGATTTGACATCAAGGCGCATAAAAAGTGATTTAGTTTGTCTTTTCAAAATTTCGAATGGCAGACTGGACGCCCTCGATTTGACAAATTTTATTAATTTGCGAGTACCTACTCGCGAAACTCGGTCGAATGCATTGTATTCTGTTACCAATTCCGCTAATAATTATTTTATAAACTCTCCCATCCAAAGACTCCATTTACTCGGAAATAAATACAACTCAATCGACATTTATCGTCACCAATCTGTGTCTGTATTCAAACTCAGTATATTAGAATATTTAAAATAAAGCCATAAATATCAATCAATTGCACCTTTATCAAATTATTAATTATCGCAAAACATGAAATATGTGAAAAATAAAGGTAGCCAAATAAGAACACAATTAACAACAATCCTCTCGTATTTATTGTTATAAATATAATAACTAACTCACATTGACTTAAATTTCTATTTAAATCTTGGTGCCCTAGCAATAATAATATATTAACTAGCTTTGCCTGTTGCAGAGGCAACCAAGGGGTTAAACACTACGCGATTTGACGTGTGAACGCGGATGAAGCGAGGAGTGTGTGTTTAATAAAATAGATGAAGAAAAAAACGATGTTTGTAATTTGTAATTTGTTACCCGTAACGTATAATTTACTGTTGCAAAGACTCCTTCCACTGTGCCACTTTGGTCGCCGACACTTTTAAAACGTCCCAGGAGCTTACCGCTCAATTCAGTACTGAACCAATCCAGCCGCAACGACTCAGGGCGTTCAGTTTTTCATTTAATTTAAAATAGAAAAACCAATAGAGCCTAAAAGGGTCCTCGGATTTTATCGTTCAATTTTTTCAGTCAGCCCTTCGGATTGTGTAGGTCGAGACGCGTAATTTGATATCCATCTCGGTACTGTAGGGTGTAATTTAAAAAAAAAAAAATTTTGGATTTTCGAAATATTTGAATTTCGAAAAAAAAAATTTTTGGATTTTGAAGAAAAATTTTTGGACTTTTGAAATTTTTAAATTTGCAAAAAAAAAATTTTGGATTTTGGAACTTTTTGAATTTTCAAAAAAAAAATTTTTGGATTTTGTAAATTTTTGAATTTTCAAAAAAAAAAATTTTTATGTTTTGGAAATTTTTTAATATTGGAAAAAAAAAAATTGTTTTCTGTAAATTTTTTGATTTTGGAAAAAAAAATTTTTGGATTCTGAAAATTTTTTAATTTTGGAAAAAAAAAATTTTTGTTTTCTGGAAATTTTTTAATTTTGGAAAAAAAAAAATTTTGTTTTCTGGAAATTTTTTAATTTTGGAAAAAAAAATTGTTGGATCTCAGAAATTTTTGAACTTATAACTGAAAGTAATTTTTCAAAAAACGGCGCTATAAAAATGTATTCAGAAATTTTAGAGACTTAAACTAAACCCAACTGGGGATGCCGTAGTCTCACTCACTCCAGACGGCAGTAGTTGGGACTCTTGTGCGGTATTCACATTGAAATTTTATTTAAAATGTATGAACCCGTACAGTATTCAAAAGGTACCTACACCATTTGGCAAAAAAAAAATTGGACCATCTTTATTTAAATTTACTCTTTTTATTAGAAATGTTCAGAATAAATAGTATCCGAGAAGGACGTTGTCAAAAAAAAATTCGAGTGCAGCTTACTGTAGTTTTTCAAAAAACGGCGCTATAAAAATGTATTATTCAGAATTTTTCAGAAACTAAAACTAAACCCAACTGGGGACGCCGTAGTCGCACTGACTCCGGACGGCAGTAATTGGGACTCTTGTGCGGTTTTCACATTGAAATTTAATGTAAAATGTATGAACCCGTACAGTATTCAAAAGGTACCTACACCATTTGGCAAAAAAAAATTGGACCATCTTTATTTAAATTTACTCATTTTATTAGAAATGTTCAGAATAAATAGTATCCGAGAAGGACGTTGTCAAAAAAAAAATTCGAGTGCAGCTTACTGTAGTTTTTCAAAAAACGGCGCTATAAAAATTTATTATTCAGAATTTTTCAGAAACTAAAACCAAACCCAACTGAGGACGCCGTAGTCGCACTGACTCCGGACGGCAGTAATTGGGACTCTTGTGCGGTTTTCACATTGAAATTTAATGTAAAATGTACGAACGATTAGTTCCCGTACAGTGTTCAAAAGGTACCTACACCATTTCGCAAAAAAAAAATTGGACCATCTTTATTTAAATTTACTCATTTTATTAGAAATGTTCAGAATGCTCATCCGACGAATGGTTCCCGGGGCGGCAGTGCCAATGCCCGCCTCTAACGTTGAATAATTATCTTAAAGAAGCAATATACAAAAAAAAGCGTTATGTAACTATAATATTTAAAAAAAATAAATCCCTTAAATATCTAGGCTAAAGACGAAGGTAGCGCAACACGGCATAACAGCTCAAAAAATAATTACAAAAGAAATTATCCTTTCAACTTCAAATAATTTCATTACAAATTTCCAAATAAAAAACACATGCAATTCCCATACGGTGATTCCGAGTTGTTATGTGCAGGTACCTACCTACTCAGATTCTCAGTTGGTACACCTGCACATACGTAAAAAAAAAAACACGCCATTAAAATGTATTTTCAGAATTTTTTTATCAAATAATCATTTCAATGAAAAAGAGTTCGCAAAGTATTTATATTTATAAATAATACGAATCCTAATGCATCGGAGCCCATTTATCGGGTACCTACTTAGTTCGTCATTCGCAGACGTACAATATTCTGCAATTATATTTTCATCGCTGGCAAGACCGAAACGCAAAAATGTGTTTACCACCTCGAGCACGGCCTGAAAATCGAGTTGTTTTTAACGTTTTCCATACAAACAACGCTGTCCTGGCCTGAATGAAATGTTTAGTTGGCGGAGAGCTTTGCAATCCGCCATTTGTAAAATTTCAGAATCCAGTGTTCCAAGGTGTGAGAAAATTTACCCAACCTGAATTTGTTTGTAAGAAAATTAGGTCTTCTACTGGCCAGCTATATTATGCACCCTCGAGAAAAGAGCGAGTTTTGCGAAACGTCATAAAATATCATTTTTCCGCGCGCTATCGTGTAACATTTTGAATGGTGACCGACATATTTGTCGATTTTAAAAGCTTCCTTGACTTCTGTTCTTCGTATTTATCGAAAAACATCTCGGCCGGAATGCGACTTTTCGACGATAACTCGTACCGCGTGTCGTACCTGTAAAATGTCATTTTGTATCAGAATAGCCATTAAAATAAAAGAATAAATTTCTAGCAAATTGCATTTTGTATGGAAAAAAAACTCCGCGGATTCCTTCGCAGAAGTCTTGCCAAAATGGTCTCTGCGGTCGGTGAAACTGGATAGGCAGAGTGGTCGATTTTCGCTTGAGGCAGGGGGGGGGTACTGAATCGCATTTCAAGCGAAAGCGATCCTTAGGGTGGGCGAACTTAAGGGGCGGCAAGGTCGTCTTTTGCCTGTATGACCCATGTGAGTTTTTCGAAAAACTGCGTATTACTATACTAACTAGCTTTGCCTGTTGCAGAGGCAACCAAGGGGTTTAACACTACGCGATTTGACGTGTGAACGCGGATGAAGCGAAGAGTGTGTGTTAAATAAAATAGGTAGAGAAAAAAACGATGTTTGTAATTTGTTACCCGTAACGTATAATTTACTGTTGCAAAGACTCCTTCCACTGTGCCACTTTGGTCGCCGACACTTTTAAAACGTCCCAGGAGCTTACCGCTCAATTCAGTACTGAACCAATCCAGCCGCAACGACTCAGGGCGTTCAGTTTTTCATTTAATTTAAAATAGAAAAACCAATAGAGCCTAAAAGGGTCCTCGGATTTTATCGTTCAATTTTTTCAGTCAGCCCTTCGGATTGTGTAGGTCGAGACGCGTAATTTGATATCCATCTCGGTACTGTAGGGTGTAATTTAAAAAAAAAAAAAATTTTGGATTTTCGAAATATTTGAATTTCGAAAAAAAAAATTTTTGGATTTTGAAGAAAAATTTTTGGACTTTTGAAATGTTTAAATTTGCAAAAAAAAAATTTTGGATTTTGGAACTTTTTGAATTTTCAAAAAAAAAAATTTTTGGATTTTGTAAATTTTTGAATTTTCAAAAAAAAAAAATTTTTATGTTTTGGAAATTTTTTAATTTTGGAAAAAAAAAAATTGTTTTCTAGAAATTTTTTGATTTTGGAAAAAAAAATTTTTGGATTCTGAAAATTTTTTAATTTTGGAAAAAAAAAATTTTTGTTTTCTGGAAATTTTTTAATTTTGGAAAAAAAAATTTTTTGTTTTCTGGAAATTTTTTAATTTTGGAAAAAAAAATTGTTGGATCTCAGAAATTTTTGAACTTATAACTGAAAGTAATTTTTCAAAAAACGGCGCTATAAAAATGTATTCAGAAATTTTAGAGACTTAAACTAAACCCAACTGGGGATGCCGTAGTCTCACTCACTCCAGACGGCAGTAGTTGGGACTCTTGTGCGGTATTCACATTGAAATTTTATTTAAAATGTATGAACCCGTACAGTATTCAAAAGGTACCTACACCATTTGGCAAAAAAAAAATTGGACCATCTTTATTTAAATTTACTCTTTTTATTAGAAATGTTCAGAATAAATAGTATCCGAGAAGGACGTTGTCAAAAAAAAATTCGAGTGCAGCTTACTGTAGTTTTTCAAAAAACGGCGCTATAAAAATGTATTATTCATAATTTTTCAGAAACTAAAACTAAACCCAACTGGGGACGCCGTAGTCGCACTGACTCCGGACGGCAGTAATTGGGACTCTTGTGCGGTTTTCACATTGAAATTTAATGTAAAATGTATGAACCCGTACAGTATTCAAAAGGTACCTACACCATTTGGCAAAAAAAAATTGGACCATCTTTATTTAAATTTACTCATTTTATTAGAAATGTTCAGAATAAATAGTATCCGAGTAGGACGTTGTCAAAAAAAAAATTCGAGTGCAGCTTACTGTAGTTTTTCAAAAAACGGCGCTATAAAAATTTATTATTCAGAATTTTTCAGAAACTAAAACCAAACCCAACTGAGGACGCCGTAGTCGCACTGACTCCGGACGGCAGTAATTGGGACTCTTGTGCGGTTTTCACATTGAAATTTAATGTAAAATGTACGAACGATTAGTTCCCGTACAGTGTTCAAAAGGTACCTACACCATTTCGCAAAAA
The DNA here is from genome assembly GCA_936435175.1 of Glyphotaelius pellucidus. Lineage (NCBI taxonomy): Eukaryota > Metazoa > Arthropoda > Insecta > Trichoptera > Limnephilidae > Glyphotaelius > Glyphotaelius pellucidus. The sequence goes on along the minus strand of OW386554.1, from coordinate 6,801,797 downwards.
AAAAATTGGACCATCTTTATTTAAATTTACTCATTTTATTAGAAATGTTCAGAATGCTCATCCGACGAATGGTTCCCGGGGCGGCAGTGCCAATGCCCGCCTCTAACGTTGAATAATTATCTTAAAGAAGCAATATACAAAAAAAAGCGTTATGTAACTATAATATTTAAAAAAAATAAATCCCTTAAATATCTAGGCTAAAGACGAAGGTAGCGCAACACGGCATAACAGCTCAAAAAATAATTACAAAAGAAATTATCCTTTCAACTTCAAATAATTTCATTACAAATTTCCAAATAAAAAACACATGCAATTCCCATACGATGATTCCGAGTTGTTATGTGCAGGTACCTACCTACTCAGATTCTCAGTTGGTACACCTGCACATACGTAAAAAAAAACACGCCATTAAAATGTATTTTCAGAATTTTTTTATCAAATAATCATTTCAATGAAAAATAGTTTCCAAAGTATTTATATTTATAAATAATACGAATCCTAATGCATCGGAGCCCATTTATCGGGTACCTACTTAGTTCGTCATTCGCAGACGTACAATAGTCTGCAATTATATTTTCATCGCTGGCAAGACCGAAACGAAATAATGTAGTCACCACCTCGAGCACGGCCTGAAAATCGAGTGGTTTTTAACGTTTTCCATACAAACAACGCTGTCCTGGCCCGATTGAAAAGTTTAGTTGGCGGAGAGCTTGGCCACCCGCCATTTGTAAAATTTCAGAATCCAGTGTTCCAAGGTGTGAGAAAATTTACCCAACCTGAATTTGTTTGTAAGAAAATTAGGTCTTCTACTGGCCAGCTATATTATGCACCCTCGAGAAAAAAAGCGAGTTTTGCGAAACGTCATAAAATATCATTTTTCCGCGCGCTATCGTGTAACATTTTGAATGGTGACCGACATATTTGTCGATTTTAAAAGCTTCCTTAACTTCTGTTCTTCGTATTTATCGAAAAACATCTCGGCCGGAATGCGACTTTTCGACGATAACTCGTACCGCGTGTCGTACCTGTAAAATGTCATTTTGTATCAGAATAGCCATTAAAATAAAAGAATAAATTTCTAGCAAATTGCATTTTGTATGGAAAAAAAACTCCGCGGATTCCTTCGCAGAAGTCTTGCCAAAATGGTCTCTGCGGTCGGTGAAACTGGATAGGCAGAGTGGTCGATTTTCGCTTGAGGCGGGGGGGGGGGGTACTGAATCGCATTTCAAGCGAAAGCGATCCTTAGGGTGGGCGAACTTAAGGGGCGGCAAGGTCGTCTTTTGCCTGTATGACCCATGTGAGTTTTTCGAAAAACGCTTGAGGCGCGGGGGGGGGTACTGAATCGCATTTCAAGCGAAAGCGATCCTTAGGGTGGGCGAACTTAAGGGGCGGCAAGGTCGTCTTTTGCCTGTATGACCCATGTGAGTTTTTCGAAAAACTGCGTATTACTATACTAACTAGCTTTGCCTGTTGCAGAGGCAACCAAGGGGTTAAACACTACGCGATTTGACGTGTGAACGCGGATGAAGCGAAGAGTGTGTGTTAAATAAAATAGGTAGAGAAAAAAACGTCATTTGAATGTGGATAAAGCGAGGAGTGTCCGTCTACAAAGGGCACAGATAGTTGACAGCCCAATTGCGTACGCCTGCTCTCTGGCCGCTTCGGTCACCCGGTTCAAGGCGTTCGGTACGGGCCTTTTCTCGCAAAAGCAGGCCAAGTAGCTTCCTGCTCAAATTTTCACTGCGCTATTTGGGCTGTGCAGATCGATACGCGTAATTTGTTACCCGAAACGTATAGTTTACTGTCGAAAAGACTCTTCCCACAGTGCCACATTGGTCGTCGACACTTTTAAAACGGCCCAGGAGCTTACCGCTCAATTCAGTACTGAACCAATCCAGCCGCCCGACTCAGGGCGTTCAGTTTTTCATTTAATTTAAATTAGAAAAACCAATAGAGCCTAAAAGGGTCCTCGGATTTTATCGTTCAATTTTTTCAGTCAGCCCTTTGGATTGTGTAGGTCGAGACGCGTAATTTGATATCCATCTCGGGTACTGTAGGGTGTAATTTAAAAAAAAAAAATTTTGGATTTTGGAAATTTTTGAATTTTAAATAAAAAAAATTTTGGATTTTGTAAATCTTTGAATTTTCAAAAAAAAATTTTTTGAGTTTTGGAAATTTTTTAATTTTGGAAAAAAAAAACTTTTTTGGATTCTGAAAATTTTTTAATTTTGGAAAAAAAAAATTTGGATTCTGGAAATTTTTTAATTTTGAAAAAAAACTTTTTTGGATTCTGGAAATTTTTTAATTTTGGAAAAAAAAAATTTGGATTCTGGAAATTTTTTAATTTTGAAAAAAAAATTTTTTGCTTTCCGGAAATTTTTGAATTTTGAAAAAAAAAAATTTCGGTTTCTTGAAATTTTTTAATTGTGAAAAAAAAATTTTTTGGTTTCTGGAAATTTTTTAATTTTGGAAAAAAAAATTATTGGATTCTGGAAATTTTGTAATTTTGGAAAAAAAAAATTGTTGGATCTCGGAAATTTTTGAACTGAAAGTAATTTTTCAAAAAACGGCGCTATAAAAATGTATTATTCAGAAATTTTAGAGACTTAAACTAAACCCAACTGGGGATGCCGTAGTCTCACTGACTCCAGACGGCAGTAGTTGAGACTCTTGTGCGGTATTCACATTGAAATTTAATTTAAAATGTATGAACCCGTACAGTATTCAAAAGGTACCTACAACATTTGGCAAAAAAAAATTGGACGATCTTTATTTAAATTTACTCATTTCATTAAAAATGTTCAGAATAAATAGTATCCGAGTAGGACGTTGTCAAAAAAAAATTCGAGTGCAGCTTACAGTTTTTCAAAAAACGGCGCTATAAAAATTTATTATTCAGAATTTTTCAGAAACTAAAACTAAACCCAACTGGGGACGCCGTAGTCGCACTGACTCCGGACGGCAGTAATTGGGACTCTTGTGCGGTTTTCACATTGAAATTAAATGTAAAATGTACGAACGATTAGTTCCCGTACAGTATTCAAAAGGTACCTACACCATTTCGCAAAAAAAAAATGGACCATCTTTATTTAAATTTACTCATTTTATTAGAAATGTTCAGAATATATAGTGTCCGAGTACGTTGTCAAAAAAAATTCGAGTGCAGTTTACACGCGGTAGAAGTGAAACTTTTCCAAAACAATCTCAACTAATGCTTGAAAAGTGAGGTCTGAGTAGCCCAGTAAATAAATGTACCCTCTGTAATATTTTACTCCTGCGTATTATGAGCTCCTGGTAGATTTTCAATATTGTACGTCACCCTTTTTGTCATTTTTTACAAAAACGGTCCTATAAAAATATAATTATCAAAATTATTGTGTACCTATTTTTATGAGGTGTTGCTCATCCAACGAATGGCTCCCTGAGCGGCAGTGCCAATGCCCGCCTCTAACGTTGAATAATTATCATAAAGAAGCAAAATACAAAAATAAGCGTTATGTAACTTTAATATTTAAAAAAAATAAATCCCTTAAATATCTAGGCTAAAGACGAAGGTAGCGCAACACGGCATAACAGCCCAAAAAATTATTACAAAAGAAATTATCCTTTCAACTTCAAATAATTTCATTACAAATTTCCAAAAAAAAAACATATGCAATTCTTATTTGATGATTCCGAATTGTTATGTGCAGGTACCTACCTACTCAAAATAGGCATTCCAAAACCGAGCGCCTAGCAACACTCGATACGGAGATCTTTTTTCGTGAATTGAGCAAATTTCTTTCGATACAGACGAACCTGCCGATTTGAACGGATTGAAATAGAACTATAGGCGTGTTCGACAGACATTTGATTTTGTATTTCGTGAACGATCCGTACTTATATTCCGCACCGCTAGATGTCTCTGGATTGAAATCTTTAGTTGGCGGAGAGCTTTGCCCTACCGCCATTTGTAAAATTTCAGAATCCAGTGTTCCAAGGTGTGAGAAAATTTACTCAACCTGAATTTATTTGTAAGAAAATTAGGTGTTCTACTGGCCAGTAAAATTATGCACCCTCGAGAAAAATGCGAGTTTTGCGAAACGTCAGAAAATATCATTTTTCCGCGCGCTATTGTGTAACATTTTGAATGGTGACCGACATATTTGTCGATTTTAAAAGCTTCCTTAATTTCTATTCCTCCTATTTATTGAAAAACATCTCCACCAGAATGTGTTTTTTCGACGATATCTCGAACCGCGTGTCGTACCTTTAAAGTGTCATTTTTTAGCAGAATCGCCTTTAAAATAATATGAGTAAATTTCCAGCAAATTCGTTTTGTATGAGAATAGTGCTTAATTTTTCTCCGACTTTTTCGAAATGCGAACCTGTCGGCGGGAAATATAACCGGGCCGATTTCTTCGTCGATGAGAGATTCAGTCGGAGGTTCCAGTTATCGCCGCTGATTTTGCATCAGTTTTTACCGTTGACTTTTGGTGTTTCGGTTTCATGGTTTTTTTTTAGCTTCCTGTCTAGCGATTATGGTCTCTGCGGTCGGTCAAACTCGAAGAGCGGAGAGGTCATTTTGGCGTGGGAGGCCCTGCACTGAATCGCATTTCAAGCGAAAGCGATCCTTAGGGTGGGCGAACTTAAGGGGCGGCAAGGTCGTCTTTTGCCTGTATGACCCATGTGAGTTTTTCGAAAAACTGTGCAATACTATATTAACTAGCTTTGCCTGTTGCAGAGGCAACCAAGGGGTTAAACACTACGCGATTTGACGTGTGAACGCGGATGAAGCGAGGAGTGTGTGTTTAATAAAATAGATGAAGAAAAAAACGATGTTTGTAATTTGTTACCCGTAACGTATAATTTACTGTTGCAAAGACTCCTACCACTGTGCCTCTTTGGTCGCTGACACTTTTAAAACGTCCCAGGAGCTTACCGCTCAATTCAGTACTGAACCAATCCAGCCGCCCGACTCAGGGCGTTCAGTTTTTCATTTCATTTAATTTAAATTAGAAAAACCAATAGAGCCTAAAAGGGTCCTCGGATTTTATCGTTCAATTTTTTCAGTCAGCCCTTCAGATTGTGTAGGTCGAGACGCGTAATTTGATATCCATCTCGGGTACTGTAGGGTGTAATTTAAAAAAAAACAAATTTTGGATTTTGAAAAAAAATTTTTTAGACTGGAAATTTTTGAATTTTCAAAAAAAAAATTTTTGGATTTTGTAAATTTTTGAATTTTCAAAAAAAAAATTTTGAGTTTTGGAAATTTTTTAATTTTGAAAAAAAAACTTTTTTTGGTTTCTGGGAATTTTTGAATTTTGAAAAAAAAAATTTCGGATTCTGGAAATTTTTTAATTTAAAAAAAAAAATTTTTTTGTTTCCGGAAATTTTTGAATTTTGAAAAAAATAATTTTCGGTTTCTGGAAATTTTTTAATTTTTAAAAAAAAATTTTTTGGTTTCTGGAAATTTTTAAATTTTGGAAAAAAAATTATTGGATTCTGGAAATTTTTTAATTTTGGAAAAAAAATTATCGGATCTCGGAAATTTTTGAACTTATAACTGAAAGTAATTTTTCAAAAAACGGCGCTATAAAAATGTATTATTCAGAAATTTTAGAGACTTAAACTAAACCCAACTGGGGATGCCGTAGTCTCACTGATTCCAGACGGCAGTAGTTGAGACTCTAGTGCGGTATTCACATTGATATTTTATTTAAAATGTATGAACCCGTACAGTATTCAAAAGGTACCTACACCATTTGGCAAAAAAAAATTGGACCATCTTTATTTAAATTTACTCAATTTATTAGAAATGTTCAGAATAAATAGTATCCGAGTAGGACGTTGTCAAAAAAAAAATTCGAGTGCAGCTTACTGTAGTTTTTCAAAAAACGGCGCTATAAAAATGTATTATTCAGAATTTTTCAGAAACTAAAACCAAACCCAACTGGGGACGCCGTAGTCGCACTGACTCCGGACGGCATTAATTGGGACTCTTGTGCGGTTTTCACATTGAAATTTAATGTAAAATGTACGAACGATTAGTTCCCGTACAGTTTTCAAAAGGTACCTACACCATTTCGCAAAAAAAAAATGGACCATCTTTATTTAAATTTACTCATTTTATTAGAAATGTTCAGAATATATAGTGCCCGAGTAGGTACCTACGTACGTTGTCAAAAAAAATTCGAGTGCAGTTTACACGCGGTAGAAGTGAAACTTTTCCAAAACAATCTCAACTAATACTTGAAAAGTGAGGTCACAAAAACGGCCCTATAAAAATATAATTTTCAAATTTTTTGTATACCCATTTTTATGAGGTGTTGCTCATCCAACAAATGGTTCCCGGGGCGGCAGTACCAATGCCCGCCTCTAACGTTGAATAATTAACACTTTTTGTCATTTTTTACAAAAACGGTCCTATAAAAATATAATTATCAAAATTATTGTGTACCTATTTTTATGAGGTGTTGCTCATCCAACAAATGGTTCCCGGGGCGACAGTACCAATGCCCGCCTCTAACGTTGAATAATTATCATAAATAAGCTAAATACAAAAAAAGCGTTATGTAACTATAGTATTTAAAAAAAATAAATCCCTTAAATATCTAGTATAAAGACGAAGGTAGCGCAACACGGCATAACAGCCCAAAAAATTATTACAAAAGAAATTATCCTTTCAACTTCAAATAATTTCAATACAAATTTCCAAAAGAAAAAACATATGGGAATTGCATATGATTCCGAGTTGTTATGTGCAGGTACCTACCTACTCAGATTCTCAGTTGGTACACCTGCACATACGTAAAAAAAAAACACGCCATTAAAATGTATATTCAGAATTTTTTATCAAATAATCATTTCAATGAAAAAGAGTTCGCAAAGTATTTATATTTATAAATAATACGAATCCTAATGCATCGGAGCCCATCTATCAGGTACCTACTTAGTTCGTCATTCGCAGACGTACAATATTCTGCAATTATATTTTCATCGCTGGCAAGACCGAAACGAAATAATGTCTTCACCACCTCGAGCACGGCCTGAAAATCGAGTTGTTTTTAACGTTTTCCATACAAACAACGCTGTCCTGGCCTGAATGAAAACTTTAGTTGGCGAAGGCAAAGCTCTCCGCCATTTGTAAAATTTCAGAATCGAGTGTTCCAAGGTGTGAGAAAATTTACCCAACCTGAATTTATTTGTAAGAAAATTAGGTGTTCTACTGGCCAGATAAATTATGCACCCTCGAGAAAAATGCGAGTTTTGCGAAACGTCAGAAAATATCATTTTTCCGCGCGCTATCGTGTAACATTTTGAATGGTGACCGACATATTTGTCGATTTTAAAAGCTTCCTTAACTTTTATTCTTCGTATTTATCGAAAAACATCTTCGCCAGAATGCGCCTTTTCGACGATATCTCGAACCGCGTGTCGTACCTATAAAATGTCATTTTTTAGCAGCATCGCCATTAAAATATTATGAAAAAATTTCTAGCAAATTCGTTTTGTATGAAAATAGTGCTTAATTTTTCTCCGACTTTTTCGAAATGCGAACCTGTCGGCGGGAAATATAACCGGGCCGATTTCTTCGTCGATGAGAGATTCAGTCGGAGGTTCCAGTTATCGCCGCTGATTTTGCATCAGTTTTTACCGTTGACTTTTGGTGTTTCGGTTTCATGGTTTTTTTTTAGCTTCCTGTCTAGCGATTGTGGTCTCTGCGGTCGGTCAAACTCGAAGAGCGGAGAGGTCATTTTGGCGTGGGAGGCCCTGCACTGAATCGCATTTCAAGCGAAAGCGATCCTTAGGGTGGGCGAACTTAAGGGGCGGCAAGGTCGTCTTTTGCCTGTATGACCCATGTGAGTTTTTCGAAAAACTGTGCAATACTATATTACTAGCTTTGCCTGTTGCAGAGGCAACCAAGGGGTTAAACACTACGCGATTTGACGTGTGAACGCGGATGAAGCGAAGAGTGTGTGTTAAATAAAATAGGTAGAGAAAAAAACGATGTTTGTAATTTGTTACCCGTAACGTATAATTTACTGTTGCAAAGACTCCTACCACTGTGCCACTTTGGTCGCCGACACTTTAAAATCATCCCAGGAGCTTACCGCTCAATTCAGTACTGAACCAATCCAGCCGCCCGACTCAGGGCGTTCAGTATTTCATTTAATTTAAATTAGAAAAACCAATAGAGCCTAAGAGGGTCTTCGGAGTTTATCGTTCAATTTTTTCAGTCAGCCCTTCGGTTTGTGTAGGTCGAGACGTGTAATTTGATATCCATCTCGGGTACTGTAGGGTGTAATTAAAAAAAAAAAAATTTTGGATTTTGAAAAAAAAATTTTGGACTTTGGAAATTTTTTAATTTTCAAAAAAAAAATTTTTGGATTTTGTAAATTTTTGAATTTTCAAAAAAAAAATTTTTAAGTTTTGGAAATTTTTTTAATTTTGGAAAAAAAAAATTTTTGTCTTGGAAATTTTTGAACTGAAAGTAATTTTTCAAAAAACGGCGCTTTAAAAATGTATTAATCAGAAATTTTAGAGACAAACTAAACCCAACTGGGGATACCGTAGTCTCACTGACTCTAGACGGCAGTAGTTGGGACTCTTGTGCGGTATTCACATTGAAATTTAATTTAAAATGTATGAACCCGTACAGTATTCAAAAGGTACCTACACCATTTGGCAAAAAAAATTGGACCATCTTTATTTAAATTTACTCATTTTATTAGAAATGTTCAGAATATATAGTGTCCGAGTACGTTGTCAAAAAAAATTCGAGTGCAGTTTACACGCGGTAGAAGTGAAACTTTTCCATTTTGGAAAAAAAAATTATTGGATTCTGGAAATTTTTTAATTTTGGAAAAAAAAAATTGTTGGATCTCGGAAATTTTTGAACTTATAACTGAAAGTAATTTTTCAAAAAACGGCGCTATAAAAATGTATTATTCAGAAAATTTAGAGACTTAAACTAAACCCAACTGGGGATGCCGTAGTCTCACTGACTCCAGACGGCAGTAGTTGAGACTCTTGTGCGGTATTCACATTGAAATTTAATTTAAAATGTATGAACCCGTACAGTATTCAAAAGGTACCCACACCATTTGGCAAAAAAAAATTGGACCATCTTTATTTAAATTTACTCATTTTATTAGAAATGTTCAGAATAAATAGTATCCGAGTAGGACGTTGTCAAAAAAAAATTCGAGTGCAGCTTACTGTAGTTTTTCAAAAAACGGCGCTATAAAAATGTATTATTCAGAATTTTTCAGAAACTTAAACTAAACCCAACTGGGGACGCCGTAGTCGCACTGACTCCGGACGGCAGTAATTGGGACTCTTGTGCGGTTTTCACATTGAAATTTAATGCAAAATGTACGAACGATTAGTTCCCGTACAGTATTCAAAAGGTACCTACACCATTTCGCAAAAAAAAATTGGACCATCTTTATTTAAATTTACTCATTTTTTTAGAAATGTTCAGAATATATACTATCCGAGTAGGTACCTACGTACGTTGTCAAAAAAAATTCGAGTGCAGTTTACACGCGGTAGAAGTGAAACTTTTCCAAAACAATCTCAACTAATACTTGAAAAGTGAGGTCTAAGTTGTCCAGTAAATAAATGTATTCTCTGTTAAATTTTACTCTTGCGTGTTATGTGCTCCTGGTAGATTTTCAATATTGTACCCCCACCCTTTTTGTCATTTTTCACAAAAACGGCCCTATAAAAATATAATTTTCAAAATTATTGTATACCCATTTTTATGAGGTGTTGCTCATCCAACGAATGGTTCCCGGGGCGGCAGTGCCAATGCCCGCCTCTAACGTTGAATAATTATCATAAATAAGCTAAATACAAAAAAGCGTTATGTAACCATAATATTTAAAAAAATAAATCCCTTAAATATCTAGGCTAAAGACGAAGGTAGCGCAACACGGCATAACAGCTCAAAAAATAATTACAAAAGAAATTATCCTTTCAACTTCAAATAATTTCATTACAAATTTCCAAAAAAAAAACATATATTTCCCATATGATGATTCCGAGTTGTTATGTGCAGGTACCTACCTACTCAGATTCTCAGTTGGTACACCTGCACATACGTAAAAAAAAACACGCCATTAAAATGTATATTCAGAATTTTTTTATCAAATAATCATTTCAATGAAAAAGAGTTCGCAAAGTATTTATATTTATAAATAATACGAATCCTAATGCATCGGAGCCCATTTATCGGGTACCTACTTAGTTCGTCATTCGCAGACGTACAATATTCTGACATTGTGAACCCGTACATAAATTAAAAAACTACTTTCCTAAAATGGGCATTCCAAAACCAAGCGTCTAGCAACACTCGATACGGAGATCTTTTTTCGTGAATTGAGCAAATTTCTTTCGATACAGACGAACCTGCCGATTTGAACGGATTGAAATAGAACTACAGGCGTGTTCGACAGACATTTGATTTTGTGTCATGTGAACAATCCGTACTTATATTCCGCACCGCTAGATGTCTCTGGATTGAAATCTTTAGTTGGCGGAGAGCTTTGCCTTCGAATCCAGTGTTACCAGGTGTAAGAAAATTTACCCAACCTGAATTTATTTGTAAGAAAATTAGGTGTTCTACTGGCCAGCAAAATTATGCACCCTCGAGAAAGTGCGAGTTTTGCGAAACGTCAGAAAATATCATTTTTCCGCGCGCTATCGTGTAACATTTTGAATGGTGACCGACATATTTGTCGATTTTAAAAGTTTCCTTAACTTCTATTCTTCGTATTTATCGAAAAACATCTTTGCCAGAATGCGTATTTTCGACGATATCTCGAACCGCGTGTCGTACCTATAAAATGTCATTTTTTAGCAGAATCGCCATTAAAATAATTTCTAGCAAATTCGTTTCGCGTAAAGGAAATGCGATTAAGATTTCTTATCTTTTTTGCAAATGCGAACCTGTCGGCGGGAAATATAACCAGGCCGATTTCTTCGTCGATGAGAGATTCAGTCGGAGGTTCCAGTTATCGCCGCTAATTTTGTATCAGTTTTTTCCGTTGACTTTTTGCGTTTCTCAAATAAGAAATTCGTATGAGTTTCCTGTCACGCGATAGTGGTCCTTCAGGTGTATGAAACTTAAGGGGCAGCTAGGTCGTTTTTTGCCTAAATTACAAAAGTGAGTTTTTCGAAAAACTGAACAATACTATATGTACTAGCTTTGCCTGTTGCAGAGGCAACCAAGGGGTTAAACACTACACGATATGACGTGTGAACGCGGATGAAGCAAAGAGTGTGTGTAAAATAAAATAGGTGAAGAAAAAACGATGTTTGAATGTGGATAAAGCAAGGAGTGTGCGCCTACAAAAGGCACAGGCAGTTGACAGCCCGATTTCGTACATCCGCTCTCGGGCTGCTTCGGTCACCCGGTTCAAGGCGTTCAGTACGGGCCTTTTCTCGCAAAAGGAGGCCAAGTAGCTTCCTGCTCAAATTTTCACTGCGCCATTTAGGTTATGCAGGTCGATACGCGTAATTTGTTACCCGAAACGTATAGTTTACTGTTGAAAAGACTCTTACCACAGTGCCACTTTGGTCGCCGATACTTTTAAAACGGCCCAGGAGCTTACCGCTCAATTCAGTACTGAACCAATCCTGCCGCCCGACTCAGGGCGTTCAGTATTTCATTTAATTTAAATTAGAAAAAACCATTAGAGCTTTATCTCAAAAAATGGTCCTAGGAGTTTATCGCTTATTTTTTTCACTCAGCCCTTCGGATTGTGTAGATCGAGACGCGTAATTTGATACCCATCTCGGGTACTGTAAGGTGTAATTTAAAAAAAAAAAAATTTTGGATTTTGAAAAAAAAATTGGATTTTGGAAATTTTTTAATTTTGGAAAAAAAAAATTGGATTTAGGAAATTTTTGAATTTTGGAAAAAAAAATTGGATTTTGGAAATTTTTTAATTGTGGAAAAAAAAATTTGGATTTGGAAATTTTTGAATTTTAAAAAAAAAAATTTAATTTTGGAAAAAAAAAATGGATTTTGGATATAAAAAAAAAAATTTTGCCCTTGCACTAATTTAAAAAAATCGGCGCTATAAAAATGTATTATTCAGAATATTTTAGAAACTTTAAGCACAACTGGGGATGCCGTAGTCTCACTGACTCCAGACGGCAGTAGGTGGGACTCTTGTGCGATATTCACATTGAAATTTAATTTAAAATGTATGAACCCCTACAGTATTCAAAAGGTACCTACACCATTTGGCAAAAAAAAATTGACCATTGTCGCAGGTGGAGTAATCGTCATTTCCGTTTCATCCGAAATCCAAATCACAGCAGTGCTATAGAAGTATCACTTCAAAACTCCCGTCTTCGGATGTTTCTTTTTATTTAAATTAATCATTTTTGTCAATGAAAGAATTGCCTCCCTGGTCTAGTAAATAAATGTATCGTCTGTAATATTTTACTCCTGCGTATTATGTGCTCCTGGTAGATTTTCAATATTGTTCGTCACCCTTTTTGTCATTTTTCACAAAAACGGCGCCATTAAAATGTATATTTCAAAATTATTTCTTAAATAATAATTTTAATGCAAAATCGTTCATATAAAAAATAAATCAGGGTAGGTACCTACACATGAGTGCACGGGTAGGTACTTGGGGCCCTTGTAGTATTTTTTCAAAAAACGGCGCTATAAAAATGTGTTATTCAGAATTTTTTAGAAACTTAAACTTATTTTTATTCCAGTAAAAAAATTACAGAGAAAATATTATTTCATAGTGCGCGAGTAGGTACTAAGTTTCCCTACAGTAATTAATAAAAACGGCGCCATTTAAATGTATATTCAGAATTTTTTGTCAAGTAATCACTTCAATGAAAAAAATTTCGCAGAAGTATTTATTTTTATAAATAATACGAATCCTAATGTTGAGCTATATTGGAGCCCAATTTATCAGTTAAATCCGTTTATCGGGTACCTACCTAGTTCATAATTTGCAGTTTTACAATATTCTGTATTTATATTTTTTACACATGCAAGACCAACTCACAAACTTGGACTAATCCCGCTTGAATTTTAACCGCACCAAGCCGTAAAAATTGAAATCCGCCATCTTTAAAAAAAAATCTTCATACAAAAACGTATTATGGGGTGATTTCGTAAGTTCAAGAGGGTTATGGAAAAATTTTCATTTTCGGTGTTGCAATATTGGAGAAAATTTACCCAACCTGATTTTATTTGTAAGAAAATTAGGTTTTATACTGGCTAGAAAGCCAAGAGATATTTTAGAGGAAAATGCTTTTTACGTAAAGTGTCAAAACATGTCATTGTGAAATGCACTCTTGTGTAACATTTTGAATGGAAAGCGAACCATGTCACAGTTTTAACTGCTTGTAGTAACTCTCTACTTAAGATTAATTCAAAAACATCTTCGACCACGCAATGTACGTTCGAAATGTCAAATTTCCGCCCCCCTCGCCATAAAATAAAAATAGAATAAATTCGTGTGAATTTTTCTTATGAAAATAATCAGTACTTACATTCTTCACCGCTAGATGTCTCCCTGTACATATTTTCTACAATTTTGTATAGAAAATATGTACTAATCGAGTTAATTTTAGCCTTCTGTGAAAGTTCTGTTCAAATTCTATTAAAGTTCTGTAATTATTTCAGTTTTATGATGCGACTGGCCTATAACGATAAAACAACAGAACTCGAATAGAACTTACACAGAACGTGAAAATTAACTTTAAAAACATTGTTGAATTATTCAACTTTATTGAAACAACTTTACCTTAGTATTGCATTAAAACCTAATTTATTGTGAAGCTACCTATTCGTGAAAGTACCTACGCATTTCTTTTCAAATTTTTTCAATGAAGTACGTCGTCGTCAAATAAGTACCTACCCAGGAATGAAAAACTAAAAATTTCTAAGCACGTGTTTTTCGTGGAAAAATCTGATTTTGTTTAGCTTGCCCTGAAATATTTCACATGCGATGCGTATGTAATGACGATCGAATTAGTTGAGGAGACATCTAGACTATAATATTTTTCAAAAACATTTTAGCCAGGATCGATTTTTCGGCCGTAATGCCGTTTGTCGTAAAACAACAACCGAAACCGCTGAGAGGTCCGGTTTGTTGACAAAAGTTTGACATGTGAGTTCACGACCCACCCCACTTGAACTCTATAGTGATACATCATGTGCTCCTGGTAGATTTTCAATATTGTACGTCATCTTTTTTGTCATTTTTCACAAAAATGGCGCCATAAAAATGTATTTTTCAAAATTATTTAACAAATAATAATTTTAATGCAAAATCGTTCATATAAAAAATAAATCAGGGCAGGTGCACATGAGTACCTACATATTTTTTGAATAAATATTACGAATCCTAATTTTTTAATTTTGAAATTTGGTTTTGAAATGATAGGTACCTATCGACTTTGGCAAAAAAATACGACCATCTTTGTTTGTTTCTGTTTATTTGATATCATGTTTTTTTTTATTTTTAAAAGAAAAAAGTCCCTAGGTATTTAAGTACCTACCTTGTCTAGGAAATAAGCATATTTTATTCAATATTTTACTCTTGCAAAATGTGTATTCCTGATGGAAACTCAATATTGTACAGCGCCCTCATTGTCATTTTTAGTTCGAATTTTTACTCACACAATCATAAAAGAAAAGTGTTTAGCATTGTATTTGGACCCATCTTACTTCAAAAACGTTCCGATTTATTTAGTACTAATTTCCTTCATAACTACAAAAGTCTACATACCTGAAATAATGCATTTTGGCAAAAATTGCGACCATCCCGAGTGATTTCTTTTATTTCAAATCATTAATTTTTTATTTGATATCTGAAGGAAAGAACCGATGCGTAAGCCGGTACCTACCCGGTTCTTACGCAGACAAACAATATTGATGTAGGTACCTAAGCATTTCCTTAAAAAAATCCGTTCATCTTACGAACAAATTTGTAATAATTCAACGGAAATGTACCTACCCTGTAATTAAACGTGTTCTTTTTATATGGCCAGCAATATATTCTCTTCTGTGGGATTTTCAAAGCACGTTATTTTTCTCAAACGTCATATTTTCCGTAGCGTATAGTGAAATATTTTTAATGGTTTGCGTATGTTACGACCGTTGAAAATGTTTTTTTAATCTCTCGACCTCGATAATATTAAAAAACATTACAGCCAGAATCGGTTTTCGAGCCGCAGAGGCGTTTTCAAATTGTCGACTCCGAAACAGGCTTGAAGCCGTTATTTTATACGGCTAAATCATAATTTTCTCCTAACTGACGTGTCTTGAAACTCAAGATTGTTTTTTATTATCAATTATTAGTCAATTTAATCGAATTTAAGTACCTACTCGACGACTTATTCTACTGGCCGCCAAATTTTTCACTTTCGACGGTAGTGAAATCTTAGCAAATGTCAAAAATAATGCAAGGTATTTTGGAATATTGCAGAACATTTTGGATGAAATGCGTTACATGTCGCAGTTTTAAAAGTTTGATAAAACCCTCTACTTCCAATCTGTGGTAAAACATCTCCACCAGAATGCGTTTTTTCGACGATATCTCGAACCGCGTGTCGTACCTATAAAATGTCATTTTTTAGCAGCATCGCCATTAAAATAAAAGAATAAATTTCTAGCAAATTCGTTTCGCGTAAAGGAAATAGTGATTAAGATTTCTTATCTTTTTTGCAAATGCGAACCTGTCGGCGGGAAATATAACCAGGCCGATTTCTTCGTCGATGAGAGATTCAGCCGGAGGTTCCAGTTATCGCCGCTGATTTTGTATCAGTTTTTTCCGTTGACTTTTGGCGTTTCTAAAATAAGAATTTCGTGTGAGTTTCCTGTCTTGCGATAGTGGTCTCTGAGGTCGGTCAAACTCGAAGAGCGGAGAGGTCATTTTGGCGTGGGAGGCCCTGACTGAAAAAAAAGCCCTGTTTTTCAAGCGAAACTGAACCTCGAAACGGGTAAAACTTAAGGGGCGGCAAGGTCGTCTTTTGCCTAAATTATGAAAAAAGTGAGTTTTTCAAAAACTGTGCATTAATATATTAACTAGCTTTGCCTGTTGCAGAGGCAACCAAGGGGTTAAACACTACGCGATTTGACGTGTGAACGCGGATGAAGCGAGGAGTGTGTGTTTAATAAAATAGATGAAGAAAAAAACGATGTTTGTAATTTGTTACCCGTAACGTATAATTTACTGTTGCAAAGACTCCTACCACTGTGCCTCTTTGGTCGCCGACACTTTTAAAACGTCCCAGGAGCTTACCGCTCAATTCAGTACTGAACCAATCCAGCCGCAACGACCAGGGCGTTCAGTTTTTCATTTAATTTAAATTAGAAAAACCAATAGAGCCTAAAAGGGTCCTCGGATGTAATCGTTCAATTTTTTCAGTCAGCCCTTTGGATTGTGTAGGTCGAGACGCGTAATTTGATATCCATCTCGGGTACTGTAGGGTGTAATTTAAAAAAAAAAAATTTTTTGGATTTTGGAAATTTTTGAATTTTAAAAAAAAAAATTTGGATTTTGTAAATCTTTGAATTTTCAAAAAAAAATTTTTTGAGTTTTGGAAATTTTTTAATTTTGGAAAAAAAAATTTTGTTTTCTGGAAATTTTTTGTTTTTGAAAAAAAAAATTTTTGGATTCTGAAAATTTTTTAATTTTGGAAAAAAAAAATTTGGATTCTGGAAATTTTTTAATTTTGAAAAAAAACTTTTTTGGTTTCTGGAAATTTTTGAATTTTGAAAAAAAAATTTTTGGTTTCTGGAATTTTTTTAAATTTGGAAAAAAAAAATTTCGGATTTTCGGTTTCTTGAAATTTTTTAATTGTGAAAAAAAAATTTTTTGGTTTCTGCAAATTTTTTAATTTTGGAAAAAAAAATTATTGGATTCTGGAAATTTTTTAATTTTGGAAAAAAAAAAATTGTTGGATCTCGGAAATTTTTGAACTTATAACTGAAAGTAATTTTTCAAAAAACGGCGCTATAAAAATGTATTATTCAGAAATTTTAGAGACTTAAACTAAACCCAACTGGGGATGCCGTAGTCTCACTGACTCCAGACGGCAGTAGTTGAGACTCTTGTGCGGTATTCACATTGAAATTTAATTTAAAATGTATGAACCCGTACAGTATTCAAAAGGTACCTACAACATTTGGCAAAAAAAAATTGGACCATCTTTATTTAAATTTACTCATTTCATTAAAAATGTTCAGAATAAATAGTATCCGAGTAGGACGTTGTCAAAAAAAAATTCGAGTGCAGCTTACCGTAGTTTTTCAAAAAACGGCGCTATAAAAATTTATTATTCAGAATTTTTCAGAAACTAAAACTAAACCCAACTGGGGACGCCGTAGTCGCACTGACTCCGGACGTCAGTAATTGGGACTCTTGTGCGGTTTTCACATTGAAATTTAACGTAAAATGTACGAACGATTAGTTCCCGTACAGTATTCAAAAGGTACCTACACCATTTCGCAAAAAAAAAATGGACCATCTTTATTTAAATTTACTCATTTTATTAGAAATGTTCAGAATATATAGTGTCCGAGTACGTTGTCAAAAAAAATTCGAGTGCAGTTTACACGCGGTAGAAGTGAAACTTTTCCAAAGTGAGGTCTGAGTAGCCCAGTAAATAAATGTACCCTCTGTAATATTTTACTCCTGCGTATTATGAGCTCCTGGTAGTTTTTCAATATTGTACGTCACCCTTTTTGTCATTTTTTACAAAAACGGTCCTATAAAAATATAATTATCAAAATTATTGTGTACCTATTTTTATGAGGTGTTGCTCATCCAACGAATGGCTCCCTGAGCGGCAGTGCCAATGCCCGCCTCTAACGTTGAATAATTATCATAAAGAAGCAAAATACAAAAAAAGCGTTATGTAACTTTAATATTTAAAAAAAATAAATCCCTTAAATATCTAGGCTAAAGACGAAGGTAGCGCAACACGGCATAACAGCCCAAAAAATTATTACAAAAGAAATTATCCTTTCAACTTCAAATAATTTCATTACAAATTTCCAAAAAAAAAAACATATGCAATTCTTATTTGATGATTCCGTGTTGTTATGTGCAGGTACCTACCTACTCAAAATAGGCATTCCAAAACCGAGCGTCTAGCAACACTCGATACGGAGATCTTTTTTCGTGAATTGAGCAAATTTCTTTCGATACAGACGAACCTGCCGATTTGAACGGATTGAAATAGAACTACAGGCGTGTTCGACAGACATTTGATTTTGTATTGCGTGAACGATCCGTACTTATATTCCGCACCGCTAGATGTCTCTGGATTGAAATCTTTAGTTGGCGGAGAGTGTTGCCTTCCGCCATTTGTAAAATTTCAGAATCCAGTGTTACCAGGTGTGAGAAAATTTACCCAACCTGAATTTATTTGTAAGAAAATTAGGTGTTCTACTGGCCAGCTATATAATGCACCCTCGAGAAAAATGCGAGTTTTGCGAAACGTCAGAAAATATCATTTTTCCGCGCGCTATCGTGTAACATTTTGAATGGTGACCGACATATTTGTCGATTTTAAAAGCTTCCTTAATTTCTATTCCTCCTATTTATTAAAAAACATCTCCACCAGAACGCGCTTTTTCGACGATATCTCGTACCGCGTGTCGTACCTATAAAATGTCATTTTTTAGCAGCATCGCCATTAAAATAAAAGAATAAATTTCTAGCAAATTCGTTTCGCGTAAAGGAAATAGTGATTAAGATTTCTTATCTTTTTTGCAAATGCGAACCTGTCGGCGGGAAATATAACCAGGCCGATTTCTTCGTCGATGAGAGATTCAGCCGGAGGTTCCAGTTATCGCCGCTGATTTTGTATCAGTTTTTTCCGTTGACTTTTGGCGTTTCTAAAATAAGAATTTCGTGTGAGTTTCCTGTCTTGCGATAGTGGTCTCTGCGGTCGGTCAAACTCGAAGAGCGGAGAGGTCATTTTGGCGTGGGAGGCCCTGACTGAAAAAAAAAGCCCTGTTTTTCAAGCGAAACTGAACCTCGAAACGGGTAAAACTTAAGGGGCGGCAAGGTCGTCTTTTGCCTAAATTACGAAAAAAGTGAGTTTTTCAAAAACTGTGCATTAATATATATATATAATATGATTAAATTAAAATCGATGGTCTCTTCATGTTCACAATAAAAACAAAATTTAATAAGTATGTATACAAAGATTACCTTTTTTATCCTCTTTCTTTTGTATTAATATTATCTTGTACTTTTTGTACCATAATTTGTACTATTTTTTTACTTTTTTACTATCACACTATACACTTGTTGAACTCATCTGTATAACTTTTCAAGATATTACAACTCATGTATTTTTTATTTTTTTTTTTCTATGTGTAGGTACTATTTATCGCTGCGTTAATTTTGCTGAATTCTTGAAAAACTTGCTTTCGAACAATTTATTCATGATCAAGTTAATAATAAAATCAACATAGTAAATACCTACACGTTCCTCAATAACTACTTTTAAAGTATCTTAAGCACTCTTCTGTTTTACCATTATTACACTATGTAAACTTTTTAATTCCTTTGTACAATTTTAATGATAACGAAACTACATACCTATGTACATATTAAACCTGTTTGTATCCTTAAAGTACAGTTTATAATGTTATATACTTCAATCTTACAATTATACTCCTGAATAACATGTGTAACTTGAATAATGTGATTCTGTAAAAGCCTTCAAGGCGTGTATGAATAAATAAAATAAATAAAAAAAAAAAATTAAAAAAAATTAATTCATTGAAAGAGTTTCAGAAATTCAATTTTGAAATAACAATCAATGGTTTGCAAAATGTCATTCTCAAATTGTGACCTTTTTGACAATTTTGTAAGAGATTTTGTAATGATTAAAAAAACTTTTCAGATATTTTGTCAAGTGGTTGTAATAATCAAGAAATCTTCGCGAGGACGGAAAGAAGGTATTTTGAAAGTTTCAAACATTTCGTATGCTTAATATAGCAATAAATAGACATTTCAGAACTCATACATCCCCAAGCAAACATACTTTGATTTATATATGTATAGATTATGGAAGAGCCCCACATAGGATTTAACGACGAGAGAATTTTTTTCCCTTTTTTAATCTCCGGTTGAACACCCAATGCGAAAGGCAAACCGCCACTGTTAATGATAATGGCTTTTATTTCATTACTAAATTTACTTGATACAATTCAATTTAATAAAGTTTACTTGGGGATCTTTTCTTTATTTTCTTACTTTTCGAGCAAACTGGGCACGTGTCCACGTCATGGAAATTTTTTGGAAACTGTTATATTCGCAATTATTATTTTATGCAGAAAACACTGCGATTGTGCTTACTGAATCCAAGATTCTGAATATCCACGTATTTTCCTCTCCGGTTAACGCTATATCCCCATTGCTGAAAGGTAAACAGTCTTCGTCTTCTGAGATAAAGCCATGCGAAATCATACAAAATCATGTATGTTTGTTTTGAAAATTTGATCACTTGGAAGTATTATAGAAGCTTCAATTAATTACTGCGTGTAGAACATATATTTTAATAAGCCTAGAAAAATAAAGTATTAGGACTACAGAAAAACTCTTTCAAGTGCAAACCCTTTTTCGGAAATGGTTTTATTGTTTAATGTGGCAAATTCAGTTTATTTTATAATAATCGCAAAAATATGACATTTACGCCCAAACTTCAAAATATAAAATAAAATATAAATTTTTTCGTTGTTATTTTCGACATCAATCAATACGGCCCGCCCTCTACGAATTTGGATTTTTAAAGTGAACCTTATGCCATCGGCATAAGAACCATGCACTTGGCACATCCATTTCATATCAGTTACGTCCCGCTTGCGAAGGGGTATAGACGTCCTACATTCCGCGTCGCTTGGTTACGTGAAATCAATTTTAAATTTCCTTGTTATTACAATAAACAATGCGTAAAAAAATGAGTTTATGTTTTTTACAGGCCTTTACGAAATCAATCTGTAAAATAATTTTTCTAATACCTTTTCCAACCTTTTCAAAAGCTTTTTCTCGAGTATTTTTAAACTCCACCCAAAAAGGGGCGTGGATTCCGATTTAGATTTTTTCCTGGACTATTGGATCATCTCAAGTCGGTTCCTCATTGCTGAGGATCGCGACCCCTTCTCCAATGTGGTGTGTGTATGTAAGAGCGTGAGTGCAAGCGAGATGGCATGCTTGCACTGAAGCTATATAAGAGATGCATTTTAGGTTTCGTCCTCCTTTGTCAGTCAGCAGCTCCCCAATAAATAGCAGTACTAAACTACGTGTACATTATTTGTGTACTACCCGACACTGTAACACTACCGACATCACAACATTACAATTGGCGCAGTCGGTAGTCGCCATTACATCCAATTTCAATGGTGGACAAGGCTCCTGATCTGCGCGAAGAGTTGCGGACACAGACGTGTGATACTAATATGGCGGACGCCTGTGATACTAATAAGGTTAAAAATTAAACACCTTGTAAATTGTAAATCTCGAATTGGCTCGTAAACTGTCACAAATTTACGGCGCGCATTTAAAATATTGTCACGTTGTAAAAATTCGTAGTTGAACACGGCAATCTGCAGCCTTCAGCGACCGTCTAAATCTAAACTGCCGAAGATATGGGTCGTACAATGGCTTACCTGGCCCAATAAATCACCGGGCGCGGCGTATCCTGCCAGACAGCTTTTGTAAAGGGGGGACCCTTGGACGCGGGCAGCGTTTAACATTCTATTCAGCATGCACCGCAAAATAATATTTTATGTACCCGAGACAAGGTGAATAGTACCGCACACTTCCACTTCTTTGGGCAGTGGAAGCAAAGACGGCTCGTGACTAAATTGAACTAATATTCTTTTTTGTGTTCTTTTTATCAGTCTTTGTCGATTAGTTGCTGGATGAAGTCCTTTTCGGGTATTCCGTCTTCCTTAGAAATTTATCGCTGTCACGAAAGAACGGGTTGTTTTGTTTTCGGCTTTGGAACGATTTGCCGGCTTTTGTGTTTCCTCCCTCTTACAACACCCTCCAAACAGCGTCTCCAAAGATGACGTAGGCCCTGAGGGAAATTATTTTCCACAAAGCCTCCTACATGGAGTTAATATAAAAAAAAATTGACCACACAATAATGCCAGACCAAAATTTTTAATTTCTTAGATTTTGTTGGTTTTACAATTTTAATTTTTTTTTTGGAGTCGTCGTTTCCTGGGCCACTAATACAAAACCATCTTCTAAATACCGTGTATGTAGTTTATTTGTTTTTATATCTTTTAAAAGCATGCCTAACAAAAAAGCATTTGGGCGTTGTGACTATTTATATTGATCTGCTTGCTTTACCAGTAATGTTTCAGCTATTGCAATAATAATAGGTACTCACTACTAACTACTAACGCAACCAGAGAAAAATCACTATACGGTCAGAATTCTAAACAAATCATTTCCAATTAAAACATCTTATATATAAAAATCATTTTTTGTTTGTTTGTTTGCTCGTATGTTATGCGCTGCCATACCGTTCATCCGATTGCGACGAAACTCTGCTGATTTTTTTTGGCTAGAGGCTATATATAAATTTGTATGTGTAGAAAATCATTTGTTTGCATTGCAATGCATGCAGGGTACCAGCTAGTTTTCTATAAAAATATCTTATTTTAGATAGGTACTCGATCGCCATACAATCAGATCAGATTTTGAAAGATACTTAAAATCAATGTAAAATTCAGTTCTTTGAACCGGAGTTACGCAGGATGCACTGACAATTGAAATTAGTATTTTTGATGATGTATTGGTTTGTATACAAAATTGTTACAAATCAGTAATGATATCGTGTAAATTAAAAGTCAACAAATTGAAGGGCTAAAATGTCCGTTAACGATAACGTAAATTCAACACTAATATTAATCAACAGAAAGAAAGTAACCAGAGTCTCTTTTTATCAAAATACAAACAGTAATAAGTTACAGGAGGTGGTAAAGTCGGTACCTACTCAAAATTTACGTTCACATCTTTTGCCTTTCATCCAAAACGTTCCCAATGCGAATTTGAAATTTAACATCAAAATAATTTGCGTAAAAAAGAAAATTTCGTTAATTTATTCTACGACTATGGGCTCTCATTTTTTACAGGTAACCATGATCTATGGCACTGTCGGCTTACATTATCCTACAACTTCCACATCTCCTGTTCTACCGTCCCTTGTCGGTCTGGACCTGCGACAATAACAATAACAATAACAATGACAACTGTTAACAGTGTTAAATAGCACCCGTCTTAACGTCTATATTTATTTTCTTTGAGCCACTATTAACTCCAGCGCGCTCCACTGAACGAGTGACAATGAAATTATTCCCTGGGGGTTGACATTGTGTCTAGCGGTGCTGTGGATTAATGCATTCAAGTTGTTATGATATCAAATGCTGGAATGTCGGCAACTTTGTGGATTGTTTTGTTGGCCGCTAGAAAAAAAAGAATTTGTTAAGCCAGTTTTTGTGAAATCACATATGAAAGGGCTTTCAGTTTATTTGCCTGATACACTACACGAGTTCCCGGAGACAGTGATGTGACAGTGAGGAGTAGGAGAAAAGAAAGATAAATAATTTAGATCTTATAATTATTAGCCCTAGTACTCATTTCGAATAGCCTCATCAGGGTTTTTACAACTTGGGTACAGCCGCTTCGAGGATCATTATCGGATGACCAACACCCTTGCTATTGGTCACCCCAAGTGCTCCGCTACGTCTGGTGACATAGCAAAGGATGCCCGTGTTCACGGATTTAGGTTTGTATATAAGTCTTTTCGGCGGATGAGTTTGCCACCTACTGCGTGGCGGGTCGGACCGGGAGAGACTGGTTGAGGGAGGTATTTTTAACTCTCAAGCCGGACTCTTTCGATCCATCGCCTTGCACCCCTTTGGAAGGAATAGATTCATATGTCCGTCACTCTTGAACACATTGACTTCCTGATTCTTACCCACCCTCATTCCTTTTTCTTTTTCAGAACATCCTCTCCTTCCTTTTTCGTAAAAGATCCCCCCACAGCATCTCTGAAGGACGACATAGGCCCTGAGGTTTTTTTTCCTCAGGGCTTATTGCGTAGATCTAATGTAATAAAAGGATTAACTTCCATAAGGAGGTAACCGTCCACCTTGGAATTATGCGCAAATGGGTCTATTCGTCTGTATGCAAATTTGTACGTACGTTTTTGAGCATTCCATTTCCGTTATGTTTACGTTTCATCGGGGATGCTGTGTGGAGGGTATTTTTAGGAAAGAAAGGAGAGGAAGTTTTGGAAAGGAAAAGGGTATTAGGGGTGGGTAGGAAGCTAGGGGTCAGTGTGGCCAGGAATGATGGACGTATGAATCCATTTCTCCCACTGCGGTGCCAGACGATGTTCCGAGAGAGCATGGTTGGAGAATTCAAAAGGACTTTCTCAACCATTCTCTCGGTTCTCAACCCGATTCGGCTTGCCATGCAGCTGGTGGGCAGACGCATCTGCCGCCAAGAACCGGACAAACCAAACCCCCATGAACCCGGGCACCCCTGCTAAGTCACCAATCGAGGAATTCTGGGAAGAAAAAGGATGGAATCTGGGGGCTTATGTGTCCAGAAAAGACAGACGTATGAATCTATCCCTCCTACTGCGGTGCAAGTCGGTATCCCGAGTGTCCTGCTGGAGAGGTCAAAAAGATCTCTCCCGATCCGGCCTGCCACGCAATTGGTGGGCAGACGCAACCGCAACCAAGATTCAAACAAACCTCACCCCAAGACACCCCTCTAAACGTAGCGAACCACTTGGGGTGACGTATGCCAGAGGTGTTGGTTATCCAGTAAATGTTTCCCGGGGCGGCGGTACCCACACTCGTCTCCCAAATTGTAAATAAAATTGACCATTAATTACGCGCCTACACAACAACATTACGCCTTAAAAAAAAATCATAAAAACATAAAAACCACAAAGATAAGAAGACTGTTTCTCGAGAATGCTGTTATTAATATTGCCTTCCAATAGGCGCCTGACGCTTATTTAACAAAAAAGTCAAGTAAAAATTCAATCAAATAATATGATGATCAAAAAAATTTAAAAAAATAATAATAACTAAGATTCTTCTGTCCATCCTTTCCGTATTCCTGTGTTGAGGGGATAAGGATTATGTAAGTTGCATCAAACTAGCCATGTATTCTGAAACACCGACAGTTCCAAAAGTATCTCATACTTTTCCAAATCCTCTTCGCGTTGACAAGGGGTCGGAACCGTGAGTCCTCACTCCACACTGAGTTATTCCGCCCCCAACTGTTGGCAGGTTTAAATCAGGTCAATTTGCATAACACAATTTCGGGATGATAATGTGGGGTTGTTTTCCACTCCGCGGTATGAAATGCATTGACAAGATCCTGGTGCTGAAGAATATTAAAAAATTTTTGTATATTTATTTAGGATAACAATATACAAAACATTATTGTATCTGGATAGGTATGCTGGCAAAATAAGTTAATTTTACTATTTCTCAGAAGGTTAGGTTCTTCTGCAAACATGTCTACTATAGGATCAATTAATTAAGGTTGTAATATTTGGTTTTGAAACCTTGTTGAAATTGATATTATTTAGGGAGGCGGTCAAAACAATTCAAAGTAGGTTTACCTCCGTAACTCAGTATTACCAAATACTAAATAGGTCCTAGAGGAAATCTCAAGTAAACGTCAAGCTCTCCTGTATTTACATAAGGAGTAGAAATAAAGTTTACGCCCCTACTACAGATACCAGAGAAAGCTCATAATAGAAAAATTATATTATCAATGGTCTTCAATATTACATGTGACAGCATTAAACCGAGAATCTAGTCTATCTCTGCTAAGTTCTTAATTCTAAGAAGATTACTTATTCTGTAATGGATTATCATAATTACTGAATGTAATAATATTTCATTGAAGACGAAGATAACACTTATAATCTAAATGAAAATATGAAAGAAAACAAGACACAGAAAAACAGAAAAAAACAATGGTCGCAACTGGGACTCGAACCCAGACCTCTCGTGTTACCGGGACGGCGCGTTTTCCAATTTCGCTATTGCCACCTTCTGTCAAACCGTGTTACGTTACAAATAAACCGCCAATATAGAGGCGCGCGCATCAAACCCCCTCCCGCGAGCGACAAACCGAGCTGCCGCTCTCGGAGCGGCAAGCCCTCAGTCTTCAGCAAGCGAGCTTACAGGGCCCACGTTCGCGTGAACATGGGCGACACCAGTTCAGTTTCGCCGTTCGTGCGCTTCCGTTCCCCGATGGACGGTGCGTAGACTGAGAGAATCAAGTGTGTGAAGCCGCTGTTGGCCCATAATCAAACGTGAGTCAATTACCATGTTATCCTTTGTGTGCAATTAAATGTATTAACCCTAACCACGCGTGATAGAGAAGAGAGACGGACATTCAAACTAACTTTCAGCTAGGATCGTTCCTTTTTTATGTATTATTGTGTCTCCTAGAATTGAATAAACTGTTTATGTGATAACCTACCGTGTTTTGCTTGACGAGGGAGGCCCTGGGAGAATGGAGAAGCGTGAAGTTCCGGACCACGAGCACTAGCCTTGAGGTTACGAGGAAATCCTGCTTGCACCGAATCCTGAGCTAGTTATTATTTGGGGCAGATACAGCAGCTAATTGTATTAAATATGTGAGAGCTTTCTCCAACCCTGCCGATAGCGTCAGCACGCACGCTGGACGCTAACACTTTATTCAATTCTAGGAGACACAATAATACATAAAAAAGGAACGATCCTAGCTGAAAGTTAGTTTGAATGTCCGTCTCTCTTCTCTATCACGCGTGGTTAGGGTTAATACATTTAATTGCACACAAAGGATAACATGGTAATTGACTCACGGTTGATTATGGGCCAACAGCGGCTTCACACACTTGATTCTCTCAGTCTACGCACCGTCCATCGGGGAACGGAAGCGCACGAACGGCGAAACTGAACTGGTGTCGCCCATGTTCACGCGAACGTGGGCCCTGTAAGCTCGCTTGCTGAAGACTGAGGGCTTGCCGCTCCGAGAGCGGCAGCTCGGTTTGTCGCTCGCGGGAGGGGGTTTGATGCGCGCGCCTCTATATTGGCGGTTTATTTGTAACGTAACAACCGTCATATTTGTCAATCTCATATTTCAAATATTTAGAATCATTAATATTATCTTCAACTAGTTCTAATAATAATATTTAATCATTGAAGAAGAAGGAAATATTTAAAAATCTTAAGGTAAAATTAACAAGACCAGGACACAAAAATAAAAATGTAACGGTTGCAACTGGGAATCAAACCAAGGAATCTGTCTTATCGCGACTCTAATCACTGAGCGATTCCCCATTACGACCGTTACCTTTTATTTTCTGTATCATGTTTCGTTTGGATTTATTAATACTATCTTCGTCTTCAATGATTAAAAATGTTATCTTTTAAGACCAGTTCTGAATAACAAAAATAAGTAAGTACCCATTTCCCATCTTTTCTTCTTCCTCCTTTCTCGAAAATTCCTTGAATGGGGTGCCTACCACAGTTCCTCTGCCATCGCAGCGTGGATTTCCCCTGTGATACAATCTCAAATGGGGGTACCTATCACAGATCCTCGGACATCGCGTAGTGGATTTCCTCTGCGGTACAATCACAAAAGGGAGTACCTACCACAGGTCCTCGGGCAATACGTCGTGTTTTTACCCTACGGTACAATCAGAAATGGGGGTACCTATCACAGGACCTCTGTCATCGCGTCGTGGATTTCCCCTACGGTACAATCTCAAATGGAGGTACCTACCACAGATCCTCGGGCATCGCGTGGTGGATTTCCCTTGCGGTTCAATCACAAATAGGAGTACTTACCACATGTCATCGGGCATCGCGTCGTGTATTTCCCGTATGGTACAATCACAAATGGGAGTACCTACCATAGGTCCTGTGTGATTTTCCTTGTAATGCAATCTCAAAAAAGGTGAGACAATTTTATTTTTGCTCCGTTTACGCACTTATTACGAGTCAACACGTAAAAATCACTATTAAGGACGTTTTTAAATAGAAAACTTAAAAAATATATTTTACATTTCATACGGAAGCGCGTTTTAAATTGGTTGCTCCAGGCAATAAAAAAAACACACAGACTCTACACCGTGCTATTTCAAGCTCAAAATGTAATTATCAAACAAAAATACAAATTACCAACATCAAACAGAAATACTCCGCACCGAACTTAACTAATTTAAGATTTCGTGCTGTGTAAATATGATAGAGTAATAAAAATAATATTATGAAGGGGCGTCCCTCCAGGACTATGAATGCTTCTACCCCTATTTTGTCATAATCTCATCCCCTTCGTAGATTAGGACTTTCCCTTATTCTAATATTCATCCCCCAGTTAAGCAGAACTTCCGAGAAGTTGCTGCAACCTTTATTATTTATATAATGTACAAGTTACAATGAAATTTGAATGATTGAATTAATTTGGAAGTTTTGGGGGCGACGGACGCTTTTAATGTTAGATAGAGACTATTTTTTGGTAGGTAATTAGTTTTAAGCCAGCGTCGATTTACGAAGGTTTAATTACTGTAATGGTTTAAAATTGTGTCTAGAATAGATAAAACAAGTTTGGAATTCTCCTCCCCTCACATTAAAATCCACTTTGATTCCATCGAAAAAATTCAGCATGAATTTCTGTTTTATTAACATACCCGTAGAAACAACAAATTACAACCACTTGATGAAAGAATTAAAATTTTAAAACTCTCAGATAGAAGAATTATTTCCGATTTTACTATTATTTTTAAAATTGTTGTTCGTATCCTGAAAATGATTTGTATAGCTTTTTGTTTTTGTTTACGAAAGTAAAGTATCTCGAATCACGATCATTAATACAATTACCTGTAAATGCTCTTTTACGGCATTACAATCAAGTCTGCTAATAACTAATTCGCTCAGTTATGTCACACGCGTAATCAAGCAGGGTGGACTCCATCAACATTGGCCGCAGCGCACGCTCTAATTAACCTAACTACGACACACAGGTAGCCAGTAGCTACCCTACTGTATTCTGTTTATCTGCTAGGTGGTTAGGTAGATTTAGCTGATATCTGTAAGATGGGAATACAGTAGTCTAGCTTGTGCTGAGTGTATGAGAAGATATATGCATAAGAATGAAGCAAAGATTGTGTGCCAGGTTATAAATATGGCAACAAAATATTGCCTAAGATGACATAATGTGCTAGAAAATTATTGCCCGCAGGACCTCGCGTGTGAAGTCATTATGCCACTCGGGAGAGCTGTTTTGTTGTTAAATAGAATCGCTTCGAAAATGTTTAACACCAATGAAGCACAATTTAGTCGGCAAGCTTTATTTCTGCTAGTCTAATTATTGTGCTTCATTGATGTTTAAATAGCTTAAGTCTGCTTATCTAATATCAATATTTTTCTCTTTTAAAACGCTTAGAAATTTCAATTTTGTAATGTTTTTAAAATGAATAATTTGAATTGAATTATGATAATTGGTAACCTAACATATCCTTGCCCTTGAGGTGATTTTTCACCCTTGACATATTCGCCGAGGTGATTTTTCACAAAAACGGCGCTCTACAAATTATCCAATTATTATTATTATTATTATCCTAGCACAATAGAAGACCTACAGCAGAAAAAAATATAATACTAAAATATAAAACTCAAATTTTTAATTTTTTTGTTAGTATTTATTAAAACAAAAAATAATTTTTATTATAAGTTTTAAGTAGTCCCACAAAGCTGTCAGATGACAGCTTGTCTGTAGGTTCTACCAAAATAATATAAATATTTTTTTATATTTTAAATACATGTAACAAAATATTATATATAAAATAATGTTTCTCAACGTACCTACCTAAATACAAATAGTTTAGGCAGGTACGTTGAGATGCTCAGAGATACATAGATTCGTCACTCAATAATGAAACATTTGAACGAAACTGGGAATCGAACTCATGATCTGTATCTTACCAGGGCAACGCCTTATCAATTTGGAATCTAATTATTTTACGTTAATTCGTCGATCACATTATCAAATTCAGAATTCACTATAGTATCTTTGACTAATTTTTCCCATATTTTTGGCTGCTATCTTTTTAAATAATTTTTTTTACATTAACTCTACACAGGAGGCCCTGAGGAAAATAATTTCCCTCAGGGCCTACGTCATTTGAGATGCTGTGTGGAGGGTATTTTTGAGGAGAGCAAAGAATGAACATTGGTCTTGAAGAGATCCATGTTGTCGGAAGGATGAAACACAGGCCGGCAAACCCCAACCGAGCTGTTGAACACAGGAACGAGTCGTAGAAGCGACCCCTTCTCATGTGACAAATGTCAACCGTGTACATATGTTGGGCATGCGTTTGGCGTGTTTACTGACGATGCAGAGCCAAGCATCTTTCATTGAAATACCGGTAAAAAGAGGATAGCATTCCCACCCGTGCTCTAATGATTGCAGTCAGTTTGTTAAGATATGAGAATCTATCAAACGAGCCGCCCGTTTCTGCACGTTTTTTCAGGTATTTTGGGGCTCCAGACCAGAGTTGGCTGCCAAATATTGTGTCTGGTAAACAAATCAATTATTTTTTTAAATAGGACCGACCCCTATTGACTTTTTTTAAAAGTCTAAGGACCAGTTTTTTTCACAGAAATTCAAGTGTAAAATTGTCACCAAAGACAATGGCCAGTTGACGACGATTGTCAAAAATAGGCGTTGAATGCAGCGCCATTTTTTAACATTTGATGCGTCTCAGCTTCAATTATTGTAATACCAAAACGATAGTTGTCCTCTTCTGCTGATCACAATTTGTTCAAAAGCTATGGACTTAAAAACAAAAACAAAAAATCAAAATGGCGCTGAATGGCAATTTGATGACAACGTTACATTTGAATTTTTGCGAAACAACTTATCTTCAATGAATATTCAATTTATTGGTATCACTTTTGAAGATTATACCCATCAATGTAATATATCATTGAAGAAGAAGATAATACAAATAAATTTCGACTAACCTAACGTAACGTAAAATAGCCTATTATATTATTAAAGTTGTGATAATAACTGTGTTCAACAACAGTAGTTTTCGATGACAATTTTGATACTTACGAACGTACTCCGGATCCATAGATCCATCCCGCCACGCTGTAGGTGGGCAAACGCATCGACCGCCAAGACCTAGTCCTCACCACTTGAACCTCGGGCCACAGCTAAGTCACCAAACCATTTGGGGAGTTGGTTATCCAACAGATGATTGCAGGGGTTGTTGTACGCTTCCCGCCCTTAAATAGAAAAAAAATAATAGTTTACATTTATGGCATATGTAAATATCGTTTCAACACGTGGACTTAATAAAAATAATATATATTAGTGCCGAAAATAAGGAAAAGCATCGGCCATGAATAAACCGTACAGACACGTCCATTGCTGCCGGCAGACCGCGTCGGCCACTACTAGACACAACGCTAGAAGTGGTGAGCAAAACCCCATACCTCTCGCTCACTACCGCACCACTCAGCAAATTATCAACGCACGTAGACATACTACCTATTATATTAACGATTTTTTTCCAATTTACATTAAAAAAAATTTCTACTGCTTTCGGTAATACTTAAATATTTAAATTATTTTTTCCAATATTTACATAGACCAAAAACAACTTTTTGTTAATATTATTAACCTTTACGCGATAACAGCTACCTCGAATTTAATTAAATAAATATTTCCAGTTGATTATGAAAATAATTAAATTTTAAATCGATTCAGCTTTGCAGTAAATCATGTTAAAATATTTATTAGTTCACCTATACGATTTGGTAGGTGGTAGGTACCTACCTCCACTGTATTAATGCAGACAGTTTGGCCCTAAATTTGGTATCTATGCAAATTTGTTCTGAAATATAGCCGTGCCGATAGCTATGCTAACATTGCTTCAATTTATTCTGCCTGCAAAAGCTTTACACAGGAGACATAAAATATACTAGATGGGCCCTTCATTTTGAAGGAGACTGAAAAAATAGTGAGTTCAATCATTATTTTTCTACTCTGTCGTGTGCGTGCTAAGTGAACTGTGAACATTAAATTTTAAGTGGAAAAAATTAATAGTTATGAATCATGTTCATTGAAATCTGAAATCGACTGCTTAGTATTGTATTTTGTACGAGTAGGTACCTGCTACGTGTTCTTTACATTATTTATAAGGTTGTGAACGAACGTATTTGTGCCTTTCATTAGTATGCGATTTTATTAACATTTTTTGACGTGATAACGTCTTATAAATTGATGAACGCCGGCTGCACTCACAAAAAAGCATGACTCATTATCACGTTCCGCCTGAGCCGAGCATGCAAGCGAGAGCGCGGAACAAGCGTTCAGCTTGTGACGCATCTATCTCTCTTCCACTCCATCGTAATTATATGACGTTATAATGTAAAATTATCGTCCGTAAATCGACTTTAAAGACAGTCATTTTTTTTTCTTCAAAATTTAAGTTTGTTTGGATAAACCTGTCGCATAAAGAACAAATTAATCGATCATTTAAAATACAAGTATTTATTTGAAGTAGTCTCATATGCGATTTCAGAAATAATTTTTTTTTCCGTGGCATGCAGTTCAGAGAAGAGGAAAATCTAAGGAGTGGTTGATTGTCCCTCAAGAAAATTTTGTATTATAGGTAAACTTTTATTTTTTATCGAAGTTTTTTTCAGATAAGTATGTAATTTTCCACGTAATCATTAAGAAATGGGCTACATACACCACACGCTTAACACTTTCTGAATGATTTAATTTTTAATTTTCAATGTATTCAAGTATTTTTTTAAAAATTTTAATGAAGAAGGAGAGGGGTGCACCATGCGATCTGCAAGACAAACCTATTATGAATATTATCTATTAATACTCCATTTTCACATAGCAAGCATTTTTTCTTTTATTTTATTACTGATTTTGATATAATACATTATTGTAAATAAAGAATAATAGCCATGCGATTCGATATTTTTTTGTGGATATCTGTCATTGATATTGTGTCAGCCGTCAGCGCTGTTGCCGAATTCATCTAGTTTTAAACACGAAATACTGTAAGAATACATGATTATTTATTCATTTAATGTAAGTTTAAAGTTGTATTCCATGGATTTGACTTTTGCGAAATTGGCGACAGCGCTGACAGCTTACTAACACATCAGGCCTTAGAAAAAGCAATTGCAAGCCATAGACAATCACACAAATTTGACAGGCGATTACGTATGCAATCGATTTTGTAACCACAAAATTTACAGAATCGCTCTACCGACTGGAAACTAATGTCTCTAAGAGAACACACTGATCTACCAGTTTGGCAAAACAAAAATCTATCGCGAGTTTAAAGGTGCCACTAACATCATTTAACAAGAGCAGATGCACGACGGCCTCCGTGGTCCCGAGGCAAGACTCTCGACTCACAATCCGAAGGTCGCGGGTTCGAACCCGGCGTGCGCAAATAAATTTTATTTGATTAATTTGTGTTATTTCACAATTTATTCATTTAAAATAATATATAGTATATTTGCGGCACGTTCCAGAGTGGAAGATACTATCAGTATCGCCCTGGTGTAAGACCACCATTCAGAATTGAAACGTTGCTTGAAATGGCTTTAGCCGTGTTTAGTGACCAGATCTGAATAGCCAGGTACTTCCCCACCTTCCTCTTCCCTATCTCCTTCCCCTCCCCACTACCTTCAGCCTCACAACATACCCCAATTGGGGATGCCATAGTCTCACTGGCTCCAGACGGGAGCAGTTGGGACTCTTGTGCGGT
Source organism: Glyphotaelius pellucidus (assembly GCA_936435175.1). Taxonomy (NCBI): domain Eukaryota; kingdom Metazoa; phylum Arthropoda; class Insecta; order Trichoptera; family Limnephilidae; genus Glyphotaelius; species Glyphotaelius pellucidus. Next base: position 6,767,963 of record OW386554.1, on the reverse strand, counting down.
ATTAACTGTAAAAAAAAAAAAAAAAAAGATGCTCCCATCTCGCTTTGAATGTCTGCAAGTTCATTGTCTTTTTTTTATATGAAATACCGCACAAGAGTCCCAACTGCTCCCGTCTGGAGCCAGTGAGACTATGGCATCCCCGATTGGGGTATGTTGTGAGGCTGAAGGTATTGGGGAGGGGAAGGAGATAGGGAAGAGGAAGGTGGGGAAGTACCTGGCTATTCAGATCTGGTCACTAAACACGGCTAAAGCCATTTCAAGCAACGTTTCAATTCTGAATGGTGGTCTTACACCAGGGCGATACTGATAGTATCTTCCACTCTGGAACATGCCGCAAATATACTAAATATTACTTTAAATGAATAAATTGTGAAATTAATCAAATAAAATTTATTTGCGCACGCCGGGTTCGAACCCGCGACCTTCGGATTGTGAGTCGAGAGTCTTGCCTCGGGACCACGGAGGCAGTCTTTTTTGTCTTGCGACAATACGAGTCTAACTCCTTCAAACTCATTTAAACTCAAATTCTCGAATGGAACAAAAATATTATTTCAGTAATCCTGGTTGGTATCTCCAGCACCTTGGTCAATATTATGTGCTGATAAAGCCATTTCAGTTCAATGCAAGCCTAAACATCTAATCAGAGAAATAAGTAACACATCAACAGTTATATTTGTACAAAACTTGTTGATAAATGTTTGCGGGAGCATCAGATTAATCTGTTTATAAATTAATGTGTCACATTTCAATTCTCGCACGGTTTGGGCCACATCAGTTTTTCATTTAAAAATTATAACCATTTAAATGAAGGTGGATATCTGATTTTTTTTAGTTTAGTTTAGACGCTAGTTTCTCGGAGCATCTTCCATTGTAATACCGATAGAAATAGGACAGCATTCCCACCTGACGCCTGTGCTCTAAAGATTGCAATCCGTTTGTTAAGTTAGGAGAATCTATCAAACGGACCGCCCGTTTCTGCACAGATTCGAGGTTTTTTTTTTTTTTTAGGTAGTTTGGGGCTCCAGACCAGAGGTGGCTGCCAAATTCAACCGTGGGGCGCACTAGCGATTTGTATAAGGTTAGCAGTTGTGTACTACTAAAGTATCTGCGGGCCCTGTAAAGTACGCCCAGTTTCTGAGAGGCTAACTTAACTCTGGCTTCGATGGAGCCCCAATAACTGAGCTGGTCACATAGAGGTACACCAAGCATATCGAAGGTCCCGTTTGGAAGATTGCTACCGTTAAAGGAGACTAGATTTTTATTTCGATCCCTTTTAGACGTAATCAGACGTGATTGGGTCTTTGAAACATTGATATAATGTAGCCTTTGCTAATCTTCAATACCCTAACTCGCTTTAATACCCGAAACAACGGAAATAGGAAATACGAGCCTAGTTTAAAGATGACTCTCAGAAAATAAAAGACTCTCTCGACTTTGGAACTTTTCATTGCAACCAGACTAACGATTTTTGAAACATATTGCAAAGGCCATCCTCACGCATTATGTTCCATTCCAAAACACTGACTACAGTGAATATTCCGACATAGCGGTTAGCTATACATTATTTATCATGATAACAGCGGAGCTATAGGAACATAGAGCGTACTATCAATTTACCGCTTTTAATGCAAAATGATTCATTGGTATTATAATAATATGACCTACAGCCGGAGTAAGTGTACCACTTCGCTGGTGGTAAAAGCAAGTATTACTTACTCACTGGCACTCGAAATAGTACATTTTCTGGTTTGTTGTATTGTCATGTTAAACCAGAACACGATTATAATTGCAATGTTCTTTATTAAACCACTCGTGTTGACAATCGATTACCAAGTGCTTGACTGAAATAGGCTAGGAAGCAATGACAATCCAATAGAAGTAGGCATAGATATTATCATAAATCCAAGTACCAACATTCCTCTTTTCTAATATACGATACGACACTCACACAGGAGCACTCCACCAGGAGAGAGACTGATTTTTTAGGACGTGGAACACGTGCTCTTAGCATAGGAAGGAGGATGGAGTTTAATGCTTAGTTCACATTGAGCTATATATCTGCGAGCAGATATCTGTTGATTCGCGAGCGCTTATCTTTTGTCCTTTCACACGAGGATATCAAATATTTCTTCATGTGATAGGAGAGGGGGTCAAGCGAATTAGGGAGCGGCAACGGAACGCATATTTTTTGTACTGAAATCTGTCAACTTGACATCTGTCATCCACGGGTCTAGGCAGCTCCGTAATTACAATGACCCCCTCTCCTATTTTAGTCGGAGAAGGGGAGAGTTATCTTCTGGGATATCGCGTCTGGAGCGGTTACGTCTGAGATGTGTATTGTCTATGATTGATCTGAGCTTAAAAACGCTTAGGTTTGAACGGTCTGAAGGGATTGTATGGAGAGCGTTATTTGGCGTGCTATGATCTTTTATATTTGATAGCGTAATGTGGACCAGCTTTAATCGACCGGTATACACGGCTACCCAATAAGCCAATATCGGAATATAGGATGAGCAGGAATAGAGGAATTGATTGAACTTTCGTTTTCGTTTCTCGCCTTTCACTTATCTGTGCTTCCCGATTCCATCTTCCCGCTTCCAGCTTTCCGAGAATAGATTTTTTTAGCTGTTGTTTCCCGCTGCTCATTGCTTCTCGTTTCTGCTTCTTCTTCTCGCTTTCTATTGCTTCGTGCTTTCCGCTTCCACTGCTTCTTGCTTCCTATTTTATGCTTCTTGGTTTTTCCGACATCCCTCTTTTCCTAATAAACAAAAAATCAAACAAAAAACATGACATATATATATATCTTCTTCTTCACGTTATTCATGACATAGTAATGATCCATACAATTATTGAGAAACAGTGAACAATGAATTATGATCCCATGGATTATATCTATCAGGTTTGTTGACAGTTCTGCCCGAACGGGTTCAACTGCATGTCTAATTGCTTGTCATCTCATCAGAAGCTGTAGTACCTGGATAAACGAATAGAAATCATTGTTAAAAAGTATACCGTTATCGTTAAAAGATAGAAGAATATTTAATGATCTTATTTTTTTATTTAAAATAAATAATAACTGGTTTGACTCCCCTGAACTAGTTTCGCTGGTGAATTATCACGTACCTAGTAGAATAACTCGACTCAAAACACATTATTGCAACAATACTCTCAGTAATGCTGAACAAAATTCAATAATACATCGTCTACACTCTTTAGGTAATGAATTTGCTCATATCGATAATGCCGGAAGTCTGTCATCATACAAAAGATGCATAAAACAGAATTTGTCTGCTATTACTACGACGTAATCATAATATAATCATTAATCAAGTCCTACCTTTGTAAACAGATGTATGTAATTAACTTTGTAAACAGATGTATGTATACGCAATTGTATGAGCGTTCCCAATATCTATGATTAGAAACACATCATAATCAGTGATACCTTTTATATTTGGTAAATTTATATTATCTTCAATTTTTGTCTCCTAAGAGCATTTCTTACTCTTTACTTGTTACACTTTTTTTTAATATTTATAACTTTACACTTTTTATTTCCTACCTTTAAACTTTCTATCTCAATCTGCAACTTTTCATTATACTTTATATTTTATAATTTTATGCTTTTACTTTATACTTTCATTTATCTATCTTACTTTTTACTTACTGCTTACTACCTCAACTCCTTTTTTTACCTTTAGTTTTTATATTTAACTTCAATTTATGTTGTTACTTTCGTTTTGTTATTGTTTTATAATACATATATAATATAATTTATGTTAATGGCACATGTTGTGCCGTATGTTTTTGAAATAAATAAATAAATACCTTCCTTCTATGAACTATTTCCATGTGCGGTGTAATTGTTGCAATTATAGCAAGTAGATGATTTGCTTTTGTGTTTGATTACAAACAACCATAAAAAAATGTGTTTGAAAATCGATCGCGTACTCGTTTTTTTTTTTTTTACATGAGCTCCACAAAGGAGGCCATGAGGAAAATAATTTTCCTCAGGGCCTATGTTTTCTTTGGTGATGCTGTGTGGAGGGTTTTTTTAAGGAAAAGAAGGGAGGGAGAGTTCTGGGAAGAAAAAAGGTTTAAGGGGTGGGTGGGTAGGCTGGTCATCCGCCTCCAAGACCTTGACAAACTTCACTCCATGAACCCGGGCACCCCTGCTAAATCACCAAACGTGGCGAACCACTTGGGGTGACCTATGGCAGAGGTGTTGGTTATCCAATAAAGGTTCCCGGGGCGGCGGTACCCATTCCCGCCTCCCAAATTGGATTATTGGTTCGTTATTGGTTCAACGAAAAATGTAAAATGCAATCGAGTTGGTACCTGCATAACATTGTAGTTATTCAGAAAAGAGTTCAGAGCCCAAAAAAAAACGCTCGTACCTAATCTAAGTGTGAAATTTTTGGAACGTATTTATTTTAAAATCTACCGAACAAATTATCCGCAATTTAATGCTGTATCAATGAACGCAACACTTTTTTTCCATAAATTTCAAAGTGTTTTTATTTTACTTGAATACCTCACAAGAGTCCCAGCTGCTGCCGTCTGGAGCCAGTGAGACTATATCATCCCCAATAGCGTATGTTGTAAGAGTGAAGGTAATGGGGAGGGGAAAGAGGTGGGGAAGAGGAGGGTGGAGCAGTACCTGGCTTTTCAGATCCGGTCACCAAACACGGTTAAATCCATTTCAAGCAACATTTCAATTCTGAATGGTGGTCTTACACCAGAGCGATACTGAGAGTATCTTCCACATTGGAACGTGCAAATACATACAATTTTATTTAAATTGATTGATTGTGAAATTAATCAGATGAAACAAAATGAAGGGTCTCCTGGGTGGAGCTCACGTAAAAAAAATCAAATAAAACAAATTAATCACATAAAACTTATTTGCGCACGCCGTGACTCGATCCTGCGACCTTCTGATTGTGCATCAAGAGCCTTACCCCTCGACCACGGTGCTGTATAATAATAAAAATGGATCTTTGTGTAATAAAAAAAAATAATTGGTTGTCTGTAAAGTCGGTTAACGGACGATAATTTTATGTGATAACGTCATATAATAACGATGGAGTGGAGGAGAGAGAGAGGGAGATGCGTCACAAGCCGAACGCTTAGGCCGAATCGCTTGTTGCGCGGTCTCGCTCGCACGCTCGGCTTAGGCGAAACGTGTCAATGAGTCATGCTTTTTCGTGCATGCAGCCGGTGTTCATCGATTTGTAAGACGTTATCACGTCAAAAACCCACTGTCTTGTTAGACCTCGTCAATAAATATAGGCACATGTGTATACTTTAAAAATTCTATAACAAACTGAGTTGATTGCTTTTGCTATAAAAGAGTAAGTAAAGCTGACTTTATTTAAATACTTAAGGCCCCGTAACCGCTCTCGAAAAGAAGAAGATGGAGAGATATGTAATTACGAATGTTGGAGAGAGCGCGCTAATATTTAAATCGATAAAATTGAAGCAAAAATTACGAAAAACCTTAATAAAACATGACTCGTTTCTTCTAGAAAACGTATCTTAAGTATCATTTAAAGAAACATTGTGAATTTTTTAACAAATATAACTTGTAAAATAATAGAAATAGACTTGCTTTAAATAATTTTCGAAGCATACTTTGCAATTTTTTTCTATCGAGGGAATTTCATATAATTTGCGTTTCGGCGTGGAAAGTATCTAGATATTATCTTCGAAAATAACATATATTTTTTTAAGAGCTGAAAAACTTCAAATGTTTAAGGGAGATATGTAAGAAATCGGTCGAAATTCGAATAGCGGCGGCTTAAGACAAAAAGTGTTTTGGCTAGCAATCCATTTTCAATGCATAATAATATATACTTAACTGCATTGTACAATACATACATAATTGGTCAACTGAATATACTGATGATGATCGATCGACCTCACAGAATAGAATTTTTGGTACCTACTAATTAATTTATTTAGTACACGTGTGAAGGCATATAAATCCACTTGAATTAGTTTTCACATTCAATTATCGGTTACTGTGAGTGCGAAATGTTATTAGTTGATAACGATGCGAAATTATTTCACACCGTTACTGAACTGAAGTGTGTGTCACTCTGCTAAGGCTCTCAATTTTTTTTAAAATTTTGTTTATTCATTCGTTAACGCTTTGCGAGGCAAAAATAAAATACACCATCATTCCCAAAACATAAAATAACGTAAATGGATGACAATGATACGGTGGTTGATATAATTAAACATGAAAAAAAAAAAATAATAGTAGTACTATCTAAAGGGAGCTCGCCCTCCGTGAAATCCGGAAAGCGCCGTAATAACTAGGGAGATCAAACATTATGCGGAAGGCGTTATTGTACTGGACCCGAAATCATTCTATACTACTCTTTTTATAGTTTGCCCAAAGTTCACACGTGTACGACGTTGCGCAGAAGGAAAGGAAGACCGTCCTTTTTACAGCGGTACTGCAAAGTACGCATACTGCATATGTACGGGCCAAACAAATAATTAATTTTAATCATTGAAGAAGAAGATAACACTTATTATCTAAATGAAAATATGAAAGAAAACAAGACACAGAAAAATAGAAAAAGACAATGACGGTTAGACGAGAGGTCTGGGTTCGAGTCCCAGTTGCGGCCATTGTCTTTTTCTATTTTTCTGTGTCTTGTTTTCTTTCATATTTTCATTTAGATTATAAGCGTTATCTTCTTCTTCAATTACGTTGATGGGAATAACCTTCAAAAGTTATAAAAAGAGTTTTTCTCATAAAAAATTGAATTAATTTTAATATTTTAAGGCATGACTTGCCATAAGCGTTTCCCTAAAATAACGAATTTAGTGCCACCTATCAAATAGCATGTAATGAAATCCTTTAAATTTTCTCTTATATACATTTATGGGAAAGAAAACTTCTTTAGCACCGTTATGATTTAAAACTCAATGAAACAAACACATACATCTGTAGGATTTAGCCTGCGAAAGAATGAGATAGCACTAAAATATTTATTTAACTTACGGGTACTCAATTCCGTTCGATAATACGATATATCCACAGACCCACGCAAGCCTCCTTTGGTGTAGTGGTACAAAACGCCTAAAGAACCTCAGCGGCCAGATATTTAGCGGACCCAAGGATCGAATCCTACAAAATCAAAAAAAGATATATGTATTTTTTGTAAAATCAATGCCAAATTTTCAAACTACTCCAAAATGAACAGGCAAAACAAAAAATACAAAAAAGCGACATCTAGCGAATCCGAAGAAGAAAACACAAATACTTATAAGATTTTATGCCTTTATATTGTAGTTACTTAAAAGCTATTGTCTTTATCTAGTTTCTGTATTTTGGTTTCTTGTTATAATTGTACTTAAGTTAGTTATATTAATATTGTAAAATTGACCTGCTGACAAACTGCTTTGGCAGTTTAGCGGGTGCTTAAAATGAAGAATAACAAATAAAAAAAAAAATAAAAAAATGTCCAAATGTATAGGAAAAGGTGCACTGGAATTCGACGACAAAAATATGGAAAAAAATCATCCTTTACATTGATAAAAAAAAGTGCTTCGTAGTCTCACTATTCTTGTCTACTGCATTTGATAAATATGTTTTTAAATATGAACCAGCAATCAAAAAAAAAAAAGTTTCGGAAGCCTTGATTCCCCATGCTTGGATTCCGTATTGTTAAAATCACAATGCGTTCTCCATTCTCTGTACCTGCCTATAATATTTGCACTAACAATCATATTATAACGATGATACATTTTCCTAGCAATGCTATTTTATTCATTTAGTTACACCTGCCTCCCGGACAAGGCCAGTTGTGTGAAAATACTCTGTTGTAAACATTTAAAATTTTTACAACATGATGGCATTAAAATCAACGGTGGTTTGCTATTTATTTCTTCTGACTTTCACTTATATCAATGCCAGATCAATAGAAAAAATACCTCCAATTGGTAAGAAAACACTCTATTTATCAGTTTTTTTTTCTAAAACAGACTTACTGAAGAAGTTCAAAAACATTTCTCTCGAAATTAAAACAAGTCAATCTATACGTTTTTAGATTTCACGGCCAAAAGTATTTTCGTTATTTGTTCACGTTCGCGGGGCCCGTTTCACACAAATCTTAATTTTGGATTTGAGAACAAAATACCCAACCAAACTGAAATATTATTTTGTATTCAAAAGGTATATCTAATATCTAGTATGGATGTGAGCTACTTTACTTATTTTTGCTTTAAATTATAAGATATAGGCCATTAAAGAATTAAATATATTTCGTGATTTCAGATGCAACGTTGGCAATTATTTGTTAGTAGGTACATGAAAAATATTTTAAAAAAATAATTTCAATACCTGTATTGTGAAAAAATATGACGAAAAATAAAATAAGACATCGTTAAAAATGTGTTATTTTGGGTTGTGATTTTAATACTTAAGCAAATATTTTTTGTTCTGACGTAAATAGGTAATTTGTAAAATAAATTTACACCCATCAATATGATATATTTTATTAGTTTTGATTTTTCATTTTTTATTTCATCATATTAAAAAAAAAAAAAAATAGAATAATGATTTTTTTAATGTTTTTGTTTAACTCACGAATAATTGCCAAAGTTGCCTCTAAAATCATGAAACATAATTTTTTTTAATGGACTATATCTTATAATGTTATGCAAAAATAAATAAAGTAGCTCATATCCGTACTAGATATACGATGCACCTTTTGATTCCAAAAATAATTTTTCAGTTTGGGTATTTTGAAATGAAATAAAAAATTAAGATTTGTATGAAACGGGCCGAAATGGGCCTCGCTAAAGTTTCTCTTAACTCAGATGTAAAGAGATTTTTGTTCTATTGTAAATAAGTACGATCGGCAATCACTTACGCTTGTTAATAACAATAGTTTTTTTTAATATTTGCACGCTCCATCATTCGTATTTAAATTTTTCCTTTTCAAACCATCTTCAGCAAGCTTCTTCTTTTTGAACACTTATAATAAAGCCTTAAGTTCGGTGAATTTACCATTTCAACATCGTCTTGTCCCATTGCCTTCAGGTGTCCTTGCACATCCGCTGGAATTGCTTTCTATTTTATAATTATAATTTACATATTTTTTTTAGATTGCAAGGAAAACGAGGTGTACATGGAATGTGAGACCTCCTGCCCAGTGACCTGCGCAGAGCCAGTGATGACGGTATGTGTGTTCATGTGCAACGAAGCATGCACGTGCAACGCCTCCCACCTGCGCCACAAAAATGGCACTTGCGTACCCCCCAACCAATGCCAAATTACTTAAAATCTAGAGTAATTAATATTTTCACTCTGAGCCTGAGACAAAATAAAAGAACAAACAAGAGAAAATCATTTCTTTCATTACCTAGTTTCTTTTTATTTTTTTTATTTTTGTCGGTCATGTGTGATTACGACAAAAAGGGATCAAAACGACAATCTAGTCTCCTTCAACGGAAGCTATTTTCCCGACAGGCCTTCCATTTTTATTTATTTATTTTATTTTTTATTAACATTCAAACCTGCTAAAATACTTATGTAGTTTAGCTGGATGTAGTTTGTCAGGGTTTGATATGCTAAGTAACTCTATGAGCTCTAAGTCAGCGGTCCCCAACCCCCAGTCCGCGGACCGGTACCGGTCCGTGGATCAAATTGTACCGGTCTGCGGTAAGGCCCTGCTTAAAAATCAAAATTACGTAAAAAAAAATCGAACATACCCAATAAAAAAATGTTATAATCATCGACTAAAATAATTATTCAGTATTTGAGAATCCCTTCACGCCAAGTTACCGCCGACACAATACCTTCGAAATAAAAAAAAAAAACACGACTGGGCTTTCATCTTGCACACTTGCATATATACCATAAAGAGCTCGAGTGAGACGCAATGACGTGAGTCAGCGCTCTTATATTCTGCTTGCCCAAATGCCAAAAAAGTGGAATCGTTTTATTGAGAATACGTGACGTGGGACCTAACACGTATTTGATTGTATTAGTTGATTAATTCCCGTTTATCAACAAAATACTTCTTTTACGACCAACGAGAGCTTATTATTATGTTTTTAATTTTTTAAATACATTTGTATGTGTATAATGATGGATTAACCAAAATCTGAATCCTGTTTTACTAAATTTTAAGAGATGTTTACAATTTTGAAGTGAGGTATACTAGTTTTACTTTCCAGGTGACATAATAACCCCCCCACCCCTTCCCCCTCAGCGGGCCGCGGTAAAATTATCAAACGTTGATCGGTTCGCGGTGATAAAAAGGTTGGGGACCACTGCTCTAAGTGACAGTTCGTGCACGGGGGCTCCGTCAAAACCAGAGTCAAGTTAGCCTCTCAGAATCGAGGCATATACTTGAATACTACACAACTACGGACTCTCTACAAATTGCAAGTGCGCCACACTGTTGAATTTGGCTGCCACCTCTGATCTGGAATCCAAGATATCTGAAAAAATCCTTGACTCTGGGCAGAAACGGGCGGTCCGTTTGATAGATTCTCTTATTGCAAGCGGATTGCAATCTTAGAGCACAGGCATCAGGTAGGCTGTCCTTGTTCTACCGGTATGGCAATGAAAGATGATCCTAGGATTTAGCGTCATTGATCCATTCGGCACCGGTGCATAGTCGGGAAACACAAATACACGGTTGACATTTGTCACATGAGAATGGGTCGCTTCTACGTCGCTTGAGTTCAACAGCTCTGCTATAGAAAAATTTGCATTACAACATGACCCATGCTCACTCCTTCCTCTCCCCAAAAGAACCCTCCACACAGCACCTTTAAAGATGACGTAGGCCCCGAGGGAATAACTTTTCTCAGGAACTCGTATGTGGAGTTAACGTTAAAAAAAATTTTTTACAGGTAAACCGGTCCATTTCCTGTAAACACTTCTCTGACTTTTCTCAAACATTCCGTACCCATATATTTATATTTAAGAAGAGCTAAGGTTGGGAATACATGAACTGCTACAAGCAGTTGATACGGACAGCTTCAAGCAGTGACAGCAAAGTTCATACGGAAAAAAATGTTATTAAGCAACACCACAGTACGAATGTTTCAATTATCGAATGCTTGAAGCAGTCCGTGTATTCCCAGAAGCGATAGTATTGTGCTGTGGGCGTTCTCGTGTGCCTGAAATTAGATAATAGAGAACTCCAGTCCAATTTTTTAAATTTTTTTTATGAATAATGACCTTCTATCTTAAATAACTGTATATTTATTTTTATTTTTATAGTTAGTTTTAATAGTTAAAATAAATTTCAAAGTTTTAACTTTTCAAGATCCCCCGAAAACCAACGAATCTAGTGTGACGTCATCATGATCAACCGAAGTATGAATTTTGTATGGAACTGGAATCAGCTGTTCGACTCCCGCCATTTTGAATTTCAGCATTGGAGCGTTTTACTGGGCATTATGGTCGTTTTTTGTACAGTTAGAGTTTTTGAATATTTTAAATAATATATATAAGCTAATAGAAATACTTTATTTTTGATACTGAATAATAATAAGGCCTAAATAATGTTTCAATAAAAACAAAAAATATTATATGTCCAAATCTCTTTATAGAGGTTTATACCAATAACACGGAATGTCGAACGGCTTGCGTCTTACATTTCTATACAACTTTGACCCAGGTGACGCGGCGCGGTGACGTCACGCCGCCAAAATCCAGCAATACCAACTTGGCAGGGTGTTTTAATGACACGTTTTAAAATGGACTTTTTAATATATTTTTTTTAAACTCTACGCTTAACATTATTTAATAAAACATATATATTCAGAATCAGCGTTTATTGGTCTATATGAAGATATTTTTTTAAAGCCATAATATTTTTCAATGGAATTCCTTATTTAACGAACTCCTGCTGAAAATGATGTAGATCAAGAATTTCGCTGTCCTATTTGGAACATTTTGGGAGGCGGTATGCGGGTACCGCCGCACCAGATCGGAAATTATTAAGTGGATAACCAACACCCCCGCTGTAAGTCACCCTAAGTGGTCCGCTACGTTTGGTGACTTAGCAGGGGCGCCCGGGTTCATGGAGTGAGGTTTGTCTAGGTCTCGGCGGCGGATGCTTACCTACTGCGTGGCGGGCCGGATCGGGAGAGGCTGGTTGAAGGAGACCTTTGGACTTCTTCAGCCGGCCTCACTCGATCCATCGCTTTTCAACGCAGTCGGAGTGATGAATTCGTACTTCCGTCTTGGACACACTGACTCCCAGTTTCCTACCCACTCCTCATATTTTTTTTAATTCCCAGAACGCCCTTTCCTTTCTTCACCTTAAAAGACCCTCCACACAGCATCCCCAAAGATGAAATATGATATTGCAGAGGACCAAACATTTTGAACTGAATTAAACTTCACGTGAACTGAACATGAACTGAACTTCACCGAAGATATAAGCCGTCAAAATGTTGATATTTGCAGCCGGCCGAAAAGTGTGTGACATCACATTACACCCGTGCAGCCTTGCAGCACTACCATTCGAATTATGAATTGTACTCAGTCGTGTCATGTACGACGTCACGAGAAAAAATTTAGTATGTTTCACCTACGTTTTCTATGAAAGCTCATAACTTCATTATTTTTGGCAATATCGAAAAAACTCATTTTATTATTGCTATTAACTCTTTAAATAAAATACAATTTCATAAAAATAAAAAAAAAATCTATAGATTACCTCATTCGTTCTATTTTACCTACACTAAACGGTCATAATCATTAAAACTAATGAATTAAGTGTCATTTCAAATTTGTGTGAAAATATAATTATTTGAAATATTAGTACAGTTAGTGATGCAAACTATATTTTTTTATTAGTGTCATAAATGTTAATGTCATAATTTTAATGTCGGCCGGATGCTATTAAAAATGTCATTAGGCTAGACACAACAATGTATTTGCTATTGTATGTTAATATTGTGCACTGGGTTTTGAGTTTGGAGGTGACAGAATGTGAAGGGTGTCTCGTTAGTTTGTTCAACTTGGTGCAACAATTTATTTTCGACTTTGGTGGATCTAAATCAGAGGTTCCCAAACTTTTTTTCTGGTAGACCACTTTGAAAATTTAACTGGTCACGGTGGACCATCTGCTGGTACATTTCTACCATATTCCCAACCGGATCTACAACTTTTTCAAACAGGGGCAAAATGGACCAGTATTTGAGACTATTTGCCATGACGGAGGTGGCATAACGGGATATGGGACGGGGTATGTTCCCATCTTAGTACAGTACACCCATATCCCGTTGTGTGCTGTTTGGAGGGGGCGTAATGGGGTATGAGATGGGGGTGGGATGGGATATGGATATGGGGCAAGTGGGGGTCCACGAAACCAGTTTGTGGACCCCCATTCCTTTATCGCGCCTACGTGGACCCCCGTCGGGTCTCCCGTGGACCCCAAGGGGTCCACCTGGACCACTTTGGGAATCACTGGTCTAAATAAAACACAATTAGCGATGATGGGTACAGATCAGTGGCGGTCTATGAGTTTTCAGTGAGCCAGAGTGATAAGATTGACAAATACGATGTTATTGACGTTGTTTTATTTAACACTTACTTCAATAAATAATAGAATTGATTTTAACATTTTTCGTAAGCCGACGTACACAGATATAACTATTCACAATGTGTCGAATCATCCGGTTTCTCCTAAACATTCCGCTTATCATACAATGCACACTTCTAATAGGCCATAAGCTAGATAGACTAGAATCTCTAGAAATTTCCCGCTTAACTAAAAAAAATAGGCCATAAATTTGTTATAAGTAAGCAATTAGAATTATTTGTTAAGTCTCCACTTTTGTATCCATTGTAATTTTCATAATAATTTCGAAATTAAAATATGTATTTAGTTGATATAATGACCATTCCTACTCCAATTTAAATATCCCTTCAAGAAGCAATATAAAAAAGCCCATGCATCATAAATATAATAACGATTTGACAATAAAATTAGGTCATTAATAATTCATATTACTTGTAAGGTTTTTCCCTGAACAATTTTGAAGTGAGCTACAAACCCAAGCTAATTAGCCCACTGGAATTACCAAAATATTTACAAATTCTACAGTCTAAAACGACATAGTAACAAATTTAATTAGTATAATTTATTAAAATCCTTTAGACCACCCCGATTCCCCTCCCTCATATGTTGTGTATATAAACCGTAGACTAAAAATAATTTGTACCAGTCTAATGATGGCTCTAGCGAGCTGAAACCGGTTACGGTCAATAAAATTAAAGTGGAAAAAGTTTTATATTTGTTTTTATTATTATATATTAAAGAAATTGCTCTAAATAATGGTTATTCTACAGATTTAATTGATAAAATCCTAAATAAGAAACTTAAATTCATTTCAACTAATACGTTTTTATTTGGTACACCTGAAAATAATAATAATAAATCCCGTTCAATGGCGCAGGATCTTATAAATATCCAACTTTTCCTCACTCGGTACAAAACAATTGCCTACCCACATTAAACCCGCGTTCTATACTGATAAAAATTTAGGTAAATTATTAAAAAACACTAAAGATAGAGATCATGAATCAAGCCACTCATGCATTTACCAACTATGTTGCAATGATTTCCCGTCCTTCTACACAGGTAAGACAACTAGAAATATAAACATTAGAATCAAGGAATATTGCTTAAATAATAATAATTTTTCAGAGTTTGCAAATCATCTAATTTCCACGGATCACACTTTAAATAAGGATATAGGGGTTAAAATTCTTCACCGTAACAATAAAAGCAAAAAAATGATATAATTTAGAAGCACTTAAAATTAGAAAATCCTTTAATAATAATTCTTGTATTTTGAATAATCAAATTAATTTATTCCTGAATCTCATTTAAAATATATTTCCAGTGAACCGCTCTATTCTTCCTGGAAATCCCGCAATTACCCCTACCCCCTCTTACTTACCTCCCACTCATACACCTAAAATTTGTATGTCTGACAATATTCCATATCGTAGATTAGTTACAATATTCTCCTGACGAAGGAAGGGCGCTTCCGAAACCGGTAGAGTGTAATAAAATAAAAGTGGTCTACAACATATTTTATTTATTGTAAATATTTTTTCGAACCTTATGATGGAAAAACATGAACTCGTAATCATCCTACTTTTGTTATTAAGACAGGAAGCATATATGCAATGTATCACAGACCTTCAATAATTGAAAAATTCCTGTTCTCCCAAATCTGCAAAAAAATTATGAAATTATTAATTAATATTACCTATATAAAACCAAAAGTGCCACGTTGGTTTCGATTAGTAGTCTTGTCAATTAATTGATTACTTCTCTGATAGATAATGAAAATGAATAATTACATGCTTATCAAGAATCATTAAAAAATGTGTGTATTCCGTAGAATGCAGTAGTTTTGGCCACTTAGGCTATTTTGGTGATTTTTTATCAAAAACAGCGCCTGTACAAGCAATCATCCAAATATTTTTATTTTAGCATTCTGAAATTTTAAGTACTTAATGGAAGTTTAAAAAAATAAGTCAAATCCTTAGGTTAATACGAAGCCCATTATAAGTTAAATAAAACAATTAATTTGTTAACATTATTTTAAAAAATTGCAAGGTGCTAAGGTACTAGTTGACTTTTTTTAATTAAACTTTAATTAAAGCGATTTTATAATAATATTAATATTAATAAAAGCGATTCCTGACATTATTTGAATGAAAAAACGTAAATAAAAAAATGGTCTCCGGTGTTTTTATCTATGAAGTTTTTTTTTCAACTAACACAACAAAAAAAAAAACATTTGGCATTGGTCAGTCAGAGGCGGGTGAGGGGTTGGTTGGTTACTCGGCTGAGAGACAGATGACGACATGTGGAAGAAATCTTTTGTTTGAATTTGAAGAAAAAAAAGTCATCTTTAAAGTCACCCGAGTCAAATGAATCATTTATTGACAAAAGCATGTCACCCTGTATGTATTGCCGATCAACGAGTCGCTTAGAGCTTCTTTTAGTCTGGTATATATATTACACTGCCCTGAAGAAGCTACGGCAGTGGTGAAATCCGGTCGAAAATATACTTTGTAGAAAACTAATCAAAAAAAGTAATTGTTTTATTTAAAATTATAATGTATTTTGCGTAAACTAAGGTAAAATGTAATAACCTAAGGTTTAAACAATTATTTTTTTTGTTTGTTTTTAAACCATTCATCACAAAGTAATTTCGTTTCGTACGAAAATACATAAACAAAAATATAAACTTAACATTATAAATAACATAAATTTTTTAAATTGCAATAAGTGCATCAAGTATCTCGTGTCACCGCAACAAGCATGGTGACTTCTGACGGCTACATCTCATCAACTTCTATAAATTTTTGGAGATAGGATACACAATTTCCCAAATATCTAAACTAATCGCAAACGCGATTAAAATTTCATTTAAATGAGATCTGTACAAAAAATGACACGTAAAACGATTCTCGGAACAAAATTATTTAATTGTTACTAATTACTAAATTACCAAAATATTCAAACACATGATAGATGTACTTTTCTTCACTAAGACAGAAGCATGTTGCACACAAAAAATGAGAACTGCAAATAATAACAAATTACATTTCAAGTTTCATGATATGCACTATCCCCTTTTCACCGATATCGGAAATGTTAAAATATTTACGTTCGATTTTGTCTGTAGTGTCCGAAGTCACCCCGTCCTACGGTTCTATTGATATGTACGTAGATTGATAATGCCGCGGACACAATTAAAATTTTTAAGAATAATTTTAATTGGCTACCATTTTCCAAACAGGTAAGTCAACAATTCTGCTTTGCCCAGACGTATTACAAAAAATAAAATGCATGGGTTATTCATTTATTGTAAAGATGTTTGCCTGAGTGATTCCTAGTTTCAAAACTTTTCTTTTCAGAAAATGAGGTCTTTCTTGATTGTGCTCGCAATCGCGGTGGCTTTTACGTCGTCAGAGTCGGTCACAAGGTACGATGGCTTCAAAGTGTATCGGCTCACTCCAGAAACTGAGCAACAAGTCCAATTGCTGACCTTGCTCGAGAATGTTAACTCCGATCTGGACTTCTGGGACGGCGTTGGAGGACCTGGCAAAACAACTGATGTCATGGTTTCATCAGAAGGCCTAAATGATTTCGTCACGATGATGGAAAGGAGTGGAATGGCCATGGAAGTCTTCATGGATGATGTTCAGAAGTAAGTATCTAACACTTAAAATATTGCGCAGAATTACCATTGTAAGCATTGACAACTCCTCGATGCATTTATCGATTGTTAAATACTTTTGCAACTTTATTCTATTTTGGTTTCAAAAATTGTTCATACTTCAACATTTCGTCGCCTTAGTTCATAATTGTCCAAACGACCATTATAGTTTTGGTTCAATCTCCACTTTAAAATTAAAAATAAAGTACAAAAAATGATAGTTAATCACTTAACTAAGAATTTACTACTTTTAATTCAAATAGAACGGTTTGCTTCACAGAATTTGAACAGTTAATCAAGTTGTAAAATTAATAAAAATTCAAGTCCTTTTCAAGTTCTGTTATTATTCAAGTACAGTGAAACAACCAGTTCATTATGAAATAATAACAAACTTAAAATTTAATTTTAAATTTGATGATTTTTCAAATTCTGTAAAATAATCCGTCCTTTGTAATTTATACATTTCATGCATCAAGAGCAGTTTTTATTTTTAAAGTTAAAGCATTCTAATAATGACCTGGACAATCTTATCTTACCAGTTATCAGGGTCAAACCGATCAATTTTGAGATTCAAACATGTTTATACTTCGGGAATAACCTTCCAATTGTTTTTTTGATTGGTATGAGCCTGATTAAATCGTTTAAAATTGATTGATTTTGTACAGATTTAATATTTCGAAATTTCAGAAGTAAATAAAATTGTACAAAAACGGTAATCAATAAATGTTTTTCAGAAATATCGATCTCGCGGGAACTCCAATCTCTTACAACAAGGGACAGAAAGCTCCCATAAATTGGACTGAGTACTACCGATTGGACGGGATTTACGATTGGCTGAATGATCTTGTTATCGCCAACCCTTCGATAGCCTCAACCATTGACCTTGGATTATCATACGAAGGAAGGCAGATCAAGGCCTTGAAGTTGACCTTCGGATCTGGAAGGAGGGCAGTGTACGTGGAAGGAGGAATCCACGCCAGGGAGTGGATTTCACCAGCGACGACCACCTACCTAATCAACGAGTTGCTAAACAGCCAGGATGCAGCCATCAGGGCGATTGCCCAGAGTTACGATTGGTATATCGTGCCAGTTGCTAACCCCGATGGATACGAGTACACTTATACCCAGGTAAGGATTCTAAAGAAGATTTCAACAAACTACTGTAACGACTGCCATCCAAAATATAGCATGGAATTCAACTGTACCCTTTACGCTGAAATTGAACAAACGTTCAGATTATCTATTTATATTATTAAAAAAATATTTTCGATTTCAATAGTTTGGCAGCCATCTCTGGTATGGTGCCCGAAAATATATAAAAAAAACCCTCGACTCTGTGCAGAAACGGGCGGTCCGTTGATAGATTCTCATGTCTTAATAAAGGGATTTCAATCTTCAGAGCACAGGCATCGCGTAGGAATACTGTCTTTGTTCTACAGGTATTTCAATGGAAATTCTCCAAGGAATCAGCATCATTGATTCCTTCGGCTACGGTACACAGTAGGGAAACACGCCAAACGCGTGTCCAACATTTAAGAGCAAGACCCAAGTTTACTCCTTCCTTTCCTCAAAAAAGACCCTCCATACAGCATTACTAGATGGCACAGGCCCTGGGGGACTCTTCTTCAAAGCTCCATGTATAGAGTTAATATAAAAAAAAAAACCTTAGAAGCCCGCCGAAAATCATTTTCTTATGTAAAATCTGAAATTATTCTTAATCCACCTTTGTTGAAAGTGATGGATAGAAAGCGGTATGTTCCTAACAAATATATTCTTGGGAGATCCAGCAGTTTAGCAACTGTCTTTTGATGCATATAAGGGTGATCTTTTTATACTTCTACTTTGTTCTATTTTCTATTAAGCTGTTCTATTTTAGTTCTCTTCGGCTCTTGCATATTCATTTGATATTGTTGTCTTTAGTACTGTTTTCAATATTCAATATACATATCATTTACTTCTTATGTAGTTACTTATCGTTATTACATTCAATTTATTTTTCAGCTATCTAATCTGTTTTTGCCACTAATTGTATATGTATTATTTCTTATTTGCTGCACTAAATAAATACATTTTGTTCTAGACACGACTTTGGCGTAAGACCAGAACTCCATATCTCCTTTGCAGCGGAGCTGACATGAACAGGAATTGGGATGTTTTCTGGGGAAGTAAGTTGAGCACTTTAGTTATAAAGTTATCAAATTGTTCATTCTGCTTGCCTAACCAGGAGGGCCCTTAGTCTGCCGCGGAAACGCTTCTTACCCACGAGTCGAAAATATTCTTAATCACTGACCACTTGAGTTCTGTCGTATTTTTAACGATATCCGTTAATTACATTAGCTGACAGATACACACAGATTGTCAATTATCTATTATAAATTGTGCATCATTATTTATTTCTAAGTTACACTACTTGACTGTACATTATTTTCCTTTTTTTAGCTGAAGGAACTAGTACTTCAACCTGTTCTGAAACCTATGGAGGACCCAACGCATTCTCTGAGAAGGAGACGGTTGTACTATCAGAGTTTATCAAGACTATTGGATCCCAATTGGACGTCTTCATTTCATTCCATTCTTACGGCCAGAAAATGCTGATGCCTTATGGACATACATTAGAGCATTTGGATAATTATGATGATGTCGTGAGTTAAAAGAGCAATTTATATAAATTTATAAAATTCTTGCCGAGGGACTAAAAACAACCAAAATTAACATTGTGATGATCTCACGAGGACGGTAAACTCTCACAGTCTCAGAAAATACATTGAATGGAAATGGATATTTGATACAACTTTTTATAGATATAGCACTTCTACGCCTTCATGTATATAAATATTATATTAATTTTTTAGTTCAATGTTGGACAAGCTGCAATCAGGGCTTTGGCTGTCAAATACAATACCCAATACGAAGTTGGAAATACCGCAGAAACTGTTTGTAAGTAACATTTCAAAAATATTTTTTATAATGGAAACTTATTGAGTAAAATCTTAAAATGTAATTTTTAACCATTGAAGATAATTTTATCAACTCTGAAACGAATATGAAACAGATCGGGAAAAGATTTGGACCCATCAGCTCCCTTGATTTTGGGCAATCGACCGATTCTTTAATACGATTTAAATTAAAAAGTAGAGAATCGTGTAGGAAGTTTTTATCTCCATGATAAAGTCTACATCTTCTTTCAGAGCTGGTACCAATTATTCTTCAGTAGTTTTAGTTGATCCGTTACTGGAAAAAAGCTTCCATCCTGTTTTTTTAGTGATTGTTGTTGTTGGCCATTTGAGCCCTCCACATCTCTTTAAATCACCCCTCAAGCTCTGCGTCTTTCTGATGGTATTTTATCTTCTAATATGTTTCTTGATTAGCAGAATGTTTGCATACTGATTTACCTGTAGCCTTATTTGCTAATTGCCCAAATCTGTATGTATCAATATCGTATTAAATTTTTGTCGTAATGTACGTTTTATTTTCAAGATAAACACAGTGGTGGAACCATGGATTGGGTGAAGAAAACATTCCAGGTTCCGATTGCCTTTACCTACGAGTTGAGAGATACAGGCAGAAATGGATTCGTTCTACCTCCCAGTGAGATCATTCCCAACTGCCTTGAAATCATCGACTCCATTGTGGCTTTATTCAACGAAGGAAAAAATCTTGGTCTAATCACTCCAGCATAAGGAATAAGACATGACAGTTTTTTATGATGTTTTCAAATATTATTTGATTTTTATAAGAACAAAATATATTTGTTAAGTGTTTTACAATTTTACTGAAGCGGTAAACAATCTTTGTGTCATTCCCAAACCTGTAAAACATGCTTACTTCCTTGGTTCAGTGGAAATTTCGTTCCTTACAGTATATTATAATACACTTCATACAGTTTTTAGAAGCCATATGAACAGCCAGGTAGTTCATTCCAGTCCACATTCCATATTACTTTGGCAATTTTCTTAACCTTTGTGTCCAGGTCGGCCAAAATTTAATTATTAAAGCGTCTATCAAATCTTGGTTTTAGTATACAAAAGCTTCTGGTACCAGCTTGGTATATAGCTTGGCTGCT
Source organism: Glyphotaelius pellucidus (assembly GCA_936435175.1). Lineage (NCBI taxonomy): Eukaryota > Metazoa > Arthropoda > Insecta > Trichoptera > Limnephilidae > Glyphotaelius > Glyphotaelius pellucidus. The sequence continues at coordinate 6,746,665 of OW386554.1, read as the reverse complement.
TTGTCTATCAAATCTTGGTTTTGGTATACAAAAGCTTCTGGTACCAGCTTGGTATATAGCTTGGCTGCTTTGTCTATTAAATCTTGGTTTTGATATACAAAAGCTTCTGGTACCGGCTTGGTATATAGCTCGGCTGCTTTTACTATCTTATTTGTTTTGTCTTTCCCTGTTCGGCAATCATGAGCATTCTAATTGACTAATTACCTCACCGTTAGTAATAATTATTCTTCCTTTTTCTGTTATGAAGAAGAGTTGAAGGTCAAAATGAAATGGTTCTTCACCACCACACCAAAAGACGCCTTTCTGGTTTTCTGATTCTAGTCTCTAAATTTTCACTACAATGCAAATTTATTAGGGCTAGAATTGTCTTAGGTCTCATATTTTATGTCTCTGCATCTGAAAAAGTATTGTAAATTAGAAGTCAGATAAAGCAATAATCAAATGAGTACCTACGTAATTAAAATTGATAAGTAGTTTATAAAAATCCCATAAGAGGGGAATATCAAAAAACATCTTTCTGTAGTTTAAATAAAAAAAATACTTTTAGAAACGGAAAATTGAATCAAGTTATCATTTCACAGAATATCAATATATAGAATATATAAGAACGTCTAAAATGAAAGAAGGCCTCCGTGGTCGGGGGGTAAGGCCCTCGATTAGCGATCCGGAGGTGGCGGGTTCAAATACCGGCGGATTATTCCAAATTTAATAATGAAAAAAAAATAAGGTACCTATATTTGCACGTTCCAGAGTGGAAGATATTCTCAATATCACCCTGGTGTAAGACCCACCAGGTATTTCCCCACCTTTCTCCCACTCATCTACCTAATATCTTCAGCCTCACAACATACCCCGATTGGGGATGATATAGTCTGGCTGACTCTAGGCGGTTGGGAACATCAGACAGGACTCTTGTGCGGTATTCACATATAAAACAAATCTAGAAAGGTTGGGAAATGATTTAATAAGAAGGTAGTTAGTTACCTTTTAACACTGTTCAGAAGGAGTGCAAAACGGGCCCACTCCACTGCCTTATCACAGGGTGGGGAACCTGCGACACATATACACTGTAAACTGCAGTGCACCTCAAGGTAGTCATTATTTCACTGGACTGCAAATGTAGCTGGGTGCTATAGGGGTTAATACCAATAAGGGAGAAGCAAGAAAAGTTATAATTTTCTTGCCTCTCCCTCACTCGTATTAAAGAAATGACATGGCGCGAGGCATTCCCGTAAGAATGTCACATCTGCGTTCAGGAGTGACAGACTTATGAATCCATTCCTCCCGCTGCAGTGCGAGACTATGGATCGAGAGAGACCAGCTGCAGAGGTCAAAGGCCTCCCTGATCCGGCCCGCCACGTCGCTGGTGGACAGGTGCGTCTACCGCCAAGATCTGAACCCAACTCACCTAATGAACCAGGGCACCCCTGCTAATTGCTCTGTGATTGCTTGAATTTTGAGACAGTGTGAAATGAACCTTCTTCTACAGAAATATGGTCTTTCCATATCGCAATGTCCTTTGTATGACGATATGTTTCTATTTTATTATTGATCAGAGTTGACGTCATAATGGCTATGAAATTAATAATAACAATGATTGTTTATATTTTCGTTATCGAGGTCATTTTTAAAATAGGTATAGCGTATCGTTGAATCTTAACTAATCACAGAAACGTGATCAATTGAACATAATATTACCTAATATATAATAAAACGATTTAAGTATTAATTAGGATTTCCCATAATAAAAAAAAAAATAAAAGATTACAATCAAAACATATATAATTAACGATAGATGTAGAATGGTTATGATTTAATCAAAGTCAATCTATCGCAAAGTGTCTGTGAAAAGATATATTTATATTAATCGATAAGTTAAAAAAACAGTACAATAAATGATAAGGAAAATCATAATATCATAGTATTGAGAAAAAATCACTTTGAATTTCGATTTTGTTTGTTCGTATAAATGTGTGATTTAAGAGGAATCTTGGAAGTGCAAATTAACCCACTTCCAGATATCCGATCGAGCTGAGACTTATTGTCGATGACAATGCATTTCTCATTCAGAAATTGTGTGTCCCGCGTTCCCCTTCCACATTCCCCCCTTCCGCATACTCTCGTCCCGCGACCCCCCCCTATCCCTATCTCGCGTTCCCCTCCTCCATCCCGTATTCCCTTTCCACTTTCCCGCCTTCCCACTTCGCTCGTCACCCCTCCCGCGAACCCTTTTTTTTCATTCCCCTTCTTCCCTCCTCCTCCTCTTCCTCCTCCTCCTCCTCCTCCTCCTCCTCCTAATCCACCACCTATTGCAAATTTTTTACACAAACAAAAGGACAGAGCTCACCAGTATATATACAGAAACATTCTCGGGCATGCGCACAACAACTCACCAAAGATTCATCGCAATCGGATCAATAGTAAAGCAAATAATTTCATAATGCCAGAGCTCACTATTATATAAAGAAACCATGACATGCACACACCAAATCAACAAATTCTCATTTGAGCAAAGAAACATTTATTTTTGTATTAATAGATTAAGGAACTCTAAATTTTTTTCCTGTTAGAACTAGAACAGCATAAATAGTTACAATATATAATAAAGCCTCCAGGAAAAAATATGATAAATCGGAAATCAAACAGCTCTATACATTATTATGATGTTCTTCTAATCCTTTGATTGGAATTACTAGATGTAATTTTCAGAAATCTTCATTAAAGCCCGTGGTTCGACGAGATTACAGTCTTGTTTATTTACGATATCGTGTTTTACAATGACTAAAATAAACTAGAAGCAGCGGTAGGAAGTAAAAGATTTAAGAAGAGCCATTAAGGGGCAAAAACATGCAAGAAGAAGCAAGAAAAGTCAAGAAGAGAAAATAAGAGACGGTAAGAAGTAAAAATGTGAAAGAAAATACAATATCCAAGAAGAACCAAGGCGAGCCAAGAAGGGGCAAGAAGAGCCAAGAGAAATTAGAAAAACAAGAACAAACGAGATGAACCAGGAAGAGCCAAAAAGATGCAAGGAAAAATAAGAAGAGGCAGAAAAAGGAAGACATAAAGAAGAAAAACCAACGCCCAATCAATTCTTCTATTCCTGCCCTTCCTATATTTCAATATTGCCTAATTAGGCCGCCATGTGTACTGGTCGATTAAGATCCAAACTCCTTCACATCCACAGAGTACGTGTTCCAAGTCCTAACAAGTGTACCCGCCGACAGGAGTAGAATCACTCACCGAGTCAGGGGTGCCCCTGGCTGGGGATACAATCGTATCGTATCATGTTTTTACAATGAACGTCTTCTAGGCCACAAGCGAACGCTTCTGTCGATACTAGAAATGGTTCTAAAGCTCAGCAGAGCTCGAGAGCGTTCAACTGCCTCCACGGACTAGGTTCGCCTATCTTCGAAAACGTTCGGGGATGGACTCGAATCGAGTGACATCTCTAGTGACAAGTCTGAACTAGATTCTTTCGTAAACGAATGGCATCTCTTTTGTTACGTCAGAACTCAGAACTACATTACACAAAATTTTACATATTTTCAATTATCAGCCTACAACGTACTTTGATACTTTAGACATGTTGTTCGTCAAACTTAGGACTCTAATTTGAAGAAAATCGTAATCACTGACAAAGTAGAAGGCAGAAGACGCAGTCCGCAGCTCTCCACGCAGCGCAGGACCGCGAGAAGTCGAGGAGCCTTGTCCATAATGGAAATTGTAGTAAGGGTCACGATTCTCAGCAATTCGGAACCGACTTAAGAAGAATAATTATAAAAAACCTGCCGTAGGTACTATTCTCTGCGTTGTTATGATTGCAATCAAAAAAATACTCAGCCTCGTAAGCCAATAATTATTTTCAATTTCCATTAATCTTTATCAGAAAGTAATCGCGTCCCATAAATATAACAAATTAAAACCAGCAGTGCCGTATTAGTCATTTAGCAGAAGTAGCAAAAACATTATAAACTGTAAAATCGACAACATTTATTAGAAGAAAAATCCATAAAACGCAAAATTTTTACTTGCAGTATATTTTCAATGAATTCATAAATGTTGTAACTCATAAGATGTCCAGAATTATGTGTTCTTTAACATATTTCAGGACGATTAAGATGAAATCATTTTGTGGTATGACCTCACTGAGGAAGCCTGCGCTGCTTTTTTTGTTGAGAGCCGTGTTTAATATATTTGAAGATTACTTTAAAAAAAAGATAGAAATATTTCGTTCCTGAATATTGTTTACAAGACAAATCATAAATCAAACCAAGTGCCTCTTGATAACATTTAATAAGACTCGACGCTGAAAATCCGGCCCTGCAAAACAGTAATCCATGTTGTAAATAATATACATTTGAAGTTGCTTTTTAAAATTGATTAAAATAATTATGATTTCATTCAAAACTGAAAGGCTTTGTTATTCGTTATTAATTTGATTAAGCCCTGGTTAACGCGAGTTTTTCCTTATTTACTAAAACGGTTAAATCGGTGATTGCTGGATTAATTTTTAAAATTTTTGTTCAGTTGGATTACTAAAAGATTGGTAAAATTCGTGACGTTAAAGTGTATCAATGTTTTGTCGTTTAGTGTTTAAGTGTTTTAATGCCTATTCAAGTCTTTTTTCCCAAATTAAAGCGTAAGCTGCGAAATAAGTTTAAGAAAAGTGAAATTTTAATAATCCGTCGAAAAAGATCACAGCCAAACAGATACTTACCAGAATATCTAATCATATTGCAAAAAATACAAACTAAGCCAATGCATTCATAGTAGTATATTCTTGGATAATCATATTGCAAAGAATACATACAAAGCCAAAACATCCACAGTAGTATATTCTTGGATAATCATATTGCAAAGAATACATACAAAGCCAATGCATTCACAGTAGTATATTCTTGGATAATCATATTGCAAAGAATACATACAAAGCCAATGCATTCACAGTAGTACATTCTTGGATAATCATATTGCAAATAATACATACAAAGCCAATGCATTCACAGCAGTATATTCTTTGATAATCATATTGCAAAGAATACATACAAAGCCAATGCATTCACAGTAGTATATTCTTGGATAATCATATTGCAAAGAATACATACAAAGCCAATGCATTCACAGTATTATATTCTTGGACAACCGGACTTGAGTCTGAAACATTTTTTTTTTTTTTTAATAAAGAAAGACAAACATTCCCGGGTTACGAATAACCCAACAATGTTTGAAAATCTCCTACTACCACCACAGAAAGCCGAAAATGTTGCTTGTGTTGTGATGGAGGACTTGGCCAGAACACGGGACGTCCGGGTGGGACCCAAACGCGATGCCCACTCAACCACTGACCAGTCGACCAATAAAGACTAGACAGGGCGTGTTGATGTGAAAGATGATACCGAAACCGAAATTATTGGTTCCAAAAATTATGAAAACATTTATCTAAAAGAAAGTTCATTATTTTTTATCAAAGATCGCAAGAAACGTGTTTTTTATCATAATCTGTTGGTCTGCAAGGACCAAATTTTTCTCCGAAGATAATATGATTTCGAAGCGAGGCAACGGAATCAGATGGGGAATTTGGTTATGAAATTACCCGCAGGTAGAACGAATTATTCGACCGAATTTGTAAGACACGCCGTATCTATATCGATGTTCTGAAACCTTGATGGTTTCAAATCTACAGATGGGAAAGGGTATCGTAGATTTTCATAATGTCTGACCTGATGCAAATAGATTCGCATTTTAAAATTAATCAAAGGTTTTAGTGCCTGTTTACATACCGATTCAGGTTTTCATGCTGTACAGAAAAGAGTTGAAAACCTTAAAATCATTTGAAATTTTATATTTAGTTCTCAGTTGCGGAAGAGTATCTTCATTTTTCAGAGGTGCTTCTAGCAATCTCAAAGACAACTTTTTCTTATTAAGATGGATTCTGTTGTTGTTTAAGTCCGTTTTTACTGGTTTCGATCCATACATTTTGAACTTTGTATTTCACGATTCATGTTTTTTATTTATGGATTAAATTATACCAAAAAGTCAAAGAACTAAAGAAATTTATTACATTTGAACATTTATTTCGTCATCAGATCTTATTAAACCAATTTCAATATTGTTGTTAAAAAAATAATTAATGAAGTTCACTCAACAAAAATATAGAAATGATTTGTTTTCATACCTAAAAAACTTAGTATAATGAACTGTCCATTCCAAGTTATGTTGTTGAAAAATAATAAAATGAAGCTAATTTTATTAGCCTGCCTGTTGATACATTGTGTCGCTTCAAAGTCATTTGATGGGTTTAAAGTGTTCAAGTTGACTCCAACCACTGAACAGCAGATGAATTTTCTCTCGATGCTGGAGCGAGAGGATTTATCTCTGGATTTCTGGAAAGGTGTCAACACTGCCGGAATTCCAGTAGACGTCATGGTCGGACCGCAAGACCAACAAAGTTTCCTGGAAAAAATGGATCAGAATGGGATTCTTGCTGATGAAATGATCGACGATGTTCAGAAGTAAGAATCTAACTAATAACTTATTCTTATTAACTAACCATCGCAGGGGTAGGCGGAGAGGACAGACCGCCAAACAACTCGCCTCGTTCACTTTCATACATCGTCTCACACATGCTCTTCTATTATTCTGACTCTTGACATGGCCCGACTAAAGTATCTGATTCACGTCATGTCATATCTTCCTCGGGCGTCCCCGACATCTTCTGCCATTCACGTTTGCGTCATATATTCCCTTTACTTTCCTTTCCTCGTTCATTTGCTCTACACACACGCCTCAGTGTGTGTTTTTACCACACGTTTCAATTCTGAATGGTGGTCTTTTACCAGGGCGTTACCGAAAGTAACTTCCACTCTGCAACGTACTGCAAATATGCTATATATTATTTTTAAATTAATTAATTGTGAAATAACACAAAATAATCAATCAAAATTATTTGCGCACGCCGGGATTTGAATTCGCGACCTTTGATTGTTAATCGATCTTGATTGATCTGATGATTTTTGAATTTCATTGGCATCTTCCTATCTAACATTTTACCTACAATTTTACTGGTCATAACTGCACTAATACAAATCCTAGTATAGAATATTATTGCAAAAGTGCTCTTTTACCTATTCATGCTATCTGTCTCCTTTTTTATCAATAATCTGCATCAGTAATAAAAAAAAGGATGAACTGTTTTATTTTTAACAGTTTGGTTATAAAATGGCATTCCACCCAACCTTTAATTACAAGATATTAAGCTGACTTTCAAATTTGTAAATATATTTAAGAATTATGTTTTATGACTTATTGTTAGTCATATTAATTTATTTTGAAAAAGGCTTTCGAAGCCCATATCATTTACTAACAGTTTTGGGACTACTCCATATATCCCAAGGTCATGTTCAAAATATTGTCATCTCCTATTTTCCTCTCCTTTCCTCACAGAGCCTTACCTGGAAAGCAGAAGAAAAAAAAGATGACTAAACACTACTCACCGATGCCTAAAATATTTATTTTATTTATTTTTATTAATATTGTAAAACAGAATTATTCCAATTACAGTAAAATTCAGTTATCATGTCAGCATTTTGGCAGGTGACTCTTCAATAATAGTTTAAAGGCGTATAGAGAATAGTCACTTACATCCAAATGGTTTGCAAGTTCATTTAACAGCAGCACCACTCCCTTCGTCTTGCTATGCCTTGCCGTCTGTTCTGCCGATCGGTACTTTAAATAAATCATGATGTCGACTTTGGTTGTAGTGGTCTGGTCCATATAAATCATAGCATCCCAAGAAAAATGGCACAGCATTCCGATAAAATTGTTCCAAATTTCGAAAGACAATTTGACAATTTGTCAATTTGCAAGACTTGCTTTCCGCCTAGTTTCTATTATTTGTACATGTATGTGGAAAGTACCCACATGATGAGTTGCAATATTGTCATTGTCGGGATCACATCAGTTATTTATACTGTTGCCGTTTTCATACGAGTTTTTTTTAAATATGATTCTGAATCAATTGTGTAACTGTGAAACCAAAGTGACCAGTGGATGAAGGAACAAAACCATCAATCATTTTAAGGTAAGGCTTCATCCCGTCTTCCTTGCTTCCTAGTCTTAAAAACGCATTCGAATGCTCTTTGTTTGTTTCGTGTTTTATAGTCTAATCAAACTGTCAATCAAGCGTTAGGCACCCAAAAGGGAACCCATTTTGGCTTTCCTAACCAAGAACTGATAATTTTTGTGTATTTTTCTGTTTATTTCAAGGCGCATCAACACAAAAACGCAGAAGAGGAGTTTGAGGGATAGTTTGACATGGGAAAGCTACTATATTTTAGAAGATATATACTCTTGGTTGGACCAGTTGGCTTTTGAAAACCCAAATTTCTCTATCATCAGCTCAGGAAAATCTTACGAAGGAAGAGATATTAAAGGAATCAAGGTGTCCTTTAAAGATGGTAATAGGGGAGTCTTCATTGAAGGTGGAATTCACGCCAGAGAATGGATTAGCCCCGCAACCGTTACATATATTATAAACGAAATAGTGAGAAGCAATAATCCTGCTTTTAGAAGAATTGCTGAGAGTTTTGATTGGTATATATTTCCCTCCGTTAATCCCGATGGTTATTCATTCACACATTCCTCGGTAACTAAAAGACACTCCTTTGCTTGCTATTGATTTAGTATGTTTTAAAAAGCGATCTTTTCATTTAACTAAGTTATATACTATGAATTTATAGGACCGTTTATGGCGTAAGACAAGAACTCCATATGGAATCTGTTATGGTGCTGATGCCAACAGAAACTGGGCAAGTCACTGGGGAGGTAAGAACAATGTATTGCATATTTAAATATTTGCACTTTACATATTTCTTACACTTTTCTTATTCATCCATCGTTACTTTGCATTTATTATAACTTTTATGAAACTGTTTTAGAGAATGATACTAATACTTCAACTTGTTCAGAAACATACGGAGGACCAAACGCATTTTCAGAAGTTGAGACCTCAGGGTTGGCAGCCTTTATCAGGACTATTGGGTCTTCACTTGATGTATTCATAAGTTTTCACTCTTACAGTCAGATGCTCCTCATTCCATATGGCCATACTACGGATCATTTAGATAACCACGAAGACGTTGTGAGTAAAAATTTGACTTAATTCACTTAATGTAGGATATCTCAAAAGATAGTGCATATTTGATAGGCTCACTGCGTAAATGCAACACATCTGAGAGGCGAGGGGCTCATGTCAATCGATAGCGCGATTTTTAAGAATGCAGTTGCTACAAAGCGCTATTTGGGAACAGACCGTGCATTGTGTGTGTGAGAATTTTACTAGAGCATTTATTCTTCGGCGACTGTAGCTCGGAGAAAGTTAGATGTGGAGATGCTGGACAATTTTTAGTTACCTCAACTGCTAAACTTTCCTTGTTATATTCAAATAACATGATTCCAGCCAGACGGGGCAACGTTACACACAGCAAACACAAAAATTGACCTCCAGTAGAGGCGTCATAAATTGGCCTCCTTGAATGTACAATGGAGAAGAAGGTTGGCGAAAGGCTAACCCCATATTTGTGGAGCTGTTGCACAACGTTGTTTGTGCAAAACAAATAGTTCAAGCGTTTATGACGTGTGATAGAGGAGTTGAAATCGAATTTCATTAATTTTTAGAAAAAAATTGGATTGGCTGCAAGCGCTTCCTTGGCTGTCAGATACGGGACTAAGTATACAGTTGGAAATACTGCTGAAGTTTTGTGTAAGCAAATTATTACATATACTTTTTTGCCCTGGACTTGGTCTGGTTGTTTATAAATTCATATCAGGGACTAAAATAATTTTCTCTCCAAACAGACTCCGTAAGCGGAAGCAGTGCAGACTGGGTGAAACAAGAATTCAAAACTCCAATCGTCTTTACTTACGAGCTCAGGGACGAGGGAAAATTTGGATTTATACTACCAGAAGATCAGATCATCCCCAACTGTGAAGAAGTTATGGACTCTTTGGTCACGCTCTTCACTGAAGGAGAAAAGCTTGGATACCTTAACATCGGAAAATAAATCATCACAGAGAATTTAATAACGGAATTATTACAGTTTCCGAACAAATGCGTAAGCATTTAGTACATTTTTTATTGCTAATAAACATAAATAATTTTAAAGTGTCCGTTTTTTTTAAATTCTGATTAAGTATTTTTATTTTTTATTTTATTATAAACGGTGACAGAATGCAATATTTTGTCCAACCTAAAGCAGGGGAGGGGAAATTTTTACACTTATTTATTGATTTTTATTATCAACAAAAGATATGTACCTACCTACTTATTGTAGTGGATGTGAATATGGTGACCGGCCAACTCGGAATGAAACCAACTCAGAACCATCTCAGATAAGTCATTTAGAGTGATAAAAAAATATAAATAAAAAATTGGTTAAATAGGTTAAGTTAGGTTAGGGTTATCGGCTAATTTAAAATTATTGTTTTATCATTATAAATGACTTATCTGAGATGGTTCTGAGTTGGTTTCATTCCGAGTTGGCATGGAACCGTGAATATGTATGTAGTTTCAATGTTTTCCAATCAGATGTGTCTCAGTAGAGGTCAGTTATTGTAGGTACCTACCTAGAAGTCGCCCTTGCGAAACGTCTCGAATAGTTACGAAGATATCCGATTGACAGCGAGCACGGCTCTAGGCGGTGAGGCGGTGAGGCGGTGAGGCGGTGAGGCGGTTCATGATCCTGTAGAATGGACGTTAATTCCAGTTAGATTTCATTGTAAATACGACACCAAAATAAATAAGACTGAAGAAATCTAGACGAACCGAAGCATTATTGAAAACATCGTACATCAGAGGTATATCGTTAATAAGAGAAAATAACATTAATTAAATTAAACTCATCGTCATTAATTAAACTTATTCGTGAAAAGCAGAAATTTCACAGACTATATACTACTTATAAGAACCCTTCTGATTTCATTACTTTTTCAAGGCTACGCACCAGACAGAAAAAAATGGGAAAGTGTCATAAAGACTTTATTAATAATGCTGAAGAGAATATCGCCAAAGATCCCAAGGCATTCTGGTCATATGTTAAATCAAAAAAACTATCAGCATCTATTCCTAGCGTTTTAAATCTTAAGGATTTAAAAACCGAAGGTCGCCAGGCAGTCTGATTTATTTGCTGACTTAGGTTTGTGCGATGGGATCAATTTTTATCGATGCTGACCTTGTACGTAAATATTTAAAACGGCTCGATTCCAGCAAGGGAGCTGGGCCAGATGGTATCCCACCATTGTTCATTACCGAGTGCGCAAATCATTTGTCACTTCCTCTATCAATACTGTTTAATATATCGCTCAAGACTGGTACATTTCCTGATACATGAAAAAGAGCCTACATCACACCAATTCATAAATCGGGAACTAAGTGTGAAGCAGATAATTATAGACCCATTTCCAAGCTCTGCATTTTTTCAAAGGTGTTCGAAAACATAGTCTATGACCAGTTATTCCCTGTGGTAAAGAATTCGATCAATGAATTTCAGAATGGGTTCTTTGCAGGTCGCTCTGTTGCTACAAATCTTATAATATTTATAAATTTCTTGTCTGCCTCCATGGATAAACGTGTGCAAGTTGATACAATCTACACCGACTATAGCAAAGCCTTTGACAAGATCAATCACAGTGTCCTGCTTAGAAAACTTGCTAATCATGGTATTCATGGGATCTCCTTCGTTGGTTATCTTCATACGTGACAAATAGGTCCCAGGCTGTGACGGTGGGTGGATTTTCTTCCATCTGGAAAATCATCACTTCCGGTGTGCCTCAGGGGTCCATTTTGGGTCCTTTGCTTTTCTCTATCTATATAAATGATATTACGACATGTTTTCACAACTCTCAAATTTTACTATTTGCTGACGACATGAAAATATACCTTCCTATAAGCTCCCCGGACTGTTCTACGCGTTTACAGGCAGATCTTGACCGACTGACAGATTACTGTCTTAGAAATAAACTTTTTATTAATATTTCTAAATGTTGCAAAGTTACATTCACACATAACCGTGTGAAAATACTGCACGATTACACCATTTCTGGATCGCAGTTAACAAATAAAGATTATATACGTGACCTCGGTGTTATTTTGGACTCTAAACTTACATTTGAAAAACACTTTGATAACATTGTCACTAAAGCAACAAAAAGTCTGGGTTTCGTACTGAGAACATGCAAGTTTTTCAAAAACACTAAGACTTATCTGATTCTCTACAATTCACATGTTCGTCCTCACCTGGAATACTGTTCACAGGTTTGGAACCCGCGCTATATTGTTTATGATAACAGGTTAGAAAGAGTTCAGGAGCGATTTCTCAAATTCCTCAATTTTAAATCATTCAACATATACAACTCTTTAAAGCTTTAGCCTTTTTGGCTTTAGCCGTGTTTAGTGACCAGATCTGAATAGCCAGGTGCTTCCCCACCTTCCTCTTCCCTATCTCCTTCCTCTCCCCACTACCTTCAGCCTCACAACATACCCCGATTGGGGATGCCATAGTCTCACTGGCTCCAGGCGGGAACAGTTGGGACTCTTGTGCGGTATTAACTATAAAAAAATAAAAAAAAAACTCTTACGACGAAATCGAGAAACATTTTCGAATCACAAAACTACTCAACAGGAGGCTTGTCGCTGATCAGATGCTCCTGTACAAAATTATTAACTCAAAAGTTGACTGCCCGGATTTGCTAAACAAAATAAATTTCCACACGTCCATTCGATATAGCAGACAAAATACCGTTTTCTATATTGATAGATGCAATACCAATTCCAATCAAAATGAATTTATACAAAGGACATGTTACTACTATAACAACAAATTTGCAAATATAGTCACACGTGCTGACGTATTTACTGCTAGTTACTGTCGCACAGAACTTCACTGTATAACATTCTAGTTGCGAATAACACATGAATTAATTGTATCTAATATTTTTATATTACTTGCGTGGCAACTTTCCCTTATCCCTCTCCTCCCCTTACCCTTCCCAACCCAAATCCCTATTTTGCAGTCTATTTCAGTTATAATTACACTTATTTTAATGTTGTGTATTAGTTTACCATTTGTTGAATTCACATTTGTACTCTTATTATTTTTTTAAATATTCTAGTTTATATTCAGTTAGTCTTGTTTCTAAATACCTATCTGTGAACATTAATAATTGGTCTGTTTTTTATCATCCTCTTATGTTTATTGTATTACTAAGACTGTTAATGTTCCTTAAATAAATAAAAACAACAAATAAACAGTACACCACACTGGCGCAGCCGGTAGGTAGGTATTCCAGTATCCCTATCGTTTCTTCCCCATCCGGAGTAGGCAGTTTTCCTTAAATCGACAATCCCTCTTATTCAGTATCGCCTCGGTGAAAGACCGCCATTCAGAATCGAAACATTGCTTGAAACGGCTTTGACTAGGTGAACAGCCAGCAACTTCCCCGTATTTCTCTACACCACCTCCTTCCCCTACCTACTCTAATTGGTGATGGATATCATAGACTCACTGGCTCCGGTAAGCAGGAAGATGTTGGAACTCTTGTGCGGAATTCTCTGTTTTCTTTTCCCACTCAAGAACGCCATCCAATGGTAGATAGTTTTGACTGTTTTTTTCTTTCGTTTTATTTAAGGTGTTTCAACGCAAAAACATTGATATAGAGTTCAACGAATGGTCTGACTTGGGATAGGTATCAAATTTTAAAAGTTATTCACTCCTAGTTGGACCAGTTGGCTTCCGAAAACTCAAACGTCTCTATCATCAGCTCAGGAAAATCTTTCGAAGGAAGAGAAATTAAAGGGGTCAAGGTGTCCTTCAAAGGTGGTGATAGATGTGTCTACATCGAAGGCAAAATCCATGCCAGGGAATGAATCAGTCCCGCAACCGTTACCTATCTCATAAACTCAAGTTTTAAGAAAACCCTGAGAAAATGAGCATCGCTCACCAAACATATCGTCTTTTCATACACAATAAACGTGGTAAAACAAAGAAATCTATTAATTTTGAATTAAAGTGGGGCCACAAAGTAAATTTGCTGTGGTTGACGACAGGGCTCACCAGTATATACAGAAACATTCTCGGGCGTGCGCACAACAACTCGCCAAAGATTCATCACAATCGGATCAATAGTAAAGCAAATAATTTAATAACGCCAGAGCTCACTATTATATATATAGAAACCATGGCGGTCATGCGCACATCAAATCACCAAAGTTTCATTTAAGCAAAGAAACATTTATTTTTATATATAAAGAATTCAAAGCTCTAAAATCAGTATTTGGCCTATTCTTTTTCTTTTTTTCTATTCGGTATTCGACCGAATGGTTTGCAATATTCGGCCGAATACCGAATGGAAAAACCAAAATATGAAAAAAGACCTCTGAATTAGAGTACCTACCAGTGTGTCCAGGAGTGACAGGCGTATGAATTCATCCCTCCCACTGCGTTGCAAGACGATATTCCGAGAGAGTACGGCTTGAGAAGTCAAAAGCCTCCCTTGACCATTCTGATCCAGCCTGCCATGCAGCTGGTGGGCAGACGCTTCCGCCGTCAAGACTGCACAAACCTCACCCCATGAACTCGGGCACCCCTGCTAAGTAAAAAAACGTAGCGAACCACTTGTTGGTAATCCAATAAATGGTTTTCAGGACGGTGGTACCCATACCGCCTCCCAAATTGAAAAATACGAATAGTTTTACTGAATAATTGAAATAGTTTTACTAAATAACTAAAATAGTTTTACTAAATAACTAAAATAGTTTTATTTAATTATAATGTACGTAATAATTTTACTTACTTGCTTTCTTTCCTTCTCCACCACTCGAAATACTGAAAACATAATTTCTTCACCACAAATTTCATGATATTCCCAAATAAGTATTTTTTTATATGGTGCCATCTCGTAAAGCTTTTCGCGAAGTGACAGTGATGTTTTTTAAGAAAGACACACCATAAGTAACCCAATTTGACGTAACAATCAACAAATAATGCGTGTTGTGACACGACCTACTCGCAAACGAAACAAATGCATCGCACGCACTTCAATGATGCAGTTTGGAACCTGTAACCTACGAAATATACCAAGTGTCGCCGAACATTCGGTATTCGGCAAAATCACTATTCGTGGCGTCTCTAATTGTGTTTCTTGGGAAACTGTTATATTCATTTCCATTGATCAACTCGTAATTACCTACAAGCCTTCTGGCGTTCGTCTATTAAAATAGGCCTCTGAAGCCCATACCATTTACTATATTGTTTAATATTGAAACAGCTTTGGGACTGCTCCATATATCCCAAAGTCTTGTTCAAATATTGTCATCTCCTTTTTTCTTCTCCTTTCCTCACAAAGCCTTACCTGGAAAGTAGAAGAAATAGAAGATGACTAAACACGATGCCAGTTCTAAAATATTATTTGTACATATATGTGGAAGTACCTACATGATGAGTTGAAATATTTGGGATCATTTTTGGGATCACATCAGTTTTCGTAACTCTTGCTAATTTGCAACATCCCTCTCGTTTGACTTTTTATATGATTCTGAATCAATTTTATAAATCTGCCTCCAAAACGTGGATGAAGGAACAAAACCACCAATCATTTGAAGGTAAGGCTTCATCCCGTCTTCCTTGTTTTTTAATGATAAAAACGCATTCGAATCTTCTTTGTTTGTTATGTGTTTCTGTAATGAACGCGCCAAATGTAATGTACTTGGTGTCGGAGTGTAGTGTCGGCCTTTATTGCGGCGTGTCTGGTAGTACACAGAATGAAGACACTTAATGTTGTACTGGTATTTATTCGGGAGCTGCATGTAGCAAAAGAGGCTCTCTACTGACACGCATCACCTTTTATAGACTCTCACAAACACCATAGTTTCACAGTCCATTCAACTGTCAATCGGGCATTATACACTAGAAAACCCTATTTCGCTTTCTTAACTAAGAAATGTTGATTATTTTGTATTTTTCTGTATAATTTAAGGCGCATCAGTGCAGAAACGGTGAGGAGGAGATCGACGGATGGTCTGACTTGGGATAGCTACTATATTTTAGAAGATATACATTCCTGGTTGGACCAGTTGGCTTCTGAAAACCCAAATTTCTCTATCATCAGCTCAGGAAAATCTTGCGAAGGAAGAGATATTAAAGGGGTCAAGGTGTCCTTTAAAGATGGTAACAGGGGAGTCTTCATTGAAGGTGGAATCCACGCCAGAGAATGGATTAGCCCCGCAACCGTTACGTATATTATTAACGAACTAGCGAGAAGTAGTAATCCTGCTTTTAGAAGTATTGCTGAGTGTTTTGATTGGTATATATTCCCCTCCATTAATCCCGATGGTTATTCATTCACCCATTCCTCGGTAACTAAAATATACACCTCTGGTTGCTATTGATTTAGTATGTTTTAAAAAGTCATCTTTCATTTAACTATGTTATAAAATATGAATTTATAGGACCGTTTGTGGCGTAAGACAAGAACTCCATATGGCAACTGTTACGGTGCTGATGCCAATAGAAATTGGGCAAGTTGCTGGGGAGGTAAGAACAATGTATTGCATATTTAAATATCTGCGTTAATATTTCTTACACTTTTCTTATTCATCATTCGGTACTTTGCATTTATTATAACTATTTTGAAACTGTTTTAGAGTATGGAACTAGTACTTCAACTTGTTCAGATAATTATGGAGGGCCAGAGGCATTTTCAGAAGTAGAGACCTCAGGGTTGGCAGCCTTTATCCGGACTATAGGGTCGTCACTTGATGTATTCATAAGTTTCCACTCTTACGGTCTGGTATTCCTCATTCCGTATGGATATTCGACGGATCATTTAGATAACTATGAAGATGCTGTGAGTACAAATTAGTTTTAATTCACTAAATGTAGAATGTCCCAAAAGGACGTTCATATTTGATCGACACATTTGAGGGGCGTGAGGTGTTGCCGATTGATAGCCCGGCTTTTAGGAATTCAGTCACTTGGGAGCGTTACTCGGGAGCAAACCGTGCGTTGTGTGTGCAATAGAGATGAGAAAGTTCTGCATTTTGCCGTAGGCCTCCGAGGAGTGCTTCGTTTTAAAAGCACTTGAGTTCTAGGAGTGGGTCCCGGGTTCGAGTTCTTGGTTGCGGACTGAATAGGTACTGGGCGCTGTTGCGGTGCACCGAGCCGGGACGCGTATTTCCAAACCCTAACCGGTTCAGTCGCGGTAGCGACGATTTACATTTTAAATATCAAAATTTTTATATTTAGAAACAACATTATCAATTTATATTATACACATTAGAAAGTTTATGTTATTTATATTATAGAGAAATTTTTATTTTTGCAAAGTGATAAAAAATAACCAATATAGAGGTGTATTTACAATACATGGGAATAAAATCAAAATTTAAATATTTAAAAATAAAATTATAAATTTCTAATATACACATTAGAAAGATTATTTTATCAAAATTTTAGATCAATTTTTATTTTTGATAAGTGATAAAAAATAACCAATATAGAGGTGTATTAAAAATGTAAATTGCCGCCACCGCGACTGAAACGGTTTTGGAAATACGCAGCCGGGACGCCCGAGTTTGGACAAGAACTCGGACCCGCCCTCGGATCGAGCCCGCAGAAGAACTCGGACCTGGGACCTACTCTAGAACCCGACAGTGCGCAAGGACCCGCACGCGGACTGAGGCCCGTCACCCGTCGCACCCGTCCGCGTGTTGTGCAACGTACATTTTGGCGAAGTTCACGGACCCGCCACTCATTCATTCAGTAGTACCACGCAACTCGCGTGCTGCCTAGACCGCCAAAACGGGCCGAATCGGACTACCGGTCGCCGCCGGCGGTCGGCAGAGGCATTCGGGTTTCGGGTAGAGGCTTCGGGTTCGATTTCGCGTTCCGAGTTCCGCGTTTGGGCCCGAATCCGCGCTCCGAGCATCGAGTCCGGGACAGAGTTCTCTAGGAGTGGTCGATTTGAAAAAGGAGTGGGAGTAGGAACCGCTTCCCGCAAAGGAACCGAGTTCAAGAGCCCATTCCGACTGGACCGACTCATCGCTAGTGTGCAAGCATTATACCAAAAAAGTGATTCGGTTACTGAAGCGCTGATAAAGTTATATGTGGAGATGCTGGACAATTTGTAGATGCCTGAACTGCTATAATTTCTGGGTCATATTCAAATAACATGATTCCAGCAAGACGGCGCAACGTCACAAACATCTAACACATCTATGATGGATCACCAGGAGAGGTGAAATAAATTGACCTCCATGCAGCCGTGAACTATTAACTCCCATGGACTTTTTCTTGTGGGGATATCTCAAATCAAAAGTTTACGCCAATAAACCGAGTTTTCTGGTACAATTACAAGAAAACTTAAGACACGAAATAGCAGCCAATGCCGATGTGCCGAGCCGTCCGAAGGAATTTTGCTGTTCGTTTAGACCAGAGGTTCCAAAATTTTTTTTCTCGTAGACCACTTTCAAAATTTTGCTGGTCACGGTGGACCCCCTGCTGGTACACTTCTACCGTATTCCCCAAAACTCGACACGCGTTGTACGACTTTTTCAAACGGGGGCAAAATGGACCAGTATTCGAGATTATATTTGCCACGGCGCAGGGGATGTAATGGGATATGGGATGGGAGAAGGGAGGGTGTGTTCCAATCCCATCCCAGTACAGTACACCCATATCCCATTACGCCCCCTCACCCTTGCCTAGCTGGGCGTTTTAAGATCTCATGCATAACCGGTACAACAATGTGTGCTGTACGCCATTCGCTCTGTTATGTGGATGGGATATGGATTCGGGGCACGGGATGGGTCTCAATCGAAACCAGTTCGTGGACCCCCACATACAACTTGTGGACCCCCATTTCTTTATCGCGCCTACGTGGACCCCCGCAGGGTCTCTCGTGGACCCCTAGGGGTCCATCTCGACCACTTTGGGAATCACTGGTTTAGACGACATTATTTAAAAAAAATAATTTCTAAAATGTGAATTTAATTTTTAATAAAGGTTTTCTACATGAACGTCTCCCTTTTATTTATATCGCTGTATTAAATATGAACTTTCTTTCTCTTAGGACACTCTATGTCTTACGGTTAAAAAAATTCTCTGTACCCATCACCTTGCATAGCTGTTGGAGGGCTGAATTAGAATGTCACTCCTGGACACACTGACTCCAGATTTCTACCTCACCTATTAGCCTTTTCTTTCCAAAAACTTCCTCTACTTCTTTCCTTAAAAAGACCCTCCGTGCATCATCTCTTAAAGTAACATAAATTAAAATAATTTTCCTCATGGGCTCATTAGTGGAGCTAACGTAAAAAATAAAGTTCTGTTATTATGTCAGTTCTGTGAAGCAACTGGCACACAGTGATATAAAAAACAGAACTTGAGTAAAGCTTTCATAGAACTTGAAAATTAACTTCTAAATTTGATGAATTGTCCAAATTCTCTGAAACAATCAGCATGTCAAACAGTGGACGTACAATGAAGAAGAAAAAAAGGTTGACGAAAAACTAATCTCGTATCTGAAGGGCTGTAGTATTTTATGAAAAAATAAACAGTTCAGGTGTTTGTGAGGTTGTGAAGTGTGATGAATAAGTTAAAATGAAATTTTATTAATTTTTAGAAAAAAATTGCATTGGCTGCAAGCGCTTCCTTGGCTGCCAGATATGGGACTAACTATACAGTAGGAAATACTGCTGAAATATTCTCTCCAAGAGACCTCGTAAGCGGAAGAAGTGCAGACTGGGTTAAACAAGAATTCAAAACTCCAATCGTCTTTACATACGAGCTCAGGGACGACGGAACAAATGGGTTTCTCCTTCCAGAAGATCAGATCATCCCCAACTGTGAAGAAGTTATGGACTCTTTGGTCACGCTCTTCACTGAAGGAGAAAAGCTTGGATACCTTAAAATCGGAAAATAAATCATCATAGAGAATTTATTACCTGGATTATTATACATATTTATAAAAAGCATTAACTTTGTGGCTCACCATAATTTACAATAAAAACACATAAATTTGTTGTAGACCACTTTTATTTTATTACACTCTCGTCAGGAGAATATTGTAACTGATAACAGTTACAATATATATAAGGGCTTAAAAATGTTAGGGTTTATAACTAGGCTAACTAGAAACTTTAACAATATAAAGTGTATTAAAATGTTATATTTTGCTTATGTTAGAAGCCAACTTGAGTACAATTCTCCTGTCTGGAATCCTCATTATAATATGCACGTACAAGCTGTTGAAAGAATACAAAACAAATTCTTACGTTTTCTAAATTTTAAAATGGGTATTTCAGCAAATATGTTAAACTACAACACACTTTTAAACGATATGAATATGCTTAAATTGTCAGACAGAAGAATTTTCACTGACTTGGTATTTTTATATAAAATTCTAAATGATTTAGTTGATAGTCCGGTATTACTTGAATTGATAAGCTTCCGAATTCCTTTTCGTAATACTAGAAGTCAGGATTTATTTCAGTGCAGAAATTCTGGGACTAACTACCATATGTATTCCTCTTTGCCCAGAATACTAATGGAGGGAAACAATTATACCAAGTCAGTGGACATCTTCAATTTATCTTTGAATAAATTTAAAATATTGTTATTGAGGCAGTTCAGTTATGTACAATAAAATGTTTTTTCTATGCTATATATGTAAAAGCCCCGAAAAAGGGCGTTTATTTATAAATAAATAAATAAATAAATATTCTCCTGACGAAGGAAGGGCGCTTCCGAAACCGGTAGAGGGTAATAAAATAAAAGTGGTCTACAACAAATTTATGTGTTTTTACTGTGAATTATTATAGTTTTCGAAAAAATGCGTCAGCATTTATTTTATTGTTATAATTGATAAATAAACATATTTTAAAAGAGTTTGAAGTGTTTTTATCTAGTTTTTTGTTTTAGTTTTCCACAATCCTGAGTAAAGGTGAAAGAATGCAATATTATCTTCAGGCTAGCGCAGTAGAAAGGGAATATTTACACTTATTTATTGATATTTCTTATTAATAAAACGATACGTACTTATTGTAGTGTCTGCGAATATATGTATAGTTTCAATGTCTTTCAATGTTTTTCAATCACATATTTTAATTTGTCTCCATACAGTTCAGTAGTTTGGCGAATCGTTTAGACCGACAATCCATCTTAGTTAGTATCGCCCCGGTGAAAGACCGCCATTCAGAATAAAAACGTTGCTTGAAATGGCTTTAACTGTTTTTGGCAAATAGCCAGGCACTTTCACGTATTTTTCTACCCCATTTTCTTCCTCTTCCTACTCTAATAGTTAAGTCATAGATTCACTGGCTCCGGTTAGCAGGGAGCAGTTGGTACTCTTGTGCGGATTTCAAATTAAAAAACAATATTGGTGATCTCTTTTTCTCTTTACTACTGAAGAACGCCACCTAACGGTACTTTTTATTATTTTTTCTTTGGTTTTATTTAAGGTGTTTCAAAGCAGAAACATTGAAAAGGAGTTCGACGAATGGTCTGACTTGGGATAGGTATCAAATTTTAGAAGATATTCACTTCTGGTTGGACCAGTTGGCTTCCGAAAACTCAAACGTCTCTATCATCAGCTCAGGAAAATCTTTCGAAGGAAGAGATATTAAGGGGGTTAAGGTGTCCTTCAAAGGTGGTAATAAAGGTGTCTTCATCGAAGGTGGAATCCATGCCAGGGAATGGATCAGTCCCGCAACCGTTACCTATCTCATAAACGAACTAGCGAATATCAATGATACTGCTTTTAGAAAAAATGCTGAAAATTTCGACTGGTTTTTATTCCCCTCCATTAATCCCGATGGATATTCATTCACACATAAATCGGTAATTAAACATTACCCCCTTTCTTGCTTTTGATGTTTCTGAATGTTGAATGTAACATTTTACTATGTAAATAATTCTTAGAATCATTTATGGCAAGACAAGAACTCCATATGGACGATGTTACGGTGCTGATGCCAACAGAAACTGGGCCAGTCACTGGGGAGGTAAGAATGCAACATCATTAGCTGTGTTGCAGAATAAAATATATATTTTTCATTAATCTGTAGTTTAAATGTATCGTAACTATTCTGAAACTATTTTAGAGAATTATACTAGCACCTCAACTTGTTCACAGGACCAAAAGCATTTTCTGAAGTTGAGACATCGGGGTTGGCAGCCTTTATCCGGACTATCGGGTCAACACTTGACGTATTCATAAGTTTTTACTCTTATGGTCAGATGCTTCTCATTCCATATGGCCACAATACAGTTCCTTTAGATAACTACGAAGATGTTGTGAGTAAAAGTTCTTTGCCCCTAAATAATGCTTACTAGGCAGAAGGTTGTCACCAATGAGGGCGATTTTTGAATCGTAGACGATCATAATTTATTATTATGGTTGAAAAACTTAAATCATTTTGGTGTAAGTGTACCTCATTTCTGAGGAATTTCGGAGAGTGGTTAGCTGCAGACCATCATCTTCAGAATCAATGGTTTTCGTCTTTGATGTTGTGGAGTGTGATGAAGAAGTAGTGATAAAGTAACTAACTAACTAACTAACTAACCATCACGCCGCTTCTCCGCAGGGGTAGGCAGAGAGGACGGACCGCCAAACAACTCGGTCCTGGCACACACTCTTTGCTTCACTCACATTCATACATCGTCTCATACATACTCTTCTATTATTCTGGCTTTTGACATGGCCCGACTCAAGTATCTGATTCACTTGATCGTGCCATGTCTTCCTCGGGCGTCCCCGACTTCTTCTACCATTCACATTTGCGTCATATATTCTTCTTACACTACTTTCTTCGTTCATTCGCTCTACATGCCCAAGCCATCTGAGGGTCCCTTTCTTAATCTTACTCATTATGCTTACATCAGCCTTACATTCTTTGCGGATCTCCACATTTCTCACACGATCATACATGGTTTTACCACACATACGCCTCAGGGATCTCATTTCTACAGCATTCAGTTTACTTTCATCCTTCCTCTGCCAGTTCCATGCCTCACTGCCATACATCAGGGTAGGTACCAGGAGTCCATTGTGGACTGCTAGTTTCGCTCCTTTTGACAGTTTTTTATTAGCGCCAACGGCATTCAGTCCTCCATTAACGGAGTTACCGGCATTTACCCTTCTTTCGATATCTCTATCAGCCTTCCCATCTCTCGTAAACATACTAGATAAAGTATACGTGATAAAGTATTTCATCAATTTTTAGGAAAAAATTGGATTGGCTGCGAGCGTTTCCTTGGCAACTAGATACGGGACCAAATATAAAGTAGGAAACACTGCTAAAGTTCTTTGTGAGTGTATCATTGTTTTTTTTTTTAAATTCTATAGTATTATATGTATATCACGTAAATTTAATTCAATACGTATCAAACATTTATTTTTCTCACTTTAAGACCCGGCGAGCGGATTCAGTGCAGATTGGGTGAAGCAGGAAAACACCTATTGTTTTTACGTATGAGCTCAGAGACACCGGAAAATTTGGGTTTGTCCTACCAGCAAAACAGATCATCCCCAACTGTGAAGAAGTTATGGACTCTTTGGTCGCTCTTTTCACTGAAGGAGGAAAACTTGGATACCTTACGATTGGAAAATAAAATGAGTGTTAATAAATTATATGTTTAGATGTGTTCACCAATGTATGTAGAATAAGCATTAGAATAGGAAATATAATAACGTTTTGTGTGAAAGATCACACTTTTTTTTTTTTTTTAAATCAATGATGCAAAATTTATGATTTGACTTATATGTACAACCTGGTTTTTATGGATACCAATGTATTGATATTTTTATGTTTTATGTAAATTTTAGTTTTATACAATATTTTGTTTTATATAATTTTTGGTTTCATGCACCTTTATTATAAATTTTATTATTTATAATTTTTTTATAATGCTGTTAAATCAGCGGTAAAGTCACAAGGAGGAAATCCATAATTGGTTTTATTTTGGCTATACAAACATGGACAAACTGAAAAAATGTTAACTATCGATTTCTCGAAAGTAAATAAATAAAATAAAATTGTTTCTATTGTAAAATATTTTTATGCTGGTAACATTTGACGAAAACTGTAAATTGTGGTGAAATTGGATGAAATCTTGAAAATAATTTTATAACATCCTTCAAAATGGTAAAATGAGGTATATTTTGGTTAAAAATAGTTAAAAAAAACTTTGAAAATAGTAAAAAAAAACTGTTTTTTTTTGTAATTTGGAGAAAAACAAAATTTAAAACGTTAAAATTTGAAAAAAAGTGTTGAAAATGCCCAAATATTAGCAAAATATTTTAAACATGACAAAAATTGTTTTGGTAAAAACATAGAAAAAATCGTTGAATTTTAAATCTCATAACGTATAATTTGACTTTACCTACCTATAAATAAAGGGTTATTGTAATTTTCCTCAAAATATATTACAGCATAGAACATAAAAGAATGAAAATGTAACGTACACTTAAATTTAAAATCACTACAAAGAAGATACCTAACTTGCTTGTACAATATTTTAGCCCCAATGACAAACATATTCGATTCTTATCTTAAATGACTGGCTTATATAAATGAAAATTTTAAGACTTCTGTAAGATACAATATGAACGATTATTTCGTTATCAGATCATGTTTTATTATAAAAAAAAGATAAACCAAATTCAGTCAAGAAATATATAGAATATCGACCAGTTGCAGTTTCCAACTTCTAAAAAACAGCAATTATTCGCCACACCAAGATCTAGAAAGTAAAGACAATGAAGCTAATTTTATTAGCCGGACTGTTGGTAGTTTGTGTCGCTTCAAAGTCATTTGATGGATTCAAAGTGTTCAAGTTGAGGCCAACTACAGATCAGCAGACTAATTTTCTCTCGATTCTGGAGCGAGAAGATTTAAAACTGGATTTCTGGACGAGTGTCAACAATGCTGGAATTGCAGTAGATGTCATGGTCGGACCGCAAGACCAACAAAGTTTCTTGGAAAAAATGGATCAGAATGGGATTCATGCTGATGAAATGATCGACGATGTTCAGAAGTAAGAATCTAACTGCTATAACGTTTTTGCGATTCTATAATTTCTACATTTAACACGATAAAATCCTTATCTTTTTAAACATAAACCTCCCTCAAATATGTAAATTTTCCAAATCTTGGCGGCCTATCTAACATTAGTTCAGTAATGCACTAGTGTTCTTTCGTGTAAATATGTCGGTAGTATCCTTGAATACGCATCTCTCACGTGGAACCCAGGCTATGCAGTACACAAAAATAGAATTGAAAGTGTTCAAAATAGATTTTTTAGGTACCTTAACTTCTGCTCTTTTCGATCTCATGTTAGTAATGAAGAATCTGCAATATACAGACGTTGCCGAAGAAATAAAGCAGAATTAATAATGTTATTTAAAATTACATTTAACTTAATCGATTGTTCCGATCTTCTTCAACGCCTATCATTCCATGTTCAAAATCGCAACAGCAGGACAGTCACTTACTTTTAATCTCACTCTTTGCAAGACCAACTCCAAATATAACTCTATAGATCCACACTTTCATTAAACTCAAATTATTACCGCAATTATAACTCGATTTTACGTGACGTATAACGAAATCTCATTAAGCAACATGACTCAATCTAGAAATTTCAATCCCTGTATATTCCCGTCCTTTCCCTCTTAATCCTAATCCTTTATTCCTCCTCCCCACTCCCCCCCCTCGTATAATGAAACTAAAAAATAAATAATTAAGAAAACACTCTTACAATGCCACACTTTATCATTCACTCTCATCAGTGAAAAATTCATAATTGGCATAATTAATTACTTATCTTATTTTTTTTTTGAAGTGTAATCTCAGATTTTTTGTCAACTTTCCCTAAAATATAAAAAAAATAAAATAAATGTAAATATACTTACTACATATTATTTTGAAATAAATTGAAGGTGAAATAACATAATTTCTTAAAATATTTTTTTGCGCTCGCCGGAATTTGATTTCACGACGTTTGGATTGCTAGTCGAGAGCTTTGATTGATTTTTTTTTTTATTTCTCTGCCACCTTTTGGCTGTGTTAACTACCTAGCAAAGCCCCAATTTTACTGGCTACTAATAAAAATCCCAGTAAATAATATTATTGCAAATGTACTCTTTAATCGGTCTGCTTCTGTATCAATAATTTTATCTTCAGCGGTAACAAAAATAAAAGGTAAACTGCTTTATCATCATTACGAAACAATTTGGTAATAAAATGGCAGTTCACCCAACCTTTATAATAAATGCCGTGAAATTACTTGATTTACTTACTTGTAAATATATTTCAGAATAATGTTTTATGAGTAACTATTGTACTTATTTCTGATAATATAATTAGTAGGTCTCTGATACCCATATCATTTACCAGTGAATCCTATTTCGCTTTCCAAACCAAGAACTGTTAGTTATTTTGTATTTTGTATATCTATATAATTTAAGGCACATCAATGCAGAAACGGTGAAGAGGAGTTTGAGGGATGGTCTGACTTGGGATAGCTACTATACTTTAGAAGATATACACTCCTGGTTGGACCAGTTGGCTTCCCATAACCCAAATGTGTCTATCATCAGCTCAGGAAAATCTTATGAAGGAAGAGATATTAAAGGGGTCAAGGTGTCCTTTAAAGGTGGTAATAGGGGGGTCTACATTGAAGGTGGAATCCACGCCAGAGAATGGATAAGCCCCGCAACCGTTACCTATATCATAAATGAACTACTGAATAGCAATGATCCTGCTTTTAGAAGTATTGCCGAGAGTTTCGACTGGTACATTTTCCCCTCCATTAATCCAGATGGTTATTCATTCACCCATTCCTCGGTAACTAAAAGATTCACCTTTTTTTGCCATATATTTGACATGTTTTAAAAGTGATGTTTTCTGTTTTTATTAGAGCAACTTTCTTTTAATAATTTTTTAAGGTTATTGCCATCAATATAATAAATCATTGAAGAAGAAGATAATAGTAAAAATCTAAATAAAAAATGAATGAGAACAAGATACAGAAAAATAAAATGACAACGGCCGCAACTGGAACTGAAACGAAGAATAAAGAAAAGAGGTTCTGGGAAGTCCGGGTTGTGACTTTCTGTGTGTCTTGTTTGCTTTCATATTTTCGTTTAGATTATCACTGTTATTTTCATCTTCAGCGATGATTTCTTTTCATCACGTTATATACTATTAATTTATAGAACCGATTATGGCGTAAGACAAGAACTCCATATGGAATCTGTTACGGTGCTGATGCCAACAGGAACTGGGCAAGTCACTGGGGAGGTAAGATCAATTTATTGCATATTTAAATATTTTCGATAAAATTTGTTGCACTTTACTCATCCATAAGTACTTTATGTTTATGATTACTATTCTGAAATTGTTTTAGAGAATGGAACTAGTACTTCAACTTGTTCAGAAACATATGGAGGACCAAACGCATTTTCAGAAGTTGAGACCTCAGGGTTGGCAGCCTTTATCAGGACTATCGGGTCTTCACTTGATGTATTCATAAGTTTCCACTCTTACGGTCAGATGCTCCTCATTCCTTACGGCCATACAACGGTTCCTTTAGATAACTACGAAGATGTTGTGAGTAAAAATTATGCTTAATTCACTAATTTTTCAAAATATTACGTGTCTTTTTATATACAGATGTAACAGCCCGTAGATATCCGAAGGATTTTAACTAGCAATTCTTGAGCATTTTGGAGTAAAAACTGTATGTGTTTTTGCTGTACGATGGTATTATTTTTCTTTTAAAAATAAAGTTTATATCATGCGTCACCACTGATCGAACTACGTGCTCTCACTCATCTGTTACGTGCTGCTAGAACGAGACCCAATGTGCATTTCGTGACCCGTGCTGGCTGAACTCAACTACTCAGTTGCGGCGTGTGATGAAAAAATATATTTGTTGTTTTTAATTGAAAAAAGTATATCATCAAATTGCAAATTGACATGTTCATTTTTCACTCCAAATATGCTCAGGAATCGCTAGTTAAAATCTTTCGTGTACGTGCTGTTTACGTATAGTTAAAACGTTGATCCGAACAAGAAAAAAATAACAGAAACCTTCATAATCGGTGTCAAATTGTCGCAGGAACAATGTACCAGGTTATGTAAAGGCCATGATAATAATAGAACTTTTCATAATAAGGAGAAATCTTTACAAATTCGAGAAATGCAAGCGTGGCCTCCTCACTATCTGATATACTGGCATACAGAGCTCCGGGCCAAAAAGGACACTATCTCTTTCATCATAATTAAAAAAAAATAGTTGTTGGAGATGTTTGGTTGCAGGACTACATGCAGAACCCCCAGCCGAGTTATTATTATTACTATCAGCTAGCGGTCCTGCCGATCCTTCTCCGCATGTAGCCATGCAACCAGCACTTTAAATTAGAAGCTGCAGAAGGCATTTAAGTATTTGCTTTGGACGTACAATTAGCACAAATCATTCGTCAAAGACTAACCTCATGTTTGAAGAACTGTAGCACAACGTCTTTTCATGCAAAACAAATACGTGTTTGCAACGTTGTGAAGTGTGATGGAGAAGGAGTTTTAACCGTGTTTCATTATTTTTTAGGAAAAAATTGGATTGGCTGCAAGTGCTTCCTTGGCTGTCAGATACGGGACTAAGTATACCGTAGGAAATACTGCTGAAGTTTTGTGTAAGTGTATTATAACATAAACTTTTTTGGTCTGGATTTTTTCTTGTTGTTTATAGATTCACATCAGGGACTAAAATAATTTTCTCTCCAACAGACCCCGCAAGCGGATTCAGTGCAGACTGGGTGAAACAGGAATTCAAAACTCCTATCGTCTTTACGTACGAGCTCAGGGACACCGGGACATTTGGATTTGTACTACCAGCGGATCAGATTATTCCCAACTCTGAAGAAGTTGTGGACTCCTTGGTCACGCTCTTCACTGAAGGAGAAAAACTTCGATACCTTAAAATCGGAAAATAAGTAATTTATTAAATGAATTAGAACAGTTTCCGAATAAATATATAATTATTTACAATTTTTTTTATTGATAAATAAACATGTTTTTACATTGTCTTTGTTATGAGCAACGGTGAAAAAAATAAATGTTTTGTTCTTCATATTTTAGTTAATATCTTGTTATTTAAAGTTGTTGTACAATTCGGGAGGCGGGTATGGGTATCTCCGCCCCCCAGGAAACCATTTATTGGATAACCAACACCACTGCCAGAGGTTACCCCATGTGGCTCGCTACGTTTGGTGACTTAGCAAGAGTTCATCGGGTGAGGTGTGTTCAGGTCTTGGCGGCGGATGCGCCTACCCTTAAGGATGACATGGATGGTTTCAGGATACCGTTTGATCTCTGTAGCTGGTCTTTACTGACCCCATCGTCTTGCAAAGCAGCAGGAATGATGAATTCATACGTCCGTCAATCCTGGACACACTGACTTCCTACTGCCTACTTTCTGGTGATTCCTTCCCAACCCTCGTACATTTTCATTCCCAGAACTTTCTCTCCTTTTTTTCCCTTAAAAAACCCTCCACAAAAATGAAATAAACCCTGAGGGAATTTTTTTTCCTCGGTGCCTCCTTCGTGGAGAAAATGTAAAAAAAATAAATTTAAACAATGAGGTCTTCGAGTACATCTGAGGGAATTGACAACTGGGACGAAATGAATACTTTAGTCAATGATTCTATATAGTTATGTAAAATAAGGAAAACCGATTTTAAATAGATCATAACGATAACATCATCTTCTCATAAAACCTAATGTTTATTTATAAAGGTGAGATTTTACGCGCACAATAGGCTTTCATTTCATAATGACTTGGAAAAAATCGTGTGGAAAGTTTTTCTACTAAGATTCCGAAAATGTTTAGAAATTTATAGTTTTTTTTTTTTTTAAATAAATAAATCCTTTTTTTTGGGTTAGTGACGTCACTACATGAAAATGTTCCGTCTCCGATAATATTCAATAAATTTTGTAAATTTCACACCGTTTTTTTTTATATATTGCAACACTTAGATTTCCGGCCAATTTTTTAATTTGACACTAATGGTACGGCCACACTGGGGCCAACTTCCAACTGCAAACGTTTGATGATCTGGCCCAACACATCAGTATGCGCAATATTATTACGGGAGAGTGGTAAAAAATATTATTGTAGCTGATAAAAATTGATTGAAATTATAATTTTTTTTTGCTTCACGAATCGAAATCAATATTATGGAAACCGAAGCATCGTCTGCACAATTGTAGGCAACTGATGAGATACAGCGCCGAATCAGCTGTTCGATGTCCGCCATTTTGGAGTTCGAAGTTTGAAGTTGGAAGGTTGGTTTCGGTGTGGAAGTAGTATAAAATTCAATTACTTTATTGCCTGCGAACTTCGTTACAGGTACGGTGGTTACACGAATCAAGTTTTAAATAATTGAGAATTCGAATTGAAATATTTTGGTTTGTCGTTTTGACAGATGTTAGGCAGACGGTTTTTTTTTAAATGATTTTTGGCTATGTAATTATTGTTTTTTCGCAACAATTAAATTATGTCCCGTCTTTCCGGTTTATAAAAAGTTGTCAGATTTTTAGATTGAAATTTTCAAAAAATTGCCAGGGTTTCAAAAATACTATTAAAAAAACAGAATATCTTAGAATATATTCTTCTCACCTACCAGCACAGTTTGAAGTAAGAACAAAAATGATTACAACAATTCGAATTAAAATAGTGGTTAAAACAAACAAATTCTTTTAATTAAAGTTAAAATGGTTCCACTAAATAAATTTGCTGTGTTTGAAGAAATAATCACAACAATCTTTTAATAAGGCAAAATTATAAATTTTCTCGATCAATAATAAAAATGCTGACGAATTAACTAAGGTTATAATTGTGCAAAGCGACTAGCGCACGTGTAATAATAATTGGTTTTTGATTTCCTTGGCCGGTAGTTCCATACAAATATATTTTACGCTTTAATTGTAGATTAGCTCTTGTTTACAGTGGCGGCAATTTAACAGTTTACTTGATTAGTAACCTGTGAACTTAATATTTAAATTTACCTGTCCATTGTACATATAGTCGATCAAATATCAAAGAGATTAAATTGTTTTTCGGTGAAGTTATGAAAACCAGTAATTTGTTAGCTTGTTTACTGGTAGTTTGTTCAGCCTCAAATGATTTCGAAGATTTTAAAGTCTTCAGATTGGTGCCATCCACAAGGGAGCAAATGGATTATCTAAAAGACTTGGAGAGAGAAGATCCAACCCTTGATTTCTGGAAAAGTTTTAGCAGTGCTTCGAATCCAGTTGATATTATGGTAAAACCATGGCAACAATTGGAATTTTTGATGAAAATGCAAGGCATGGGAATTCCTGCCCAAGTAATGATCGATGATGTGCAAGAGTATGCAGTATCCTAATATTTATTAAGCTAAATACATTTTTGTCGTTCTTGTCTTTTTGTGTGCTTGTAGAACACTTTTGAGTTCGACGTGTTAATTTTACCGCCATTGGCGGTAACTTCTGTTTGGGTGACTTCTCGGTAACACCAATATTCTAGTGCAAGGAGATCACACAAAGTCTATATCAGTTCGGACTGTAAGGATTTATTTCCTCTAATTTCCCTCAGGGAGAGGTATTTTGCGGCCTATATAGGCATGTTTTTAATCTTATGCACAATTTTTCTTTTTTGTTCCCTTTCAGGACAGGTATCAGAAATGATAAAGTAGTTCTATAGATTGGTGTATCTACTGAAATAAACATGTATCCAAGCATTTTTCTCAAACAACACAAAAAACAATTGTTTTAAATTCTTCCATCAACAGGCGTATCAATTCTGAAGCGGTGCGAAGAGATTCAAAAAGTCATTATAACTGGAAAGAATATTCAACACTTGAGGTAATGTATTCCTGGCTAGACCAATTGGCTTCCGAAAACACAAATGTTTCCATCATCAGTTCAGGAAAATCTTACGAAGGAAGGGATATCAAAGGAGTGAAAGTCTCATTTGAAACCGGGAAAAAAGGAGTCTTTATCGAAGGTGGAACACATGGCAGAGAATGGATCAGTCCTGCAACAGTAACTTATATTATCAATGAACTAATAAATGGCAACGATTCTGAATTTATACGAATTGCGCGACGCTTCGACTGGTACATTTTCCCTGTCGTTAATCCAGATGGCTATGTCTACACTCATTCAAAGGTGAAGTTTTTTTTATATATTTTCTTTTCTAAAGTACGCTAGTGCACCAATATCTTTAATATTAAGAGGCGTCATAAAATTATGCGCTTAAAACTCTCAATTATCAAAATATGCTGTATTTTTTGCACAGCTTTCTTTCTGAAAGTTGTTTATCAGTGCATTCATTTATTCAAGTCAAATTCACTTCCTTTATTAAAATTCATGGAATAATCATTTATCTTCTAAAAATTAGCCTGTTAAAAACTCGGCGAGGTCAAGAGATAAAATAATAAATAAAAAGTAAGTCCTTTTTTGTATTTAAAGTAATATTTTTCAGAACCGTCTCTGGCGTAAGACTAGAAAACCATACGGAAAAGAAGACGACATTGACTGTTATGGTGTTGATATGAACAGAAACTGGGGCAGTTACTGGGGAGGTAGGAATGTTAATATGAGTCTAATTTATCTTGGATTATTGATTGGCAAAATTTCAAAATTTCCCCGTTACATTCTGTTGTTTTCAGAGGCTGGTACGAGCAAAATTGCTTGCGCAGATACTTACGGTGGACCAAAAGAATTTTCTGAAGTTGAGACCTCTGGGATGGCAGCCTTCATCAAAACCATTGGGCCAACTTTAGACGTATTCTTGAGCTTCCACTCCTATTCTCAGATGCTTCTAATCCCATATGGCTATACTTCGGAACATTTAGATAATTACAAAGATGTTGTGAGTACATTTTTGAGTAGGTCTAATTAACTTATTTAATTTAGAAATGACTGTTTTCACTCTAGAGGCATTAGTTTTTAAACTTTTATAAATATTTGTCTTTATTACAGGATATGAAATTAAAATATTGGATAAGCATTATGGGAAGAATTTTTGATTTTTGTTTTACAATTTAAAAATTAAAAATAATATTTGGTACCTATATGTTGTATATTTGCGGCACCTTCCAGAGTGAATTAAGGGTGGTCCTGGGGTATGATCTCCATTCAGAAACAACGTAGTTTGAAATGGCTTTTGTGACTAGATCTGAAAAGCCAGGTACACACCTACCTTCTTCTTCGCTATCTTCTTCCCCCTCCTAACTGTATTCAGCCTCTCAACCCCAATTGGGGATACCATAGTCTCACTGGCTCCATGCGATTGAGAGCAGCTGGGTCTCTTGCGCGGTATTCACATGATAAAAACTATAATGTACGCAACTACGTGAAACTATCCAGTCATTGCATTTACGATAATTGATTACCTACACTTTCTTAATGTTAAGCAAATTAAATTTTTATGACAATTTCAATAATTTAAGCAAAACAATTCTCATTTTCAGAAAAAAATCGGATTGGCTGCAAAAGCTTCCCTGGCTTCTAAATACGGAACTAATTATAGAGTTGGGAATACTGCAGAGATAATCTGTAAGACTTTTTATTTTAATTTTATTTGGACAGTTCTCAAATTAAAGCTGGTCGGAAGGCATTACTTCCAATGCTAAAGTTCTTAATCATTTTGGACTTCGATTATTAGATGTGATGGTTTTGTCAACCATAAAACTTTATATAAAAGGATTTTCATATGAAATCTTTGAGACTCCTATTTCTGCGCTATTTTTGCTCTACCCTTCTTCTTGTCTTTCCAATATTTCGCTTTTTACTGCTATTTTAGCCCTCCGCAATTAAGATGATATTTTTTATAACAATTCAGTATCGTATTTAGGAACCCTTTTGTAGTGAAGGTGAAAGTCACGACAATCTTCTGAGAAGTATTCAACTTATTTGAATTACCAGAGTTTACCAGGAATTACCAGAGTTTTTTCAATCTTCAAGACGTTGGCTTCACCTAACTCCTAACCAGAATAAAAAATAAAAAAATAAAAAACTAATCGAATTCGGTACAGTTACAGTGGCTTTACAAAAGGATGTTGAACTGTGTGAATGTGGGGTATGATTTTAAATTTTCACGGTCAAATATATCATCGTTATGTATTTTTGGGGTTTTACGCTACTTCCTTCTTTGGCCAATAATTTTGACAGTGTTGCAGTTTCCATCAGGACAAATGTGTGAATGTGGACGAATGGAAACATTTAAAGGCAGGAAGTGGGGGAAAACTGTTAGGCCTACCAGTTTCTTGGAGGTCACATGTCCAAGTGACTACCAATGCATTTGTCGAACTAAACAACAGAAAGAAGAACATTAGCTTTTTAACCATTATCTTTTCTATACTACTTAATGTCTCATGGTTTTCATCTTGAATTATATTGGCGAGTCCATGGATTCCTGTATCGTAATAAGAATTTGTAATTTAACAGTCCACTTTTCAATTCAATTGATGCTTTGTGACGGTTCCATACCAACTGAGAATAAAGGCAACTCAACACCTCTTTGAAAATTATTTAAAAGCTATGAAAAAAATATTTTTTAAATATCCAATAACCTTAACCTAACTAAACCAATTTAACCACTTTTTAATCACTTTTAATGACTTTTCTGAGGTGGTTCTGAGTTGGTTTCATTCTGAGTTGTCTGGTCACCCTTTGTAACACATCCCATTTTTATACAGTTACGGAGGCAAAATTTTGGTATATGACCAATGACCATGCATACCATGTACTGAACTAAATAATCACATTTCTTACGTCTAACAATATTTTCTAATTAGTGATGCCATTGGCTTTACGGAGTGGTACTTTTTAAAACTATGAAAACGCAATATACTAAAAAAATCGGTGAACCCAGATGTCAATTTATTAAAATGTAACCATTTTTTGAGGGCCACAATTAAAGATTTATTTTTGATTTTTCAACAGACCCCTGCAGTGGAACTAGCATAGATTGGGTAAAACAAGAGTTTAAAACCCCCATAACTCTTGCATACGAACTCAGGGACTCAGGATCATTTGGTTTCATTTTACCAGCGGAACAGATCATCCCTAATTGCGAAGAAGTGATGGACTCAATTGTAACCATATTCACGGAGGCAGAGAAGATGGGATATTTCAATAACACAAAAAGTCCACATTTTTAACATAAACCAATGATTCAAACTCTCTTCATTGAACGATTGAATGATGGACTCTTTGGTGAATAATTGTTACTATAAAAAACTTGAATATCCAGATACGGAATAAAATCATGTCTGCAGTTAAAGGATCTGTTTCTGTGTATTTTAAAACTGTTCAAAAAATAAAAATGTTTGTCGTTTATTGTTACAATATAACCTAATTAACACAAAGACGAGATACATTTTATTTTATTTATTTAAATGCCATAAAATGGCTTTTAAATTCAAGTGTTACATGAGACAGTGATACACAGAAGGGTATCCGTATTTTAATAATAACGAAAATATAATACTTAAACAATATTTGAATAATATACATAATAGGTTTATAATATAAGACCTGACATAAAATAGTAAGATGTGTGTGTGATAAAGGCTAGTAAATAGGTATGTGATCAATTATGTGTTACAACTAAAAAAATAAATAATGTGAAATATTAAAGAATAGAATAGAACATGTTAAAATAACAGAACATTATATTTACGCCGAATAAAAATATGTAAAGAAAGGTGACTTGTTAGCAAGTAGAATCGAAGAATCGGGCAAAGTCAAGTATACCTATTCATACATTCACATTTATTTGCAAATCTTGGAATTGGTTATAAATAGAGCAATTTAGTAAAGAGTTTATTGTTACCTTAAAAGTTAACATTGCTTGAAATGACTGGGCACGCATAGTTGGCAAATTAGATTTGTTATATTAGGGCTGTCAGTTGGAGATTTTATAATATTTATGAATTAAAAAAAATGATCACTTCTGATGAAATTTATCAACCAACTTCATAAATCGAAATTCTATCTAGAATTGATATTCAATTTCTTTTCAATTATCCAGGAGCCCAGAAATTGAATAGTTTTTTCGAAATTTTTGCTTAACTTATAACACTCATAAGTTATAGGGGAAGAAAGAACCATAAACAGATTTCTTATGATGTACAGATTAACAGAACATTATACGATATTTTTGATTTTAAATATTTTATTTTATTTT
The DNA here is from genome assembly GCA_936435175.1 of Glyphotaelius pellucidus. Taxonomy (NCBI): domain Eukaryota; kingdom Metazoa; phylum Arthropoda; class Insecta; order Trichoptera; family Limnephilidae; genus Glyphotaelius; species Glyphotaelius pellucidus. The sequence continues at coordinate 6,710,375 of OW386554.1, read as the reverse complement.
ATTTAAACTAACGTTTTTAATTTAAAAAATTCAATTAAATGGAATTTCACTGCGAGTTTCCGTTTAAAAGTTGGAAAGAAATAGAAAATAATTGATAAAATAAAATAATTTAGTATACGGAGTTATTGTTCAATTCACACGGTCATTTGAAAAATGTATGTGAGAAATAACCTATCTTTTTAAAGACTAAAACCACACAGGTCTCTCTGCCAAAATGCAATATTGCCAACTTTTTCAGTCAGTTGAAGACATTTTTATCAGTAAAAAATTGTAGTCTTTATTAAAAGTTCAACTAAAACACACTTTAACAGCTGGGAAGAGTTTTTTTTGTTAGTAATACATAAAAAATCTTCTTGACTGTATTCTCCTGCAACGTGACATTGAATGCGTCTCAAACTGGGCCAAAATAAATGGCTTGAACTTCAGTACACCCAAGTGCAATATCGTCTCTTATACAAGATCAAAGAAACCGCATGTATTGGAATATACAATTAATGAAATTATTCTCCAACACCTAAACCAAATCAAAGATCTAGGAGTTATTTATGACAGCAAACTAACTTTTCACCAACACATCGATGATTTAATAAGCAGAGCATACAGGCTTCTCGGCTTCGTAATTAGAAACTCATATCCGTTTCGTAACACAAAAACACTGACGTTATTATATAACATACTAGTCCTGAGTGTACTTGAGTCACATTCGATCATCTGGGCCCCACACGAATTAACATACACTTTACGCGTTGAAAGAGTCCATAAGAAATTTTTAAGGTTTTTATTCTCGCGGCTCTATGGACGTTACCCTTGGCTTTACCCATCCATTTATATATTAGGCATGACCAAGTACCACTCCCTAGAGACACGTAGAGGTATTGCTTTGCTTAAATATTTTTTTCAATTAATGAACGGTCACTTATCTAATAATGAGATACTGGCCCAATTAAATTTTTTTGTACCAGAGTCTCACTCTCGAGGACGTCATCACAACCTCCTATATAGTAGAGCAAGCCGCACTAATTTATTTATGAACTCACCTCTGGGGAGAGCTACGTGCTTTTTGAATGCGGTGGATAAAAAAATATATTTATTTTTTGTGTCCTATAGCGCATTTGTAAGATTTTTGGCATTGCATATACACTGCATAAATGGTACAATTATAACGTCTTAGGCTATATTGCCTGTACTTGTTATAAATAAAATGTACAACTTATGTATATAAATAAATAAATAAATAAAATAATTAAGAATTCAAATAGTTTATAAATAATTAATTACAATGATAAAATAATAGATTACTATAATTTCCGAATATTTTACGAATTGAGAAGATGTACATACTTGACTTACTTTAAACGGTGAATCCTGATATTATTAAAACCAAAAAACGTAAATTAAATGTTGGTCTCGAGTGATTAAAAAAAAAAAAAAACTAAAAAAAAAATCTTTCATAAATCGCCACTGGACACTCAGCCCAGTAATCTCCCAAACCTCCATCAGGATCCTAACTGTCTATTACCCTCTATCATTTACATGTTAATCCAAATATTCTCAGGAACCACTGGTCAACCAATCGGCCGATAAGCTTGTTTTTAAGATAATATACACATGACTTAATCGATAATCCTGATCTTCTACAACGCCTATTCCATGTTCTAAATCGCAACAGCAGACAGTCGCTTACTTTTAATCTCCCTCTTTGCAAGACCAACTCCAAACAGAACTAATTTATTTACAGATCCACATTGGCATTTTTAACTCGACGTCACGTGACATAAAACGAAAACTCACTTAGCAACATGACTTAAAATAGGAAGTTCAATCTACCCCTCCCCCCTATATATTACCGTCCTTAACCTCTTAATCCTATATTTCTCCCCCCCCCCTCACACATTGCAACAAAAAAATAAACTAATTAAGATAACACCTTTGTAATGTCATACCTTGTCATTCACTATCATCAGTGGAAAGTTCATAATTGGCATAATTAACTATTTTATTATTGTATTATTGTGTAATTATGATTTACTCTGAGTTATTGGTTAGTCGGATATATATCTTAATACCCTGTATTAGTGAATGTTTTTTTTTAAATTATATTAAAGAATGAATATATTTAAAACGTTTTCTCTTTTGTGGGGTAAAATAATTACCAGAAATAGAATAGGCGATCCAAACTACGGGCAACTAACTACTTAAAACTGCCATCTTGAAAGTATAATTTAGTACAGAGCATATGGTTTTACTAGTTCTTACCTACTTCTTGCTTATCTGTAAATAAAATGCTTATCAGGGGCCAAACATAAAATCACAAAATAGTTTCAAGGTAATCACTAAAATATTTAAAAGATAATCTCAGTTCTGGATTTGTTTTTATGACCTATCATTACCATGACTGTCAATTCGCCGCGAAGCACGGATTACATAATTGTATTGATATTTGATAAAATAGTGGTGTAAAAAAAGTACTCTCTTCTTCTTGTCGGTTCCTCATTGCTAAGGATCGTCCCTACTCCACTTTCCACGCTACACAAGGCTTCCTCACTCCTCGCGGTTCTGTTCTGCGTTGAGTGCCAAGGACACCAACGTACCGGACACCAGAAATACTTGGTCACTCCAGCGAATTGGAGACCTTTTTCTGCCTTCCGCCTTGCCAGTGACTTTGTGTTTCTGCAAGTTGGTGTTCTCAGTTAGCGAGCAACGTGTCCAAATTATCTTCGGCAGATAGTTGAGAGTCTATTGTGATGCCTAGTCCTTCCGAAACGGACAAATTTGTGCGTCTGGCTGTCCATGGAATCCTAAGCATTTTTATCCAGCACCATATTTTGAGGGCGTCTATCAGCTTTTTTCCGCTTGCTCTAAGTGTCATGTCTCCACGCCGTACAGATATGTGGGGAAAATCAACGCCCGAACGAGTCTTAACTTTGTGGTCTTCGTAATGCCTCTACTTACCTTTTGTACTGCAAATGGATGATTAATCTGTCATACAATTATTTAAATAAACATATATTAAACTATCGCAGACGAAGTAACAAAAAATAGCTGCCCACTGCTGGCCGCAAATAGCTATAGAGAGAAATAAATAGAATTCTTTATAGGAGGCCTTCACCTTTGCCTAAGAGAGGGGTTCTTGCTTATGAATAATTTAAGATACCTTTATTACATTTTTCAACACGATTGTAAATAGCATTAATTATGCTTTTTCTTACTTTTTATAACTATGTAAAGTACCTACCTATTTGAAAGAAATAAAAGGCTTATTAATGAATTAACGTTTTACAACAGGAAATTAAAGGTGAATTAATCTCTTATGCTGATGACACTGTATTGTTAATAAATGGTCAAACATGGGAACTAGTTAACAAACTGGCAAATGAAGATATTAATATCTTAAAATCATGTTTTTTTTTTTTTTATTTATTAGGGAGAAAACACAGATACAGATGTTAATTGACAAAAATTTTCTCAAGACGACAATTAGAGAACTCACCTGCATCCAAACTATTTCTCACAAATTGACATTAACAGCAGATAAAAACATGTACAAATATTTTAACATATAATTAGTGAAAAACATAAGAATATTATTTTACAAAAATAAAGATGAGAGAAATGCGCAATATCCCTACAAAAGCTTAAAAACTATATTTGCAGAAATTGAGATGGTAAGACAACAAGAAAAAAATAATAACAAAATACATAAATAGATAAAAAATAATGTTATACAGAATTTAAAAGAAAAAAAGTGCTTAAAATCATAAATGAAGTATGTCTAAAAGTATTTGATAATAACTTACTCACACTTAATGCAAACAAAACAACATATGTCTTATTCTCCTTACAGAAAATACCTGATCACAAAGTCAATATTATAATTCACGAAGAAAAATGTGATCATACATACTGTAATCAACATAATACTATTTGTACTGTAATTAACTCTTCTACCGAAATTAAATATCTTGGTGTGATTATTGATCAAAATCTGAAGTGGAAAAGTCACATATCAGAGCTAGTGAAGAGAATAAGGAAATGTATATACATATTTGTTAGATTAAGAAATATTTTAAATGTAAAAATAATCAAAAACGTGTACTATGCCCTTGTTCATTCTTTACTTATCTACGGAATTATAGGTTGGGGAGGATCTTTCAAAAACAATCTAAACTCAGTAAAAGTTTCGCGAAGAATTATCATTAAAGTAATATTAGAAAAAAATCTACCTTCTCAACAGAATCACTTTTTAAATTGTTTCCAGTACCAAATGTCGATGACATATTCAAGCAAGCTTCCATCATAAAAATGTGTAAAAAAAATAACAAAGAATATCAAGAATTTTACAAACTAATGAGAAATGGAAACCAATTTATTACACCTAATTTTAAAACAACTCAAATGCAAAATGATTATATTTACCAAGCCATAAAAAACTACGATAACCTCCCTTCTGAATTGCGCTGTATCATCAACCAATCAGAGCAAATAAATAAAATTATACAATTTTAAAAAAAAACTTACAATAATAAGTAAACATTTTATACAAACATGCTATAACTTACAACCTAATTAAGAATCGTGGCTCCCCTATCAGGCACAAGAGCTCCTCTTTTCTGATGCGGTATAACATGACCAAAAACGACCTCTATTTATCTAAGTGTTTTGTAAAATGTATGTGTATATATGTAACCCATGTTTTTTATATTACAATAAAAAAAATAAATTATTATTATATTAAATAAACATTCATAGAGCAGCACAATCGGCCATGTCCATAAATCTCGTGTTAGTCCGAGGAACGTGGTTTCAAGTGTCCGTCAGTATAGGCTGCGTACTTTATTCTGTACAACTAACTCTGTGCTGATTACCTTATTGTCTGAGAGTAGCGTAGTCCCGCTTTAACTAGACCGTTTTCCATTTAGCCTATCTGTAAATTTTTTTCAACCGTTCTGTTTGGAAGAGTTCGCAAGAGCTTTGATTCTTCTTTGAGATGTCAAATCGGAATAATCAATTATTATAGTACCGAAAAAAAACAAAAACTGTCACATAAAATATCTGGTTAAGAAAAGTAGGATATATAGTGAAGGACCTTATAAATCTCATAATTTCAGAGAAAATTTTTGTTTATTCTATTGCACCCTGCGGGAGGCATGGATTCAGTCCGTCATTTCTGGACACATCGACCTCTAGATTCTTACCCATCCCTTATACCTTTTTTTTCCCAGAATTCTTCTTTTTATCCTTAAAGAGACTCTACACACGGCATCTTCAAAGATGAAATACGCTTTAACGAAAAAAAAATTTCCTCACGGCCTCCTGTCTCGGGTTAATGTAAAAAAAATGTTTGTGATTTATTTATTAAGAGACAATTAGAAACTCACATTTTTTTGAACGCAAGGTCTACTGTTACAAAATTACTAGTTATAATGTATTTACGGCCGTAATCATATAATTTGAATGCGCACAGCACGTTGCAGTTTTAAGACTTACGAATTAACATGTATCAGTTTACTTCATCCACCCCCTGATGTTTGTTCAGTGACCACCTGCTGCTTTAGTTTACAGAGCAGAAGGAGAAATTCTACAAAAATTATGTAACTTTATTATGGTTACTTTAGAAATTAGCACAAAGTCATCGAAAACAAAAGAAGCTATCATCCGAATAAAATTATCAAATTTCATGCTATCTTACCTCGATACAGAGAGATAAATTGCACGAATTGAATCATTATTAGAGGTTTTTTCACTGTGCCACTTCACAAATGATTACTTATTATAAGAAAACAGTTTTCATTAATTTGATGTCTTTTTCCTGGAACGATGAGTGTGTTCAAATCTAATTATTCTGTTAAACATTATATCACTTAAAGTTATTATGAATGACAGATTAGGAAACCTTTGATACGCTATTGATATAGCTATTTATCAGGTTGATTTCATTTAGAGATAATTTTTTTTTTAAAGCATGTTACATTTATTTAACCGTGCATATAAAAAGGAACCTAAGTAATTCTTTTGTTATTTAACTATAAAAGACACTAAAGCCATCAACAATCAACCATATAAAGACATTGAAACCTTCAATAAAACACTACATAAAGACACTAAAACCATCAACAATCAACTATATAAATACTCTAAAACCATCAACAACCAACTACGTAAAGACTGAAACCATCATCAATCAACTGTATAAAGACACTAAACCATCAACAACCAACTACGTAAAGACTGAAACCATCATCAATCAACTGTATAAAGACACTTAGGATGGGTTGTTTCAAAAAATTTGATGAGTTCATCAAATATTTAACATTAATTTTCACGTTCTGTGTAAGTTCTATTTAAGTTCTGTGATGATTTCAGTTTTATGAAGCAGCTGGCCTATGATGATAAAATAACAGAACTCGAATAGAACTTACACAGAACGTGAAAATTAACTTCAAATATTTGATGGACTCATCAAACTTTTTGAAACAACCCGTCCTTAATGTTTATGCTACAGGGGAGAAATATCCTGTATTTGTGTGATAGGTAGATATATAGAAAATGTCTTGCATCCTCCTTGTTGAATTTGATGTATTTATGTACACTTTTATTTAGCTCAGTGAAGATAACATTAATAAATGAAAACAAAAATATGAAATACATTTATTCCAATTAAAAAACTGGTTATTCTGATAAAAGATAGCTACGCTATTTAAGTCATCATAATTTATATTACAATGAATATGATTTGATGTATTTATGTACAATTTTATTTAGCGTAGTGAAGATAATGTTATAAATGTAAATGAAAATATGAAATAGTAATTAAAAAAAAAATCATTTGCCTGTTGAAGCACCTTTCAGCATCAACATTTTGAGGTTGTGCTCCTACTCCATCAGCCTAACTCTGGTCATTGACTCTGCTTCCTGTAGACGAATGTTTACCCTGGATTGTTCCTCCATGAGCCTGACCATAACATCCATTTTTTTTTGATGCTCCAAGTACATAATTTTTTTCGTCTCTTCGAAGAGGTCCTTCTCCATACTGCCAGAATCGTCTTTCTGAAAATCAAAACATTAAATGACGAACCTTTCATAACTGGTTTAGCGTATTTATTCTTGTATTCTATTTCCCACTTTCTATTACAATTTTTCCAATTTTCAGCATGTTTATATATATTTAATCCATACATTAACACTTATCTATATAACTATAACTATATTCCATTTTTTAATTTTATGAAAAACAAATACCTTTGTATAACACCACTTTTTTATTAACAATATCAACATGTTTCGAAAGCTATGTTTTCTTCGTCAGGATAATAAGTCAATAATAAATAACAAAAGACAAACAAGTATAGACTAATTAGAACATAGACAAAATATTAGAAAAGAGAGGTGATTAATTACCTAAAATATATCATAAAAAACAATTATATAAAATAAAATATAAAAATTATTTTAGAATGGGTAAAAAATTACATTAACATAATAAAAAATCTTTTAAAAGGAAAACAAGAAGTCTAAATAACAAAATAAATTATTATAAGTATAAGTATTAATACGAAAATAAATTTAAAAGATGGCTATTTTTAAAAAACGTTTGGTTATTTATAATATTTAATTTACTATTAACACTTTTTCTAATTTCTAAAATTTCTAAATTATCTAATTGTATACCCGTTGTGTTAGTGTGTAAAATTTTTAAACCTTTATTAATATCAAAAGAATGACCTGTTTTTGATAACAAAATTTTTAACCCTAAACATACAATAAAAAATTCCCTTGAATTAATTGACAAATTAAAATCTTTGGATATACCTAAAAATGCAATGTTAATATCATTTGATGTTGTAAATTTTTAAACCTTTATTAATATCAAAAGAATGACCTGTTTTTGATTACAAAATTTTTAACCCTAAACATACAATAAAAAATTCCCTTGAATTAATTGACAAATTAAAATCTTTGGATATACCTAAAAATGCAATGTTAATATCATTTGATGTTGTAAACTTATTTCCAAATGTTCCTCTTTTAGAAACTAAATCTATTATTAAAGAATTGTTAGATTTTTCAAACATTTCCAAAAACTTGTCTCAGGATTTATATAAAATTTTTAATGTTATTCTTAAACAAAATTATTTTCAATTTGATAATATTATTTACAAACAAAAAGATGGTTTAGCAATGGGTTCAAGTACTAGCCCCCTAGTCGCAGATATATTTTTAAACAATTTTGAAGAAAAATTTTTTAATAGTCGTGCTTTATTATTAAAATATGTTTATTTTTGGAAAAGATATGTAGATGACGTTTTTTGTATATGGACTGGAACTAATAGGCAATTAAATATTTTCTTAAATTTCATTAATAAACTCCACAAAAAAATTAAATTTACCCTAGAAATTGGAAAAAATTGCAGTTTAAATTTTTTGGATTTAAGTATTTCTATTGTCAAAAATAAATTTGAATTTAACATTTTTCGTAAAGACACATATACAGATATCATTATACATGAAACTTCTAATCATCCATTTTCACAAAAATTAGCAGCGTTTCATACCTTACTAAGTAGACTAATTAATGTTCCCCTATCTTTAAGAAATTTTAAAACAGAATTAAATACAATTAAACAAATTGCAATAAATAACGGTTATTCTACACAATTAATAGATAATATGTTAAACAAAAAATATAAGAAAAAGTTTTTTAGATCTTTTGTTTATCCACACGTAGTTGACAAGAATAATAATTGGAGAAAAATTGTATTTTTAAATAATAACACTTCAAATTTGATAATTAAAAACATGCCAGATAATATCCAACCAGCTTTTTACGCCAATAACAAATTAAAAAATTATATATTAAATAACAAGGACAAAGGTGTGTTTTTGAACAAATCTGGGGTTTATAAATTAATTTGTAATGATTGTAACTTTTTTTATATTGGGAAGACTTCTAGAAATTTTAACATTAGAGTTAAGGAACATCTAAGATGTTTAAATAATAATAATTATTCAGAATTTGCAAACCACATTTTGGAAACAGGTCATTCTTTTGATATTAATAAAGGTTTAAAAATTTTACACACTAACACAACGGGTATACAATTAGATAATTTAGAAATTTTAGAAATTAGAAAAAGTGTTAATAGTAAATTAAATATTATAAATAACCAAACGTTTTTTAAGAATAGCCATCTTTTAAATTTATTTTCGTATTAATACTTATACTTATAATAATTTATTTTGTTATTTAGACTTCTTGTTTTCCTTTTAAAAGATTTTTTATTATGTTAATGTAATTTTTTACCCATTCTAAAATAATTTTTATATTTTATTTTATATAATTGTTTTTTATGATATATTTTAGGTAATTAATCACCTCTCCTTTCTAATATTTTGTCTATGTTCTAATTAGTCTATACTTGTTTGTCTTTTGTTATTTATTATTGACTTATTATCCTGACGAAGAAAACATAGTTTTCGAACATTGACCTAGTATACCCTAGACAAGCCCTCTCATAGTAAAAATCTGAAAAAACATAACCCCAAGTATCAGTAATTTCGCAATACAACTCTCCTTCGAATTCCGCCGTCTTGCATGCGAATTCTCGGCAATTTAAACTGAGCACCGACTTAATCCCATGGTGTAATTTTCGAACTAATACATCGATAGGTGATCACGTGTTGCATGCGTGGACATTTAGACAAGCTGTGTTGTATAGAAATGGTTTTCAAAGTGGGGATCGCGAGACATTCATAAATTTAATAAGACAAAAATATTTTTTTACTTTATTATGACAAGCGATTCAATTTCGGAGGCGAGTATGGGTACCGCCGCCTCGGGAACCATTTATTGGATAACCAACGCCTCTGCCATAGGTCACTCCAAGTGGTTCGCTACGTTTGGTGACTAGGCAGGGGTGCCCGGGTTCATGGATTGAGGTTTGTCCGGGTCTTGGCGGCGGATGCGTCTGCAAATTTTTAAATTTTATTTTTCTGATGAACGTATGGCTCGTTGTCAACCACCAAGCAGCAATTTCGTCGGAGTGTCCTGTCGAAAGCGGTGTGCACTGCAAACCATACTTTAGATTCGTGTACAAAAACTTGTACACAGTCCCGTATATGTATATATTGATCATGAGTTTTAAAATAAAAAAAATCCATTCATCGTTTGCTTGAAAATAATGACGAAAAATTCACCCTTTTACCGCCCACGCACCGTGGGCTGCCCAGGTTGGTTGCTTATCATTAACACAGTGATGAGCAACCAGCAGCCCGCAAGCCCATTTACTGCTTTCCGGACTTTTGACTACAAAAAATATCAAAAAAATTGCACTAAAAAATATTCAAAGGCTTCTGTTCTGTTTTGCAAAATGTCTTAGCCGAAAACTATAATCTTTCTTAAAAGTTTTGAATCGGCTGCTCAAACATTAAGTTTTTTTTGTATATAGGTAATAATTAAAAAATGACAGAAATTCGCAGTTAATTAAAGCCCGTTAGTAAGCGCTCAAAAAGAAGTGGAAGGTGAGATATGTAAATACGAATGTTAGAGGGAGCGCGAAAACGATAATATTTAAGCGAAAATTGTGAAAATGTTTAATAAAACATGACTCGTTTAAACTATTTTAAAATAGAACCAAAATCCCGCGGGAAATGTCATAGCTTTAAAAATAAAACGAATTATGATTTTTTGCATATATATAACTTGTAATGTAACAAAAATAAAGAGCTTATAAAAATTTTCGAAATATACGATTATACGATTTTCTTCTATCGGAAGAATTCCATTAAATTACCATTTCGGCATGGCAAATGTATAGATATTATCGTCAAAAATAACATATATTTTTCAGAAACTTAAAAACTTAAAGTGTTCTAGAGAAATATGTTGTAAAACGGTAGAAATTCGGAATGCTATGGCTTAAGATAGGTTAACTTTCGATCAATTGAAGAATAGTGCAGCGGTTATTGGTTAAGATCTGTGTTTAATGTATTTTAAAGGTTTCCGTTTTATACAACCGGGTCGTGTTTTTAAAAAGTTTGAAAACCACTGCCATTCGTGACGCCAGCCCTTCGTATATGTGTTAGTATCGGTGTTTGGTGACGTCACAGGCATTTGGGTGATTAAGTGACGTCAGAAACTTTGCTTGCCAAAAAAATAATACGTCAATATTATTACATTTATTAAAACGCTGCCTTAAAGCTATCGGTAAGGAATACTTTTTTTTTGTGTATTCAGATAGCTGGCTACATTATCAAATATAAAGTCCGCGGACTGTACCTTGTACAATATTCGGAAGTAGGATATTTTTGTGTTTGAAAAAATTAACTCCTTCAGGACGGCTGGGACAGCAATTAGTTTCAGTGTGGACCGATAAAAGGTAAAACACAAAGCACTATGCGATCTAAATAGTACGAAACAATGCTCGCACTTTTTGGTAAATGGGCCTTGAGCCAATTTTATTTGGTTTCTGGCGTCATTTTTAACTTCACAGGGCACGTCTTGATATACTTGGTCGAAGTTTTCGAAACATGTTGATATTGTTAATAAAAAAGTGGTGTTATACAAAGGTATTTGTTTTTCATAAAATTAATGATGACACCCCAAAGTAAATATGCCTATTTTGAAGAAATATTCCATTTTAGTCACCATGAAACAGCGGGCAGCTAGGCGGGCAGCCGCCTAGTACGGAGTTTTATTCTATTCTCTGCGTATCTCTTAATTATATCATGCATTTTATACATAAATAAAATATATAAACATATATGAGTTATTGTTTTTCTTAGTAAACTTTCAGTTTTGAAACGACAATAAAGTCTGTGGTGTGAATAAAAATGTAGTGTGAAGAAATACGTACTTTTGCGCGTGGTCGCCTCCGAGGTCGAGGTGGAGGGCAAGTGTGCAGCGGGACACGGTGGGTGGAGGGTGGGGATAATGGCGGCGGTGGTATATCAGCTTCGCTGGAATTCAGAAAATATATTATTTGTATCAACATGGAATTCCTAGGAAAATAAGACTATTTGAGCATATTTTAAGGGACAGTAAAGCAAACGTACATCGGTCTGAAACTTCTTAACCGAAACTTCTCGCTCCGAAGCAGTGGTTTTCAGTAATGACTCTGTTTTCTGTTGATATAATCAAAAGATTATGTCTATCAGAAAAGTTACTGCTTTAAATATTGCAAATAATTAACACTCGAAACAATAATCATTTAAGTAGGTTTAAGTATAGTACCTCAAAAGATAACTTCCTCTTGGGTGTAGGTGAGTGTGGCAGTGTGGAATGTGGCGTTTGTGTAGGATTCATCTGTAATAATAAAACACCATTACCAATATAACTCGCACACTTGAAGCAAACTTTTATTCTTTCTTTACACAAGTTTAAATATAGATAGAGCCATCAATATTTCAATAATATTACTATCAACTTATCTTTTGAAAAAGCTAATGCTAAAAAAAAGATATTTACCTTTGTTCTGAACGTCGAATCGCTGTCGTCAAGATTTCGGTCAATTGCGAACTCGTTTGGCAATATTTGATGGACTCATCAAATTTTTTGAAACAACCCGTCCTTAAACCATCAACAAACAGCTACATAAAGACACCGAAATCATCAACTTAACTAAATAAAGACACTAAAACAATCAACAATCAATTTTATAAAATTTAATCGAAAGGAACAAAGTTAAATTTAATTAATCATCATTGCGACGCGAAATGAGAGTAAATTGTTCCGATCTGCAATGCGTATTCACATCTGCCTATGTAGGTGTCTGGAAATTAGTGGTACAAATGGGAACCTGGTGAATCTATATCACATTTGATATAGATAAGAGAACTTAAAAACACCCTTTTTATCTTTTTATGGGCATATTTATTTATTTTTATTTACTTCCTAGTGGGCTTTTACATGAATAGAAGGAAATTTATTTTCACAATATTAATTACCTGTGTTACATAATCAGTAAAACAAAATAAATAAGAATGCAATCAACTCGTGAGGTATAGAATATTATGGAATATTATATATGATGTCTGGAGTCAGTGAGTCTACGACATCTCCAATTTTGTTGTGAGGCTGAAGGTAGTGGGGAGGGGAAGGAGATGGGGATGAGGATGGTGGGGATGCTGGCTATTCAAATCTAGTCACTAGATAAAACCATTTAATGTTACGTTTCAATTCATAAAGGATCTTACCAGAGAAATACTGCGAGTATCTTCCAATCTGGAACGTTCCGCAAATAAAATGTATATTATTTTTAAATAGTCAATTGTGAAATAACACAAATTTAAATTTATTTGCGCACGCCGACACCTACGACCTACGGATTGCTAGTTGAGAACCTAATCCCTTTTTTTTAACTTTTTTCTGCAACTAAAGAGTTTAAAACAAAATTGGAATTGAACAATCTTTCGACACATTTCAAAATATTTATAATAAGTAACTGCGCGGCGGCCGATATTTTTCAAAATTGACAAAAAAAATTCGAACTTGGAACTTGATTTATTTGAAAACGAAAGCTCAAATCTAATAAGTAGGTACCGCACGGCGGAAGTGTTCCTCCACGTAGACTCTAAATTAATGTGATATAGATTCACCAGTTTATACCACGACTTTCTGGACACCATGCACACGTATTGTGGAAGTGTATTGTTCCAAATTATCAATATTAGTTTTTTTTTATCAAAATTTTCGTGTTCATGATACTTTTTTTTTTTACGTGATCTCTCAGTGTGGAGGAAAATAATTTCCCTCAGGGCCTATGTCATCTTTGGGGATGCTGTGTGGAGGGTTTTTTAAGGGAAAAGGAGGGGAGGAGAGTTTTGGGAAGGAAAAGGGTTTAAGGGGTGGGTAGGAATCTGGGGTTCAGTGTGTCCTGGTCATCCGCCTCCAAGACCTAGACAAACCTCACCCCATGAACCCGGGCACCAATGTTAAATCACCAATCGTAGCCAACCACTTGGGGTGACCTATGGCAGAGGTGTTGGTTATCCAATAAAGGTTCCCGAGGCGGCGGTACCCATTCCCTCCTCCCAAATTGCCTACCGTTTATAACAATCATATTTATTTGCAATTAAAAATATTTTTTGAAATATATGCTGTGTTATAGGGGTCTTGTCTTGTAAAATAATTGTTCATAATTGTGTTGATAATTTTATCAACACAATTATGTTAACGTTTATTAAAATAATTTTTTCAGTGTTCGTTACATAGACAGGACCCAAACAAAAAGAATTAATGTTGAAATACTTTAAGCAAAACTACACCATTACATTTATTTAGTATTATAGCGTTCTGTTTCTAGAACTTCATAAAATTTTACATGTTATTGTTAAGTTTTGTTATTAACATAAAAAACGCTAAAAACAGTTACTGATACCATCAACACCACGTTCCGCCATCTCCGTAATGATGAATGATGGTTTTCTAATATTGAAGTATATAAGTTTTTCCGCAATATCTAAAATTCGAAATGCACTTATTATTTATTACTCAGACCGCAATTAACTTTAGTTCTCGTGGTTATTCCAAAAATAATAATTAAAACTAGCTTCGCAGGTTTGTGCTGCTAGGCCCTGTGGGCAGCTTTCGGTTCAGCCTCGCCCAGTCACTTTATAAATCCGATATGAACTGGCTCCAAAAATAGTCTGTTCCTCGGATCCACTGTCATCCAGTGTTAGTCACCGGGACAAAGTAACCGAGATAGCCGCCACTGAGTATTACCGTCAATCCTTCCATGTTAGGAGGGATAGTGTTGGTTCACTAAATCATAGTACTTTTACTTGCCAGGGGCACGTTCACCAAGCTGTCGATGGAAGTAGCGACATCTTGTGGAGAATTTTTGAATTAAAAACCGAATCACAACGGTAGCTTCGTTTGAAATTCCACGTACACAGATGTTATTCGTGACGCGACGCGTACGGCGTGGCGTCAACATGGAAACAACTCGAAACTGGGTTCTGAAATTGACGTGTTTCTCCATCCATTTCTTCATACTTTCAATTGATTGCCAAGAAAGATCAGCCTGGAAGGGTGAAATCCAAACACATTCAATTTTACAACAGTCGCTTAGGCCTATTCATTAGAATTTTTTTTAGTATTTGCGCGCTCTCTCTATCATTCGTATTTACATGCCTTCATTTCACGGTCTTCAGCAATATTCTTCTTCTTTTTAACAAAGCCTTAAAACGGGATTACAGGAAAATAAAAATAAACTTAATAAAAAGTTGTAAAAACATTTTATTTGAAAAAAAACCAGTTCGTTCCTGCTAATGATGTCAAGAACGTCGGTAATTATTTTAATCAATCTTTTTATCGCGTTGTTTACACTCTCGTTCATTATCGTTTTCACGTAATATCTATTACGTTTACTTTATACCTACAAGCAAATATTAGCGGCAGAACGTATTGTCTCTTTCCGGAAAATGAAGCTTATATTTTTGCTCTTTGGAGCATGTTTTGTGGCTGCTTGTTCAGCTGAAACTTTTGATGGATTCAAAGTCTACAGGCTGAAGCCATTCACACAAGATCAGAAAAATCTCTTGGCTTCCTTGGAAAATGAGGCAGAATCTCTAGATTTCTGGAATGGTGTCAACAATGCCGGGCTTCCAGTTGACGTAATGGTCAAACCAGAGGAACAGACGCAGTTCATGGCAGAGATGATTCAGTATGGAATCCCTGCTGAAGTGATGATCAAAAATGTACAAGAGTAAGTTTTAAAAAATCATTCTACATTAGGAAACATTCTGGACAAAAACGGATTACATGCCAAAAATGATCTACCAAAAGCTTCACGTATATGTTATTTTAATGGAAGTTTACATTTTAAATTTATTTTGATACGAGTATTCAGGTCCTCTGACGGATTTTTCGTGAGCAATCAATTTTTAAGTTCTACCGATCGTTTTTTAGGAATATCAATGCTGAATCAGTATCAAAGCTTGGAAGAGCTGGACTTACATGGACAAGTTACTACACCTTGGAAGACATTTATGCCTGGCTTGACGAGTTGGCAGCAGAAAACCCAACCGTCTCAATCATCAGCGCGGGACAGTCTTACGAAGGAAGGGATCTTAAGGGAGTCAAGGTGTCTTTTAAGGCAGGAAACAGAGGAGTACTGATTGAGGGAGGAATTCACGCCAGGGAATGGATTGGCCCAGCAACAGTTACATATCTTTTAAATGAAATTCTCACAAGCACAGATCCAACTTTCAGGAAGATTGCTGAGAGTTTTGACTGGTACCTTTTCCCCAGCAATAATCCCGATGGTTTTACTTACACTCATACGACGGTAAGCATAGCTATGATGAACGTTATTTGTTAATTATTTTTGTGCTGTTTCGTACTTCCTCCTCCATTTATGAGTCGACGTGTAGAACACCTGCCCTACGATTATGAATATTTTTAAACGCAAAAAAGTATTTTTAATATATTTCCCCCAAATTTAATGCATATTTCTTTCGAAAACAAGAAAATGATAACGTAAATTAAAAGGTACCCAATAATTCACTACTTTTTCTAGAACCGTATGTGGCGTAAAACGAGGACCCCCTACGGAACTTGCTTTGGGGCAGATCCTAACAGGAACTGGGGAAGTCATTGGGGAGGTAAGGAACAAAAAAAAATTTTTTTCATGACTTAACTATGAAGTAAACTAAGAAACAATTTTTAAAAAATACCCCTTTATGGCTAAGAATATTTTTGAGGTATGTTCTAACTTTTTTCATTCTTATAAAATTATGCACAGAATTATTAAAAACCACTTTTGCTAAAGTGCTATTTTAAATTTTATAGGCATGAGAATCGAAATATTTCAAGCGTTTATATTCCTCTTAATTGTAATGCATTATTTTTACTTAAATTTATCTGTATACATACCTTTCACATGGTGTTTTCTAGTTGTCTTTTTATAGTTCTTGCTTTTAACTTAAAAAAACTGTCTTATAAACATGTGTCTCTGTATTATAAACTTGTCATGTAAAAGAAAAGCCTATCAGGGCGTTGAAAATTAATAAATAAATTTGTTTAAAATGCTGGTAAGATGCTGAATAATCTTTCTTATCGGAACCGCCCTGTACTGTTGACATTATAAAATATTATTTTATTGATTGTAAATCAAGTGGTATATTTGTAGAGAATGGAACCAGCACTTCAGAATGCTCGGATACTTACGGAGGACCGACAGTATTTTCTGAAGTTGAGACTGCAAGGATGGCGAGATTCATCAGCACCATCGGCCCATCTCTGGACGTATTCCTGAGCTTCCACTCCTATTCTCAGATGCTCCTCATTCCCTATGGTCACTCGACAGCTCCCCTAGATAACTACGCCGATGTCGTGAGTATAGTTTGATTAGTTCTTGTAATAAGAATTCTCTTTGCCATGGATCTAATGAGACTTTGACACTCTTCATTGTAATCTACCTGTCATGCAACAGTAGAATTTACGTATATTACAATCTTTCTGTTGATACTTACTGGTTGCAAGGAGAAATCTCGGGTTTAAGACAGAACTTTAAAAAAATGGGAATACCGCACAAGTGTCCCAAATGCATCCAAGTGCCTGGATGGAGCCAGTGTGACTGGCATCCCCATTTGAGATATGTTGTGAGACTGAAGACAGTTGGTAGAGGAAGGAGATAGGGAAGAGGATGGTGGATAATTATCTGGCTATTCAGATCTAGTCGGCCTCCGTGGTCCTGAGGTAAGATTCTCGACTCACAATCCGAAGGTCGCGGATTCAAACCCATCGTGATCAAATAAATTTTATTTGATTAATTTGTGGTATATCACGATTAATTAATTAAAAATAATATATATAGTATGTTTGTGGTACGTTCCAGAGTGGAAAATACTCTCAGTATAGCCCTGGTGTAAGACGAACATTCAGAATTGAAACGTTGCTTGAAATAGCTTTAGCTGTGACCAGATCTGAATAGCCAGGTACTTCCCCTCATTTCTCATCCCCATCTGTTTCCCCTCATCACTTTCTTCAGCTTCACAACACAGCCCAATTGGGGATACCATAGTCTCACTGGCTCCAGACGAGAGCAGATGGGGACTTTTGTTCTGTAGTGTTGTTGTGCTGTTAAACCATTTCAAGCAACGTTTCAATTCTGAATTGTGGTCTTACATCGGGTGGCGATAATGAGAGTATTTTCCACTCTGGACCGTACCACAAATATATCGTTTACTATTTTTAATGATTAAATCTTGAAAACACAAGTCCATCAAATAAAATTTACTAGCCCACGTTGGGATTTGAACCCGTGACTTAGACTTAGGCCTCGAATACTTGAGCGAGTTTACAAGCTACTAGTCGGCAAATTTAAAAGCGGGCAAATCGGCGAGTGCGATTGTGATGATGACACATAAAGTGTTCCACTAGCTCAGTAGCAAACTATCTAGCGAAAAGCTGAGCTAAAATAACGACTCCCGCGCAAACTAATTCTGTCGGCATTTTATAGAAAACTGAGATATTCGCAGTTAGCTCACCGCTAGTAGCTATTTGCCGGCTACTTAACAGATAATCCAGATCAAGCAGTAGTTTGACAGTTACAAAATCAGCTGTTCGCGGGCCGCCATCTTGCCATCCGCCGTACACGCTAGCGAGTAGTGAGCAAAGTTGACCCTCTTTCAACTTTTTTCTTGGATTGTTTACAATCTGCTGGTTAGCTAGTAATACGATTAAACTGGGCGAGTTTACTAGCAGATAGTGAATTCGCCAGCTAGTAGCTTGTAAACTCGCTCAATGTAGTCGAGGCTTTAGATACGCACCAATTAGACCTAATTCGGGACCCACTCCTTTTATGGGAAAGCTTCAAGTTTTATGGAAATGGACGAAATCTGATCTGGAATCAATTTCTTTAACTGAATCTTTTTTTCCATTCTTTCAGCTGAAAATTGGACAGGCTGCTATTGCCTCTCTGGCCACAAAGTATGGAACCAAATACGAAGTGGGAAACATCGCCGAAACTATCTGTAAGTAACATTTTTCTCTCCTTCAGCAGCTACTTCGTCAATGTTATGTCGATTGTCCAATTGATTGGTCATCTCCAAATATTACATTTTATAAAAATACTAGCGGCCACGCGTTGCTGTGCCGTGAAATCAAAACGCCATCTACCGGATGGTTACCCAACCTAGATAACTGAGTGTTGTGTCGATAAATTAACTCACACCGCCATCTGTTTGAAACCAATAGAACTTCCAAATAATTACAGAGCATTACCCTAGAACAAACATGTAAATCGCAATAATAAATATTGATTTAAGTTGGACCAAATTACACAACCAAGTTAACCAAATTTCATCAAAATCGGTTAAGTAGTTTCAGAGTTTATCTCGAACAAACAACGTGACGCAAGTGTTTTTTGTACATGTATAAAAAAAAAAAAACACGTATAAAACTTATTTCCACTTATTTTATTTTTGGCCGTAACCGATTTCAGCCTGTTAAAACTATCTTCAGACTGGTACAAATGTTTCTTAATCCGCCAGTTAACCAGTTTATCTTAATCTACAGTTTACACACATAACATATGGCGGAGAGGAAGAAGGGTACTTTACATTGATTTTATTCAATTTATATGGCTTTTCCGAATTTGTTGCCATGTGTTCTTTGACAATGGGATTTCTAGTCATTATATATAGAAGAAGAAGATAGAATTCGAATCACTCCTGACATTGTACACCCCATTCAAAACTTGATTGATGGCCTAGTCTTTTTCTTCATTTCGGTAGCAAAATTTAATAAAGCACTCACAATTTGTATTAATTTCTTTAACAGACCCTTGCAGTGGAACCAGCATGGACTGGGTCAAGCAGGAGTTCAAGACCCCCATTGCCTACACTTACGAGCTCAGGGACACAGGAGCCAACGGGTTCGTCCTCCCTGCCAACCAGATCATCCCCAACTGCGAAGAAGTCATGGATTCCATCGTCACCATTTTCACGGAGGCTGAGAAGTTGGGATATTTCACATTGGGATAAATAAAAATACTTGTACAATATTTGTGAAATTATTTGACCCTAAGCAATGACGAAAATTAGGCAGAACTGAAGATCAAGTTCATCTTTAATAAAAAAACAATTAACACTTCGAAGTTATTTTAATTTTGTGTTCTTGATCTCGAGACCTAAGCAAAGTTTCCATTTTTTTTCTATTGGATAGATTAAAATTTAAGGATGAAGAAACTTGATTGATTTTAGTTATTTTTAAGGCATGGTAGACCATATTACGAACAAACAGATTTGAAAATCTTATAAAACCGATGGCGATCTAAGCATAGAAATTAGTTGTGGAACGTGGAAAGAGAATATGGAACTCGCTAGTGAGTGAAAGAAGTTGAGAACGCATGGGAAGACATCAGCATCAACAGAATCAAAAACACCACTGGAGTGATTGTGGTCGAAAAATAGGCCACTTTTATTTTTCAGCGATTGATAGCGGTCCAAATTTGGACCACATATTCTTACCAATCGTAAAACATTTATTGTAATTATTTAAGCAATTCCATGACCAGCCATTTATGCTAGAACGAAGCTATTGAGAAGCTTTATCTGTTATGACTTATGACCATAGACGTCGCAAATCCAAACTACGTAGACCATTTTAGAACGATGTTAAAAATGTTTTTTTCAGGCAGAATTTCTGATCAGCTGTACGGTTAAAATTTAGTATTTTTCCGTAGATATGCATGTTTCGTTATCAAGTATACCACAGGCAAGTACAGACATCGAAAATATTCTATGTTGACTCGAACAAGTACCTCTCACGGAATTTCAAAGGAACAAACACGCAGGATTCGCGCGGTTATAAATTTGACGATTCTTAAATATTTTTTAATAAATTCTACAAATATTAAATAAACGGTAAAATATGGGTTGATTTGTTGGCTATATAGCAAAATAATAAGTTTTATGTCTCCATGTTAAAATTTAAAGATATAGTTTTTTTTTATGTCGGCGAAAAATAAAAAATAAATCTTCTGGATATCTCGATCAATCGAGACAAATTTATTTATTTCGCATGATCGCTCCTCGTCTTCAATCGATTTTTTTTACTTTTCGCCGCTGTTTTATTTCTGTGTTCTTGAAACCTGATAGAAACAGTCTCCATGGATTTTGTTTGCTTACATAATTTTTATGGTAAAACGACGAAGGAATGATGACATTTGAAAAGCTTGTTAAACCGTTGTAATCTTACCCAATAAAATTTAAGAAAGGAGGGGATTGATTTACGGAGCGTTGCATTGTTAAGAATGTTAAGGGTAGGTGAATGTAGTTTTTGGGTAAAGTTAATGTATTTTGCATCATGAGTAATTTTGCGTATTTGCGTATATGCACACATATAGATGTATGTGTGCGGCGTTTTGTGGACCCTGTAATTTGTTCATAAGAAACTAATAATGTCCTAAGCTGTCCTAAGCATGATCCTAAGCTCACCTAAAAGAAGAATACCGTCGCATAAACCATTAAAAATAGAGGAAAGAGACCTGCATATCCTAGATATTGAAAAATACTTGGGCTTACATATTGATAAACATTTGACATTTAAATAACACCTAGAAAACTAAAAGCAAAAATCGTCCCATCAATTGGTGTATTTGGTAGAATTGCTCATCTTCTACCAACAAAGGTAAAGAGGGGCCTATACTTTAGCTTAATCCAGTCTCACCTAAATTATTTAATAGTAATACGGGGAAACACATACATTACGTACTTAAACGAATTACAAATAATCCAAAACAAAGTTATTAAAAAACTCTTTAGCTATAACCCAGACACTACCACAATGTACGAAGCAACCACATTCAAGAATAGGTAGTAACATAGAATGTTCCTACCTACGAGTATTAGATTGACATTTGAAAAATCAAAAAAAAGACATCTATAAAAAGCATCAACTGCAAGTGAAGTTAAAATAGTTGCTTGAACAAAACACTATGAATTTCAGTAAAGGTTAAAGAGTTTTTGCTGTTCAGGTATGATACAAAATAATGTTCTCTTTAAGAGAAAAGAAAGAGGCACGTGCATGATCAGCACAATCTCTCTGAATGATTTGTCATAAACTTTATTGTTGGTATATCAACTTTTATTACTTCTTCAAACTTCGCAAATGCACTTTCTGGTGTCATTATTGATATAATGAAAACAAATAACGTTGTATACACTACTTTATAATTAACATTATCGACATGTTTCAAAAACCATGTTTTCTTCGTCGGGATAATAAATTAATAAAAAAAATAACAAAAGGCAAAAAAATACAGACTTATAAGAACATAAACAAAACATTAGAAAGGAGAGGTGATTAATTACTTAAAATATCATAAAACAATTATATAAACTAAAATATAAAAATTATTTTAGGAGGCGTAAAATTGCATTTACATAAAAAATCTTTTAAAACGAACAATGTAAACAGGAAGTGTAAATAACAAAATAAATTGTTATAAATGTAAGTATTAATACGAAAATAAATTCAAAAGATGGCGATTTAAAAAAAATGTTTGTTTATTTATAATATTTAATTTACTAATAACCCTCTTCCTAATTTCTAAAATTTCTAAATTAATTATCTAATTGTTTACCCGTTGTGTTAGTGTGTAAAATTTTTAAACCTATATTTATATCAAAAGAATGACTTGTTTCTTAAAAGTGGTCGGCAAATTCTGAATAATAATTATTATTTAAACATCTTAGATGTTTCTTAACTCTGATGTTAAAATTTCTAGAAGTCTTTCCTATTTAAAAAAAATAACAATCATTACAAATTAATTTATCAAACCCAGATGAAGAAAACTTAGTTTTTGAAATATGTCGATAATGTTAATTGTATTGTGGTGTATACAAAGTAAGTTGTTTTCATTAAATAAACTTTTATTAGCTGGCTGAAAACAGAATTTAAGATAATTCTTAAATTAAGTACCTTACCCTATAAATCATCTTTTAATAGGTTTTTCGCTGCCGCAATTAATATTTACTGATTAAAACATTGATTTATGTCATTTTTTCGGTATTTCAAGTTTTATTATTTGCAAATCACATTTTCCGATGACGTTGTTCGTGGTCTGAGTCTTTTATATATATATACGAGAAAAAGAGCTTTGTTTTTTACTCAACTAATGGTCTCGATCATGGTAAGTGTTTGGTCTGAATTTATTTATATTTATTTTTCCAAAAACTTTTGAATAGGAAATTTGGTTTTGCATTTTTTTAACAAAATATTCTGTGGTGATATTGTAACTTATGTGTTTCACGGCCCGTTGTTTCCGATATTTCTATATGTACTCGTGTAATAGCATCGGCTCAATTCAGTGTAAAAACAATCGATGTCGTGCCACAAATTTGCAAGTTAGGTTAGGTGACTTCCACCTAATTATTCATTTCTCCGTCTGCCTTTCTCTTCAATCCATAGACAACAAAATGAGATAAAGCCTTTTAATGTAAAATTAACTAAAATTCATTTAATGTCGTTAAATTTTTACAATGTCTTTCGTTTCAATCTCATTTAAATCAAATATTGTGATTTATTTTGAGGTATTATGCTGTTTTGTGCTACCTCCTTCATTCGCCAACGTTTAGGACAACATTACAGTGTACATCATCAGGGCAGATGTGTTATCGAAGACTGTGGTGAAGTGTGTGCTTATGTTTGTAGATGCGATCCCGCATTGCCACCTCCAATCCTCTAGGATCTGCTACAGTATAATTTAAAATGGTTTTCTGCGTTTCGTTATAGAGTAGCCATCATTTACCGGATACAAAGAACTTTTAGCTTAGCCCCGTCGTCTACGTAAATATTAATGGATTTTTTGTGAATTTCGAATGCCTCCGGAATTAAGCGTGCTCTATGCGTTTTTGGGTAATCCCGTTTTAAATCTTCAAAATTCTTAAATAAAAAGATTCTTAAAGTTGGGTAGTATTGCCGAGTACTAATGATTTTTTTGTTATTTTTGGTTGTTCTTAGCACCAATTTGATAAATTTTAACGTCTCGGCAGCAAATTTCAACAACTTATAATTTTTTTATAATTTAAGGCGAAGATCGGTTTTTTATTGGCGTTGCTGAGCGCCGTGGGTCTCGCTGCCAGCGAAACCTACGAGGGCTACAAGGTCTACAGGATATATCCCAAAACCGAGGAGCAGAAGTCCTTTCTCCGTAACCTCGAGGCCAGCGACGAGCTGGACTTCTGGAGTGGGGTTAAAAGGATCGAAACCCCAGTCGACGTCATGGTGAAGCCAAAAGACCAGCAGAAGTTCGTCATGGCCATGCAGAGAAGCAACATGGAGCCAGAGATCTTCATCGATAACGTTCAAGAGTAAGTTGTAGGTTTTTTTGCATTTAAGGATTAATTTAAAGATTCTATTTAAAAAACACTCCCTAACCATTGTGGTAGAGTATGAAATTCATTAAAACTCAACTCTTCCATAAACTTTTTGCAACTATTTATAATGAAAGCATCGCCTCAAGCGATATGAAATTTTATTGTACCGACTCTCAACATGGCCTGGCTGAATCATTTGATTAATTTGATTAATTGTCACATCTTTCCCAGGAAGACTTCTTCTTGTTATTACTTACGCGTCTTATATTATTTAACTAGCAGTCATATATCCGTCTATTCACTCTTTCTTAGCAATATATTTTTTATCTATAAAATTATACTCCTTATTCTGTTGGTCGTATTCGAGAAAAAGCTGAGAATTAAATTTTACAGCAAAATCAAGCCGGAGCACGTCGGAAGTTTTAAGGTTGGTGCTGGTATGACATGGGACAAGTACTACCGCCTTGACGACATCTACTCCTGGTTAGACGAACTCGCAGCCAACAACTCTAAGGCTTCCGTTATCATCGGAGGTTCCTCCTACGAGGGTCGTCAGATCAAGGGTATGAAGGTTAATAACGGAGCCGATAAAAAGACAGTGTTATTGGAAGGAGGTATCCATGCTAGGGAATGGATTTCACCAGCCACTGTTAATTACTTGTTAAACGAGATCTTGACCAGCACCGACCCCACCTTTAAACAGATTGCTGACAGCTTCAATTGGCACATTTTCCCCTCGACAAACCCCGATGGTTATGAATTCTCTCACACCAAAGTAAGTAGTCATTTATTCTAATTATTACCGTTAGAAATATTAACACAATTGAATGGAACTTTCACAGATCTCGGATTTTAACTAGAAAATTTTATGAATTGTTCAAATTTTATGGAACAACCCGATCTAATTAGTATTTTATTTGGGATTCAATCATTATATTTCAATATCTCTGTTTCATATAAGTGGCGGATAAAATCTTATTGTACCTAAATCATGATCTTATCGTGTGTTTAAACAGAATAGAATGTGGAGGAAGACAAGGACAAAATACCCTAATGACTGTTGGGGAGCCGACCCTAATAGGAACTGGAATTCTCACTGGGGAGGTAAGGCAATTCTTTCATTTTTATTTTTTCCTTAAAAAGTATTTATAATTCCAATGATGTTAGATCAGCGGTGACGCACTTAACAGGAACATTTTAAGAAGGCAGGATCTGACAGTATTAATAACTTAGCGACTGTACGGTTGAAATTTAAGAAACCGACTCCGAGTATAACTCTGACACCACGCCATACGAAAACCATCCGTGAACGTGACGTTTGTGACTAAGCTATTATCTTAATATAACCGAATTAAAGCAAGCAGCTAATAAGCCAAACGATGGCGCCACTTATGTTACAGCTAGTATGAGGAACGTCGGTTGGCACAGTAGAATCCGTTTATTATGACCCCGCCTATATTGACCAACCGCTTAATATGAAGTACACAGCGAAGTTTGGTTTTCATATAAAATTCTTTATAACAAAGTCGGATATAATGACTTCGCTAATAGTGACATGTCGCTTATTATGACCCATTTTTAACAAATTATGTCCTAATTTCATGGAAAATTATGTTGGTTATAGTGACCGACATGATTCCTAACACCTTCGGCAGTGTTCGGAAGGGTCACGTGACGCCCGTTAATATGCCGTGTTTCTCTCATCACAAGTCTTAATACGCTCTTTTCTCACGTCACGAGTCTTGATATGGATTTTGCTCACGTCACGAGTCTTAACACGCTGTGTTTCTCTCTATTAAAATAAATACATACCTAACAAAAACAAAATGCTTTGTGTGATGTCCGCATAGTATTTGTCATTTCCCTTCGATGTCATTATAAGCGGATTCCCTGTACTCTTGGATTTGCATTTTCATGAAACTCTCCAGTCCGGATATGGATGATATGTAAGTGAAGTATGTGATAACGCCGAGCGGGTTTTTAACTGCCAGTCGTGAATATTACAGAAGGGTCATTAACCACGTTGTAAGCCACTGATTAAAAAAAAACTGATTCGTTAATTTAATCTTCACAGAAAATGGAACCAGTAATAATTGTTACGACGAAGCCTACGCGGGCCCCAATCCTTTCTCCGAGGTGGAGACATCTTCCTTCTCCAAGTACATCAGGACCGTCAGCTCTGAGCTGGTCAGCTACATCTCGTTCCACTCGTACTCCCAGTTGCTGATGGTTCCATACGGATTCACTGACGATCACCTTGACAATTATGATGAAGCTGTGAGTTGATTTTACCAAGTTTCAATACTCTCTTGTCGAAAACTTTAGTTTTTATTTTGATCAACTGAAATGAATTGAATCAAATTGAATCTTGAATCGTATGCTTTTTGGTTAGAATAAGCTCAAAGTGAAAATGGCCTTGTCAGCTAGCTCAGTCAGGACTTTTTTAGATCAACCTCAATATCCTAAGAGCCACCAATCTTTCAATCTTTCGTGACCACTCTCTCCAGATCCGGGCTGCCATGCAGCTGGTGGGCAGACGCATCCACCGCCAATACCTGGACAAACCTCACCCCATGAATTTAGGCATCCCTGCTAAGTCACCAAACACAGTGAACTACTTGGGGTGACCTGTGGCAGAGGTGTTGGTTATCTAATAAATGGTTCCGATGGTTTCGATGAACTGGCTATTTTTGGAACCAGTTCCAATCGGATTTATAAAATGGTCACCAACACTCAAACTGGGCGAAGCTGAACTAAAAGCCGCTCGCAGGGTTAGCAGCAAAAACCTGCGGAGCGGGGTTTTGACTGCTAGTTAATAATTACTACTTAAGCTGTATGTAAAAATTCGGAATAATCTGTGACAGTCGATAAGATATCAGGCGAAATAATGAATTTTGATTTTCGATCCTTTATTTTTTCATGGGGAATTTCAGCATAAATTTTAGCTTGTTAGTTACTTGATGTATTTATATATATTTTTTTCATTTATAGCTACGTGCTTAAAAAATACTGAGTAGGTAGTTAAAAAAAAATGATAACCAAGGATTTGGGTGCTCGCAATTAATTGTCGAATTGTTCTGAATGTGATTCTCCATTAGTTTGTGAAATGTTTTCTAGAACTTCTAGTTGTTTTGTTTTTTGTACGTAAAATGGATATTTTTTACGTAAATTTTTGATAAAAACTCCATTCACTGTTTAACAGTGAATACAGTGGTGACCGCAGCGTTCCAGCACCAAACCCCACTCCTGAGTGAGCGCTGGGCCCGAGCTCACCCCAGACCACGCCCTACATAGAATTGATTATTTTGTTTATTATTTTTTCACCTTTTCTATGTACCTATTTAGTTAATTATTTAATAAAAATCTCTTGTATTAAAAATATGTATAATTATATAAATATGTACAATTATATGGGACGTGTGGGATTCCACTATCCTCCCCACATCCTGGAATAAAACATTATTACTATTATTTTTATTATTATAAACATTCATAGATAAAACGGTAATTTTAATTATCGTGTTTTATTATGTAATTCTTCAATAACAATTACCGTGGTTAAAGTCAAATATTAAATAAAATAGTAATAAATGTCTTAAACCGCTATTTTTAGTAATTTAATAATGTCGACAGGGCCATCTATGGATCCTTTATCAGGATAGTCGTTAAAAGAAACATATTGATATTTGCCTCACCTGAAAAACATACCTAATAAAAGTTGACTTATGAAAAGCTTAATGAAACAGTGGTCAAAACAAGGCGTTTCATTAATTTAAAGTAAAATAAACTCCTTTTATCTAATGATGTTTCAAATATTTGTATAATAACAAGATATTTTGGGCAGGTCGCCATCGGTAATGTAGCCATTGACGCTCTCGCCAAGAGGTACGGAACCAAGTACTCCCCATGTGGAAATATCGCTAAAACCATCTGTAAGTATTGTTAAAATTTTATATTAAACTTTAGCTGCGACCATTCTGGGTGCAATATTGGACATTGGCTTCCTTTGGATTTGTCACTGATTCCTGTCAGTGTTGCAAGACTTATTGTTCTGCCCGGATATCTGCTTCTGTTAAAGACTCAAACATTCTCCTCTATAATATCTATGTCTATAATATCATTGCTTTTTCTCCCCCATCACTGATAACTAGACCCGGTCAGCGGCTCCAGCTTGGACTGGGTCAAGCAAGAATTCAAGCCCCCCTTGACCTACGTGTACGAGCTCCGTGACACAGGAAAAGACGGCTTCATCCTGCCAACTGAACAAATTCTGCCAAACAGTCTGGAGGTCGTCGACTCCATCATCGCCATGTTCCAGGAGGCAGCCAGAAGAGGAATTGTAACCCTGGTTAAAAAGAACTGAATAGCGCCTCGTGATTCTTTTTCTGGATTTACCTACAGCTGCGTTTACGACTGCTTGCTGTTAAAACTGTGAATAAATAAATAAACGCAAAAAAAACTTTTTTCAATACTTTATGTTACCTATTTTCTTCATCTAACGGCCCATAAATATTAACATTAAATGATATTATTAAAGATTACAATATAATTAAATAATTATCCACAATAACAAATGCAATAAATTCACATGTATCCAAGGCTGTTCAATGTTGAAATCAGTATCAGAAATTAAATATCTCGGAGTGATAATAGAACAACATATGAAGTGGAAGAGCCATATCTGTGAATTGGTTAAGGGTATCAGAAAGTGTATATATATATTCATAAGATTAGGAAATATTTTAAAACCCAACAATCTAAAAAGAGTATACTATGCACTAATCCAGTCATTAATTCAATTTGGAATTATTGGATGGGGGGGTTCATACAACAATATTCTTACCCCGATCAAAGTGATCCAGAAACTAATCATTAAAGTAATCCTAAAGAAACCATCCACATATCCAACAGAAACACTTTTCGCAGATTTCACGGTGCTTCGAGTAGAAAATATCTTCAAGAAAAATGCAATTATCCAAATTTACAAAGATAATATCGTCAAAAAATTTGAAACCCACCAATCAAAAAGATATCAAGACAACATCAAAATACCAAAATTTAATAGCAAACTAATGCAAAACAATTACATTTATTTAGGAATAAAGTATTTCAACAATCTTCCGATTGAAATAAAAAAATCAAAGACATCAATAAACTGAAACTCAAACTGAAGCAACACTTCATCAGGAATAATTAATTAAATAATTACCTGTTTTTTCTCTTTCTTTCTATTTATTGTCAATCTATATTTATTTCTATTTAATTAAGATTTTTCGAATTTCTCTAAAGTGCACAATATTTTAGTATATAACCATATCCCATTGTATGTACATATTCACAAATAGATGATCCAGAAGTTTCAATTGTTCCCATTATATACTTACCCCATTGCATAATGTTATTCTATTTCTGTCATAATTAGTGTAACTCGCTCATCAAGCACAAGAACTAGCTTCTTCTTTGGTGAGATTGCAATTTTAAAGAATTTCTTAATCAATATGTAATTTATATTAACCCACTGTAAACTTATATATCTGTATTAAATAAAAAAAAAATAAAAATAAATAAATAAAATATCTACCTACTGATTCAAGAACTTTACACTAAAAAGCTATAAGCATTTTATAAATTATCACGCGAACCTTAATTTGGCTAACGAAAATCTACCTTACTGTCAAACTTAATAATAATAAAGGTTAGATAATTCCTAAGGCACCGTTTTTGTAAAAAATTAAGTCCAGGATGCTATGAACTCTCTACATAACAATATTTTTAATAAAATTTTGATTCCGAAAATCTGATCGTGTCTGAAATTTGACAGAGAAATGAAAACAAATTGAAGTATTAACTTGAGTTTATTAAAGGAAAAGAATATAAAAACCTTTAAAAAAAACTATTTAAACTTTAGATGTTGAAACAAAATTAAAAACTACTATACTATACATGCTTTGTATTTAAGTTAAGAAAGCGAAATATTATATTTTTTTTAACTTAATAATAATAAAAATAAAAAAATTACTTTTTATATCATCTACTTTCTGATAATAGAAACTAATACGATAAGCATTTAAAAAGAAATTGACTCATAGAAACTTCAAAAATAATTTTTGGTTAACAAAAGTGCATTTGTCCGTCGGAATAAAATTCACCATAGAAATCCGAACCTATTCTACCGTAAAATTTTGAGATTTTTCATTATCAATCATAAATAATAAAATTGAATTTAGAATCTACCGTAAACCTAGGTTCACTGATATAACCATTCACAAACCGTCTAACCACCCATCTCTCACAAACATTTCGTTTTCCATTTCATTATCCATAGACTAGTTAGGGTCACTTTATCATACACCAAGTTCTTGATAGAATTATTTATTATCAAACAAATCTCAAAACATAATCGATGATGCAAATATACTCAATAACATCATAAATAATAAGATTAATAAATTAACGTCAAGCTAATTCTTATTTAACAGCTCCCTCATAATAATAACATAACAATTTTTTATTTGTATGAATCCGCACAAGAATCTCAACTGCTCCCGTCTGAAGTCAGTGAGACTATGACATCCCCATTTGGGGTATGTTGTGAGACTGAAGGTAGTGGGGAGGGTAAGGAAATGGGGAAAAAGAAGGTGGGAAGTACCTGGCTATTCAGATTTGGTCACCAAACACGGTTAAAGCCATTTCAAGCAACGTTTCAATTCTGAACGGCGGTCTTACACCGGGGCGATACTGAGAGTAGGTATCTTTCACTCTGGAACGTGCCGCAAATATACTAAATATTATTTTTAATTAATAATTGTGAAATAACACAAATTAATTAAATAAAATTTATTTGCCACGCCGGGATTCGATCCCGCGACCTTCGGAAAGCGAGTCAAGAGCCTTACCGCTGGACTACGCCGGCCGTCATTTCGTTTGCAATTATTTTTTTAGTTTGGATTTATTTTTAATTTGAAAGAAAACGTAACAAGTCTGCAAGCGAGTTATTTCACAAATAATTCATTTAAAATAATATATAATATATTTGCGGCACGTTCCAGAATGGAAAATACTCTCAGTATCACCCTGGTGAAAGAACATCATTCACAATGGAATCGTTGCTTGAAATGGCTTTAGCCGTGTTAGGAGACCAGCTCTGAATAGCCAGATGCTTCCTCAAGTTCCTCCTCCCCATCTCCTTCCCCACCTCTTTACCTTCAGCCTCACAATATTCTCCAATTGGGGATGCCATAGTCTCACTGGCTCCAGACGAGAGCAGCTGGGACTCTAGTAAGGTATTCACATAAAAAAAACATAGTTTTAAAACTTATTACTACTACCCATTTAGCCACCAGGGCTCCCCTACCATTACAATAAAATGCTTTTCGCTAATTTGTTTCAATTAAATGCGTTCATTGACTGGCTATAACGTCTTTTGCAGTATCTTTGAAGATCTGATACTGGTTGCTTACAGTGAAAACCATAACAGGATAACGTACTCAAAACCATAACAGGATAACGTACTCAAAACCATAACAGGATAACATACTCGAAACCACAACAGGATAACATAACGTACTCAAAACCATAACAGGATAACGTACTCAAAACCATTACAGGATAACATACTCGAAACCACAACAGGATAACATTCTCAGAACATAACAGGACTCCCTCATAATTTATCAGAACATACGGATATAAACCATTAATTCATTTTGTTTTATCAAATTATATAATAATAATCTTTAGTATAATCAACAATTTTAGTTGAAACGAACAGATTCATCTTCGGAAACAGGCTGAAAAATCCAGAGTTATATAAAACTGATATGATAAAACCATCTAAAGATGGTTAAACTGGATAACGTGGATGGACGGACAAAAATATTAAACTGGAAATTCGGGCAATACACCTGCCATTCTTCAGGTTAAATCGATAAAATAATCTTAACCCGCGAGCACTCGCGTTATGAGCGTTTCCCTCACGGTGAATTTAAAATTCGCATCATTTATGCAACAATGTGCATACGTACTTTGTTCGCCCAAAAGCGAATTAAGAATTAAGTTCCTGTATTTGTTATTAAAATAACAATAGTTATCTATTAAAAATAAATACTTTATTTGATTAAACATGATTGTTTTATTATATATTAGTAGTTATAAAAATAAATATTCTATAATTTATCTACTTTTGACTATTTATAAAACGTGAGTAAAATGTGCGAGGGTTTGTGTGAGTTTTAAAGGCGCGAGTGCTCGCGGGTTAAATTGATATTTTATTAATAAAGCTTGTTAATCTGTCGTGTGGCAAAAATCGATTTCTCTCCGTGAAGGAGAAGTCTAGGGATTAATAAGAACTGATGTATTATTCTTAGTTCGGGGCAATATGTGGTTCGGGTCACGTATGGTATGTGGGAATCATAGGGCTATTAGTCTGCTCAGTTCAGTCGACAAGCTGTGTGGTAGAATATTGATCGAAAGGGTAAGAATGGAACAAAAGATAAAATTTGGGATGTGCAAAGTGCTTTTATGAGTGGAAAGGGGTGCATGGACCAGATTTTCTCGCTGCGTATGCTCACTGAGAAGTTTCTTACAAAAAAACGGAAACTCTTCAGTGCCTTTGTAGATCTACAAAAAGCATACGACCGGGTTGACAGGTAAAAGCTGTCAACGCGGTGAATATCTTTGTGGTTATTCGATCTATACATGGATAATAGTAAACAAGAATTAAACTAGTTGGGATTGGGCGCGAAATTGAGTAATCTGTTAATAGTTGCCTGTTGTGTGCTGATGATGTGGTGCTGATTTCTAACAGTATAGAAGATATTCAGTCTCTCGTGTTTAGGATGAACGAAGCATTTACGAAGAATGAGTTGATGATTATTTAAATAAATCTTAAGTAATTGTATTTGAAACAGAGAGTACGAAAGCGATGTGCAACACAGTTGTGAATGATGAATACGAATATAATGTATTTGGGAAGTATGTTTACGACAGACAGGAAGAGTGATAGAAAAATTGAAAGAAGGGTAAATACCGGTAGCTCCATGAATGGAGGACTGAACGCCGTTGGCGCCAACTAAAAACTGTCAAAAGAAGCGAAGCTAGCCGACAATAATGGAGTGCTTGACGTGTGGCAGTGAGGCATGGAACTGGCAGAGGAAGCATGAAAGTAGACTGAATGCTGTAGAAATGAGATCCTTGAGGCGTATGTGTGGTGAAACCATGTATGATCGTGTGAGAAATATGGAGATCCGCAAAGAATACAAGCGTAATGAGTAAGATAAAGAAAAGGACGCTCAAGTGTTTTGGGCATGTAGAGCAAATGAATGAGGAGAGGAATGTAAGGAGAATATATGACGCAAATGTGAATGGTAAACGAAACCGGGGACGCCCGAGGAAGACATGACATGACCAAGTGAATCAGATTCTTGAGTCAGGCGATGTCAAGAATCAGAATAATAGAAGAACATATATGAGACGATATATGAATGTGAACGAGGCAAAGAGTGTGTGCCAAGATCGAGTTGTTTGGCGGTCCGTTCTCTTTGCCTACCCCTGCTTAGTTAGTTAGTTTAGAAGCAATACGTGAAAACTTCAGTTTAATGAAAATTTGTGTTAAAACCTAGACTGGCCAATCAGAAGAGAGTCTGCATTGTGGAAAAACCTGGATGGAACAAAAGTATTTAAGTACCGGTTATAAAAATTGTTATTAATGGATAATCTGGTTAATTAAATGAGACAGGTACAATAAATTTTTTTTAAATATGGTTATGGTCATGAAAACAGTAATTATGTTAGTCATAAATAAATGTTATTAACGTCATAAAATTTTAAATAAAATTATTAATGTCACGTTGATTAATGTAACGTTATTAATGTCACGTTGAATCTCGGTCACTCTTGACATTTTACACCCGACCCAAACCTTGATTGTTGGAATAGCTTTGGGCTAGCAAAATTTAATAAACTAATGGTAATTTGAATTTCTTTAACCCATATTTCACCGCTATCACTTTCCGCGGTCAGATTTTGATGAAATTTGGATATGTTGTATATAAACACCCAATTAAGAAAATAAAAAAATTTAAAAACTCATTCTTACAAAAATACAAGGTGTTGCGTTTTCGCAACGTCAGCGAAATAGGGGGGTAAAAAGTAAATGTATGAAACAAAACAAGTTTATTTGAAAGTGGATTTATTTATTTTAATTTATAAATTATACTATTAACATTAACTAAAATTAAAGATATTATATGAATAAGCAGGAAAGTGCACCATTCCAAAAGACATTATAAGAAATTAGCATACACAAAAATTACAATAAACATTATTTTCCGGTATGGTCAATTTCGTTACATTTATGGTGCAATGCCACATTACACTCTGGACACACATAATATGTTTGTGAATCACATATACGACATCTCTTTCTATTTTCTCCTTTATTAAAAATGACTACTCCCTGTTATAGTTGACCTCGATGCTGTCGCAAATCTACTTGGTGTGTCAATAGAAGAAGGATGTACTTTTGACGACTTCATAAGGGCGGTGGCCACACTTCTTCTAAATTTCAAAAGGCTCATATTTTCTTCTGGATGAACCATTTGATATAATTTTCATGCATTACGTAGTGCCACATCACGGAAGTTGGAGAATATGGCCCACCACTTTTTACCACGAATCCTTATTCTGTAGTTCGAAACGAAATTATCCACTAAATCAACTCCTCCCGTAAAACGATCATACTGGGTTGAGTGACATTTATATATAGATTTTTTTATATTAAAATACTTTGTTACGTTTTTAATTGGCTCTAGGTTGTCAAAATTAGATGTCACTGGAATTACAGCACTATCTTTCCATCGAACAACCAGTATCTCATTGTTTTTTTCGAATCTATAATCATATTCCCCTCTTTGAAATTTATTAATTTTGTCGATTTTAATGTACCAATGTTCTTTAGTCGATTTTCTCTTACTATACCAGTACGAAAAACAAATACATTATTTGGCACTCGTGAATAACTAAGTTTTGATTTCTTCCAACGTATTTCCCTTGGCACTGACGACGAATATGTTGATGGTTGAGGTTGGGATGGAGTTGTCGAAGGTTCACTCATTAGCCTCTTGGAGTGGACTTCCAAAGTTCTTGCCGTAGTCTATTTTCTCTTATCGTACCAGTACAAAAAATAAAAACGTTATACTCACTCGCGAATAATTAGGAATAATACGCGAATAATACGTTACACTCGCGAATACCAAGGTTTTGATTTCTTCCAACGCAATTCCCTTGGCACTGACGACAAAGATGTTGATGGTTGGGGTTGGGATGGAGTAGTTGAAGGTTCACTAATGAGTCTCTTGGAATGGACTTCCAAAGTTCCTGCCGTATCCCCGAACATATGGCTAAATGCAGTGTCTTCATGTCCAATCATTGTCCTCAAAATCCTCTTCGTCTACCGATGTTGGACCCCCTAAAGTCACCGAAGTTACTATTTCGGCGACTTCAGAGAGTGAAATAATCACATCTGGAATATCTTTTTCGCCGTCTTCATCGTCGACATTCCAAATCTCTGCAATAAGGTCGGCAGCCTCTTGTGCGGTAAAAAAAGTCCTTCGGATTCATCTTATACAGAAGAAAAAATGCGGCAATAGCGATTGGTGCCGGTAATAGTGAATAAAATAATGCAAAGGTTTGTACCCTCGTATTTCGCTGACGTTGCGTTAACGCATCACTTCAATAAACTATGTAAAACGAGTACCGTTGGAGTTTTTAATTTTTTTAAAGTGAACATATTATTAAATACGGGTCAATTGTGTATTAAAAGAGGTTTTAATATATTTAGAATTTTGGTCATATGGTAACGATAATAATTATTAAAAAATCGCTTACCTGAGTGTCGTATTTTGTCTGACTTTGGGGGGGGACAATTTGGAGCAGAAGCAAATATTTTTCTATTTATTAAAGTCTAACTATAAAGTCAAATTTTCTCTATAAGTACGTGAAAGAATAAAGGTGATACCTTATCAAATTCTTAAAATATGACCCAGCAACCAAACTGTTGCGTTTTTGCAACGTCAGCGAAATTTGGGTTAACAAACTCTTATAGTGTCACCAGTATGGACCATGTCAAGCAAGAAATAACAGTTTCCTTCTCCCAGATCTCCTTACTCCCAGTCAACCCAACTGTATATTACGACTTTCGTACTCTCGTATAATTGTTTCAAATTTTTAATGTTCTCTAGACTTTATGTTCGGGTTAAATCTTCCCCACAGGAAAAATTTAACCCTTCCACACACTTTTCCACAAATGATCATCTAGTCAATCCACGCGATGTAATTGCATTAAGTAATAAGTATAATAAATTCAAAACTATACAAGAACAACACGTCAACCTACCAGAGACCATATGGGAAAATACTTCACCGACTCCAGATATTTTCATATCAGAGGGTTCGGCTCAATAGAACTCCTAACTGAACCGATAAATCCTACTGATCCCTCAATATAAATATTTAAAAAATCTTTCGTAATCCTACATGTATTTACTATGACTGATTTTTGCATCTTTATATAAAGATTCATTGATAAATCTAATAAGCCTAAATTTTTAATTGCTATTATTATTGTCTTACTTTATATTAGCTTTGGTTTCTACACTTTGGTGGCGCAACTGAACTGTAAATATTATTTATCGTCGTCGTCCCATAAAAAGGGGGTCATATAAACCCTGTCCTGACATCTTTCAGCCCCCCTCCAAAAACCCGTCACTCATCCTTTTCCTAGGGTCTTCTAAAACTTCGTCTTCTTCCCATACACGTTTCTTCGAGGCAAAATCGGGGAGCCGGCTAAAGGGCGTGGACGGGTTTCGTCTGCGGTTGGGCCGATAGCCATGCACACTGTCATAAGGACTGCCTGGTGGTTTGTGGAATATCTTCTTTGAGAATCTTTTACGCATTTTATTTTCTCTCTGTTAATATTGTAAATACTGTTATATATTATTACTGTTATTTTACTTTTTTCGTTATTTCTCTTAACCTAGGCTTTCTCAACCGGGTGCAGCTCTTATTTTTCTTTTTATTTACTAACACTAAATCTAGATATTTTTTTATAGATTCCAGAAGAATTTGTATTATGTTAATGTAAGTAATTGCATACTCCTTACTAACCCTGTATACATGAACATTAGAAGATCTAGATTCGTTCACATAAATGTAGCTTCGTTCGATAAAAAAATAGAGTCTTGACGTGTGCGGTGATGGAGGAAACCAAAGGGGTCTCCTCCAAAGAACTTGATGATTCCTCATCAGATTTCGATGGTGACAAATGATTCCCGAATAAATCAAAACCTTTTCTAATCGAATTTACTTACGTTTTCACTGAATTACAATCTCTATCTAAACCAGTAGGTGTGATTGCAAGTTCCTCCATTTCGTTGAAGGTTAACTTCGACCCTTCTTTAATCTTTCCTTTGCTCGTCCTTGTGACAACCCTACTGCAAATGCATCAATTAGATTTGCGTCTAACCGCGTTCCAAAGTGACAAAAAGCTGACAAACCCCTTAAACGTGCCGCAAAATCCCTTACTGTTTCACCTACT
Source organism: Glyphotaelius pellucidus (assembly GCA_936435175.1). Taxonomy (NCBI): domain Eukaryota; kingdom Metazoa; phylum Arthropoda; class Insecta; order Trichoptera; family Limnephilidae; genus Glyphotaelius; species Glyphotaelius pellucidus. The sequence continues at coordinate 6,672,457 of OW386554.1, read as the reverse complement.
AATTTTCGAGCTTGACAAAAATTCTTGGGTTTTTTTAATAAAGACAGCGTTTTGAAACAATTTCTTAGACTGATTTCTCATACGCGACTTCCGTAACTTTATTTGGAAAAGAAATATTATTTAAAAGTAGAACGTTTCCAACAGATTCAATAGATACGCAAGCTTATGGATCACATTTAATTTTAAATCTTCTTTGTCATAATGCGAAGCCGTTCTATCCTCAAAAAGAAAAGCCCAACCCCGACGTGGCTAATTATGAAATGTTTCCTGGATCCATGATAAACAAAACAAGCAACACCCACACATCTACAAACGATAATAACAAAATTGCAACAATCATGAAAAGATTAAAAAACAAATTTTATTGATGGTAAATCAACTGTTATCAGCTTGCTGAAGACATCATTAAAAATAATGCTTTCACGGTTACCCAATAAATCTTAATTTAATCGATTTTTTGCTTTAGCAATTAATGTTTACGATAAAGTTCTAAATGGGCCGAGTCTTAAATATAAAAAAGAGTTCATTTTTTTCTCACTCATCGGAAACGTTGTACCAAGTCTTCTTCTTATATTTTACTGGTTTTGTGATATATCATAACAAAAACCTTATCAACACCGTTTTTTGTTAGAATCATGGTAAGTTCTCGAACAAAATTTATTACATTTATTGTTCCAAAACCTTTGAATACTAAAATTGGTTTTGCTGTTTTTTTTTTTAAATAGTGCTGTGATGACATTTTAATTGTATTTAACAGCCGTTGTTTCCCATATTTCACTATCCGATGGATAGCATCGGCTCAATTAACCCTAGAGTAGTCACGCCTTCCCGTGAAACGTGAGTGCTCGCGTGGGGAGCTTGCCACCTATACTTTTTTTTTTTTTTGCAAATAATAGTTAAACGTATTTACAATGATTTCCAAATGATAGAATAAATCATCAGAACAAGTAATATTTATTGAAGTTTTATACTTAAAATAAGACAAAAAAAAAGCTTTGGGAAATCTTAGATAAAATCTCTCGAATTTTAAAAACATATTTATCTTAACCTATATAAAAAAAGAAAAAATTAAACTTATAACAAAATTAAACGTTTTCATCATATTCAACATGTATTTCAGCAAAACAGTCCTGACACCTGTACATACAATGTTCATTGCACAGTAACTTTACGCATCTATTGCACCCTTTTTTGCTCTTTCTATTTTTCTTGGACGGACATATTTTTCTTGGACGGACATACACCTTCTCTACCTGAGTGTAAATTTTTATGCTCCGATGGCACAAATCGGGTGATCTGGTTTCTCAGCTGTTTTGTCCTGTTTTTGAATCTTTTTTTAAATTTATTTATTTACATTTTCTTAACTCATTGATATCAGTCTGACAACGGGTTCTTTTAAAATTTCCTTTTTTTAAAAAATGCGTCAGGTACATAAAATATACACATTATTACATTATATACATACAAACATATATTTCTGCAAAAATAGTGTTCATAAAAAGTATAAAAAATTAAGAACAGAGAAAATGAAAGAAAGAAAAAAAATAATAATGGAAAAAACATCAAAACAAAACGAAAAGCGGAAAAACAGAGATTAGGACAAACAAAATCTTCTAATCATATGTGATCTAAACATAGCCAAAACAATTTCTTTCAAAAACCTTTTTCGTATTTATACTAATAATAATTGGTCAGTATTTTCTTTAATATATTATTTGGTTATTTATGCCTAATAATAAATCTAAACAAACTTAATATCAATATTATTACAATAAAATATACTATTTTTACATCAAACCAACATTATATGCAATGAAAACCAATATTTCAACTAAAGTAAAAAAAAAAAGACCCACTAATTTTACTTATGTGGAAAGACTCGCAGTGAGCATTTTGCCGCCCAACGCAACGCACCGACAACAACCGTGGGCTTCCGCGGTCACCCGCGTACCAAATTTTTTCTAATTTCTAAAACAGTGAGGTGAGGTCTGGGTGAGCAGCTACTAGGAAGCTTGAGCTTTACAAAGGCATCGTGTATAAAATAACGCGATTTTTTCCCGCGGGCGGCAAAATGCTCACAACGCAAGCACTCTAGGGTTAAGAGAAAAGAGAATCAATATCGTGCGTGTTCTCAAATTTGCTTATTAGATTAGGTGACTCCCTCTTAACTAAAATAAGGGTTCTCGGAGTAACATTTGGTGAAAAACTATAATTAGTACACAACATAAATCACATTACAAACATTAGGATTTAATTTTTTTCTCTTAAGTTCGTAGCTAATTATAGTAAAATTCCGTTATTTGGCAACCTCCCCATAAAATGCTTTAGATGTCGAACGAATTCAAGTTCTAACGATTTTTAAATTTTACGTTAAATATCCCCTTAGAAATACAATTTTTATTGAATATCTTAAAAATAAACGTACTTAATAAGGATCGGCGAAGCATGAGTGATCAATATTTCTTTTTTTAAGTTGTAAATTAGAAGCTCAACTGTTGCGAACTCCTGAGTGTAGTCAATTTTACAGTATCTACTATCTATCAACTTTACAGTACCTAAAACTATCGACATATTTGTTGAAGCAAATTGATAAATTTTAATGTGTCGGAAGCATATTTTAACAACTGGTTAAATTTTTGATATAATTTAAGGTGAAGATCGAATTTTTATTGGCGCTGCTGAGCGCAGTGAGTCTCGCTGCCAGCAAAACCTACGAGGGCTACAAGGTCTACAGGATGTACCCCCAAACTGAGGAGCAGAAGTCCTTCCTCCGCAGCCTCGAGGAACGCGACGAACTGGACTTCTGGGCAGAGGTTAAGAAGTTCGACACCCCAGTCGACGTCATGGTGAAGCCAAAAGACCAACAGAAGTTTGTTAAGGCCATACAGAGAAGCGGCATGGAGCCAGAAATCTTCATCGATGACGTTCAGGAGTAAGTTGGAATTTTCTTAGATTTTTAAGGTTCTAATAAAACAAACTTTTTTTATTTTTTTTTATTGAATAATAATAAATACAACATAATAATAATAATACACAACAATCATTCAATTATATACAGATGATCCAGAAGTTTCAATTGTACCTTTTGCAAAATGTTATTCTATTTCTGTTATAATTAGTGTAACTCGCTCATCAAGCACAAGAACTAGCTTTTTCTTTGTTGAGATTGCAATTTTAAATAATTTCTGTACCGATATGTAATTTATAAAACACCACTGTACGGTTATATATCTATATTAAATAAAAAAATAAAAATTCCAGGTTAGTAGTGAACTATTTTTATTATTGTTTTTTTTTGTGTTCTCCCATAATAAGCAAATGCTTGGGAGGAGGTATTATTTGTTTAGTTATTAAGATTTTTTATTTTGTTTTTATAGCTGTTTTTATTTTGTAGTTTTTTTTTTCAAATTTTTTTTTTTTCTTCTTATTTTATTCTTTATAAAAAATAAATTTGAATTTGATTTATTTATTATTATAAATTACTTTTTTTTAGTTAAGGTTTTCAGTATATTTTTTTAATTGCGTTTTGAATTCTTTGAATCTATCATAAGTGATTTTGTGTTTTACGGTAATTTATTGAAGAAATTTGTTCCTAAGTATTTGTAGTTTTTTTTCAAAGTTTTTTTACAAATTCGAATTGGTAACGTGTATTTTTGCCTGAGATTTGCTGTGTTTTTGAAAGGTACGGGGTTTTGTTTAGGATATCTTCTTTGTAAACTTGTAAGGTTGAGGGATACAGGAAAAAAGTATCAATTTTCTGACTTTAAATTCTTTGAATATGAGTTCAGATGGATATAAAAATGATTTCTTTAATATTATTTTAATTATTAGTTTTTGCGCAATGTAAAGAGATTGTATGTTAGTTTTACACGCGCCCCCCCCCATCCTGTTATACCATTTACTTTATAACCATCATGCCATTACCTTTGCAGGGTATTAAAGATTATTAAATTCTTTAAAACTGTGCCATCGTATATCCTATTTGCAATAATTTTTATTGAAAGTATCGCCGCACGCAAATAATTTGATCACCTCACATCTTTCCCGGGAACCAATGACTTCTTATAAGTAAACTATATTATTTACCTTGCAGTTATTTATCAGTCTATTTGTTCTTTCTAAGGAACAAATATTTTACGTTTATTTATATTTTATTTTCTGTTGGTCGTATTCGAGAAAAAGCTGAGAAATTTAACATTACAGGAAAATCAAGCCGGAGCATGTCGGAAGTTTTGGGGATGGCCCTGGTATGACATGGGACAAGTACTACACCCTCGACCTCATCTATTCCTGGTTAGACGACGTCGCAGCTACCTACCCCAAAGCTTCCATTATAATCGGAGGCATCTCCTACGAGCGTCGTCAGATCAAGGGTGTGAAGGTTTTTAACGGAAACGATAAGAAGACAGTGATCGTGGAAGGAGGAATGCATGCTAGGGAATGGATTGCTACAGCTACCGTTACTTACATACTAAACGAGATTTTGACCAGCACTGACCCAGACTTCAGACAGATTGCTGATAGCTTCAACTGGCACCTTTTCCCCTCAACAAACCCCGATGGTTATGAGTACTCTCACACCACTGTAAGTTGTCATTTATTTTTATTATTTTCGTCATAGCAGAACACCCGAGGGTAGAATTTGGCCTCCTTCAGAAACGCTGTCCGATTTTTTTTTTTCTCGGGTATTTTATCTTAAGGCGCCGTATCCTGACTCGAAAAGAAGAAGATGGAGAGATATGTAATTACAAATGTTGGAGAGAGTGCGCAATCATTTCAAACAATAAAATTGAAGCGAAAATTTTGAAAATGTTTCATAAAACACGATTCGTTTTGAAAAGAGCAAAAATCTTGTGGGGGTTGTCTAAAACAACATACAATGAAACACTGTGATTTTTTTCATACATAATAATAATAATAATAATAATAATAGCCTTTATTCAGGCAGTAAATTACATAACATTATAAACATTATAATAAATAAATTATTTATAATAAACTTTTCACATATATATTCACTTATCATGCATCGACTCCCTGTCTGCATGTCACTAGTTGACAAAGGCCTCCTCCAACTGTCGCCATTTCTCTCTATCATCAGCCACTCTCGTCCTTGTACCACCTGCTATAGCTTTGATGTCATCAACCCACCGTCTAAATGGTCTACCTCTTTTTCTCTTCTTGTCACTTGTGAACCAATTCATGACTAATTTTGACCATTTTTCACTTCCTCTGATTGTTTGGCCTGACCACTTCCACTTTAGCTAACATATAACTTGTTAAATAATAGAGACAGACGCGAAAATAAAAATTTTCGGAGCATAATTTGCAATTTTTTTATCGAGGGAATTTCATATAATTTGCGTTTCGGCGTTAGGATTGTACAGATATTATCTTCAAAAATAACATATATTTTTTTAAGAGCTTTAAAACTTCAAATGTTCAAGGGACATATGCAAGAAATCAGTAGAAATTCGGGTAGTGGCGGCTTAATAGGTAAAACTGTACACATTTCGCAATCATCAGAAATTGTATCCGATAACAATAATTCAAAATATAATTGTTTTGAATGCTCACCATGAATCATTTTGATGAAGACACTTGTGGCGATATGTTTATTAAGAATTGATCAGGATTCAATCAGATAGATCTACATCGATGGATCAAAAAAATTTGTCCAAGTTGGAGCAGCTTTCTTACCAATGCAATACCTTTTTTTATCTAATAAAACTGAATACAAATTTTACTATCATGAATGCTGATTTTTTAAATTTTTTTGTGAATACCGCACAAGAGTCCTCATCTGCTCCCGACTGGAGCCAGTGAGACTATGGAATCCCAAATTGGGATAAGTTGTGATGCTGAAGGTAGTGAGGAGGGGAAGGATTTGGGGAAGAGGAAGATGGGGAATTACTTGGCTATTCAGATCTGGCCAACAAACACGGTTAAAGCCATTTCAAGCAATGTTTCAATTATGAATGGTGGTCTTACACCAGGGCGGTACTGAGAGAATCTTCCAATCAGGAACGTGTCGCAAATATACAATTTATTATTTTTAATTAATCTGATTGGGCACAGATCTTACTCATAAACGCGGCGCATTAGGTGGGAACAGAGAAAAACCTGACTTATCACAGTGGCGTATGTATGATTAAAACGGCCTTAAACCAGGCTTAATCTTTAATTATTTATGGTGTTCACGTTCGGTGTAAACGTTCTGAAAAAAACTTTTACAATATATTCGCACAGTTTTGTGATTATTTTTATGTTAATATATGCTTAAGAAGTTGGTGAAAAAAAATCTTGTTATCTTGTTAATCTTTTAACTTTTACTCCGAAAGCAAAACATTAGCACGCCGCAGGACATTTGATCTTAGCAAGAAATTTAATTATTTATTTGTGTAAAATTTGTTTGTTCATCTCAGTGAACATTGTCAAATCATACGAAATAAGGGATATTTCCGATCTTACAATGATAATGTACGGACCTCTCCCTACTGCTATTTTTTCTTCTACTTCACCTTTCATTGACTATTTTATAGAATGTTTTCACTTTTTCAGGAGTTTTGACTCTGATGGTGCTCCAGATGATCAATCTGAATGTAACGAAATTCAAAATGAGCTTAAAAATTAAGCAAAATATGTTCCACTGATTGCATTTTTATAGGAAGTTTCCCCAATTTTATAACCTAATTATAATTAAATTCCTACACTGTCATCTTAAACATCTCTTCCATCCGTCTCTTTTCAGACTATGACACTAATATCAGTTTCATACAAACGGGAGATAAAACTATTGTTCCTAAGGAATGACACTTAACGTAGAGCAGTCTTGTTGTTAAATAGAATCACTTTGAATATCGATATGTTTTACATCAACGAAGCACAATTTAGATAGCAAGCTTTAATGCTGTTAGTCTGATTGTGCTTCATTGACGTTTAAATTGGTCATTGAAGTTTAAATTGTTTAAATATGCTTGAATTTTAATATTTTATTTACTTTAACCCTAGATTCATAAACTATATTTATTGTTACAATATTCATAAATATTCGTCTGTGATACACCCTATGTTCATGTGCACCAAATTTATAAACTATAAGAATAATAATAAATAATACTACATTATATTTATAAAATAAAGGTAAGAGATCAACACATTAAAAGACAATTTTTGGGATCATTCAGAGCATTCTAAGCACAAATTTCCCCGATGTTCCATATACATGAGACGTTTGCAAGAGGTGGAGATAAATCTAGTCACACGTTTTTTTTGTAACAACAGAAGTTGCATAGCTTCCTGGTTTGTATTCTAGGATCAGCTGGTACATCCGGCAAAGTATCGCCTAAAATCGCATCGATGTTCCGTTTTAGGCATCGCCTCAAAGTTGGTGTTTCACGGCGACACCGTAACCCAGGCTCGATCAACTTATTTGATATTTCTTTGACTAAAGCTCTCCTTGTCAGTGATTTGTTTTAATTACGATTTTTATTGTGGACTTGAATGACAAACAAATTGACTATGGACATATTCAACATACCGTAAAAGTAGCATAGTATATCTTAATAAAATTGTTACACTATTCATAAACATATGTACCTGAGAAACCTTTGGCGTGGTATTTGTGCAACTAAACGTTTAGGCGCCAAGATTCCTGGCGCCACATTGAGCTCTAACCGTGTCGGGAGGGTACTGAGACGCACGTATTGCCATCTCTTTCGCGATGCGTTTTTTAACCTTTTTTCTACTTCAGGGTGTATAAGAAACGAATGTTTATGAATCTAGGGTTAAAAACGATTTGAAATTTTAATTTCGTTATGTTTTCAAAGTGAATAAATTGAATTGAATTGAAACATATCTTTAAACAGGACAGGTTATGGACGAAGACAAGAACAGAATACCCTAATAACTGCTGGGGAGCTGACGCTAACAGGAACTGGGATAGCCACTGGGGAGGTAACGAAAATCATTTGTTTGAAATTTTTTCCTTAAAAAATATTTATATTTCCATTAATCAAGAACAATGAAGCCAATCTTCGGTGACGCATTTAACAGAAGCATTTTAAGAAAGCAGTATCTGGAATATTACAGAAAGGTTCTTAAGACGACAATATACCCTAAAATGCATTCAGAATCTTAATGACGTAAGTAAAGGAGCCGTGTACACAAATTGCGACTCGCAACCCGTGTATTGGACGGACCTACTGTCGAATTTGCTCTATCAAAGAAAAGAAGAAGAAGACAAATAATGTGGGAATCTTAACGACGTAAGTGAAGAAAGCGTGTAAACAAATATACGCCCGCGGAACGGCGTATTAGATGAACGTACGGTCGAATTTGCCGTAGCGGGCCTGGAGATTTGACCTTTCCGCCGCGTTCGTTTTAATTAATATTGAAGAACGTGTTACAAATATTTAAGATGTTTCTTTATGAATCCCTCCCGAAGTGATCAATTCATCGTCTAGAAAAATAAAATCTGGTGCTCACCGCTAACTTTGTAGTTGAAACACTGGTTATAAAATTTTAAAATAGTTGTGCGTAAAATATATTAATGGTAATATATTGTTTTTATTAATTTTAAATATAAAAAAACTTACATCCCCAGGGGTCTGTTGTAATAAAAAAAGTTATTTTGGTTACGAATTCGCCGGAAATAATTAAAATGTGAGTTTTGAGCAAACAAAATTATTAGGGATGTTTACCACCGTAACTACGTTATAAGCCATTGATTTCAGAAACTGATCCATTAATATACTCTCCACAGAAAACAGAACCAGCAAACGTTGTGATTCCGAAATCTACGGGGGCCCCAAACCTTTCTCCGAGGCGGGTACCTGTACTCTCTTCAAGTATATCAGGTCCGTCAGCTCTGAGCTGGTCAGCTACATCTCTTTCCACTCCTACGGCCAGCAGCTGATGGTTCCATACGGACACACTTACGATCACCTTGATAATTATGATGAAGCGGTGAGTTTATTTTGCCGAATTTCAATACTCTCTTGTCGAAAACCTTTTTTTTTTAATTTTGATCAATTGAATTGAATTGAATTGTGTGCATTTTTAGTGGAAAAAAACCTTGTCAGCTAGCTCAGTCTGGATTTTTTAAAACTGATCTCAATATCCTAAAAGCCACCAAGCTTTTAGGCTATGGGGGTGTTCTTGAGAATCCTCCTCCCTCCATCGATAGTGAACAGTGTACAATTGTACTACAGCTCTCCTAAATGTTGCTAAAGAAATGAAAACAAATGCAACACGATTCATCATTAAATGGTTCATTACTTCAAAAATCATCTAGTGTTTTTTTATTATTTTTTTTTTTATGTGAACAACTCACAGAGTCCCAGCTGCTCCCGTCAGGAGCCAGTGAAACTATGACATCCCCAATTGAGGTATGTCGTGAGGTTCAAGGCAGTGGGGTAGGGAAGGAGGTTTGGAAGTATGTACTTGGCTATTTAAATCTGGTTACCAAACACGGGTTAAGCCATTTCAAGTAACCATTCAATTCTGAATGGTGATAATGAGTGTATCTTCAACTCTGGAACGGCTCAAATATACTATATATTATTTTAAATGAATCTATTGTGAAATAACACAAATTAATCTAATTAAATGTATTGCCCACGCCGGGATTCGATCCCGCGATCTTCGGATTGCGAGTAAAGAACCTAACCATTCGACCATGGAGGCCGTCATTCCGATACTATTGTTACATCCTATTAAAGATTCGAAGATACACCCCTAAATTGTTTATTTGTATGTGATATTTATTTTAGAAGAATGATTTGAGACTTTGTGTCCCACCCGTGCGTCGCGTGTTCAATTCCTCGGCTGGCTTGGTCCTCCATCACGACTGAAGCAACGTTTTCGGCTTAATTCTTAACCCGAAAATGTTTGTCTTTCTTTTTTATTTTTTACTAGTAGGTAGTAGGAGATTTTCAAACATTATTGGGTTATTCGTAACCTGGGAATGTTTGTCTATTAATTCCGTATTCCTGAAACTGACATTTATGTTATTGAAACAATAGTTAAAACTAGTTGTTTCATTAATTTAAAGTAAAATAAACTCCTTTGTTGCTGTTGTTACCGTAAGATGTTTCAAGAATTCGTATAATAATAAGATTTTGTTTGGGCAGGTCGCCATCGGTGAAGTAGCCATTGAGGCTCTCGCCAAAAGGTACGGAACCAGGTACTTCCCATGCGGAAATATGGCTGAAGTCTTACGTAAGTATTATTTATGTTATATTATAGTAAACCTCAGCTGCGTCCGTTTTGGATACAATATTGACATTGGCTTCCGTTGGATTCATCACTGATTCCTGTCAGTAGTTGCAAGATCAATCACTCATTGTCTTGCCTGGATTTCTGTTTCCTTTGAATGACCGGAGACCATATTTGTCCCAGCTCATATGCGTCTCGTATAAATCGCGTAACTCCATTACTGTCAGAGTGAGAATTATGTTTTGAACAATGTTAAAAAGGCAAAACACCACGCTTTGTACTCTAATCTAAAAAATAACGACAAAAAGTACAATGTACACCTTTATGAAACCTAAGTTTTGAATCGCAATTTGAAAAAAAAATTGAAACTTTGAGAATTTTTTATCAATTATTTTTATATGAAAAGACAAAAAAGTGAGCTGACAGTAACCTTTTTCATACATTTGTCTAATAAAATATGTATGTGGTTTTTATTTTTTTTCGTAATTAGTAATTTTAGTAAGAAAAAGCATGAGTTGAGCCATTTTTAAATCTTTTTTTATGTTTGCATGCTAAATTTTTATGCGTCAAAAATTAAATGTTTATTTTGAATTACAAAGCATATTTTATCACTTTTCAAAAACAGTTTTTAGTTTTGGGATATGTTTAGAAATATTCCATTAATTTGCATTTTATTGGAAAGCGAAATATTTTGACCATCTGAAAAATACGCCAAAATTCTGAAGGGTCTTAATCAATATCCTCGCCTAACTGTTGTTTATATTATCATTGTTTTTTCTCCACCGTTACTGATAATCAAAGACTAGAGAAATAGTATTCTGCTTTATAAAATTTTTCATATGTTACTTTAAACGCGCTTATTTTTAATCGCTTTATTTCACTTTTTCCGATCTTTACTAGTGACAATATATATTCTATTTGTTTCTTTTGGGGTTGGGATATCTGTTTTGGCATTGTCTACTTTGTCTAGTCCTGACATAATTTGTTTGTCTCAGACCCGGTTAGTGGCTCCAGCTTGGACTGGGTCAAGAAGGAGTTCCAGCCCCCCCTGACCTATCAGTACGAGCTCCGTGACACAGAGAAATACGGCTATGTCTTGCCCCCTGACCAAATCCTGCCAAACAATCTGGAGGTCGTCGACTCCATCATCGCCATGTTTCTGGAGGCAGACAGAAGAGGAATCGTCACATTAAATGGAGTTAATTAAATAACTGGACTTTTTTCTGGATTTACCTACAGCCTTGTTTAAGACTGTTTTATTAAAACACGTCGCTTTTTCGTAATAAACTAACTTTATTTTTCTTAAAAATGTTACACATCGTATTAAATAGATGGCGCCACTCACACATTTTCTTATCTGTATTCTAACTGTTCAAATTGTGAATAAATACTGCAAAAACCTCTTTTTTAATAGTTTTATTTTAACCTTTAGCTTCACTAACGGTCCAGATAGATGGACATTGGATTATTTTTGGTTTCTGTATAAAATAAATTTTAAATTTTTGCTTTTACAAAGAAATATTATTGACTACTAATCTACCTAACTGTCAAACGTTGTAATATTAGATAATTAAGTATGGCGCAGTTCCTCAAAAAAAATTAACTCAAGAGCGATGTGAACTATTTATTTAAAAACATTATTATCTAATTAAATGAAGACACTATGAGCAAAACTCAATCAAAAATCTAGAAACAGAAAAATCAGAACAATATATTGTCACCTCTGGGATACGAACCCAAGACCTCTTTCTTTCCGGGGAGCGCAACTGACCACTGCGCCATGGTGTCCCAGAGGTGCCAATATCTTTTCTGATTTTTCTGTTTCTAGATTTTTGATTGAGTTTCGCTCACAGTGTCTTCATTTAATTAAATATTACAATTAGAGTTCTTACTCATAAAAGTTAAAATAAAAAATATTAACATTATTACCAATCAAATCTTCTTTGTAAAAATCTGACCTCGACTAAAATTTTGCAAAGCAATAAAAACAAATTGAAGTGACCGTAAATCTGTGAAATCCGATAAATCTGATCCATATATTAAAGAAAAAATATCAAACCAAATATGGTAAGATTCCAGAACGAGTTGTTAAAATGTCATATAGATATTTCTCACATTATGGAATTGTACTTAAGAGTATAAGCAGTTTATTTGATATAGAAATTTCAGAAAAAAAGCAGAATTTTCGTGACACCAAAGGAAACCGTTGAAGGTTTTTTTCGTTGCATAATACAAAAAGATTAACTGCCTGATTCAAAAGACATCTTAATGCTCTTGACCCCTATAGCTTCTCTGAGTATTTCAGTTTTATCAGTATTTAGCACACAGAATTTATCACAATCCTTCTACATCAATCCGATAAATCTACTTTAAAACGATTTTTCGCTATAGCAATCAATATTTACAGCTTAAGATATCAATTTGTCATTGCTTGGAGTCAAGATAGTATTTATAAAAATCCCTTTGTCCGATAACGTTCTCCGGGTTCTAGGCCTATATAAGAAGAGTAATAATTTTGTGTTGATCAATGAGATTTACAACTCAATCATGGTAAGTGTCGAGCTGAATATTAACATTTTGATTCTGCTTTTGTTCAAAAAAGTAGTGCATTCTTAATCTATTTAGGGTGTTTTTTGATATTTTTTACCATGAATCATTGTTTGATTGTTTTGTTCATGGTATTCAAACCGTTAAAAAATAGTCGCATACGTTCCTTCATATTCCCTCTTGTGATTTTGTCTCTACTTCTGTAAGATTCCTCGATTATTGTTTGTTCTGGAGCTAATTGGGTCCTTAAATATTTGTTTCATTCGACAGTAGCTGAGTACCAAAGAGAGTCCACAAGTGTTATTTATCGTTCGGTGTTTGGTGGTGTCTCCGGGTTTAGTTCCCATAAAAGTTAGGCCTGGGGGTTTCATCTTATTAATATTTTTATATTTGTTGCATTTTACTTGCACTTTCCACATGTCGTACATCACATATTTATGCAATCTTTTAATATCCCTAGTGAGTTCAGAACCGTATCGAGTAGTTTCCTGTACAATCACTTATAAGCACAAAGTTTGTGTCTTTCCTTGAAATAATCTTTAGAAAGGGTATTTCTTTTCGAAATTTTTCATTAGAAAGATTAAAAAAGTGTAAGGTTGCAATTTATATTTGTTGGTTGGTTGTTTTTAGCCCAAAAAGATCAAATTTTACGTGTGAGCAGCTTATTTCTTCGTCAGCAATTTTAAAAAGGTTTATTTAAATTTAGGTGAAGATCATATTATTGTTGGTGCTGAGCGCCGTGTGCCTCGCTGCCAGCGAGACCTACGAGGGATACAAGGTCTACAGGATGTACCCCAAGACCGAGGAACAGAAGACCTTCCTCCGCAGCCTCGAGGATAGCGACGAGTTGGACTTCTGGGCAGAGGTTAAGAGGATCGACACCCCAGTCGACGTCATGGTAAAACCAAAAGACCAGGAGAAATTCGTCATGGCCATGCAGGCAAGCGGCATGGAGCCAGAGGTCTACATCGACGACGTTCAGGAGTAAGTTGGAAGTATTTTCGAATGTGGTTTATAATTTTAGAGTTCTAAAAAAAATAAAATACAAAACTAAATAAACATCACGCCATTGGCCAAGAGGATGAAGTTCTCAGTATTTCTGTTTTTAATTATTAAAAAAAACTATTTTCAAAGTATTGTATCGAGTATTTGATTCATCAATCGTGTCATATCTTTCTTGGGAAGTTCCGATTTGGTACTATATTTACTTATGCCTAGTATTTTAACATCTAATTTCTCCGTTGATTTGCTCGTTTTTTAAATTTTATTAATCTTGTATTCCGTTACAGAAAAATCAAGCCCGAGCACGTTGGAAGTTATATGGCACGTGCTGGTATGACATGGACCCAGTACTACCGCATCGCCGACATCTACACCTGGTTGGACGAGCTCGCAGCCACCTACTCCAAGGCATCAGTCGTCATCGGAGGCTCTACCTACGAGGGTCGTCAAATTAAGGGTCTGAGGATCAACAACGGAGCCGGCAAGAAGGCAGTGTTCATCGAGGGAGGCATCCACGCTAGGGAATGGATTTCAACTGCCACCGTCACCTACTTGGCCAACCAGATCTTGACCAGCACTGACCCCGCCTTCAAGAAGATTGCTGACAGCTTCAACTGGTATCTCTTCCCTTCGGCGAACCCCGATGGTTATGAATACACTCACACTACCGTAAGTTATAATAATACATTCTAATCTAAATCATCAAGACGAAAAATCCCTGTGTCTGGAATCCAAGTCATTCGCTTCCAATTCTCCGGTCGTCCAATCCTGTCCTAATATTTTTCCATGCAATCAGTCCACCTTTCTCTCATTCTGCCTTAAGGGTATTCCTTCTGGGGTCCCTACTTGGCCATGATCTTTTGAATCTAGTCACCTGATATTCTTTCCGCACGTCTAGTCCATCGCACTCTTTAGAACCTGTATAATCACTTTTTGGTGTGGCTCTCATTAGCACTGTCTGGATATGGTCAAAATGTGTTTACTAATCGTTGATTGTAATTATTGTATATATTAGAAATTCACGATTTTCATTTGTTACATGTTTAAATCTTATCATTCTAGATATTAAGTAGTATTTTCTGTGTCTAGGCTTAAACGAATGTTTTTTTAATTTTTTTATATTAAGCAAGATTAAAGAATTTTTTTAATATTTTCCATAAAACACCCTTTTCTTATTTTTTTTCAATTCCACAACGGAAAAAAGCATGGCGTTTTTTTAGTGCATTGCATTTGGATTTATTTAGCATCCAATTTTCAATTAATTTTAGTTCATTTTACTTTTAACTCAAACATGACAATGCTGAAATTTTTTTTCTTTTAAAACATTTTTGTTAATTTGATAAATAAAGTCTACTTTGGTTTAATCCACATCTAAGAGTTTTGTCTTATCTAAGACATAGGTAATCTGTTAGCTTTGTCTTGAGATATTTAAAAAATATTTTTGATAACGTATCTGAATTTAAAAACGATCAATTTATTTATGTAATCCTAATCCAATGAAGTCTTACTGGAGAAAAATTGGCTTAATTTGTTAATTATGTAGATAGCAATAATTAAATAATAAATATTATTAAATTGTGTAGACTTGATATGTATCTACGTGGGAAGAACATTTGACCTGATTGAGATGGGCCGTTATTATCCTGGAACCGGGTGCACACAGGCCCGGTATATCAGTTGATTTTAAGCTGCCGCATCCCGAATTTCTACCGATTTCTTACATATCTCCCTTAAGCATTTGAAATATTTAAGGCGTCCAAAAATGAACTATCTCCGGCTTATTGAGCGGCATCAGCCCGCTTAAATTCGAGCAAGGAATGTAGTACATGGCAAGGATATGGACTGCTGATGTGCTTAACCAAAGAGTCGTCAACATCGTTCAGCCATACTCCTGCAAATCGCAACTACGCACAGTGGTATCCATTTTTGTTTTACGGTCAGTGCAGTTCGGTCAGTGTAGCTCGGTCACAGTCAGCACGCTTCCATTGCACAACTCTCTTTGGTTCTACATCTATATTGTGAAATACTAATACATAATGTTTTGTGTTTAAACAGACCAGATTGTGGAGGAAGACAAGAACCAACTACTCCGCCCTCTGCAAAGGAGCAGACCCTAACAGGAACTGGGCCGCTCACTGGATGGGTAATTTAAAAATTTTATAAATGTAAAGCCACATACTTATCTGCGAGCTATAACCGAAACCATCACGGTTTCATTTCATTGTTCGAATTTTACACCATTCCATATTCCGTTTCACGAAAAACATGATGTGCACGCGGCACACGGCCGAGGTTAATAGAAAATGTTGACGAAATGAACCTTGACTTGAACCTTGAACCTTGATCACAACGAGCCAAAGAGCGGTCCTCGCACGCCGAATCGCTAATACATTAGCCGCTTCTTCTTCTTTCGTATGGTAGGGAGGTCAGAGGTGGACATCTAGGGCCTCATCAATCCCGCCGGGGAATGAGCGGAGCGGGTATTAGTTGACCACATGTTCGGTGGTCTGCAACTCACGGCATTCACACATCTCCGACTCTTTAAGGCCCCATCTATACATCATATGGGCACAACGGCTATGGAAGCACCTTATCCTATTGATGGCGGACCAGAGTTTGCAAAGCAATGAGAACCCAGGCTGTCTCTCAGTGGAGTCTTGTACGAGAAGGGCAATTTTCAACTTGGCCGATTGCCACTCAAGCTTTCACCTATCTTCTGGGGTGAGAGGTGAATGTAGAAGTCTTTCTCTTTCTGTCCAGAAGGGTTTTCGGGACTTCAAGAGGCATGCCGGGCGAGAGATGACATCATCGTGCAAAGGTGTTGCGCTTTTTTGCAGCGCCTTCTTGTACTCCCTTAGTGTTGCAATCTCTCGCCTGATATTTGGCGGGGTTATATTTGCAAGTACGGGGAACCAAGGGAGACCCGTTAGCCGAGTACATATTAGACTGGTGTCGATCAAAAGCATATATATCGTTTGCTTTTTAAAATCACCCACCATTCTACCCTCAATATTCCGTATTTGCTGTCTCTCAACAATTCTCGCGTTTTTTCAGTTTATAGACTTGAATGGCTTCAATATTTGATTTTTCCTATTCTTTTATAGATTATCCTCAAAATTATTACTATCTTTTTTAACTTTATCGGCACAAAGCACTAGTTCCAATTAAATCTTATCTTATGTTTATCTCCACAGAACAGGGATCCAGCAGCACTTGCACTTCTGAGACCTACGCCGGACCCAGGGCTTTCTCCGAGGTTGAGACCGCTTCCCTTTCCGCGTACATCAGGTCAGTCTCCTCCGAGCTGGTCGCCTACATCGACTTCCACTCCTACTCCCAGTTGCTGATGGTGCCCTACGGACACACCACGAGCAAGCTTGGTAACTACGCTGAAACTGTGAGTGTATTTTTTATAACGATTACCAATAATCAGGTATCATCGGATTCTCAATCCTAATACAGAATTTTTGATTTAGTTTCTGAACGTTTGATAAATTTTAAATAAAAAATGTGGCGGTCTGTCTCACTTTTTTTTAGTCAAAAGATATTTCATTTTTGAAATCTCAATAAAAATGTGGCGGTCTGTCTCACTTTTTTTTAGTCAAAAGATATTTCATTTTTGAAATCTCACGGTGGAAATAGCCTTGGCAGCTTGCTCAGTCAGGGCTTTTCTTAACTTTTTAAGATATATATTTTATTAAAATACGACGATCTGAACTGCTAAAAGAATTATCTACAATAAAAAAACACATAAATTTTTTGTGGACCACTTTTATTTTATTAACACTACCGGTTTCGGAAGCACATTCTATGTCTGACAACATTCTATGTCGTAGATTAGTTACAATATTCTCCCGACGAAGGAAGGGTGCTTCCAAAACAGTTTATTAATAAAATAAAAGTGGTCTGCAACAAATTTATATATTTTTTTATTGTAAATTGTGGCGAGTCACAAAGTTAATGCTTTTTACAAAAATGAAAAGAATTATCTTTTGGTGGTTTTTGGATTTCTAGGATTTAATAGTGCTTACCCTCATCACGCCAATTTTTAAGTATATTGAAAAATTAATTTTTACATTCTACAGTTTTCTTTTTAAATATTTAAAGCATGTTTCGTATAATAAATATTGCTTTGTTTTTTCAGGTCGCCATCGGTAATGTAGCCATTGCCGCTCTTGCCCAGAGGTACGGAACCAGGTACTCCGCATGCGGAAACATCGCTGAAGTTATCTGTAAGTGTTATTTGTTTAAATGATATTAAACTTCAGCGCAGCCACTTTTGGTGGTGTCTTGGACATTGGCTTCCCTTGGATTCATCGCTCAGTCCTGTCAGAAGTGGCTCATTATTCTGCTTGGATTTCTGCATCTGGTTAGGTTATCTCTTGTCCATAATATCACTATTCTTCTCACTTGTTACTGATGACGCGATATTGGAAAAACAGCATTCTGCATTTTTGGTAAAATTTTATCGTTTTTAGTAAAATAAGCATTTTTCAGAATTAGTGCAACTTATGAAGTAACGCTAAGAAGGGAAGTATCCCATTGTAAATGACCAATCCGACATGCTTTGCACTTTACAAAGACATATTTCAAAATCCTCAGTTACCTCTATAAATTGTTGTAGCACAGGGCTTGAAGCAGCTATATTTTACGCTAACATTTACGAAAAGCGTAATTGACGATCTGGCTGACATTCTTTCCGCCCTTCTATCTCACTGAAAGATAGTTTTTTTTTTAATACAGACCTAAAGAAGCATATAATATTAATAAATAACAAATATTTCTATCGTATCACTACACTCTTAAGTTTGGAAAGTACATTATACTTCTTTTACAGAGTCAGTGTTGCTCTGATAAATCAGTTTGTAAGAAAGTCTGGAGTAATCGCGTTGGTTATTCTAAACAAATAACATCTGGCGTAATTCTTGCATTTTTCTCGAAAATTCTACCTTTCTTCCAGTTTTGTTGCATTTAAGCGCATATTTTTGATTTTTTCCACTCTTTACGCTAGACATGTCCTCTTTGTTTCCTTTGGAATTGGGATGCATATTTCTGCATTGTCTAATGTTGAAATATTTTGTTGGTTTCAGATGCGGCTAGCGGCGGCAGCATCGACTGGGTCAAGCAAGAGTTCAATACTCCCCTGGTCTACGTGTACGAGCTCCGCGACCTTGGAGCCAATGGCTTCGTCCTTCCTCCCGCGCAGATCATTCCCAACAATCTGGAAGTCGTTGACTCTCTCATCGCCTTGTTCAATGAGGCCGCCAGGAGGGGAATCGTCACCCTGGTTTAATCAAGTTAAACATCACGCCTACAGTCAACGTCAGTTTTCTGTTTGTAAATAAATTGTAAATAAATGTTTTTATGCAAAAAAAAAATCTTTTTAGTGATTTGTTACGTGTGACCTAAACCTGTGCAACTAAAAATTCAGAAAGATTACCAGGAAATATTATTGATTATTTGATTAAAAAATTCTGGTAGTATATAAAAGCAAATTAGGTGCATTATCAGATCAATTTGGAACGTATAACGACCGAACACTATAAACTACACTCTCTGACAGCCAGACGAAAAATTTCCGAATTATTGCTTCTACAAAATTATGCATGCATCAGTTGACACACCATACATATTATCCCAAATTAACATCAACACACCATCAAGAAATTCAACAAGGAGGATGCAAGATATTTTCTAAATATCTACCTATCACAAAAATAAAGGATATTTCTCCCCTGTACCATAAACATTAAGACATTATAACACTATACACTACTCTAATAATGAAATTGACATTTTTAATGACCCATTAAAACACTTCAAAAATATATTTTATCATATAAAGCTGTTACAGTGATGAAGCCCTTTATTCAAAGACAAACAATATTGTACCTACTAAATCATTGTCCCATCAGCACAGATGCCAATAATAAATTTTTGGTGATACTTTTGTGTTCTACCTTTTCCTCATTCTTGTTTGTCATTCACTTTTGCTTATTTAGCTAATTATTTTTGTTACTGTTTTTGTTATAATTTCTGTTATACACTGTATTTAAATCATCCATAGACTTTTGGGCAACACGCCTGTTTTATGTACTTAAATCATCATCATCATCATCACCAGTATATTAATACGTGAAGCAAAAACTTTGTATCCCTTTTTACGAAAATCGCGTGGACTGAGGAGTATGAAATTTCGCACACTTATAATTTATATAGAGAAGAAGTGTAGAATGCTTATATTTTTTTTAAATTATGGATAGAAAATACATTAAATCAATTAAAAAAAAACATTACACATTAAAATAATGATGGTAGAATTTCGACCACTGGGCGACCACTAGTAAAAATAAATAAATAAATAGATTATGAACTAAAATAAAAACGATCCATTAAAAAAAATATCGCGAACGTTGAAAATAAAGTATTTTGATGGTTCGTTGATTCTGCAATCTTTATAAATGAAAACATTGATCCAACCATACGGCAAGACTTCAAATTTAAGAGGTACTGACAGTAAAATAGACGTTTCAAAGCTCTCTAGCTTGAACTTAGCTTAACTTAGCTAGTTAAAGGGATGCAGTATTATAAAGCACTGCCAAACTATAAAATCAGATCCATTGGTAGATTCAAGATGTATCGCAGGAGCCAGCGAGTAAGAGAAAATATACTAAGTAAACTAGTTATAATTAATTTGTAATTGTAAACTTTGATGTACAAATTACTAAAACCAAATTATTCAATTTTGACTTAAGAATTACAGACAAAAAGACACACAATTTCATGATACCCGAGGCAATCATTCGAAAATATCATAAAGTGTTTTCTGCTTTGTAGCAAATTTCATTATACCAGTATTATTTTTCAGTAGCAATCTTTCCACGAGAAACCGATATATCATCTTTAAATAGATTTAGGCTGTGGCAATTAATTTTTGCAAAAATGTCACTGACTGGTATCCCAGAGACGGCAAGAGAAATAGAGGACGTCAACAAATAAGATGGGAAGATGACCTAAAACTCACGGCTGGATATCATTGGAGAAGAGTAGCGCGTGATAGGTCCCAGTGGAAAATTTTAGAGGAGGCCTAAGCCAAGAGGCAAACTGAGCTTCGGGATTCGAAGCAATTAAACAGACGATGAGCAAAGTTGATCGCCTAGAACAAGAAGTATCCTCCCTACAATCAACGATCAAATTAATTCAAGATGATTCCAACAAAATGGAACAATGGATGAGATTGCAAAACACCGAGATTAAACTAAATGAAGACTTAGAAAAAAGAATCACCAAAATCGAGAGAGACTAAGAAAGAAGAAACAGAGAATCAAATAACGCTTGTCTAGAATTTCGGGGTATTCCGGAATTTAAAGAAGAAACGACCCAATCCCTGAAAGACATCATCTTCAACACCAGCAAAACAATGAACTGCCAGCTCAACACCAACGACATAGAGAATATATATAGAGTCACTTCACGAAATAAAAATATTTCTCCGACCGTGAAATCCAGAACAGTGATCATTCGTTTTAATTCAACGGCTTTAAAAGAACAACTACATAACGCTATATATTATAAAAAATAAAAATACGCCAAAATTCATACCTTAGAGAAGTTCAGAATAAAAAGGCTTATTATTATTATTAATTTCTACCGATTAAGATATTGACATAATATCATTTATTTGGCATTCAAGATTGTATTTGGAAAATACCTTTGTTCGATAACGTCCTCTGTGCGCTAAGTCTACATAAGAAGGGTTTAATTTTTTTGTTGATCATAGCGATTTACGACTCAGCCATGGTAAGTGCCGAGTTGAACTTATTTACATTCGTTTCATCCAATGACAGAGGATTTTTTGTGTATTCAATGTAAAGTTTTGTGTTGACCTTCGAAATTCCACAGGCCTTCCGTTATACAAAAATAAAACTTTTTTCACAATTGTTATTTCTGTTTTTCTGTGTACCGTTTACTGACCGTTTGAATCGCGTTTGTACGTAGTTGCCTCAAAATTTTATAAATCTGGTTTGCAACAGAAGCTAGCACTTTTGCTTTAAAAATTAGATGTTCTATATTTTCTTCTCTACTCAATTTTTTTTCAACATATTCAATTTATTTTTTCCT
Organism: Glyphotaelius pellucidus; assembly: GCA_936435175.1. Classification (NCBI taxonomy): domain Eukaryota; kingdom Metazoa; phylum Arthropoda; class Insecta; order Trichoptera; family Limnephilidae; genus Glyphotaelius; species Glyphotaelius pellucidus. The sequence continues at coordinate 6,650,569 of OW386554.1, read as the reverse complement.
TTCATTGTCTGGGTCTCCTCAAATACTCAAAACGATGTTTTGATTTTTGTTATTGTTTTTGGGGTGTTATGCCGTGTTTCGCTACCTCCTTCTTTAGCCAACGTTTCGGACAGCGTTACAGTGTCCATCATCAGGGCAGATGAGTAAATGATATTGGTGAGAGTGTTTACTTATGTGTGTCGAAGCGATACCGTGCTGCCAGCTCCATTTCTCTACGAGCTGGTGTTAGAAAAAATTCAGCATGGTTTTTTGCGTTTAGCTTTGGTGTAGCCGTCAATTACTGGATACCAAGAACTATTGAGCTTAGCTCCGTCGTCTCTGTTAATATTGATGGGGTTTTTATGGATTTCAATTGCCTCCGTAATTAAGCGTGCTCTGTAAGTTTTGGGTCTTCCCAGGACTTCAGGAACAAATCCAAAATAATGGCCGATTTCGATTAAGTGCTCGGCGATTGCCGATTTGTCAGGGTGGCCAAGTTTACAAGCACGAAAGTGTTCCGAAATCCTTTTGGAGATCGTCCGCTCTGTCTGGCCTACATAGACCTTGTCACATCCGGAACAGCTGAGTTTATATACTCCATCTGTTTCCAGAGGAAACTTAGTCTTTGCCGACCTCAGTAGGTCTTGGATTTTTGTCGTGGTTCCGAAGACCGTCTTGATGTTCTCTTTTCTCAACAGCCTGGCAATTCTGTCTGTTACATTATGGACGTAAGGCAGGAAAGCGCAGCCTTTTGACTCTTGTTCACCCCTGTCTTCGTTTCGTGCTGATTTGGCTCTTATGATTTGCCTTGTCTGCCTTGCTGGGTAGCCGTTACGCTCCAGTGCATCGGTGAGTTTGGTCAGTTCTAATCCGAGTTTTGGCTCCTCACATATTCTGGTCGCTCGGGTTACCAAAGTATGGATGAGACCTCTCTTCTGAGCGGGGTGATGATGCGAATCAGCGTTGAGATACCTATTTGTATGTGTTGGTTTCCTATAAACTGTGTGTCCTAGGCTACCATCCATCTTATCCATCCATCTAGGCTATCATCCAGTTTCACTGCATCTTCACTTGTTCAGACGGTGCTCTAGAAATAAGAGTTCACTCGCCATTCCCTCTACAACGTCGCCGAGCGCAGTCGCGCTCGTTGGAATTCGTTTGATTTGTGATAATTTGAAAACGCCGGTGGTGGTGAATGCCCTGATTTTTACACAATTTTGCCGACACATTAAATAAATTTAAAAAATAAAAAACCGTTCAGTCTCCTTTTTTTATGTAACAAAACGTAATTTTATTTAGCTTTTTTCATTAGGAACATTTAGTTACAGATTAATAATTATCCTTAAAAGAAAAGGAAAAATTGATGTTGGAACACAAAATGTTCCCATCACGCATAAATAACCCATAAGGCCTCGACCATATTTTGTCAGTAGATTAGAATATTTCCGCTTTGCAATAAAATCCATCAAATATTAACGTATGCAAAAACTAAAAACTGTTTTTGAAAGGTGATTTTATTATTAGAAATAAACACGTAATTTTTAAAATAGAAATTTTTTAAATGTAAGCTTTTAAGAATTATAAAAATGGCTCACCTTGCGTTTTTTCTAACTTAAATAACGGCAAACGAAAAAAATTAAAACACACATGTTTTATAAGACGAATGAATTATAAACGTTTTTATTGCCTCACTATTTTGTCGTTTCATATAAAAATATTACAAAGTTTCATAATTTTATTTTTCAAATCTTGGTTGAAAACTTTGGTTTCATCAGAGTAGACATTTAAATTATTTGGTGGTTAATTAATAGATTGAATATTTAGAATGTTGTTTTCTTTTTTCAATACCGTTTAGATCATATATTTAACTATGGTAGTAATGGAGAAACAACGATTTCTATAACACCTGTACGAGTTATTTAAAAAATCGAACAAATTAGACGTAGCGTAGGCATTTTGACGTTTGGCGCAGTGATCGGTTGTCACGATCGGACACAACCTTACAGCACAAAATGCTCGGCCAACTAATTCACGGAGTGAATCCGTGTTCAGACGTTGCACTTCACGTTTCATGACAACTTTCCGCGCGCGAGTGAAAACCAATATCCAACTTTGTTGAATCGATTCACTCGGTACTGTCTCTCATCATTTTCGTTTCATTGCATGTTCAGAAGTTGTCGTTCACTTGGAGGAGAGGCGAAATGAAATACAGAAATGAAGGATTAATGAATCATGTGAATGCCTCTTGAGGTTTTTGACCGCCAAAGAGCACTTGAATTGATTATCTTATAATAAACATACTTCATATTCAAGTCACTTTCTGATGCTTTTCTTGACTTACGTGTAGAGTGTTTATCAATTTCGATATTTTAAATGATATAATTTATATTTCAGGTGAGACTTGTAATATTACTGATGCTGAGCGCCGTGTGCCTCACTGCCAGCGAGACATATGAGGGATATAAGGTTTACAGGATGTACCCTAAGACCGAGGAGCAAAAGTATTATTTGCGCAGCCTCGAGGACAGCGAAGAGCTGGACTTCTGGTCAGAGGTTAAGAGGATCGACACCCTAGTTGACGTCATGGTGAAGCCAAAAGACCAGCAAAAGTTCGTCATGGCCATGCAGAAAAGCGGCATGGAGCCGGAGGTCTTCATCGATGACGTTCAGGAGTAAGTTGGAAGATTTCTTGAATAATTTTAAGGACTTGCCATCATGCCATTTCCGCTGCTAACGAGGATGAATCTTTGGAACGCTCAAAACCATGTTGTTACACTCGCTTTTTAATAAAGTACACATTCAAAGCATTTATTAATTTTTTTTATTTATTTATTTTTATTTAAGTATATAAAACAGGCAAGTTGCCCAAAAATTTACACACATGGATGATTTAAATACAGAAATTAAAACAAAAATAGTAACAAAAATGATTAGCTAAATATTCAAAAGTGAGTGACAAACAAGAATGAGTAAAAGATAGAATACAAAAGTATCACCAACAATATATTATTGACACCTGTGCTGATGGGACAATTATTTAGTAGGTACAATATTGCCTGTCTTTGAACAAAGGGCTTCATCACAATATCAGCTTAATATGATTGATGGTAAAACGTTATTTTTGAAGTATTTGAATGGGCCATTAAAAATATCAATTTCATTATTAGAGCAGTGTATAATGTTATAATGTCTTAATGTTCGTGGTATAGGGGAGAAATATCCTGTATTTGTGTGACATGTAGATATATAGAAAATATCTTGCATCCTCCTTGTTGAATTTCTTGATGGTGTGTTGATGTTAATTTGGGATAAAATGTTTGGTGTATCAACTGATGCATGTATAATTTTGTATAGAAGCAGTAAATCGGAAAGTTTCCGTCTGGCTGTCAAAGAGTGTAGTTTATAGTGTAGAATTCGGTCATCATACGTTCCAAATTGATCTGATAAACCTTCGCGATAAGCAATTACACGGGTTAATTTTCTTTGTATGGATTCGATTCTATAATTGTGTATCTCATAATTGGGAGATCAAATTTTCCAACCATTGCCCATATTTAAAAAAAAAAAAACAATTCTGACATCACCCGATTCAAGCAAGTGATTAAGTTGGCTTATCATGTCTTCATCTGGTACCCCCTGAGTTCTTATATATTCTCTTGAGGGTCATATCTATACATCACCTGGCAGTCTTTCTCAGTTCATTTGTTTGCATTTCACTCTTACATTTACATATTTTTCCACAAAACTAACTACATACTTATTTTATTAGACTGAATATTCGAGAAAAAAAGTGATATTCTGTTTCAAAAGTGAAATTATGATGCCCGCGCTGGTATGACGTGGGACAAGTACTACCGCATCGCCGATATTTACACATGGTTTGACGAGCTCGCAGCTGCAAATCCTAAGGCTTCAGTCGTCATCGGTGGCTCCACCTACGAGCGTCGTCAGATCAAGGGTCTGAAGATCAACAACGGAGTTGGGAAGAAGGCAGTGTTCCTGGAAGGAGGAATGCACGCTAGGGAGTGGATTTCACCAGCCACCGTTACTTACTTTGCAAACGAAATATTAACAAGCACTGACCCTGACTTCAAGCAAATTGCTGACAGCTTCAATTGGCACATATTCCCCTCGACGAACCCCGATGGTTATGAATATACTCACAACATAGTAAGTAGTAATTGTTTCTAAGCACAATCATAACTGCAGCACATTTTAGAATGAGGTTTGGCCGTTTGGCCAAAAACTGTTTAATGAAAAGTATTTTTAATGACTTAAACATACCGTGAAATAACATATTTTATGTTGAAATAGAACAGGCTTTGGAGGAAAACAAGGACTAACTACTCCTCTATCTGTGAGGGAGTGGACGGTAACAGGAACTGGGACGCTCACTGGATGGGTAATTATAGCTTTAAAAACTTTCCGCTGGCTGGGATGAGTGGGTTCTACTTTTCGATTCTTTTTTTAATGCCAAAAACTTATTTTATAACAAAATTTTATTAAAAAAATAATGCTGATGGATTAACATAAATTGATTAATAAAACACATTGTCAAACAACCTTTTATTTATAGTTAAAAATTTAATTAAAAGTGGTTCTCTTCACCCCACACTTAGGGAGAAGGGGACTACTGTGTTTATTTTGTATTTTTTTTATTTAATATTTGTATGTTTTCACAATAAACGCACATTTTTTTTACATGTTAAATAGAGATGTAAATGAATATAATAATAGCTAATTAAATGAAGACATTATGAGCGAAACTCAATCGAAAATCTGGAAACAGAAAAATCAGAAAAAGATATTTACACCTCTGGGACTCGAACCCAGGACCTCCCTACTTCCCAACCCGGAAAGTAGTCCCAGAGGTGTAAATATCTTTTTCTGATTTTTCTGTTTGCAGATTTTCGATTGAGTTTCGCTCATAATGTCTTCATTTAATTAAATATTACAGTTTGAGGTTTTACTCATAAATTTAAAATAATAAATAATAATATAATAATAGCCTTTCCTCACCATAAAGAGACAAGGCTCTTGTGATATAGAAATTAGCTCTTACAGTAGTTTCAGGTAATTTTTCAAATTAATTTGGAATTCATGCTTATTTTCCATAATTTTTAGTTTTAAATGGAGGTTGTTGAAACAATGTATACTTAGATGCAAATAGGCATTTTAAATGTTATTGGAATTAACTTTTGGGATTTTAATATTGTTTTGACATCTTGCTGATATATTTAAATGTATTTTTTTTAGCTGTGTTTTCTTTGAAAGATTGCAGTATTAATTTTTTTATTTTATATATTGTCTATTGTAGGTACATTGAATATTAAAAATATTTTTTCAGTAGAAAATTTAGATTAGGATAACCTTAACAATCGATCTTTAAACTACTTTGAACGGATTTAAAATAACATCATATGTTCCTCCCCAGCCTGTAATTCCGTATCGTAATATAGATTGAACCATTGCAGAGAACACTCTTTTTAGGTTTTCTAGTCTAAGAATATTTCTTAGTTTTATTAATATATATAAACATTTACTAATTCTTTTGACAACTTCACAAATATATTTTTCTATTTAAAATGTTGATATATATATACGGCAAGATATTTAATTTTGGAAGTTGTATAAAGTGTAGAAAAGGTTTGATTACAATTAGCTCCACTACAGTTCCACCACATTGTGTTTTACAAATTTTATTTCTGGTTTTGATTTAAATTTATTGAATGGGATAAAATTTCTTTTTTTCAGTATTTAAGGAGGGGAGATATTAATCAGACCAGTTTTTCAGTGTTCGCCAGGTTATTCGCAGTATTCCAATCAGCACCTTCAATTATTATTGATATACATCTGAAAGTGATGATGCCGGCGCGTGAACATGCTTATTTAAAATCTGAATGTAATGTTTTGTTTCAAACATCGGTTCAAAAGTCACGGGTTTTAAATTTACTTTTTTTTTATTTTGTTTACAATTATTATTACATGGATTACTGATTAAAAAAGAAAACGCGTGTAATATCTCGAAATGTATTTGTGTGCCGTCTGATTATTATTGCGAAAAGTGCTGATAACACCTTACAGAAATTAAAAAAATACGGATTACTTGATAACTAAAAGAAAAAGACGGATTACTTGATTGATTGAAACCACATTTATAAAAAAAACTTCTTTAAGCCTACAGACACTTGGAAAGTTCCTATTTCAAAAACATTATCCCATTCATTCCAGAATTTATTAATTTTCCGATTCACTCTTTCTTGAACAACATTTTTCGAAAATAACATTGGAAGTTTCTACATTATTATATCGATGGCGGTTTCAATAGTGTGTGTTTTTCATCAAATTTGAAATAATTTCAAGTAAATCATCACACAAACATTCAACGATGAAACAGGTACAAATTACGTGATATCAATTAAAACCACTAATTACAAAACTATTTTATTTGTTTCCCTCCACACTTTTCAGAAACATTCTCTTCAACCAAGTATTTCTAAATTGATAATATCTCTCGTTTAATTTGGATAAACTGTGAAATACAAACGTAACATTTCAAGAACTTTTGTCAGGCAACGTATTACAGAAAGTATATCCTTTATTAATTATTCATCTTCACAGAACAAGGAGCCAGCAGTTTTTGCTTATCTGACACTTACGCTGGCCCCAAACCCTTCTCCGAATTGGAGACCGCTTCCCTGTCCGAGTACATCAAGACCGTCGCTTCCGAGCTGGTCAGCTATATCTCCTTCCACGCCTACTCCCAGCTGCTGATGGTGCCTTATGGACACACCACGTACCACCTTGACAACTACGACGGAGCTGTGAGTTATTTTTTTTAATAATTCTTTTGTTGATTATTTGAATTCCTAATGAAAATTAACAACGTAGCGGTTTGCTTCACTTTTGGTTAAGTCAAGCTCAAGTGCGGAATGTCTGCTTGCTAATTTATTTGCAGGACTTTATTTTGTGATTGTTAGGGATTATCTCTCTTTCTCCTACCTCAACCTTTGGCATAAAAACTATAATATCACAAAATTCAGTGCAGTGATAGACTTCAAACAAGTCACCACCGTGTGAGATAATTTATATTATTTGAATAGTATCAGTTTAATTTAACTATTTTTTGTTAACAATGTTAACTATAAGTTTTGTGATGTGTGTTTAATTGAAAACTGGCTGAAAGCTAAATATATTGTGCGCCCAGAATCGGTCCACAGTGAAAGGCAATGCCTTCATTTTCCTGTTCAAACAGAATGTGTGCAGTTTGTGCCATCCATATCCTCCAAATCCTAAGTATCTTTAACAGAGATTCACCCCAATATCCTTAAGCTAATTTTTAGAGTTTTGGAGTGTTCTTGCTCTCGCTCTTTCTCCTCACTGTCCTATTGACATCATGCCTACAGCCATTCTTTATCCAGGATGCCATTTGTTTACGCCATCATATCCACAATCCACAGCCATATCTTTGCAATCACATGTACAGCTATCCTTTGGACAGGTTTGCAGAACCTATTCGTCTACCCTGATGGTGAAGATTATCCGAAATGTTGGCTTAGATATGAGGATGAAATTTAAGACTACATATTATGCCTCCAAGTGCTACTCCAAAGTTCAGTACTCCAAAACTCGCCTAACGTATTTGAATTAAAACAATGTTTAAATAATTTCATCTAAACAATTAGGTAACTCTGCTAATTTGTTCAAATTTGTGCGATGTTTCCGGGTTTTGTTTTTTTTTTATACGAAATTGTTTATGGTTCCAAATATTTAATTATATTCTATCATCGTTGCTTTCATAATATGAAGGTATTCAAAAAATAAATTTGTTTTGATTGGTAGGTGGCTGTTGGTCAAGTAGCCCTCGACGCTCTCGCCAACAGGTACGGTACCAAGTACTCCCCATGCGGAAACGTCGCTGAAACGATCTGTAAGTATTATCAAACACACTATTTCGGTTGTCTGTGCATGCGTTAGCTAGTCCTCCGTGTAATCAGGTACAATGAGCTCAAATTTGCCTTGAATTTATACGTTATTACATTCTCGAAATTGGAACTGCTCACGTGAAGAGCAAGACAAGCGGTAGAGTACGTGCCTATCATCACAGTATTAATAGCCTTGCGTCTGCGCGGAAGAAATTTTAGAACACGGCTTCGATTGTATGTCTGACGCCGCGCTGTACGCGCCGCGCTACATAAAAATCTGTATACGTGAAGTTTCAAACAAATCTACCATTGTAATTCGGTTTCGAATTCAAGAATTCGTCAAAGGATGGCGCCACTTACATTAGTAGATCGCACGAAGACATGCCCCAGGCAGGTATTTGAGTATCTCTCCGGATATGGAAAGATTGACGGTAATTTTTAGAGTTATGAATAATTGTATCACGTGGCTATATATTACATATAACGTCATTGCCTGTAGTGGTTACTTTGTCCCGGTGACTAGCTGTTGCTTACTGGCATCTTTTTGTATGTTTCCAGACATGGCCAGCGGTAGCAGCGTGGACTGGGTCAAGCAAGAATTTCAGACCCCGCTGACCTACGTGTATGAACTCCGTGATGATGGAGACTATGGATTTGTTCTGCCCCCCTGGCTGATCCTGCCCAACAATCTGGAGATCGTCGACTCCATCATTGCCATGTTTCAGGAGGCCGCAAGGAGGGGAATCGTTACCTTGGTTTAATCGGAACAAGAAAACTGGAGTTTTTTTTTTTTTTTTTTTTTTTTTTCTATAGATAAACGCCACCTTGCTGGTGATATTGTAAATAATAAATATTTATGAACAAGACATAAAATTATTATTATTTAACTTCCGATTTCTTTTTGAAATTAACGGCGCTGAAAATTTAGCCTGGAATATAACGTTATTATTATCATTATTTAATTATCTACACATTATAAATTAAAGTCCTCCGCCGCGTCTGTCTGTCTGTTCGCGATAAACTCGAAAACTACTGAACAAATTTTTATGCTGTTTTCACCAACAGATGGAGTGATTCATGAGGAAGGTTTAGGTATATAATTTTAATTTATTTTATTTTATTTATTTGTCAAGGTTCTGTGTAAATTGGTTGAAATATATAATTAGAGGAGAATGTCTTATGTGGTGAACGAGCGGGCTGGCAAGCGGGCGGTGTTGATTTGATTTGCATGCACATTAACAGATGGTGGTGTGAGTTGAAAGGTTGGATAACCATCCTGTAGATGGCGTTGTGTTAGCCACAGCAACGCGTGGCCGGGTCGGCTAGTGTAATCGAAAATAAAACCTTAACCCAAGTTTTTTTTTAACAATTATCACGAATCTCCAAAATATAAAGATTAATTAGGCCAGTGGTTGTATTTTTCTTTTAACATAATATTATTTTTCTTCTTCTTCCCCTTATCCTATTCGGGTGGGGACCCATTGGATCGATAAGGCTCTTCCATACGTCCCTGTCTTGTGCTGATTGTTCGGCCTCCGTCCATGGCAGTCCCATCCTCTCCTTTCTAGAGTTGACTCGCCCAACTGTGTCTGGGGCGGCCCACTGGACGTCTACCCTCTGGAATCTCACTCAGTAGTTTCCTTGGAATTCGGTCATCAGACATTCTTAGTACGTGTCCAAGCCACCTCAGTTGTGATTTTTCTATGAAGAGTAGCAGTGAGTCTAGAGTACAAACCACCGAAATGAGGTACTTGGGAGGAGTGGCAGGGAAGGGTACGAAATGGGATCACATAAGAAACATATTAAATTCTGAATTCTGCTTATGAACTTATAAATTCACATAATTTGACTTTAGCCTAGCTTACTTCAACTGAACATATTGGCTTGTATATGGGTACATTAAATATAGTATACCTTTACTAAAAAAAAAAAAAAAATTAAAATAATTCCACTACTTGTGGGCTCCCAAGAAGTTTTTTTTAAATTTTTTTACTTTTCTATTTCTCTATAAATATGGTTACAACAAATGTTGATTTTCATAGGTTCACACACCCGCTAAAGCAAATGCTTGTGCTTAGGTTTGTTCTGTATTTATATACTAAAAAAAAACTATTTTTGGTAAAGTAGGGAGTTAAAAATTTTGCTTTCAACTGTCAGATTTTCATCTTTTTCAGTTGATTGGTATAGTGTAAAATGGCGAATTTAGATATTTCAATTCTGAACGGAAAATAATGTTAAATAAGTGTTTGCTTTTAACACGTTACGTATTCTTAATTTTCAATTTCGAGACATGCATTACATTTCGAGACTTAGACTGTATTTATAAGGCAACTTCAACCTTATCCTTACCTGCACAAGGTGTACGTGACCACTCCCGAACTACTGGGAAATTTCAGAATATCTCAGCACTAACAGTGATAAAAACGACCTCCTGCGTTGTACATTGACAGATACCATTCGGAGGTCGCGAGATAAACACAATTGTGATTTTTATTATATTGCTTGTTCAGAGAGATACCTAATTTCATTATTTATTTTACTCCCAGAGGGTGTTTAAAATAAATAGAACTAGTAATATCTTTACCGTGAGAAATATGAAATAAAATTAAAAATATAATTAACGAAAATTTAAAAAAAAATGCAGTGATCAGATTGGTTTACTAAGGTACAATAAGGAACTCCAGTCCAATTTTTTAATTTATTTTTTAATGAATGACCTTCTAACTTAATTAACTGCATATTTATTTTTATTTTTATAGTTAGTTTTAATAGTTAAAATAAATGTCAAAGTTTTAATTTCAAGATCCCCCGAAAATCATCGTATTTAGTGTGAATCGTGTGACGTCAGCACTCTCCAATAGTTTTATTTATTTTCAACAGGTGTTGTCATTTTGTATGGAAGAATCTATGGAGATGTCAGAAGTAGAGGGTTTTTTATTCAAGATTAACTGCAATTAATATAGAAAAACATAAGTAAAATGTCAACATTTCATCGCTACTCTTATTGTATTGTACCAAAGTGCAACAATACATCTTTGACCGCAACTGATTAACAGTTTATTAGTGTTCCACGATCTGCATTATTAATATTATATGTAGGCAACTGAAAAGATACAGCACCAGATCAGCTATTCGGCGTCCGCCATTTTCGAGTTTGGAGTTCGGAGCTGAAGAATAAATAGTAAGTGTTCTGAGAATTATGGAGACCAGTGACGTCAGCACTAAAAATTCAATTGACACGATTAAAAATGGACCTTTTAAACATTTTTTAAAACTCTACGTTTAATATTATTTAATAAAACTTAAATATTAAGAATCTGCGTTTATTGGTAATTATTTCTAAATGAACATATTTTTTAAAGCCATACAATTTTTCACTGGAGTTCCTTGTACATATTTAGCTATGGAGTTTGAACAGGTTTTTAATACATTCCACAAAATCACCAAGTTGACATTATACATATATTATGTCAGTATCACCTTAATATTGGTTGCCCAGAGTGTGATACTGCTGTATCGGGGAATAAGCAGTACAGTTGCGCCGGAGTAGAAAATATTATAATTTTGCATCGTGTTGTTCTTGTGTGTATGTGTAGGTTTATAAATTGCAGGTCTTCGGAACAGTCTAATTTGGAGTTTATATATTAGAAAATTAATTCTTGCATTTTATGACAGTCTTCTAATGTATAAATTTTTTAAGGATAATTTACGTATTCTAGCGGGATATTTAATTTAAAATTTCAAACGCATTCGCCGCAAAGATCTACACAAGCCTCACCAAACATAACGAACCACATTTCAAAGGTAATTTTAAAATTTCAAAGTTATTTACCTAGCACGTTCTTGCCACTTTTGTTATTTCTTATCATACGTCATCATAATAGAGCTTCTTGAGAGATCGTTATAAGAGATAATAGAATATTATAACAGGTATATAAAAGAATATTTGTTTCTCACTCTAAAACTAAATGCATTTTTAAATTGAAATTACAAGCCGAATTGTTGATGCAGATATTGAGAGTTGAAATCCTCAATGTTACAAGAAACATCACTCATTTTTCTCACAAATGTCAGATTGCCTCCTTTCAAATTATACAAATACTTAAATTGGTTGGCAAATGTGGGAAAATGTTTTTTGTAACACCTTTCTATTAAAATTGACTACTAGTATTATTACTATTATTTTGTATAAATTGTATACATTATTTCTGGACACGTATTATTTTGCAAATAACACGTATAGTTCCGCACTTCAAAAGTTAATTTTTGAACATTGTACCTACCTAATCGTTTACAGCTTGAAATAAATGTTTGCATAATTCGAAACAGTTACATGCGAAGGAATAGGTACTAACTAGTATAGCGGAAACCCAGTTAGGCACGAGGGTAATCCCAAAAGTAAGGACTTCAATTTTTTTGAATTATTAACACAAACAAACAACTAACATTCAAAGGACCCACCTTGTGCACATCTTAAAAAATATATTTATTTTTAATAATGTAACAAGAGTACCCCTGTCTGTACATTGTAAAGGCAGGGGATTTGTCGCCATCCGGTTGGGCAGTATTGTGAGGCGGGTTAAGAAATTTATTAATGCGGGTCTTGAAGAGGCCTGAATTATTATGAAGAAGTAAACACAGTTTCTGATAACTCGTTTCACAAACGAGTCGAAGGAACGACCCGTTCTCATGAAGCCAACATCAAATGTTAACAATTCTGTATTGTTTGAAGAGGATTCATTAAAATAACGGTAGAACAGACTCAGTCTGCACACGTAGCGTCTGTGCATTAGATATTGCAATAGGCCTTCCGACAAAGTAAAAAAAAAACAGAAGGTATGCGCAAGAGAGTCCGGACAACTCAGATTGAAACCAACTCAGAACCACCTCAGAAAAGTCATTAAGAGTGATGAAAAAAATTATAAAAAATGGTTAAATAGGTAACGTTAGGTTTGGGTAATGGGCTTTTTTTAAATTATTTTTTTAATAGTTTTTAATGAATTTTCAAAGAGGTGTTGAGTTGATTTTATTCTCAGTTGGCATGGAACCATGCGCAAGACGGGTCCCTGCATTGCTCACAGAAAACCGCAAATGCGCTTCAGCAACGACGACAAGGTGAAAGATGATGTTCAACGCTTTCTCATCAACAAATCCGTAAGCTGGTATGACATGGGTACACAAAAATTGCCACAGCGCATAGCTTTTACAAAAATCGAAACCGAATTTATTAGAAATTACCGATTACATAGAAAAAATAGATAAATGTTCAAGCTTTAAATCAAAGATAGATAAATGTTCAAGCTTTAAATCAATTGATTCCCAAAAATGGTCCAGGTGGACCCCTAGCGGTCCACGGGAGACCCGACTGGGGTCCACGTAGGCGCGATAAAGAAATGGGGGTCCACATGTTTATGTGGGGGTCCACGAACCGTTTTCAATTGAGACCCATCCCGTGCCCCATATCCATATCCCATCTCACTCCCTCCATAACAGAGCGACTGGCGTACAGTGCACGTTGTTGTACCGATTATGCATGAGTTCATAAAACGCCCTGCTAGGCAAGGGGGGCGTAATGGGATATGGGTGTACTGTACGCCCTCTCCGTCGTGGCAAATATAATCTCGAATACTGGTCCGTTTTGCCCCCGTTTAAAAAGTCGTAGATCCGGTACTGCTCCGTTGTGACAGACCACACCTCGCCATTCAACATTCAGTACAACGCGTGTCGAGTTTTGGGAATATGGAAAAATGGGAAAATGTACCAGCTGGGGGTCCACCGTGACCAGTAAAATTTTGAAAGTGGTCTACGAGAAAAAAAATTTGGGAACCTATGCTTTAAATGATATAAAAATTATCAAAAATAATTGCTTATTTGAATTTACGAACAAAATAGGAGACCTTACTTTTGAGATTACCTCATATTTACATTAAAAGTTTACTGGCACGCGAACAACTGTAATATAAATTTGTTTTTTTGGTTATTTATTTGGTGTCTTTTGTGTATGGTAAGGTAGGCGGCATTTATTTGCTTTCTTCCTGTTATATTGATTTTGGCTGTGAAATTGAGCTATTCGTTTGAACAAACTTCAGCGCGAGTAAAAAAAATAATGATCTTGGTGTAAGATCAGAATAATAAGGCAGAATATTATTGACTGAGCGTTATTAACCCCTCAGACCTCGAGCAAATTTTTCTAGATTATCAGATTATTTTCAATAAAATCCAAAGAAATGGAATATTTCTTTACGTATCCGAAAACAAAACAAAAAACTGTTTTTAGATTTTCACGGCCAAAAGTATTTTCGTTATTTGATTTTGGGGTGTTATGCCGTGTTGCGCTACCTCCTTCTTTAGCCAACGTTTCGGACAGTCTTACAATTACACATCTGCCCTGATGATGGACACTGTAACGCTGTCCGAAACGTTGGCTAAAGAAGGAGGTAGCGCAACACGGCATAACACCCCAAAAACAAATAAGGAAAAAAAAAACAAAAAACTGTTTTCAATTTTAATTGTTCGAAATAAAGATATAATTTTTAAAATACAAAATTTTTAACGCAAACAATTTTGTTTTAAAAATGGCTCACCCTAATTTTTCTGGCTAATCTCTTCCAAAGTTACTGTATACACACATATTTAATCGGAAAAATATATTATAAACATTATTTTCACCTCATTTTTTTGTAGTTTAAAAAAAATTAATAAAAAAAATTGAGTGCAGTTCACACGCCGTAGAACTGAAACCTTCAACCAATAGGAGCCTTGAAAAGTGAGCTCATAATTAAAGCGGCCAATGCGCGCAGATAGCGCGACGCTTCGTAGGTACTGTACGGTACGCAGGTAAGTTTTCATTCTATCTCATTCTCTTGCAGGCTAAATCCTATAGATGTATGTATTTGTCTCTGACAAAGTACTCTTTCCTCGGGAACCAAAAACGCTACAAACTTTTGCAAAAATCTATATCAACATTTAAAGATATTTTATTATTTTTCTAGAAAGTTTTTCCATCACCTATCATTAGGTTAAAATAGAAAGTTAGTTCAGTTAACCGATTTAGCACAACTTAGAAATTGCCTTCATTTTAGAAAACCCTGATAACACCTTAATCAGCCATGTTATTTTTTATCCGAGTATCTATGGCAATGACATCGAATAAGCCCGCATGCATCCAATAATTCTGTTACAGTGTAGATTATATTTATCCCATTTGTTGCAAAAAATGTCTGCGCAACAATAAACGTATAAATACAGTTCAGTTTGTTAAAAAGTCACATTCGCCAAATATTAGGAACAAGGTAAGTTGGTGATTTTGTGGTTAACGTACGGCAAAAAAATACAACAAGTGAATTCTATCAGTGTCCATTATTGCGTATAATTTCGTCGTGAACAAATTCTTAGCTTGCTTTGTGTTTTTCTAACCCTTTTTTTAAAATTGTTGCGAAATAAATAATAGCCTTGGCACAAAGGTTCAGATATAAAAATTATATATTTTCGTTTACATTTTATTTAGTTGAAGGTTGTAGGCGGGCAAAGTTATTTCACGTTTAGCCTTAGAGAGCTGCTTAATTTCTTAATGGGTAGGCACAAACAAAAATTCTACTTCAAATTGTTAATGGCGCACGACATTGAAACTAACGGTGATACAAGACTTTGGACTTTGGATTTATTTATTTTTCAGAGTACCTAAACCTAAGTTTACTTGCTCTAACATATTTATAAAGGATTATCTAAAGATGCTTTACATGGTTTTTAATGTAATTGAGTTTTCGAGATATATTTTTTAATTTTACTGCGGCTTTATGCAGGAATATTCTATACGTAATGAACTAATCTCTACGTAAGACAGATTTTGGTTTTTTATATTTAAAGTGTTCATTCTCGCTGTATTTAGCGAGAGAGTTTATCGTGGGATTAGGGTGACTATCTAGGCCAGCGTAAAACCTAGTAGCCTGTGAAAAAATAAGGTCTTTAACCAACGGGACGTTGGATTCATTGTGGAGAGTAGAGATTCTACTCCAGTTGGGTGCATTTAAAGCGAGTCTAATGCATTTATTTTGGAAGACTTGAAGTTTATCAATATGGGTTTTTGGTGCATAACCCCAGATTGGGCAAGCGTAGGAGAAGCATGATCTGATGGTTGACTTATAAAGCAGTAATTTGTTGTCTGTAGATAGACGGCTATTTTTACACATCATGGGATAGAGGGATGATAGATAACGATTTGCAGCTTTTCTTTTTTCTTCTATATGTTTTTTCCAAGTTAGTCTATAATCTAGAGTGACACCGAGGTATTTTAATGACGATTCCCATGGAACGTTTTTCCCAAACAGTTTA
This sequence comes from Glyphotaelius pellucidus, assembly GCA_936435175.1. Taxonomy (NCBI): domain Eukaryota; kingdom Metazoa; phylum Arthropoda; class Insecta; order Trichoptera; family Limnephilidae; genus Glyphotaelius; species Glyphotaelius pellucidus. Next base: position 6,634,334 of record OW386554.1, on the reverse strand, counting down.
ATGAAAGGGGGCCGTTTGGGCCGTGTTCTGTGGAACACGGTCGCGACACTTTTGGTCGGATTGATAGAGATTCTCCACTTTTTACACCACTTTTCTGTAAGAGTGGCTTGTTTCTGTACGCGGCGTGTAGCAGTGGCCTCGACAGTTGAACTAGAGATGATGTTTGTGTCGTCAGCGAATTGGGTTATTATGATATTTTGATCTATTGGCTTAGGAATGTCACTCGAATAAATGTTATATAGTGACGGCGAGAGTTGACTGCCTTGCGGGACCCCAGCTGACAGGGGGCGAGTAGTGGAGAAAATGTTATCTATTTTTACTTTAAATGAGCGATTTCTCAGGAAACTATTTATAAGTTGGATGATTCTAAGTGGGTACCCTAGACAGTACATTTTATATATAAGGCCATTATGCCAGACTTTGTCGAACGCTTTACTAACGTCTAGAGAGAGTATTACTGTTTTTTTCTTTGTGTTAAAGCCCTCCGTGATGTGTTCCACAACACGGAGGAGTTGGTGAGTGGTTGAATGACCAGCTCGAAACCCATGTTGAAAGTCTGGCAAGAATTTACATTTATTTGTGATTTCATTTAATCTTACAAGGATTACTTTTTCCAGGACTTTACCCAGACAAGGAAGGAGACTTATCGGCCTATGGTTCTCCGTTAATAATGGATCCTTGCCTGGTTTAGGAATTAATATTACGTCAGCTTCTTTAAAGTCCTTTGGAAAGCAACGTAGTCTAAGTGCTGCATTGCAGATGGCAGTCAGGGCGCAGATGCCCTTTTTCGGTAGGCATTTGAGTATTTTGTTAGATATACCGTCAGGACCGGCCGCTTTCTTCTTTTTTAGACCCTTGATTATTTTTATTATTTCATCTGGAGATGTGGCTTTAATGGGCGGGTCCTGGGGGTCGAGACTTAATATTGTTTCTACTTTAGAATCCACCTTAGCTACAAAGGCTGGGTCATCGTGTTCCGTGTTAGGAGTGAATTGTGCTCCAAGGCTGTCTGCGAAGGCTTCTGCCTTGTCTGCTGCAGAAAAAACTTTACCGTTTGGGCCTTGAAGCGGAGCTATTTTTGTTGCTGGGCGTCTAAGGGCTTTGGAGAGTTTCCAGTAAGCGTCCCTGTCATCTTCGAGGGAGGATATGAATACGTTCCAACGCTCGTTACGGTAATCATAGAGTGCTTCGCGTACTTCTCTATTTAATCTATTTAGGTGTTGTTTAACAATAGGATTGTAGGAACTTTGCCACTCCTTACGCACTTGGTTTTTTTCCCTAATAAGATCTTTGATCTCTTCGGGAATACCATATTTCGCTGAGTTGTCTTTTTTAGTAATCGCTGTTGACGCTTCGTTAATACAAGATTTTAGGCATTTAATTAGGTCGGAGGTGGCAGTATTTAAAGCTAATTCGTCAGGTATTGATGTCGGTATTGTGATTTTATTTTCTAATAAAACGCTGAATTTTTTCCAATTAATTTTTTTTGTTATAGGCACGAGGGGGACCAAGGGATTAGAGCCTCCTGATAATGTTAGAAGAACTGGATCGTGGTCGGAGGATAGTTTGTTAACTACTTTTAAGGAGTGTAAATGATTAGTTTCTTTTAAGATCACTATGTCTATCACGTCCGGAATACAGTTAGGTTTGTGTAGCGTTGGTGTGTCCGGAGCGTCTACTACAATTGATTTCGTGCTCGCGTAATTTGCCAACACGTTACCTTTTTGGTTCGATTGTAGGCTATGCCACGATCCGTGTTTAGCGTTCATGTCCCCGGCTATAATGGTGGGAACATTTTCTTCTAATAGACTGTCCAGTTCGGACGGGATCAGTGGACGTTTCGGTGGTGCATAAACGGAGAACGGTGATACAAAAATTTTAGAAGTGCTTAAATAAGAACATTTATGACCAACACCTCTGCTATAGGTCGCTCCGAGCGATTTGCTATATTTGGCGATTTAGCAGGGGTGCCCGTGTTCAAGGGGTGAGGTTTGTCCGAGTCTTGGCGGTGGTTACGCCTGCCTATCAGCTGCGTGGTTGACCGGATCGGGACCGGTTGAGGAACACCTTTTGACCTCTCCAGCAGGTCCCTTTAGGAACATCGCTTTGCACCGCAGTGGGAGGGATGGATTTATTCGTCCGTCACTCCTGGACACATTGACCCCCAGGTTGTATTCTAACCACCCATTATACCTTTCTCCACTGCAGAACTTTCTGTCCTTCCTTCCCTGCAAAGACCCAGAAACCCAAAGGTGATATCGGCCTTGAGGAGAATTATTTTCTTCAGGGCCTCCTGGGTGGAGCTAATGTAAGCAAAGAAAAAAAAAGAAAATTAAGTATTTCAAAAATTCAGCCATGGGCACTTCATGTAGCTAAGCATTGTCTTAGAAAAATATTTGAATAAATAGAGACTGATACATTTGTATGTCACGCGTACAAATGTCACGTGCTGTGAAATGTTTCTGATTTATGGGATAACAATAGTAAAAAAGTAAAAGTACCTAAAAGACATAGCTTCAGAATATAATGTTGTTCCAAAAGAAAAATGATTTATTCTATTTCAAAATAATTCCTTCACGATGATTAGGATGGGCGTACGCTGAGACATCGGTCGCGCAGCATGTTCAGCGCAAGATAGTTTTGCTTTTTGTGTTGTATGGAAGTGTATGGAGCGACGTACGCTGAGACGTGCATGTTTCTCATACATTCCACAACTGCGCTGAACATGCTGCGCGACCGATGTCTCAGCGTACGCCCATCCTTAGAGTTCCTAAAACAATAATTTTGTTTTGAGAATAATGGAAAAAATCAAACCAGTCATGTTTCGTTACATTTTTTATTTAGAATTCAATAAACATACAATAAATAATTCTTACGAGGGAATAACCAGAAAAATCCGGAAATATGTCATTTTTAAATCAAATTTTAGAGGTATTGACTCTTTTACACAAAAAAAAATTTTTTTTTAGATTTCGAAAGATTTTTTTTATCTAGTAGAGCTTTTTTTTAATTTTGATAAAATATGTTTATTCTTAATACATTAAAGTTTTTTGGCAGATTTTGTATTATACAACATACATTTCAAATCATATAATCATCCAATAAAATAAATCAATAAATTATTTGGTAAAGGTGCTTTTCAGAGTTTTAATTTAAGTTCAAATAAAATCATAAAAAAAGATCCGCGCCCTTGTTTTGTGATGAAAATACTCCTGTTGTCTATTTATTTACGGTCCTGCAAACCAACATTTAAAAAAAAATTACATTATTTTATTCTTAGACATTATTGAAAAATTGTAAATACTTATGATCAAAAAATAATTACAAAAAGTACATAATTTTAATTGTTTTATCATCACGAGCATTTTTGAATGTAATAAAATCCATACGATGAGAATTAGTTATTACGTTTAAATGCTGGAAAGGAGAATAATTAATCTTTCTCATCGGAACCGCCCCGTACAGTTGCAACGGTACGATCGCAAGATCATAGTTCGACGAAATTTAAATTCTCGGTTGCTGTTTAATGGCTCTTAAGATTTTTAAATTGAAATTGGTGAAGAAAGGTATATTAATTAGAATATATTATATAATTCGTATGAACGAGTTAAAAGGAAGAAAGTAAATCCACACCATTGAGGTATTTGAACTTAGCTGCAAATAGCAAAATGAATAAATCAAACGATTTACTTTCGCGATAATGTCATGAGACCGTGTTACAATATTATTTCTCAAGCCTGTTTCGACAGGTAAAAAGCAGAGATAATGATTTCTGGACAAATAATACTTTCCTGCATCCTTGTTTCATGGGTTTGATGTATTTCCAGTTAAAAACTTAATATTTTTTAATGAAATAATTAAAAAACTTTGTTTTTACCACAATAAACTTTATTTTAAAGTCAACATGTTTCAAGAACGATGTTCTCTTCATCAGGACATAAAATGTATTATGTACATTTAACGTATTATGTATTTAACATTTAATGTATTATGTACATTAATGTACATTTTATGTCCTGATGAAGAGAACATCGTTCTTGAAACATGTTGACTTTAAAATAAAGCTTATTGTGGTAAAAACAAAGTGTTTTTAATTATTTCATTAATAAAATGGTGCCACAAAGTGAATTTGCAAAATTTGAAGAAGTTAATATTTTTTGTCCACTTTTTGCCTTTATTAAAATGAAAATTCACGTTTTACATAACATTCTTCCAAACACCAAAATTTTTAAAATGCTGCCACATGCCTTAATATTTTTTCATTACCATAGTCCCTACTTTAAAAGATGCAAATTAACATACCTATTCAAAAGTACTTCACTAAAAACTCAACATTGATACTTTTGTTGGGTACAACATTATTCCGGGCAAGGTCTAAATTATTAATGTTTTTAAGTTGAATGGTAAAACGAGAACAAAATTTGGCATTCGTTTCACCGCATCAAAAATAAGCCAACTAGGACATCTCTTAATTGCATCTATGTATTCTGACTATTAATATTGCCTCGTATTGACTGCTTATTTCTTTCAGATGAGGGTCCTGATCCTGTTCGCCCTGTTTTATTGCGGCAACAGTGCCCCCCAAGGGTCCTACCAGGGGTTCAAGGTCTTCAGGATCCTGCCCACCACAGATGTCCAGAACAACTTCCTGGAGGACCTGGTCAACAAAGATAGTACCTTGGACTTCTGGGCGGAACCCAACCCGACGGGAATCCCAGTGGACGTGATGGTGCCTCCAAAACAACAGTACGACTTCACGAAGAAGATGGAGGAGATGGGACTGAATGTGGAAGTGTTCATTGAGGATGTCCAAGAGTAAGACCATTTTATTAGTGTTAGTTAAATAGAATATAGTTTGTATTTTCCTCCATATAAGGTCGCTAGCAGACTGCACGCTACCGGGATGTAATTTAAATCGACCGTCTTGCATTTCGTTTCTACGTAAATCCGTTCCGTTTCAATATGGTGGCCGTTTTATTGGTTTATTTTTTTTCGATAGTGAAATCATCGTTTCTATTTGAACTTTGTTATTCACGTTTTTTTGGAGTGAAACTTCTTTAGCGCCGTTAGTGACTTGAAATTCAGGTGAAACGGCAATGCGTCACAACTCAGTTCTACACAAATAATCGGTTCTAATATAATACGGCAAATTTGCACCTCAGCGCGTGCCTTCCATGGCGTAGTGTCTCAGCGGTCTGAGAGACAGGGTTGAAATCCTACGAAATCCAAAAAAAAGACATTTTTATTTTGTGAAATCAATATCCAATCTTCAAACCACTTTAAAAAAACAAGCAAAAGGAAAGAAAGCGACATCTAGCAACTTTCTAGTTTCACTTCTGCCGCGTATGAATTACACACTCTGCTTATTTAAAAAATTATCGTTACGTTCTTTCCCAAAGAATGTTTTTAAAAAAAATTGTTATTTAAATGGTGATGTTTATTTGGACAAATTGTAAAATTTTCTAAATTGAAATTTTAAAACAAACAAATGTTTATGATTAAGTAGGTAATAACGTAGTATTGGAATCAGAGGAAAATTTTGTATTTATTTATTAAATAAGAGAGAACATAATTTTGTGGACCGAGGTCTGCTGTTCATAACATTATTAGTGGGTATAATACGAACTAAATTATTTGTCATTTGTTTTTCATAGGAAGGAATAGAATTTTTCATGCACATAATTTTTTTATCTAAGTCTATTAGAAATAACTTTTAATATTTGATAGTATGTGTTTGAATTTGGGGGCGAACGCGAAGCCGACTCATACAGTAGCCGCGGGAGCGCGATAGGTAACTATGACCGTAACTGTAACCGACGCAGTATGCTACCTACATAGTTGAAACCACCAGCCGGTTTCAGCGCCAGTCTGATAGCCCGCTTAGACTTGCTCTAATATAACTTTTTGTTTACAGCAACATCAATAATTTGCACTTTAACACTAGGACATTTAAAGTCAGGCTGATGGTGATGCAAGAAAAACTTTTAAACTGCGTTTTATAACAACGTTTTTTTTCCTTTTTACAGTAAAATTGATGCTGAGAGTGTCCAAAAACTTTCTAGAGCAGGCTTCTCATGGTCAGGATATTACAACTTGCAAGACATCTATACCTGGATGGACTCTCTCCCAAACAAATATCCCGGAAAGATTACCGTAATGAGCGCGGGGTCCACATTCCAAGGGAGAGACATCAAGGCTGTGAAGATATCCTTTGGAGAAGGTCGAAGGGCGGTGTTCCTCGAAGGGGGAATGCACGCGAGAGAATGGGTTTCTCCAGCCACTGTAACTTATTTAATCAATGAACTGCTGACCAGTCAAGACCCAGCGTTCAGACAGATGGCTGAAAGCTTTGATTGGTACGCTGTGCCAGTAGCAAATCCAGATGGTTATTACATTACACACCTTGGCGTAAGTTATACTTCTTTATATTATTCGTCGTCTCTTAAGTCAATTACGGTTAAATAAATATTATTTGGTCTTGTACTTCTTGTTCATATGGTTGGGGACAGTTGGTGGAGGTCAAAATGGAAATGCCGAGATTATTCAATCAATCGACGGCATCGAGAGTAACTTGGTTCAGCACAAATGTGCCTCCTGGGAACTGATGATGTGGAAATTCTTCGATGTGTTTTCTTGTTTTAATATGTCCACATTTACACGATTCAAAATCCTTTACGACCATTTTTGCATCATGCATGCACAACGGTTATGACGGTACCGAGAAGGGTTTATTGAGGTTTGATCTTGTTGACCTATCTTTTTAAGTCGCTCACAACTAACTGCACATTCATTACTATTTACACGAGTGTTGACGAAATTGAAAATGTTTCGTTCTTGACATTTTAAGTAATGGGTTTGTAGTTCGTTAGTGAAAAACAATGTTTTTACGTCTTCAAAAAAGTTATTGTTATATTGTTTTTTGTATTATTTTGACATTATTTGTGTAGTTGAGACTATGGAGAAAGACAAGGAGTGACCATTCCTTCTTCTGCAGAGGAGCTGATCCTAACAGGAATTGGGATTTCCACTGGGGAGGTAAGGCAAATCATTCGTAGTATCCACAATCTGTGATGGATTTCATTGAAAAATCAGTTTAATTTCAAATTGAAATAGTTGTGACTGATTTGTATTTTGGTCTGCAGAGGAAGGAACCAGCAGCAATGCGTGTTCGGACACATATGGAGGACCAAACGCCTTCTCTGAGCAGGAAACCCGCACTCTGGCTCATTTCATCAGTTCCATTGGAAACCAAATTGACATGTATCTGGCATTCCATTCCTACTCACAGCTCCTTCTGATGCCGTATGGACACACCACAGAGCACCTGGACAATTATGATGATGTCGTAAGTACCACACTTAATATAATATCTTTCCCTTCCTTAGCCTTTTTGTGTCCAGTTTGTTTTAGACAAAGCCCTTCCATTTGTTTCTTATGTTAAAAAAGACTGTTTCCTAGTTTATGTTTGACCCATTTCGTCCTCTTGCGAGAAATCTGGTTCTGTGAACTCAAATTTACTTTGAATTTTAAATTTCTAAATCGGGATTGATTGTGGGAAGAATTCAAGCTATCTTTAATACAGATTATTTATACAAAAAAAATATTTTAATTTCCTAATGTACATTTCTCTTGTTTAAAATTCTAAGGATTAATCTTGACAAGTAAAGTCAAATTTTGTGATTTTTCAAGGGTCTGCTATTTTTCTATTTTCGAAACAGCGTTATTTACTAACTAACGAAATTAATTAAATGAAAATTTTTGATTGAAATAATAAGTACAGTACAAATAAAAATGATAAATTTGTTTTTGAAAGGCATGGATCCTGAGGCAAATATTTTAAAAATACTTTCATCTTCACAGATCCTAAGATAACAATAATATGCCTTGAATTTTAATGGGCTGCGCCAGTGTAAATTTTCTGCTAATATTTTAATACCTTTATCATACATAATTTTTATTTGAAAAAACTTAAGCCGAATAGTATTTATGAAATTGGTTGCCTTCATTTTGTGTAGAAGCTATGTTTAGAATGTTTTTAAAAATGTTAATTATGAATTGATGTTTGAAGAGATTGAACTTTTATAAAATATTATCCATGAAACTTTGCACATTGGACTCAATCAGAGAGTTTATATTTATATAAAAAATATTGTCCTTTAATTATACTTAAAATATTGAGTTTAAGAAAGTCTTTAGAAGAGGAGTATTCCAAACAAACTTGCAAATAACTAGAAGACTCTCAATAAATAAAATGTTTTCGCTTAGACATAATTTATGGAAAGACTGAGTCAGATTTTAGCTACCATTTTTACCTCTTCTTTCCTTGCATTCTCTTACCTCTTCTTTTCTTACATACCTATCACCCAGTCTTGCTAAACGTAATTGATTATTTGTTCAGTAGAGGAGGAAATATACCTTTAACTGTTTCTAGTTCGCCATCGGAAATGTGGCAGCTCAAGCTCTGGCTAAGAAATATGGAACAGAATACAAAGTTGGAAACATTGCAGAAACCATTTGTAAGTATTTTCAACATGATAATCTAACTAATGTGAATTTCAATGCGTTGTGCATTTTTAAATGCAAATAACAAATTAGTGAGCTTGAATGATTAGAATAAGACATTAGTTTTACTACATTGAAGTTACAAGAACTTCCGATGCAAACATGCGCTTTACTTACAAAATCAGTAAAGTTAATGGTTACGAGTGGTTTATCCACCTAAATAAATTTCTAAAGAGGTTATCAATTTGTTTCCGTTCATTGGACTCTATTTCCACATTCGCTTACTTGAAGCGGAAGAAGAATTAGATTTTGTACTGTCTTATTTTGCTCCCAGATACATCGTTCGTATTTTTAAAGATTCTATTGTTCCCTCCAATATGTTTGACGTTGTACAATTACATCTAATCTTCTCCCTTTTTTGCATTAGCTCCACGCAACGCGTCGCCTTAGTTCTCAATTGTCCAAACGACCATTTAAGTTTTGTTCAATCTCCACTTTAAAATTAAAAATAAAGTATAAAAATGATAGTTAATCACTTAACTAAGAATTATATAAACAAATGAGGCCAAATATATTCCATAAAGGTAAATAATGGAAATAGCTTTATCTTAAAGACATATCCTAATGTTTCACTGAAATAATGAAAGAAAACGTTCTGCTCCGGCAATATTTTCTAATGGTCGTTTGGACAATTAAGAACTAAGGCGACGAGGAGGCACCGGGGAATGGATGTCATCTTTGGGAATGATGTGTGGAGGGTCGTTTTAGGAAAGGAAGGAGAGAAAATTCTGGAGTGATGAATCCATTCCTCCCACTTATCTCATTCTATCACCTCGACAAGAGGTCTCTGTCATGCTCTAATTGCGCGGTCTACATCCATCGTAGGCCCAAACTATCTTCACACAGCTTCTGGAGTTGCTTCTCCAAATTTTGTCTTATTCTGATGCAATTTTAGACAAAGCCAGCGGAAGCAGCATGGACTGGGTGAAGAATAAGTTCCAGGTGCCGGTGGCCTTCACGTACGAGCTGCGCGACCAGGGAAAGTATGGCTTCTTGCTGCCGGCTCAGCAGATCATCCCCAACTGCGAGGAGGTGGTGGACTCCGTCGTGGCTATATTCCAAGAAGCCGCCAAGAGGAATCTCTTCAAGCAGAACCAGCCAGCATTCAGCGGTCTTGATTGATGTTGCATCACGTTGATATTGATGTGTTTTGGGGGTTTTCGTCATTGGCTTGTGTAGTTCAATTACTATGAGTGAAAACATTGTACAATTAAAGCATTTATTTAAATGATGTATATATATATATATATATACATACTGAAGACCATGTAAAGACAACTGGATACTAAATACAAATGTGGAAAAACTACAGACCGCCTCAGAACAGGAAACCCTAGTGAGGAGGACTGTGAAAAAAAAACTTTATAATACCTTAATATAATACAATTTATAAATACATCATGTACAAATTTTGCTATATATACTAATAAAAAAAAAATAAAAAATTTAAACTTTCAACTAGTCTCCAATTTGTAGTAATTCAAACAAATTACATCTGATGGGAAAAACGAAGGATTTCCAAAAATGCGGTATTTTATATAAAAGCGCATATTCAAAAGTATCTCAGAGAGAGTTTATTAAATCATTTCATAAAACTTTTACTTCAAACCCCTTACGCAAAAATTTATGATTTTGGATCACTGAAAATTATTTATTTTTTAACGTTCATGTATTTTAAAAAGTTAATCAATGCATGATTTTCGACGGAATACTTTAAAAATTGATCAATAGAGTTTTCTAAGTTATTTTACTCAACTACCTCGTGATCTTTTTTTGTATTTATAAAAACACTCTTGAAAACTTGTGGGAACTCTTAAGAACCTAGAAAATAAGTACGTAAAAGAGAGCAAAAAATAATTTATAATAAAAAAATCTTAAAAACTCAAAATGTGCTTTTTTTAATATGTATACCTCACAAGAGTCCCAATTTCTCCCGTCTGGAGCCAGTGAGACTATGACATCCCCAATTGGGGTATGTTGTGAGGCTGAGAGTGGAGAGGGGAATGATATGGGGAAGAGGAAGGTGGGGAAGTACCTGGCTATTCAGATCTGGTCACCAAACATGGCTAAAGCCATTTCAAGCTTCTTTTCAATTCTGAAAGGTGGTCTTACACCAAGGCGATACTGAATATCTTCCACTCTGGAATGTGTCGCAAATATACAAACCATGTATTGTTGTTATTTATTTTTGGGGTGTTACGCTACCTCCTTCTTTGATGAAGGTGACAGATGAGTGTCTCATCTGCCCTGATGATGGACACTGTAACGCAGTCCGAAACGTTGGCTAAAGAAGGAGGTAGCACAACACAGCATAACACCCCACAAATAAATAACAAAAATACTTTTGGCCGTGAAAACCTAAAATCATACCATAATATATATTATTTTAAATTAATGAGTTGTGAAATAACACAAATTAAACAAATAAAATTTATTTGCCACACCGGGATTCGATCCCGCGATCTTTGGATTGCGAGTCAAGAGCCTTTCCGCTTAGAACCTTACCTTTTGTATTACGTTTTTATTTAAAAACCAGCATTTCATTGTAAAATAATAATTAAGTACAATTTGAACACATAAGTAATTGGACCAGAAAGCTAGTGTAATAAATGTGTCCAATAATTACAGACAATTTAAATTATTCCCAAAATACCGTTGAAAGTACCGACCTAATATTTTATTATCAATGGAACAATACCATCGTATTGTCAGAAATAATCCTGCTCGTTATTTTCTTTCCAAAGTATCGAAGGAAAACGCAACTTTCCTCCGGCGTTTTGTGACATCTGAAACAATATGAAACTACCAACGAATGACAAAGAGATTTTCTTCCAGTCGACACAACGGTAATCAAACTATTGTTTCAAAGATCCTACGAACTAGAAGATTTAACAACTACTGCAAACTGTCTATGTTCATAATGCTCAAAACTAATACTGGGTTGTTCCTGTCACAAACATTGTTTTATTTAAAGTTACTTTGTATGTATAAATATAACTTTAGATAACTCTTTGTGTTTGGTTTCAAGGAATCTCACTTTGATTATTTTGTAAAGTGAAACACGAGAAAACAAAACTGTTGACAATAAGAAAACCATATAAGTGTAATGAAGTGTTATTTACAATGATTGGATTGGATCGGATCGGATCGGATCGGATCGGATCGGATCGGATCGGATCGGATCGGATCGGATCGGATCGGATCTGATCGGATTGGATTGGATTAGATTGGATGAAATTGAATTGAATTGGAATTGAATTGATTGTATTGGGTTGAATGGGTTCACAATAAAGGACATTGAAAATATCATTGAATTGAATTGAATTTCTTGGATTGTATTTAAATAGAAGTGAAACCTTCAGAAAACCAAAGTAGATAAGAGCGGAGAGGCTACGAAGCACCGCAAAAAGTGGAGACCGATTATACTATCTCATTCTCTTGCAGGCTAAATCCTACAGATGTAAATGCTTGTCTCTTTTTAGTGTCGCAATTTTTCATTTCATCGAGTTTCAAATCACAATGGTGTAAAAGATTTTCACTTCAAAAAAATTTGAAACTAGGGGAATTTTTACATTTCCCAGCGTCCGACCTGCTGGCGGCTGCTCCCAACTCTCCAGATCGAGTGGGACTATAGCATTCTCAACTTTTGTGGTAGGTATGTTGTAAGGAAACCGGGGAGAGGATGGTTGGGAAGAATCTGTTTATTCAGATCGGGTCACCTAACACGGCAAAAGCCATTTAAACCAACCAAAGTTTCCATTCTGAATGGTTGTCTGTCACCTGCACTGAGAGTATCTACCACCAAACCTAACGACTATTAAAAAATAGGTGTTATATTTTATATGATATTTTTGCATAATTTAAGTACATGCCTAAGTTCTTCTTCGAGCAGTATAGTTAATGGTATAGTTAATGGTTAACAGTATAGTTAATGGTGGTTCCATGCCAACTGAGGATAAAGTCAACTCAACACCTTCTTAAAATGTCATTAAAAGCTGTGAAAAAAGTAATTTTAAATTAGCCGATAACCCTAACCTAACGTAACTTATTTAACCATTTTTTTATATATGTATTTTTTATCATTCTAAATGACTTATCTGATATGGTTCTGGGTTGGTTTCATTCCGAGTTGTCCGGTCACCAGTTAATGGTATAGGTAAATTTCTAATTTTCTTGTTGTAGTTGATATTTGTCAGGCTAATTTATTCACTTTTGGTAACAGCTCAGATAGGTCTCATGAAATGGTCATGTTGAGAAATATGATCTTAAACGGTGTTTTAGAAAGAGAAAACACCATTATTTATACTTAAATAATGGTGTTTTTAAGGTTAATTAAAGTTAACTAAATAAAAATAAAACAACTCTATGATACCAAAGCTTCCGACAACAAATTCAAAAAAAAAAAAGAAATTTTGTGAATTTTTTATTAAATATTAATTATTTTTACATGAGATGACAGTAACTTGTATAATACATTGGTTTATTAAAATATTTGTGTGTTTTTGTTCTTTTTTTCAATATAAGTATTTTTGATTATAAAAAAAGTTTCGTGAATCAATTTTAAAACGTATTTTAGTTTGCATTAAAAAATGTATACGTACTTAAAATTTTTGTATTTAGTTCTAATAGTAAAATTTTAAAGCGTAAAACAATTTTTAAAAAATCTTTTGAAAACAGTTTTTAGTTTTCGGATTCGTTCAGAAATAATAATTTATTTGGATTTTATTGAAAAGCAGAAACAATCTGAAAGATTACGCCAGGAGCCTGAGGGGCTAGAGCTGGTCATTTCAGTACCTACTAGTTATTGTAATATTGCTCCACATATTATGAAATTGGGTTTGGGTTGAATGGAAGTTTAATTTTTATTTTAACTCGTCATTCTCTCTGTTTTGATTGCAACCAGCCATTAGTTTCCGCCAAATAAATATACCCAATTCTAGGGCTGCGGTTGAGTTGTCTCCAAGCGCCTTGTCTAATAGTGATTAACGACGAATAGCCATTCCTGCCAATAAACCGTTAATCTTTTACGCAGACAAATAATAATAAAGTATCCATTTTGTCAACACAAAGCAATGAACTGAAAATAGGGTCGGGTAAGGTTGATTAAATTCGATAAATAGGCCAAATAAAATGATTTTAACGTGGAAATGTGATGATACAATCATTAACTAACATTTCGCTATTTAAAAACATATCTGTACTAAGTAGGTAAATACTTGCGTATTTATTGTTCTTACCTATCTCAATATTTACCTACAAAGACTTACAACCGTCAAAGACAAAGTTCTGTAATATTTAATTAAATGAAGACATTATGAGCGAAACTCAATCGAAAATCTGGAAACAGAAAAATCAGAAAAATATATTGGCACCTCTGGGACTCGAACCCAGGACCTCCCTACTTTCCGGGTTGGGCGCTCTTATCCACTGAGCTAAGGTGTCGATATCCAATTCGGTCACTTTAAACTGTACCATACTTCGACTAAGAACCAACCAGCCAATAAAAATATCAACAATATGCACAAGAAACATCCATTTTCACATTTCATTTTCAAATCACAGCCATAAATATAAAATACAGCCAAAATAAATGTTAAAAACCATTTACAACCATTGCATCCTAAAACTGTTTCCGAGCTACAGCTTCAGATGCACTTGGAAATGGACTGTAAATTAGACAATATAACGAAACGAAAATGTTGTTTGCTAGAATTGGGTGATAATATGTGTTTGGGAAAAATAATGGATTACAAGGAAGAAAGAAACCAATCACTTACCTCTGCAAAGGCGGATAAACCTTTTTTTATATGAATACCGCACAAGAATCCCAACTGCTCCCGTCTGGAGCCAGTGAGACTATGGCATCCCCAATTGGGGTATGCTGTTAGGCTGAAGGTAGTGGGGAGGGGAAGGAGATGGGGAAGAGGAAGGTGGGAAGTACCTGGCTATTGAGATCTGGTCACCAAACACGGCTAAAGCCATTTCAAGCAACGTTTCAATTCTGAATGGTGGTCTTACACCAGGGCGATACTGAGAGTATCTTCCACTCTGGAACGTGCCGCAAATATACTATATATTATTTTAAATGAATTAATTGTGAAATAAAAAAAATTTATCACAATCAATTAAATTTATTTGACACGCCGGGATTCGATCCCGCGACTCGGAATGCTAGTCTAGAGTCTTATCGCTGGACTACCTGGCCGGCCGTCAAACAATTACGAATATGGTTTATTTAGTTCCACCGTGGTACCTCGAGGTTAATTATCACTACAACACAAATAATTTTGAAACGATCTCGATACGGTCAAAAACCTTCTTTTTTAGTTCATCAACGATATTATGAACATGAACAACTAACAAAACATGCTTTTATGTAGGCCAAAATCATCTTCTCAATTTGATTTGTGTTTTGTTCGGCCCTGCCCGTGCATTTTGGCATTAATATCGATAAGTATTATAATACAATATATAACAAAGTCAGCATTGACATTAATGGATGCATCGATCTTATTAGAAATGACAAAACCAATCACAAAGTGGTCCTAATCCCATATGAACCCATAAAATAAGTGCCTTTCATCCTCAAAATATTATTAATGCGCTGCCTTGTTCTTATTGGTACGTACTACATACGAGTATGAATGTTACTTGCTAATCCGATTAGTCTTGTTTCGGGGATGATAAAACCGATGCTTTATTGATATTAATGAAAGTAATAGGTACCAACCTATTGTGCATTATTATTACCGTGTTCTTTCATTATTTGTAATGGACTTAATACGTGGGTTCTATTAATATAAAGGAGTGTAATGAATCCCACAAATAAATTGCGAAGAAATTTTCATCATGGACAACGTAAGCCTAATCCAATGGACTCAATACTCAATTTGAGAGGTGGTTGTGGGTACCGCGCAGCCTCCGGATTTATTTATTGGATACCAACACCCCCGCATTGGTCACGTTTGGTGACTTAACAGTGGTGCCCTGGTTCATGGGGTGAGGTTTGTCTAGGAATTGGCGGCTAACGCATTTGCTTACCTACTGCGTGGCGGGCGGATCTGGAGATCTGGAATCACAGTTAAGCCAATCAAAGGAATTAACAGATCACAATGACAATTTTATTTACTGATTAAATTACGACTTATCTGAGAAAAGCCTTCGATGCTTGATTTCAGATTTCAAAACAAAACGAAAGGTTTTGAGAAATTCCGAACTCTTTCATTTTTATTTTTTCATAAAAATGAAAGAGTTCGGAAATGAATGGTAAAATTTAATCATGAAATAAATAACACATCATAATAATTTTTTTTTCAATGAGTGCATGAATAATTTTATAGTTGGTTTTCAAAAATTGATATTCTTAAACAACAAATTGTGTAATGTGTGATATTCAGTGAAACACAGAAAATTAAAAATTTAATGAAATATTTATTTTTAAATATGTAAGAATAAACATTATGGGTAGGTGTAAATTTAAAAAAAATGTTTGTAGTTCACCCGCGGTAGAAATGAAACCTTCAGAAAACTAAAGTATACAAAAGTGGGGAGGCTTCGAAGCATCGCACAAAGAGATGATCGATTATTCTATCTCATTCTTTTGGAGGCTAACTCATGTAGAGGTATGTGTTCGTCTCTTTTTAGTGACGCTTTTTCGTTTAATCGAGTTTTAAATCACAAATTTGCTAAAAAGTTTTCACTTCAAAATTCTAAATCATTGGTTTTTTCATGCTTAAACATGCAGTTTTGTGATATTTTGAAATCAAACCAAATCGTGGACAGTATAATTATCGTTTCAAGATGCATTTAAGCATTTAACGATTATTCCATTTTAAAATAATATTATCTATTCACATTTTACTTTACAACAGTATTTCAATTTACCTAGGTAAATATAATTATATGTAGCGTTAATTCTTAAGACAGTGTTTCCAGCAAGAATATTAAATTTTCACGAAAAGAAACATCTACAATCGCATGGCTTAAAGTTGGAGCAAAAATATACCAGATCTCAGCTTCGACAGAAAGCGGTCCAACATCCCGCCCACACGGCTGATCCGATGGAATATATGGAGGAATTAAGCTGCAGATAAGCCGGGTCCATATAGCAGATTAGCTGATGTATAAATCCTCTCAACTGCATCCAACGATGCAGTGGAGGACTGGACGAGTTGGCTGCATTTTGAGGGATGTGGACAAAATGGTAGCAATGTCTACTACTAGTAGTTTTTGAACATAACTTCGCATCCAAAGAAGTAGTACATTTCTAATTTTCTCTTATTTTATAAATCAAAACCAAAATTCCCTATAAGGCCGCGAAAATCTGAAATAATATCTAAGAAATTACACAATTCGTCCGAAGAACCGTCATAATCTCAATGGCAATTATTTTTTAAAAATTCTGTAAGCAGGTAGGTACAATATTACAAAATTCAAATAAACATGAATATTTCACATTTGAAAAATAATCTTTACCGAACCTTAGTCAAAATAAGCAACACAGTTAAAGTTAGGACGGGTTGTTTCAAAAAATTTGATGGATTCATCAAATATTTGAAGTTGATTTTCACGTTCTGTGTAAGTTCTATTCAAGTTCTGTTATTACATCGTTATAGGACAGTTGCTTCACAAAAATGAAATAATCACAGAACTTGAATAGAACTTACACAGAACGTGAAAATCAACTTCGAATATTTGATGAATCCATCAAATTTTTTGAAACAACCCGTCCTTAGCCTTAATCAAAGTATGGTTTGTTTGAATAATGAGGTGGATGCTACAGATTTTGGAAAATGGACACATGAAATGCCAATCGGTCGAGTTCAGCCAATAATAAGCCGCCTTATAATTCTGATCTTTCACCAAAAGATTGTATTTTTTCTAGTCTCGCTGAGGCTTGTTCTGAATGAATGACTCGATATGACAGACAATACCAATCAGACAATATAGGAAGAAAGCAACCCAAGAAAAAATTGCAAAGCTTTTTGGTTCTTTTGATAATAAGGAACTCCAATGAAAAATATTATGGCTTCAAAAAAATATGTTCATATAGACCAAAATACGCTGATTCTGAATATGTAAGTTTTATTACATATTATTTAACGTAGAGTTTTTAAAAAAATATTAAAAAGTCCATTTTTAAACGTGTCATTAAAACACCCTATTGCTGGATTTTGGCGGCGTGACGTCACCGCGCCGCGTCACCTGGGTCAAAGTTGTATAGAAATCAATAGAAATGTAAGACGCAATCCGTTTGACATTCCGTGTAATTGGTTTCTAGAGAATTGGACAAATAATAGTTTTTGTTTTATTGAAACATTATTTAGGCCTAAATAATTCAGTATCAAAAATAAAGTATCTCTATTAGTTTATCTATATTATTTAAAATATTCAAAAACTATAACTGTACAAAAAACGATCGTATTGCCCAGTAATGTCTATGAAAACGCTCCAATGCTGAAATTCAAAATGGCGGGAGTCGAACATCTGATTCTAGTTCCCTACAAAATTCATACTTCGGTTGGTCATGATGACGTCACACTAGATTCGGTGGTTTTTGGGGGATCTTGAAAAATTGAAACTTTGACATTTATTTTAACTATTAAAACTAACTATGAAAATAAAAATAAATATGCAGTTACTTAAGTTAGAAGGTCATTATCCATAAAAAAAAAAAAAAAATAAAAAAATTGGATTGGAATTCTCTATTAGAAGATCTTTACAGTAATTTGTTATCTCTGACAATTGGTTCTCAAAATGATGTAATTTGGAGCTAACCGTAATAATCGCAAATAATTCGTCAGAACAGACCTAATCAAAATAAATTAAAATAATATTTGGCCTGTATCGGTCAGTCTATGTTTTTTTAAGTATTACCTTTAAAATCGTTTTCTGCGTGATTTCTAAATGATCGTTTGCTGCGTTTGTTGTTCCTCCCCAAACAATTATTCCATATTCTATTATTGATTGACAAAGTGCAAAATATATTGTTTTCATTTAATTTCAGAAAAAACCTAAAATAAGCGATTTAACTTTATCCAAATGCAACCCATGTCCAAAATGAATGGCACCTGATGCGGCAATGGCTTCGTTTCGATTTCTAAATGTGGTTTACCGACATGGATTCCCGGACACTTCATTATCGGACGGGGATTATTGAGCTCTCGCGATACGAGCTTTTTAAATAAAAGCTCGTGTTTCGCCGGGTAATCAAATCACTCGAAGCTCGTTATCTTGCGAACAATGCTGCTCGCAAGAACAAGCGTGAAATTATCACTTTTACTGGAAATGCTCAAAGCAATAAAAAGTTATTGTAACTTGATCAAGAACTTTACACCCGTTTTCATGAAGCTGACATCAGATATGTATTGGAAATATATATTTAAGGTTTTTAAATTTCCTTAATTAATTTAAATTGTATCAGAATCTATTATATTTTTTTGTAGTTTGACCTATAATGAGGTATGTAGAAGCAAAGGCAGCAATCTCCACTTTCGTTTTTTTGAAAAAAAGGCATAAAAAACATCGATATCTTTGCCTTTGATACATATTTTCAAACTCTGATTTTGATGGGAGAAAGCTGAGTTTGTAACTAACCAGATTTGCAAATCGAATTTAGGTTCTCAATTCGAATCACTATGAAACTGCATTTACAACTTTTTCCGATATTTTGGAGATTGCTGCCTTTGCTTCTACACACCTCTATTGCAGTCGACTACTATTGCGGTACCTAGGACCTATGATGTTAGCACGTATATCTGTAAATTTTCTATGCATTTTGTATAATTGCAATCTTTAGAGTACAGGCGTCAGGTGGGAATGGTGTCCTTGTTCTACCGGTATTACAAAGGAAGATGCTCCGAGGAACTAGCGTTATTGATCTCCTCGGCACCGGTGCATTGTCGGGAAACACGTCGAACACGCGCCCAACATTTGTACACGGTTGACATTAGTCACATGAGAACGGGTCGTTTCTACGACTCGTTCTTGAGTTCAACAGCTCGGATGTGGAACGACTTTCCGGCCTCTGTCTTTCCTCCTTCCTACAACATGGGTCTCTTCAAGACCCATGTTCACTCCTTCCTCTCCTCAAAAACACTCTCCACACTGCATCTTCAAAGATGACTTCCTGAAGATGATCCCCTGAGGGAAATTATTTTCCTGTGTGGAGTTAATGTAAAAAAAAAAAATATTCACCACATTCCTTATTAGTGAAATTGCATATTAAGGTAAAATCTGCAGACAGGCAGGCATGTGGCATCTTTGTAGGACCAGATTTCTAGTTTTGTTGTTGTTGTCAATCCTGCATTATTTATGTTGTTAATCCTGTATTATAAATTAATGATGTATAAATTTAAATAGAATCTGCTCATCTAATCTTCATTTTTTTTTTCTCATTTAAAAACCCATTGAAATTTTTATTTTATAATGTTTTCAATGAAAAAATGAATTGAATTGAATTGAATTATTTACGTTGTAGGAAAATCCTGTATCATTTGTGTGTTGTAAATCCTGTTATATTTGAATAATTTAATTTAACGGCCTCCGGAGGTCGTCAGTTCAAATCCCAGCGTATCTACACATCATAACACCCTTTCCTTCCTATCCTGCCTCTCCATAAAAGACCCTTCATACAGCATACCCGAAGATGCATTTTTCCTGAGAGAA
Source organism: Glyphotaelius pellucidus (assembly GCA_936435175.1). Taxonomy (NCBI): domain Eukaryota; kingdom Metazoa; phylum Arthropoda; class Insecta; order Trichoptera; family Limnephilidae; genus Glyphotaelius; species Glyphotaelius pellucidus. Next base: position 6,614,105 of record OW386554.1, on the reverse strand, counting down.
ATTGTTTTACTCAGAACCTCCTGTATGGACTGTAGTAAAAAAAATTAAAATTGTAAAAAGCTTGTCTGCAAGCCTATATACAACTCACGACGTTACAATACGCGTACGTGTCTGATATTTGGTTCCGATAAATTACCAGTTCTTTCACCGATACCGTGGGTGTACTCAACACCACATTATTATTTCTGGCCAAATTTAACCCGAATATAACACCCGTTGTTTTTTGTGTACCTACCCGTGACCGTGTGTTGTAAATTTGTGTACATGTGTTCGGGCAGAGGGAACAAGGCCATATTACGGCGAGCTGCGACCATCTTGGCCGTAATCGACGAATAAATCAGTTTTATTGGCCGCGTGGGATATGACAAATGGCCGCGCAGATGTAAACGGCGCTTATTTGACGTCTTAATCGAGGACGCGTTGCCAATATGTCGAGTTGCTCAATGAAATATGTCGAAGTTTTATTTCAGATTAATTGAGAGGCGGTAATGGATACCGCTGGTTCATTACATTTTTGACGTGATAACGTCTTATAAATCGATGAACACCGGCTGCGTGCACAAAAAGCATGACTCATTGTCATGTTCCGCCTGAGTCGAGCGTGCAAGCGAGAGGGTGGAACAAGCGATAGCCCGATCGTCCTAAGCGTTCGGCTTATGACGCATCAATGCAATTTTTCATCAATGTTTTTTTATGACGTTATCACGTAGAATTATCGTCCGTAAACCGACTTTAAATTTGTTTTAAATAAGTCTTTTTTTAAACCCCTTCTAAGGGGTGCCCGGGTTCGTGGGATCAGGTCTTGGCAGCAAGTGCGTCTGCCCACCCATTTCGTGACGGGCCGGATCGAGAAAGACCTAACCTAGACCTTTCTGGCCAGACCCCCTCGACCGATCGCCTTGCACCACAGTGGGAGGGATGGATTCATATATCCATGACTCCTGGACACATTGACCCCCAGATTCCTACCCACCTCTCATATATTTTTCCTTCCCAGAACTTTATCTCTTTTCTTTCCCTTAAAGCACCCTCCCCACAGCATCCCCAAAGACGAAATAGACCTTAAGGCGCCGTTTACCCGCTCAAAAAGAAGAAGATGGAGAGATATGTAATTACGAATGTTGGAGAGAGCACGCAAGTATTTAAAACAATAAAATTGTGAAAATGTTTTATAAAACACGACTCGCTTAAAATAGAGCAAAAATCTTATGGGGAACACCTAAAGTAGCATTTAACGAAAGACTATGAATTTTTTCGTAATTTTTTAGAAGTTATATAAATAAGTTACTAAAATAAGTGAAATGAACGTGTTTATAATAAACTTCGTAGCATACTTTGCGATTTTTTTCTATCAATGGAATTTGATATAATTTGCGTTTCCGTGCGGCGTTAGGAACGTCTAGATATTATATTAAAAAATAACATATATTTTTTAAAAATAACGTATATAGCTTAAAAAATTCAAATGTTTGATGGAGATATGTAAGAAATCGGTAAAAATTCGGGTAGCGGCGGCTTAAGAATTTTTTTTTGCCTGCTCTGTAGAATTAATGTAAAAAAAGTTGACCATATAAAAAAACCATTACAGTTTCCGCTAAAATGATTACTTCAAAAGTAAGCTCTTTTAATATATTTTTTGTTATTCGGCACATGCGAACGGGTGCATGTTTTGTGCTGTGCATGGCCTTAGTTTCTAAACTTTTTCTAAAATAAATTGATGTAGCAAATCAAAAATTATTCAGCAGAACTTAAAAACATGTTTTACTCTAAAGCTATGAAATCTCGGATTTACCTTTAACTAAGTCTAAGATTTACGAAATTATTAATTGGGTAAGTAAAGTACCAACGTCCCGTCTCTTCAAAACAAAAAAAAACTTTTCCGAAACTTTCCCTATTCCTTTCCAAATAACCAACTTAACCTTACTAACCACTTGTGGGAATGTGTCAACTAAAATATTATAACGTCCACCACTGCATTGTCGGGAGCCATTGGCCGCATCCTGGCTCCAGTGACCCAATGTCTCATTAGACCGGCGAATCCGTGCAATCCTAGTTTAGTGAACGTTATCGATGCACTGCTATATCTTCTGAATCCAAATATAATTCTACATGCATCATTATAATGAATCCGGAGTCGTTCCATTGAGGTGGTTCGGTAGTTACACCATATTTCGCGTGTATATAGATTATAAATCAAAGAATGTGAACACTTGATTGAGAAATTAAAATATCAATTTATTATTTGATTCATAAACTAACAATAAATACTGTTTGTCGTAGGTAGGTATACACACCTATAGTGAAACAATGTCATAAATGCTCCATTAAGATTAAAGTAAATTTTGAACGTTCAAAAGCCAATGTTTAAATATGAAAGCGAAAGCCTTCGTAGATTAAAATTTGAATTCCGTTTGGTTATAAATTTTAAATAATGCGAACGGTTTTTCAATTTTCGCTAATGCAGCCTTTAAAATTCCATCCCGAAGTTCGACCGAACAGTTAGGGCCTGTTGGGCCGGTTAGGGCCGGTTCTGCCGGTTCGGGCCGGTTTAATTAGGGTTTGTGGAACTAGAAACCAGGCCTCGTCAAGTGGAACTTTCTAAGCGGATTCACGAAAAACTATTAGCGGCCAGTTTTGCGATTCCACTCTGACACAGTTTGGCCGGGGTTAATGCTATTCGTGGTGTTATTCAGGGTTGAATTCCAAGCGGGCACCGAAGAAATTATGCAGTCACGTTAGATTTAAGTCCATTGCATTTTGTTTGAACTTTAGAAAAGCATCAGCATTTCAATGGATTAAGGAAAGAGTTTTAATTTTTCTAGTAGTTCTATGAAAAGTAGACCTCACGTCCAAATATGATGATGGAATATATTTTTTTTCTTTTTTTTTGTTATTTATTTTTGAGGTGTTATTCCGTGTTGCGCTACCTCCGTCTTTAGCCAACGTTTCGGACAGCGTTACAGTGTCCATCATCAGGGCAGATGACATGGACACTGGAACGCTGTCCGGAACGTTGGTTAAAGAAGGAGGTAACGCAACACGGCATACCCTAAAAATAAATAACTAAAATAGTTTTGGCTTTGAAAATCTAAAATCAGATTTTTTTCTTATTTAATAAATCAAATCAAAATTTCTTCGTAATATTTGTAAGTAGATATTTAAATACTTACCAAATAATTAAGCATAAGTATTTCATGTAACATTTTATTAACTTTTTTTTAATACAGCACAAGAGTCTCTTCTGGAGCCAGTGAGACTATGGCATCCCAATTGGGGTATTTTGTAGGGTTTAAAGTAGTGAGGAGAGGAAGGAGTAGTGGTGAAGGAAGGTTTGGAAGTACCTGTCTATTCAAATCTGGTCACCAAACACCGCTAGTCATTTGAAGCAACGTTTCAATTCTGAATGTTCAATGTGGTCAATTCTTACATCAGGGCAATACTTAAAGTATCTTCCACCCTGGGATGTGCGCTAATTCACTACATATAATTTTAAATGAATTAATTGTGAAATTGTACAAAATCAAAATAAAATGTATTAACGAACGCCAGGATTTCAACCAGTGACCTCCGGATTGCGACCACAATACGCCCAGTCGCACCGTAGGTTCTATCGTAATCATTAACTTTCTCACATGAGTTCCCCGATTTCCTCCTTTTTGCCATTTAATTGAATTGAAAGTAATGCAAACCTGATTCCACGTTTTGAAAAAACATGACAACCGCCAAGGATTGTATTTGATAAACTACCCTTTCCCGGACACTGATGTTTCTCAAGTAAAATAAACGTTCTATTTTTTACAGAAAAGTTCCGAAAACGTATATCTCTGTAGGTTAGAATTTAGTTAGAATTTAATGTTTCAAAGACCCAATCATGTCTGATTACGTCTAAAAGGGATCGGAATGATAATCTAGTCTCCTTCAACGGAAGCAATCTCCCGAACAGGCCTTCCATTGATATGCTTGGTGTAACTCTAAGTGACCAGCTCAGGTACGGGGGCTCCATCGAGGCCAGAGTTAAGTTAGCCTCTCAGAAACTGAGCGTACTGTACAGGGCCCGCAGATACTTTAATAGTACACAACTGCTAACCCTGTACAAATCGCAAGTGCGCCCCACGGTTGAATTTGGCAGCCACCTCTGGTCTGGAGTCCCAAAATACCTGAAAAAAACCCTCGACTCTGTGCAGAAACGGGCGGTCCGTTTGATAGATTCTCCTAACTTAACGAATGGACTGCAATCTTTAGAGCACAGGCGTCAGGTGGGAATGCTGTCCTTGTTCTACCGGTATTACAATGGAAGATGCTCCGAGGAACTAGCGTCACTGATCCCCTCGGCACCGGTGCATAGTCGGGAAACACGCCAAACACGCGCTCAACATTTGTACACGGTTGACATTAGTCACATGAGAACGGGTCGTTTCTACGACTCGTTCTTGAGTTCAACAGCCCGGCTGTGGAACGATTTGCCGACTTCTGTGTTTCCTCCCTCCTACAATATGGGTCTCTTCAAGACCCATGTTCACTCCTTCCTCTCCTCAACAGCACCCTCCACACAGCATCTTCAAAGATGACATAGGCCCTGAGGGAAATTATTTCCCTCAGGGCCTCCTGTGTGGAGTTAACATAAAAAAAAAAAAAAAAAGGTCGCAATTCAAAGGAAAAAGTGAACTAGTCTTGAAGTGTTGTAATGCATCAGCCCTGATGATGGATCCTGTAACGCTGTCCAAAATATTGGCTAAAGAACGAGGAAGCACGATACTGCACAAAAACCGACAAAATAATCACGATAAAGTCTAGGAGGTCGAGCACCGACAATCGATAAAACCCTATATCTATACGACATTGATTAAATCCTTCAACTGGAGTTATTTGCAAGCACGGTCAACTATTGCTATTGATAAGAAATATTCTCGGGAAAGCGGTATAAATCATCGATCCAATATTGTAAAGTTATCGATTTCACTGTGGTAGTCCCCCAGAGACGTTTTCAAATGAGTGATTCTGTTCCTAATTTTCCCATCCAATGATGCGAATTTGTGGATTGTTCTCCCTCTGTTCCAATTCACTTCTAAAGATGAACCCTCAAAGCGGGGCCATACAATTATTTCAATGTTCTACAGCTCCATCGGCGTAAAGCTCGGAGGGTTTTTTGTAATTCTGACAAGATTCGTAGTTATTATTTGGTTACTTACGACAAATTAACTTGCCAATGACAACAACGATTTATTAAGCAATTTATGTTTAAGTGTTTATATCGATCTCACAGAGAAGTGGTGTACACAAGTACATTACGCAGTGCAAGTAGCCACTACGTGAAATGGAGCACGGAGTCTAGTGTTGTATTTATTGGCTACATGATATATGTAAATAATTTTCAATAAAGATTCCACACTTGGCGAAACCTGCTATTTCAGTATTCAGTATTCACTGTTCCAGCATTCGCATTGTTGGTCGGTTATATATACATTGCTTGGGACGTGATATTGTCGGAACGGTCGGTTTCCACAAAACAATTTGTGAAATGATTTCACGTATAATTTTTCATTCTTTCCCCTTTATTTTGGGCATACAGTAGTAAGATTAGTACGTTGGTTTCGACGGCATTGGACCGCTTGCTGGCTATTTTTAAATTTTATGTTATTTGAAATTGAATTTTATGTGCAATCTGTTGTGGAATATAGTGCAAAGAGTATTTATCATTTTGGGGGTGTAAGCAATTCCCATTGTAGGGATTTTTTTATATAATGTGATTCAATTGATAAAAAAGTCGAATAATATTTCACGATTTTTGCCAAAGGATTTGTGACTTTGATATTTTTTTTACTCACACCCTTTAAAGTCACGTGGTCTACCTTTTTTTTAACAGTTAATTCCGCACAAGACTCCCAACTGCTCCCGCCTGGATCCAGTGAGACTATGGCATCCCCAATCGGGGTATGTTGTGAGGCTGAAGGTAGTGGGGAGGGGAAGGAGATAGGGAAATGGAAGGTGGGGAAGTACCTGACTATTCAGATCTGGTCACTTAACACGGCTAAAGCCATTTCAAGCAACATTTCAATTCTGAATGGTGGTCTTACACCACGGCGATACTGATGGTATCTTCCACTCTGGAACGGGCCGCAAATATTCTATTTATTATTTGAAATGAATAAATTGTGAAAAAACACAAATATCAAATAAAATTTATTTGCGCACGTCGGGTTCGAACCCGCGACCTTCGGATTGTGAGTCGAGAGTCTTACCTCGGGACCACGGAGGTCGTCATTTTTAACCTCTCCTTCATTTATAACTTCAGACTCTCGTCTTCTACTACCATCATTCTATAACTATTAACTAGCATCTTAAAAGAATAGATTCATAAAAATTCTGAAAGCTTAAGTACACATTAAGTTACAATTCAATTAGATATATACGAGAGAGAGTGAAATCAACATCTTATGTACATAGTGATAGAGAGAAAGAGACGGGTGATATCTGATGAGAATGGTTTACAGATTAACTTTTTAGTTAGTAAACCCTGAAGAAGGAACATGTTGGTTTATAAACAATAAAAGTGGTAAAAACTAATTTCATTATTAATTTTTAATTAAAATGGTGCCACAAAATAAGTTTGCTGTGTTGGAAGAAATGAGTATTAGTGTCAAATAGCCCCATATTAGGGATATTTCCCATAAATAGTAAAAACCCTTAATCCCCTTATCTCTTGATCACCTATTCAAGTGACGTTTTGTCCCTGTAGACATAATATTCTATCTCATTAGATATCACCCGTCTCTTTCTCTCTATCACTATGTACATAAAATGTTGATTTCACTCTCCCACTGTTCCTTTATATTATGTTTTGTCTCTTTCTGTATGTATATATAAGCCGTCACTTTCTCTCTATCACTATGTACATAAAGATGTTGATTTCACTCTCCCACTGTTCCTTTATGTTTTGTCTCTATGTATATATAAGCTCACACAATGTACAATTTTGATCAGTTTAATTTTATACCCTGAAGATGCTTGTGTAAGCGAAATCGGTCGGTATTAAAAAAAATAATAAGTAAATCGTTAAATAAATCGGCATTAGAAGTGCGGAGGAGCTATTCCGGGCAGCACAATGTAGAGAGACATTTTCCAGAGTGATCGCCAATGTCGGGGGGACCTGATAGGGCACACGAAGAAGAAGAAGAAATAAATAGTGGCTACGAATAAAAGTTATTATTTTATTTCAATTAATATTGTATCAAGCCTCAAAATGACTGCTTTCTACCAAAATATGATTTTTTTAATGTTTAAATCACTTCTTCTTACGTTGATTCCTAATTGCTGAGGATCCTGAACCCTACTCCAATTTCCGTGATTGACAAGGTCCCTCTACTCCTCGCGGTGCTGCGCTACGTGGAGGGCTGCGGACATCGATGTACAAGACGCCTGTTATACTTGGTTACTTCAGCCCATCGGTCACCTTCCGCTTTTTCTACCTTCCACTTTCACTCAAGTTTTGTTTTTTCCATTTCATTATTTAAATTTTCCATATTTATTAAAATACAAACAGGCCATCCGCCGCCAAGACCTAGACAAACTTCACCCCATGAACCCGGACCCCCTGCTAAGTTACCAAACGTAACGAACCGTTTTGAGAGACCTACGACAAGGGGGTTGATTTTCCAATGAGTGGTTTCCGGGTGGCGGTACCCATTCCCGCCTTCCAAATTGAATTTTTATAGAACATACAAATTGAAATTTTAAAATTAATATCTATGTAAGTAGTTCAACAAATTTAACTTGATAACAATCTGTATAACGAAAGATTACGAGAGTACCTTGCTAAGGAAATATGGGACTTGGCCCGTGAGGAAGTCTATAAATAAATAAAATTGCACCGTAGATTATATTTTGCGCTGATGGTAGCGCTTCGCTAGACAGGTCATGAGCGACTGAGACCAAAAAAGGCCGACCGTGCCCTCTATCGCTTGTTCCGCCTACTCGCTTACCCGCTAGGCTCAGGCGGAACGTGACAATGAGTCATGGTTTTTCGTGCGTGCAGCTGGTGTTCATCGATTTATAAGACTTTATCACGTCAAAAAAGTTATAAGCGGAAACTTCACTGGTTGATGCAACCAAGCAAATAATCAATATGTAAAAATGTGAGTGCAAATGTAGGAAAGCCATCCTAAAAAATAGAGGCCCTTGGAAGACAGCATGATTACTTGTGTAAGGTCATGCTTAAACGATGTATGAACATGAATTAGGCAATGTGTAATGTGTAAGCCGGCAACGTTATGTAACTTTTCAGCCCCTGAAATGGCTAGTTAGTTAGTTTTACTTTGTAGAACATGAAAAATCTCAGCTGTCGTGTATAAAATCAAAATATATGCCCCCTACTTATTGCGTAAAAGCATGGTAGTGTTATGGTGAGCATAGTTAACACTAAGTCCTCTCGGAACCCCAAAATGCGGAATCTTTGTGTGTTTGCAGGGGATTTGGGCAGCGGCCAGTGAAACTAGCCAGCAATGTACTATAAGTAGTCCAAACACTCTACAGTTCTACACAGTGGTGACTAGCGACCAGATCAACTAACACTCTAGTGGTTGGCTGGGGTTAAACTGATACAGGTCGATAAAAGCCTTATGGGATGGGGTATATATGCGAATATGTTCTTAAGTTAAGAAGTAACAAATTGTTAGGAATTGTGGTATGGTCCTTTCATTAATTTAAAAAAAAACTCAGGTTTCTCTGAGTTAATTTACTTACAGACTTTGCAGGGGACTTTTTGCATAAATTGGTTGAAGAGGTTTTGTTAGGTTGGCGTTATGGGGCTATTTAATTTTTTTTTTCATAGCTTTTAATGAATTTTCAAAGAGGTTTTGAATTGACTAATCTCGGTTTTTTTATATGAATACCGCACAAGAGTCCCAACTGATCCCGTCTGGAGCCAGTGAGACTATGGCATCCCCAATTAGGGTATGTTGTCAGGCTGAGAGGAAGTAGATGAGTAGAGGAAGGTGGGGAAGTACCTGGCTATTCAGATCTGGTCACCAAACACGGCTAAAGAAATTTCAAGCAACGTTTTGATTCTGAATGGTGGTCTTACACCAGGGCGATACTGAGAGTATCTTTCATTCTGGAACGTGCCGCAAACATACTATGTATTATTTTAGATGAATTAATTGTGAAATAATACAGATTCATCAAATGAAATATATTTTCCACGCCTGGATTCGATCCCGCGACCTTCGGATTGCGAGTCAAGAGCCTTACTGTTCGACCACGCCGGCCGTCATGGCATGTTACCATGTTGGCAAAAAACCATTTGAAATATATCAAAACATGGACTTCATAACAATGCACTGCCATTTGAAAGAACTGACACCAGCGCCATCTGAAAGCACAACAGAAGCCTGCATTATCGACATACAACTTGTCGGTAAGTAAACTAGATAAAAACCTACAGAGGCCCGTGACTGTACTAACTCAAAATATAATTTCAACACACATAAGTCAACACTTATTCATAGCTTTATCGTAAACATAAACTAAACTTTTTAACCATTGAAGATGACAATGTCATAATGAAAACATGATTTAGAAAAAGATACTGAAAATATTAAATAGGGACGGTCGCAACGTTGCGGAACTGTTTGCAATACGTTTTTATTATCCAAGCTGCCCATCGGTTTGCTATGCCCTTAATAATGATACCTACTAATATGTCAATATTTCTAATCTAAACAAAATTTTGAAAAAAACACACCACAAAATTTTGTTTGCACCCTGCAGTGTTAGAACTAACGCTAAGTTGGTCGCATGATCACCCATTAGCAACTAATGGAGTACTAAAAGTGGACTTGCATTACGAGTGGGCCAAAGTAGCGAGGCTTTGGATTAGCGACTTCCGCATCATTATGGTCGTCAACCAGAATCTGGATTCCGGAATAATACGTTATCTAAGTTATAGCATTGATGTTGGCAAGTGCTGCATGGTTGTTTAGATGTGATTAACCCTGGGTTTATGCAAGTTTGTAGAGAATTGTTTTCATTGTCATCACATTATTTACTTTTTCCTAGTCAGGTTGGAGACCCATTTCGATGAAGTAACTCTAAGTGTCCGGACTACATTCGTTGTTGCTTTCCCCAAATCAGCATAGGCGGCAAACTAAATATCTTATCTCTGGACTGTCTTCGGAAATATTACGAGTTAAAAACATTACAATAGGAAAGCAAAAAATCTTTACACTTGTATTGTTTACGATTGTCTCCATGAATTAATTGTGTGCCATGGATTTCTGGGAAGAACTTTTGAGTGTTGTGGGTAGGTGGGAAAAGCGACTTTTTTAATATGATACTATCGCTGAGACTTTAAATATAATATTTTTTATCAAAATATTTTCCCCACAATAAACTTACATCATAATTACAGTGCAATTCGTAATCCACAAATTTGACAAAAATAACTTCAGTATTTCTTTTTGTGTATTTTGAATTTGGCTATTTGAAACTGAATGACAAGCGAAATATTTGACGGCATGTTTTTTTCTAAACACGAGGGATTGGAAATGGATTTTAATTGGAGGATTTAACAAATTTAAATTATTTCATCTAATTAAATGTGCATTTGCGAGGAAATGTCTAAACTACTCAACTCTCTGCACACACTCCTTATTTAATTTCATTAGACAATGAAAAGATATCAAATAATATTTTCTAGAAAAAAGTTCTAGGTCATTGGCGAATTATCACATGAAATTAAATTCGATAAAAATAATGTGGATTCTTCAATAGACATCTTCAATTTATCAGTTAAACTTAAAAGGTTGTAACTCGGGCGGTTCAGTTATGTAGGTAGGTACATAAAAATAACCTTAAAAAATGTATTCAAGTAACACAATGGTTTTTAATTTTATAAATTATTTCTTTGTAAAACCCCTAAAAATACCGTAAAAATAAATATTTTATGGTCACGGAATGGAACTAAAAGATTCTATACCAGAAATGTTAAACGCGTGATTAAAATTAAAAAAAACGTTTAAATTAAAACGTTTGAATCGACGAAAAACCTGTATATTTTCTAAAAATAAAATACGTAAGCTACTTTAACATAGTAGAAAATCATACTACTAAACATAATTTTTAAATCAGACATTGTTCTTTGAATGCAGAAATGGGGCATGGACACTGGCATAGTTTAATCTAAATAATTAAGTAAAAATATATGTAGGTTTGCCAGGTATTTAATTAACTAAATAAAGTAAATAGATAAATTTGTACATTTCAACCATACATCTTTCCAATATTCTATAATACATGACCATGAAAAACCAATAAAAAAATCGTGGGAGAAGTCCAAAACTCATTGTACCTACAAACTTCGGTGAACATGCCCAAATAAATCACTTAGGTAGGCACCCTTCCGTTACCCTTCCCTTGACTCGTTTCACGAATTTGATTAACTTATTTGTGTTATATGTTCTTGGGGCGACCCTGATGGGGCGATGGAACACCACTTGCATCCTCCACCCACTTGCGTGTCATACGTTCTACTGACATAAACATCCATGTGTCGTTTTTTTTTTTTAAATCTTGTCCATTACACTTATTCGGCGAGCCTTTATATAAATCTCCCTGATTAGCATATAAACCTTTGTTTATAACTAATTTATTCATAAAGCGTTATTTACGATACAAATAATGAATGTTCTGATTCAAAGTTAATAGATGGATTATAGAACACAAAAGACAAAATTGCCTTTATTTTTTTTTCACAAGAAGCAAACACATTATGACTTGACATTTAAAATAAATAAAAATAAAATACTTGGTTTTAAGCCACTTAAATGATATATTTTCTACCAGTTTTGGCACCTCCATATCATCATCAGGAATGTTATAAAAATAATGCTATCAAATACAGAAGTACACATACATATACACATTGTCAAGTAAAAAAAGGACAGTATGTTAGAGTGGAACAGTGCGTCAGTTGCGGGAGGGAGGGAAGGGTGGGGGGGAAGTGGGGGTTAAGTGAAGTAACGGGGACCATGCTTAAAATAGGGCTGAAAGTTCAATTTAATTGGTTATTAATGATTTCAACCTTTGAATTTACCGATTTTTTTTTATATTTCTACAGCTTCTAAATTCTAAATTGTTAAGTCTTAAACCTATTCCATTTGTATGTAGGACTTTAACTCCTGTATCACGGTTAAAAGTATGATAAATATTTTTTATAACGTAAAATAATAAAATATCATTGCAGCAAACACAGCATTGTATGAAACAGTACCTCATAATATTTGCCTTTTTAATATTTATTTTTCACAACCGCTTTTATATTTATATCGCCCGTATTTTAATATATTTTTTTCATCTTTATATTTTATTGTATTTCAATTTATGATTATATATTATCTTTTAATTGAATTAATTTTGAAAGGGGCAAAAGTGGGGGTAAAAGAAATCTGGAGGACGCGGGTTCAAATTCCGGTAAGTGCAAACTATTTTCAATAATATGTGTTATTTTACAATGCACGATCCAGAACGGAAGATACTCGCATTATAGCACTTATGTAAGACCACCATTCAGAGTTGAAACGTTGCTTTACATGGTTTTAGGCGTGTTTAGTAACCAGATCTAAAAAGCCCATCCCCATAATATTCCTCACCTTCCTCTACCCTACCTCTTTCCCCTCCACACTACCTTCAGTACCATAATTAGGGATGTCATAGTCTCATTGGCTCCACACGGGAACTTGTGAGGTATTCACTTAAAAAAGTGGGGCCCACATTATCATACAATATTTGAAAACAAAATTATGTCATTGATAAAAAATTAAGATTTTGTCGTAAGTAAAAAAAAAAAGATTATGTCATCAATAAAAAAATAAGATTATGTCATCAATAAAAAAATAAACAATAATAGCACTTTGATCACCTGCAAAACATATTTTAGCCATTTAAAAGTCGATAAAAAATGAATGCAACGAAAGTAGGCAGGAACCATAAAACACAACCTTATCTCAGATCTTGTTGATTGAGAAATTCATAAAACATGCAAGCAATAATTTCGGTCGATAAATACGGGATTGGGGCCCTTTTTCCATTTTGGTATTTCGACACCTTCGTCAGGGAACATCTAGACAGGTAATCTGGGTAGGGACAAAAAAACTCTGGCGTTAAGAACATAATGCTGATTCACACGGCACGATAGCCGATTATTTATTTACATGGGCGGCGAGCGGCGGTGCGCGAGCGGGCATTAAATCCTCGCCGGGTCGTAAATACTTGGACAGGGGTGCGAAACGCTGGGGTGCGATTTCAGGCTGTGCTCGTGATTAAAACGAGGTGATTTTTAGTTTTTTTGGTGGAATTTTAACGCGTGTGTCAGGAGCGAAACCTTGTTTTTAAAATGATAGCTATATTTGTCAGCATCGCCTGAGAATTCAAAACTTTTAATGGCGTTGTCTTAGGACGGGTTGTTTCAAAAAATTTGACGGATTCATCAAATATTTGAAGTTAATTTTCAAGTTTTGTGTAAGTTCTATTCAAGTTCTGTGATTATTTCAGTATTGTGAAGCGACTGTCCTATAACTATATAAAAAAACAGAACTTGAATAGAACTTACACAGAACGTGAAAATCAACTTCAAATATTTGATGAATCCATTAATTTTTTTGAAACAACCCATCCTAACAGTACAAGATTTCTCGAGTTATTGAGTACTACAGATGTCTGAGCAATATTCATATAAAATTTCCTAATAGACTCAATTTAAGGAGTTGTAATAAGTTCCATCTTGAATTATTTAATAACAATATTGCATAGTTCAATCCACTGTCTCGTATGTGTCCTCTATATAATACCGTTGAATGCGACAATGCAAACAGTCTCACATATTTCAAAAAGAAAATTTACAATCCTCTACCATGATTTATTATGCCATTGAGAACATTAATTTATGTGATTGCTCTATTATAATTGTATTTTTATTATCGTTCTTCTTTTCTCTGCAGGTTATGTTATATATGGAACTGAAATTAAACGGCTTCTTCTGGTTTGAGTGTGGGTGACCATTTTATAAATTTGATTGGAACTGATTCTAAAAATAGCTGGTTCCTCGGATCTACTGGGATGCAGTGACAGCTAGTCACCGGGACAACGTAACCGCGACAGGTAATGACGTTGTATATAATATATAGATGCGTAGTATTATTATTCACAACTGCCAGTTACAATAATTAACATTCTATATTCAATCTCTCCATATCCGAAGAGATTCACGAAATTATAAATCCAATAGTACTTACGCCTGCCAGCCAATGCTCCTCACGCTAGCTGTTATCGTAAGTGGCGCCATCTTATGGTATTTATTTAATTCGGTCCTATTACAAAAGAGTATTTGTGTACAAACTCCTCGTACGAAAACGGGTTTGCGTAAGGCGCGGCGTCGGAGCAAAATTTCTTAAAAAGATTCTTAAATTTCAATTATATAGTCGCTAGGCTGTTAATACTATTTGATGATGATTGATGATAAAATATGACATGTTCAAAATATTTCGACCCCATTTTTAATATCATCGAAATTGTGCTGTTTTTTACTGTTAATTTAGGTATATTTGGTCTATGGTTAATTTGTTAAGCTATGCGATTATAACATAATGAATTCTCTGTTTGTATTAAATGCTTTCAAACGAGAGGCCGAAGTTTTTATAAGTAATATAATATTTCTTGTTGTCAAAAGTATTATCGTTATTTATTTCTGGGGTATTACGCCGTTTCTCACTACTACTTTCTGTAGTAGTTTCCTACAGCAGTACAGTGTCCATCATCGAGTACGCAGATAATTGTAATCTGATCGCTTGTGTTGGTTCCATGATGAAACAGAAGAGTGACAAAACAGAACATTGACGAAAAAGAACAAACACACAACAGAACTTTTTTGTTATTGTTTTTGGGGTGTTATCCTGTGTTTCGCTACCTCCTTCTTTAGCCAACGTTTCGGACAGCGTTACAGTGTAGCTTAGCTCCGTCGTCTCTGTTAATATTGATGGGGTTTTAATATTAACAGAGACGACGTAGCTAAGCTCAATAGTTCTTGGTATCCAGTAATTGACGGCTACATCAAAGCTAAACGCAAAAAACCACGCTGAATTTTTTCTAACACCAGCTCGTAGAGAAATGGAGCTGGCAGCACGGTATCGCTTCGACACACATAAGTAAACACTCTCAATTGCTCATCTGCCCTGATGATGGACACTGTAACGCTGTCCGAAACGTTGGCTAAAGAAGGAGGTAGCGAAACACGGCATAACACCCCAAAAACAATAACAAAAATACTTTTTGGCCGTGAAAACCTTAAAACATACCACACAACAGATCATTTCAAAACACACATCAAATCAACAAGGAACGATCGTGAGTTCAATTCAGACCTCCATCACGACACGTACAACGTTTTACGCTTACTGTAATGGTAGTAGAAGATATTTTAATATTGTCTGGTTATTCGCGACCCGGGAATTTGTGTTTTGTCACTGTTCTGTTTTAGCCTGTTACCGTCTGTGCTACTCCTTTTATATTCGATATCATTAGAAGATTACTCATTGCACTAGTATTGAAAGTAACAACATACTCAAATACCATATATATTGAAAGAACGGTTCCATGACAACACAATCAAAATTTTTGTTTTCAACACTTTTAAGGACTTTTCAAAGGTGTTGAAGTTGAGTGATTCTGAGCTCTTTAGTGACCGAAAGAACACTATGAGTCGGAAGGTTATTGCGATAGCTTACAGCAATAAGTTAAAGCAAACAATCGAAAAAAACGTTGCTAATTTTACTACTTTTTCCTCTTCTGGTGCCTGCTCATTATTGCTTATTGTAGTGTATTGTTTATCCATGTAGTTTCAAGTTATTTCAATAGATTTCTATATGTTTTCTTGTAATTCGAACTTCTGCCATACGTATCCCAACAGATGGCAGCTGAGTTAATTATGAAAATCTATCGCCGCTCGTGTCTTAGGCGTGTTCGGCTACAATGATGGCCGAAGACGCCAGTAAGATATGGCGGGCTTCTGCTATCAGTCCGCCGGAGTGCCAGAACTATTTAGAATTAAGCCTGGTATGGTCAGTATAATATAATATTGTAAATATTCACTATAACCAAATAAACAACAAAGACTTATTAGACGAATTTATTAGACCAACACTTTCCAAGTTGTCTAATAATGGAAGGAGACACAACAGATATCATAATGGTAATTTTAATATTCAGGACGTAGTTTAAAAACGCTGTGGAGCAGTACTACTACGAGCTACAGTCGTATTTAGAAGTAGTCTTCTTATGTTTTACTAATCCTTGTTAAAATTTTTTACGAATTTGTTAATTTGATTGACGAACCCTGGCCTGTTAACTGTGCGTCTGAGAAGATTTACTGTAATTTTGTTTTTGTTCTCTCATAAAATCCCGAATCGAGGCTCCGTACATTCTGCATATCGGAAAATCACTTTTAATTTTATTACATTTCTTTAATGCTCATTTATTGGCTCTCCGCGAGTTTACATTCGTACGGAGTGGCATACATGCACAGCGAAAAGGTTCAGATGCAAAAATATTTTTTGTCTTTTGGGTCTTTCGACTATACTTTATAGTGGATGATCGAACGGAAAAACATAAAAAAGTCGTAATAGAGAATTCCAGTCCAATTTTTTTAAATTTTTTTTTATGAATAATGACCTTCTAACTTAAATAACTGCATATTTATTTTTATTTTTATAGTTAGTTTTAATAGTTAAAATAAATGTCAAAGTTTTAATTTTTCAACATCCCCCGAAAACCACCGAATCTAGTGTGACGTCATCATGACTAACCGAAGTTTGAATCTTGTAGGGAACTGGAATCAGCTGTTCGACTCCCGCCATTTTGAATTTCAGCATTGGAGCATTTTCATAGACATTACTGGGCAATACGATCGTTTTTTGTGCAGTTAAAGTTTTTGAATATTTTAAATAATATAGATAAACTAATAGGGATACTTTATTTTTGATACCGAATTATTTAGGCCTAAATAATGTTTCAATAAAAACAAAAAATATTATATGTCCAATTCTCTATAAACCAATAACATGGAATGCCGAACAGCTTGCATCTTCATTTCTATTGATTTCTATACAACTTTGACCCAGGTGACGCGGCGCGGTGACGTCACGCCGCCAAAATCCAGCAATAGGGTGTTTTAATGACACGTTTTAAAATGGACTTTTTAATATTTTTTTAAAAACTCTACGTTAAATATTATGTAATAAAACTTAAATATTCAGAATCAGCGTATATTGGTCTATATGAACATATTTTTTTAAAGCCATAATATTTTTCACTGGAGTTCCATCAGTCAGGAAGTTGTGGTGTAAATTCATTTTTTTGTTTTATAGATTCAAGCATAACTATTTTATAAAAGTCGACTTTAATTTCTTTCACGTAATACTCGTATGTTTGGTTTTAAGGATGCACTACCAAGTAATACAAATTGCGTTTCATGCGATTTCAGGTGCTGTAATTAAGAATAGTTACAGTGAGAACTTACGCCATAATCTATGTTGTAATTAAATACGGCATGGAAATAAACGAGCATTTTCTTTGTCTTTTCATAAGCCCTTAAATAAATTGAAATTAATACTAACATTAAATTGATAAACTGATATAAATTTGAAACAATTTCGGCCTATAACAACTGCTGTAAATTTCAAATTGACAATTTTGTACAATTAAACTAGCTATAAAGTTACATTTCTTTACAATATTTTCATTCTGTTTACAAAGAATGCTCTCTGTTAGTATATATATTACACTAGTATATATTTCTTTTTATATTCTTCTGCTGGTTCCCGGCATGCGTTGCAATGCCATATTCAAAGAAATAAATTGTTTCTCCCTGCGTGTCCTTTCCCATGTTTTTCCCCTTTCTGCGTGTCCTTTCCTTCCCCGTTCCTCTCCCGCATCCTGTTCCCCTCCCGTATTCCCTTTCCACCTTCACCGCTTTCCCTCTCCCCTCTCCCACCACCCGGCTCGCCTGGGAAAATGAAATCGTTGTTTTTACGGTCTCCCTCGCAATTTTTCCACATTTTCTCACCGTTTAAACCTTCCCTGGACTACGACAAACATTTCAAAACCAAAATAAACTAAATCGGCCCAGCTGTTTTCGAGTTTTAACGAGACAAACGAACAGCAATTGATTTTTAGATAAAGATGTTTTATAAAAAATCCACTGTTGAGTTAAAAAAAAACAACTGCATCTCTTATATATTATTTTTGTCCCATTCATTCTTATGTTGTCCTTAATATTACTGATACTCTTCTTTGTGCCACTGTAACTTATAACTTATAATTGTAATGTAACATCCTTTTTATGGCGTTAAATAAATAAATAATAGTGTTCTGCAAAATAAACTTCAAAACAATAAAATATATTATCTTCTCCAAAAGGTTGTTAAAGTTTTTTTTTTAAACTGTGACAAGATTGAATAGATGCGAAAAAATAAAACAATTAATTTATAGAGTAAGAATAAGTGATATAACATTAATACATGTTTCAACGACTCGACGTAATAAAATGTTTATTATGCACGTATTATTTACCGGCAACGTCGTCATTAAAAGCTGCCCTTTTCACGTATTGGGAGTCATAAACGCAGTCATTTAAGGTATTTTAAAGTGGTCGTATACGGCATGAATCAGCGGTTCTTCCTTTGCGCTCGAATGGAATGGGTATTACCAGGAGAACAAGATATGTCAAGAGGTCAGTTCTCTGCGAACAAGCAAAGGTGGTAGCTGAATCCGCCAACGGACATGTGTAGGTGGAGAGGTCAACGAATAGAAGATGAGGAGTTAAAATGCAGAGAAGAGCAGAAGTTTTTGGTAAAGCTGTAAGAAATGCAGACGAATTTTCAATGCTTAGCTCGATTTGGATTTCGATGTTTACATGTGACAATTTTGATGTTGTTATCTTATAATGTAAGAAAAATTTTAAAGGTTTCAATCTGTACTTTTCTATTTATTTATTGAACGAACTTCCTGATATCTTGACTTATATTTGGCCCAAAGAGCCACTATATTTCGCAATGTATTTCTATTAAGAGGAATATAAACGCTAGAAATATCTCGATTCTCACGCCTACAAAATTTAAAAATCGTGCGTCGTATTTTTACGAGGCAAGTAAGCGAAAAAGTTGTTTTTATTTATTTTGTGCATAATTTTATAAGAATGAAAAAAGTTGGAACAAACAAAACCTCAAAAATAGTCTTAGCCATAAATGGGTAATTTTTAAAAATTGTTTTTTTTTGTATTTTTTCATAGTTAAATGATGAAAAAAACATTTGTTTTAGTGGTTTGCGCTTATATTTTTTATGTAAATGATAATTTTATTGTAATTTCAATATTCAATACAAAGGAAATCTAGTAAAAGCTTCAATTTATCCGTAGCATATTTTTGATGTTCATACTGTAAACCGATTTGTCGTAAAGATTTTTTTATATTTTATTTTTTTATTTGTTTATCTTAAAAATGGTAGGTACATATTAAAGTAGTACTGGTCTTCCATTAAAAGCATTATTTGCTTGTGGATGGAAAAAGAGTTTACATTTTATTTATACATTTAAACAGTCACGTGTTTCACATAAGTAATTAGTACAGTTTTTTTTTTTTTTTTTATTCATTATAAATACAAAGTAATACATTATTACAAGAAGAAATAAAAAAAATATACAGAAAAAGAAAAGTCCCAATAAACTACTTTTAAGCAGTTTGTCGATGGGTACTTTTACTTTGAGGAGATAAACTTATTTTACTTTGTTATGCAGTTACAATTTTTGTGTCAGTCTAATACAAATTATTTCTTTCGGCGAGCCAATTCTTCAACATAATATTTAATTTACCATTTGTACATTTTTTAATTTCGGCAGGTAACATATTTAAGCAATTAGGTATCATGTAGTCCAGCGTTCTTTGTCCGTATTTGTTTAAATGCTTAGGTACAATTAGTCCTTCATTTAACATAAGACGAGTATTGTAAGTGTGGTCCAGTTTATTAATGTATATAGAGCTATTCATATGCTGAAATATAATTTTATACCACAGAATTGCTCTTACTGGGAGAATTAAGTTAATACAAACACATCGCAATTTTTAACTAAAAGACATCCATGTTTTCCATAAGAGTAAAAACAAGTATAATTTTTAGTGTTACATTCATGTGGAAATAGGGGAAGTGATGAATCTGTTTGTAACTAGGATTTCATGTTTGGCTCCATCTTAAGATGTTGCTTTGAAAATTACATATTTTAGATGCTGTTATTAAATACTCCGCAGAGAGCTCATATCTGCTTTAGAAATATTCGGGTATTTTTTTTATTAGCAGTTTTTCATTATCCCAGAAAAAAATAAAGTATTAGGCCTATAACTACCACTTTAAAATTAAAATATCTTAGTTACGAACCCCTTTTTGGTTATTTGTGAAAATTTTAAATCTTCGCAAAATAAAATACAACACGCGTTTTGGTGATGATTTTTCGTGAATAAATCAAAATTTTGGGAGATATTTCTCCCAGTCTGACATTTCATTCTTGTCTCATTTTATAGTACATATAGTGAGATGTCAGAATTAAGCAGTGCTAGAAATAGATCACCACCAATTATCAGCAAATAAATTAAAATAAAATTGCGAAGTTGCAAAAAAATGGCTGTTCTGCTCTCTAGTTTTCTTTTCTTTCCCAAAATGTCAATTAAAACTGTTATGTATCTTATTCATTCAGAAATTAACTATTTAGTTGGCCGTAATATGTTTAAATCCTTATTTTTTTCTTATTCGATACACAAACTTATACAATCAGGCATAAAATACACAATTTAAATAAATTTCCTCCACAAGTTGTTAACCCGAATTATCCTGTCTTATTTAAATAATACAAAATTTGAGACTTCTCTTTGACAAAAGCCAACACGAAATTAAGAAAGCAGCTTATTTTAAACTCAGTTGTAAAAAACCGTTGACAGTTTGCCGCCCATTTATCAAGCGGGACTTGTTGCTCAGTTTGTGGGACCCCGGACGGCTTATAATAATATGCCCAAACCAGCCCGCGTGGAATATTTTGCCCTTATAAGATGGTCGATTCGGATGTTTGGCCAACTTCGTAGTAAAACTGCGATGAAAATGTGCTTTTGTGTATGTAAGGTAATGATATTGAAGGTTATCCACCACTTACCCGCCTTGGTATAGGTAACAGATGGTTACTCCTTCAAGGCTCTCGTAAGGACTCCATTTTTTTTTAAAGAACGAAGCTACATTTAGTTTAGAACGAATCTAGACCTCCAATGTCCCTGCATACATTGTTAGTAAGCAGTACGGAAGTGCTGACATAAAAAAAACTTGATAACAATGGTGTTAGTAAGACATATTTAATGGCTTGGATGTACTCGTATGATAGAAAGCAAGACGAAGGACAGCAGCTTGCGGGGGACTGTAAATTGCGTATGCAAGAAAGGATAGGAGAAAAGACAAACATGGTTAGATAAAAAAAAACTCGGCTCTGCAGTCGGGAGGGTATGATGACATATCAAAAGTTATCCAAAGTGACTTTACAACAATTCTTTTAACATTATACTTCTTATCAAAATTAACTAAGTTGACTACCACTACCGCCAAATTGCGAAGTCAGTGCTGCCACTAAGTAAACTCCACTGTTTATTTGATATGCTTGCTGTAAAACAACCCACAAATCAACAGAAATAACGAATGTGAACAATAATTTCCACCATTTGTAAAAATGTCGTTGCGCGATGGCACTGACTTGATTACGTGACATTTGGACTAGTCTGTCTTGAAAATTAACTGAACAGTTACAGTCCCACTATTCATTGGTTCAAATGTATGCAATAAAGATTTATTATTAATTACAATGTATGCAAGCCAAGTTTACAAAACAATTCGCAATTTTCGACTTATTTTTTAATTAAATTGGCTTTTCACAAAAATGTATACATTTATCTTATTATTTACCATGTTCAATAGTGAAATGAAAGTGCGTTTAAAGATAATCACAAAATATTAACCTGGAGTAAATATTAACACCATCACTTATAACTTGAAATAGACCAAATATTAAACACGTTTGACGTACCTACCTAATAACAACGCAAAATATATTAGCCAATTATTCATAAAAATACTTCAAAACTACAATATTTTTTAACAAAAAACCTATTTCAACAAACACAAACTATTAACAATAGTTAGACAAGCGTTTAAAAAAGTAAAAAACTTCGATGGTAAACAAAAGCTTTGGACAAAGACACCCAAAATATCAGGCAAAAAAAGCATTGAACAATTCTTCACTTGATACAAAAAATGAGGGAAACAAATCTTATTTCAGGTTATAAGACAGATTAAAGCACAAGTAAGGCAATATCACACATAATTTATAACAAGAAATAATTAAACATATACCCGTAATACATCATATACAATGATACCTCACAATATTTGAGAATTTAAAAAAAATTTCATCAACGCCTTTATGATTTTATTACAATTTATTACTTCATATCTTTAACAACAAGTGGATTCTATTTACACCGATTTCAGTAAAGCATTTGATAAGGTTCGACATCACATTCTTATATCTAAACTCAGACTGTTGGGCATCAAAGGTAGTTTATTGACATGGATTATCAGTTACCTCAGTAATAGAGTGCTTAGTGTCAGGATTAATTTTATAGAATCCTATGTATTCGAGGCCACAAGTGGTGTCCCGCAAGGGTCCCACCTCGGCCCAATATTCTTCTTAATATTCATTAATGACATTGTAAATATATTTAAAGATGTACAAGTCCTACTTTTTGCAGATGATCTAAAATTGTTTAAAAGAATACGAAATATACATGATTGCCTAATTTTACAAGCTAATTTAGATGAACTTTTTAAATGGTGCAAACAAAATATGTTATTTTTGAACATTGAGAAATGTCAAGTAATTCGATTTTCCAGAACTCATTCTCAAATCTTACATGAATATAATTTAAATAATGTTAAATTAACACCAGTATCACAAATTCGCGACTTGGGAGTTATATTCGATTCAAACTTAACTTTCACAGCTCATATAGATGAAATAACTAATAAGGCTTTAAAGATGCTTGGCTTCCTTTGTAGAACCTTAACTGATTTTAAGTCCTTTGATTGCATGAAAACACTCTATATTTCATTAGTTAGAAATCAAGTGGAATATAATTCACCTATTTGGTCCCCTTTCTATAAAGTACACTCTAACAAAATAGAACGGGTTCAACACAAATTTCTTAGGTACTTAAATTTCAAGCTCAAAATCCCAATAGAAAACATTAATTATATAAGTTTGATGAATCGACTTAATTTAATTACGCTATGTGACAGAAGAATCATTTCAGATTTAATTTTATTATACAGAGTCATGAACAACCTAATTGACAGCCCTGCCATTGTTAGTACCATTAAACTCCATGTACCGACAAGGAATACTAGACAAAATATTACATTCCTTTGCAACACATACACAACCAACTATCAATCACACTCACTTACCAATAGGATGCATGATTTAGGCAACAAGTTTGGTGATATTGTAGATATATTCGCTGATTCCCTTTATAATCTAAAATGCATTTTAAACCAACACTTTGTGGAATCCTACAAATTATTGTAACGTGGGTGTAATATATTTAACGATTTGATGTGTTATTGTAATGTTTTATATTGTATTTTATTCTATGTTATTGTCAAATGTTATATTGTTTCAAATATTTCACGGTTTTACGCTATAATCTTCAAAAACTACCTTTATATTTTTTAAATGTTTTCATTTTTATAACTTTTGATTTAAATTCTATTTATGTTTAATCCTCGATATCTTAAATATTATTGTATAATCTACGTAAAAGCCCATATGGGCGTATAACAACAATAAATAAATAAATAAATAAATCTTATTGACATTTGTATTGTAAAATAGGGGCCTCAGCACAGATAGGGTTCCCAGTGAGGTTTACCTTATCAAATAATGTTTAAAAATATAAGTTACTAGCTTTTCCCCGCGGCTTCGCTCGCATGGTATTACGGGAAATTACTGTAGCGGTTGAACTTATCAATTATCCCCCCTCCTCCCTACCCCACCCCCTCCCGCATTCCATACATTTAGTTTTCAAACATCTAGCCTGCCACCTAAATTTCACAAAGAAAAAAAGAATTATCCAATTTTGTTCATTCGTTCGGAATTTATGCGCTTACAAACATTTCGGATGTTTATTTTTAATTAAATATTTGGAAGTTTGTTAATATAATATAAAATTACACTATTTATTATTCAGTCTTTATAATCGTTACGAATTATATTTTGAATGTAGGAACTCTTATCTGACATTTATTCCAGCTTGTCCAAAAAAAACAAAACATATTCTAATATTTGAATGTTCTGGGGCAGTAGCTGACCAGGGGGCTGAGTACCTACCAGCTTAGAGCCCACAAATATATCAACATCGTTTCCATGGGAATGATTTTTTTCTGACATTTGCAATTAACTCGCTTTTGTTAGCGACAGAAAACGTATAACCAATATAATATATTAATACTTATAATTTCATAACGCCAGAGCTTACCATCATATACAACATATAGTCTGCGCATATAATTTAGCTTTCTATTGGTGAATGAATTTTTAAAATCTTTTTATTGGTTAATGCCTGAAAAGGTCATAAACAAACTCGAGCAGTTTCGCATTTATAATATTAGTATGGATATGGATTGTATCAAATAGCTTATTATTTAAGTGAGAAAAAAAAATTGAAGATATATTTCTTTGCGAAAAAGCTCTTTAATTTGAAAACCTCCTGGTGTTTTAACGGATTGTACATCTTACGCCAAAAGAGTAATTTTCTGTCAGACCACGAAACAGTGTTCTTAACTCACCACAATTTTTTCCACCAACAAAACAGCGAGATTTATAATATTATAATATGTCAGAGACAGTGGTGCAGACTGGGTCGCATTCCTTCCCGGAATTAAGGATCGCTCAGTCGGCTGTGTGATTATCCGACGTCATGCATGAGATTGGGAGATGTGAAAAAAGATTCCGATTGAGTCATTACGATGTGATTCCTGACATAAACAGCGGCGCGGACACGCTTTGTCATGTCTTAGTTTTGGCGGTCGACAAAAAATAGCTTGTAAATACGAGGAATAAATGTCGAGGTTTTTTCGAGTCGATGTTAGGACTATGTAATTATTCTTGTTAGATGGTGACAGCTGAATAACTTGTTTCATTTTGAACAACGTGTAGTTCGTAAAAAATGTGTAAACATATTTAATCAAAACGATTGCAAAATGAGTAATGGATTTATTTTTAATCATTGACTTTACTTTTAATTTTAGATTTTTAAGAATTTTACCAACCGGTTTCGTCCACGTTTAATTAAAAAAAACAAAACTTAAAAAAACTTTTACAGAACTTGAAAATTACATTTGAGATTTGACATATTGTTCAAATTCTGCAACAGTCCATCCTTACTATCGAACAACGAAGTACAAAAATATTACAAGAATAAAACAATAAGTAGGTAAGTAAAAGAAAAAAGAGGCGATTATTCTTGGGTCAAAAAAAAATCAAGTGAATATAAGAGATTCGAGAAATTTAGTGAGCTTCTGGATGTATCGCTAAATACGGTTGGATTGCATTCATCTACTGCATTAATTTCTTTTGCCAAAATATTACAGGACTTAAAATCAAATGTTCTCAATTTTTTATAATGTTTTGGTAAACAATTTTGATGTCGTAGAACTTACTGAGTCTTGGTTGAACTTCAGGGTGTACAACCAGGAGTTATTCGATGGCAGTTTTCATACGTTCAGAAAAGACAGAAATGGTGGACGTGGTCACAGAGATGGCGGCTGCCTTTTAACTGTTAAAAGAAAACTTAAGGCTGAATACATACTTGCTCTGCAGGCTGGCAGCGAAGACTTTTGGGTAAAATTTCAATTGATTTTTGTTTAACTAAATTTTTGTTTAGTTAAATTAAATCTGCTTCTCTAATATTGATATTTTTTCTGTTCTTAAAACGATGAGAAATTTTTATTTTATAATGTTTTTAACAATTTGGGAGCTTATGGTACCACCGCCCCGGGAACCATTTATTGGACAACTAACACCTCTGCCATAGGTCACTCCAAGTGGTTCGCTACGCTTGGTGATTTAGCACGGGTGCCCGTGCTCATGGGGTTAGGTTTGTCCGGATCTTGGCGGCAGACGCGTCTGCCCACCAATTACGTGGCAAGCCGGATCGGGAGAGATTGATTGAGTAGATCTTTTGACCTTTCCAGCAGGACTCTCTCTGATAATTGCCTTGCACTGCAGTGGGAGGGATAGATGAATACGTCCGTCACTCCTGGACACACCGACCCCCCACCCACCCCTCATACCTTTCTCCTTCCCAGAACTTCCTCGCCTTAAAAAGACCCTCCACACAGCAACCCAAAAGATGACATAGGCCCTGCGGGAAATTATTTTCCTCATGGCCTCCTGTGTGGAGCTAATGTAAAAAAAGAATGAAAAAATTGAATTGAATTGAAATCATAATATTATAGCTGATTGACACATTCGCAAAAGAGGTTTGTTAAAAATTAGATAGATTTTTTGGAAAGGAACATGGAAAGTTTCGGAGTTTTTTAATATACAATGATTGATATTGAAATCGATGGTGGCCAAGATACTATAAAAAAAAGAAAACTCGAGACGATTGTTGTTTTAATACCAAATTGAAGTAACGAGAAAATAACACGCTGCTCATTGATTTTCTCACCAAAATCTGATTCTTCCGTAGCATACGCTCGTCTTCCTTCTTGATTCAAGCAAACCATACAATTGAATTGAATATAGTCGACTTTGTAAGACTTGCGTAAAATAAAATTGTAAATAAAAACTGAATATAATAGATACTTTAAAAAGAGAAGAAAAAAACGCCCTGTAACAGCCCTCCAGCTCCACCACCTTAAATTAATTGATCTTAATGATATACCGATCATAATCTTAAAATTTACATACATTTCTGACAGCCCACCTCCGTTAATATAACGCTGTGTCATCTGTGTGTATTTAATTGAAAACATGTTAATTTCCTCGCAGCAAACAACATGCAATTACAGGAAATAAATAAGCAGAAGAAGGGTTGGTGATGTATCAAACATTAGAAATTAATTCAGTAGCCGAACCCTCGCGCTGCGGGTGCATTAATTTATTACCTGGGACGCCATGGGCGTGTAGGCTAAAATGCATAATATTTTTGTTTCAACTAATTTAGAACTATTAAATTTGTTTAAACTGTCAAATGGTCAAGTTCCATTCTCAATGTTAACGGTAAGCGCTGCTTCCTTGACTTCGTGTTATATCTCATTGGAATTTATAACTAGGCTAACTAGAAATTTTAACAATATAAAGTTTATAAAACTGTTATATTTTGCTTATGTTAGAAGTCAACTTGAGTACAATTCTCTCGTCTGGAATCCGCATTATAATATATATGTACAAGCTGTTGAAATGACACAAACCAAATTCTTACGTTTTCTAAATTTTAAAATGGGGATTCCAGCAATTATGTTGAACTACAACACTCTGTTAAATAATATGAATATGCTCAAATTGTCAGACGGAAGAATTTTTACTGACTTGGTATTTCTATATAAAATTCTGAATGATTTAGTTGATAGTCCGGTATTGCTTGAATCGATAAGCTTCCGGATACCACAACGTAATACTAGAAGTCTGGATTTATTTCAGTGTAGAAATTCTGGGACTAAAACATGTATTCCTCTTAACCCAGAATACCTACTAATGGAAGGAAACAATTACACCAAGTCATTAGACATCTTCAGTTTATCTTTAAATAAATATAAAATACTAGCTGGGTTACCCGGTTTCGCTCAGGACAACATTCTAGAGTGTTCTGGAATGTTCCACAATTTATTTTATTTATTTATAGCGGACCCGACAGACGTTGTCCTGTACACAACTGCCGGGACAAACTAAAATTAAAATAGAATAATATTGAATATTCGATACTGCTACCATTTCCTGTGCTTTATAGCAATACAAAGACAATACTTCGTATATCCCCAAGCAAGCATATTTTGATTTTTATATATTACTAGCTGGGTTACCCGGTTTCGCTCAGGACAACATTCGAGAGTGTTCTACAATTTATTTTATTTATTTATAGCGGACCCGACAGACGTTGTCCTGTACACAACTGCCGGGACAAACTAAAATTAAAATATAATAATATTGAATATTAGATACTGCTACCATTTCCTGTGCTTTATAGCAATACAAAGACAATACTTCGTATATCCCCAAGCAAGCATATTTTGATTTTTATGTATTACTAGCTGGGTTACCCGGCTTCGCTCAGGACAACATTCGAGAGTGTTCTACAATTTATTTTATTTATTTATAGCGGACCCGACAGACGTTGTCCTGTACACAACTGTCGGGACAAACTAAAATTAAAATAGAAGAATATTGAATATTCGATACTGCGATGGTAGCGCAGTCTGCCGGATATGTAAAATATTCCAAAATCAACAACGCCTTAGAAATAAAAAAATAAATTAAAAGAACATTTTCCACTGGACCAAATTGTGAATCTAAACCATTCTCAAATCCCCTTGAACCCACACAAAAAATTTCATCAAAATCGGTCCAGCCGTTTAGGAGGAGTTCAGTGACATACACACGGACAGAAGAAATATATAAATTAAGATTGTTACTAAGGCGGTTCAGTTGTGTAAATAAATATAGCATTTCTTTCATTCATATGTAAAAGCCCTGGAAAAGGGCGATTACCAATAAATAAAACCATAAAATTACAAATAAACATGAAATAAATTTACTTGTAAATTTAATGATGTACATGTTATTATATATGTATGGCAGTAAGGTATGACACTAGCAAAGGTTGAAAGAAACTGGACTGATTGTAGTAAGTCAATATCCCTAAGGATATCCCTAAAATAAAAACATCATGTTATAACGATGCAAGCATAAAGAATAAGAATTTATTTGGAAGTTACATTTTACATAAATTTGATTATGCATTTCTAAAATCTGGTGACCCGACAGTTGATCCTCCGACAGTTGACCCCCCGAAAATATAATTATTAAAAAATAAAAATAAAAATTGTGTACTAGTCACCAATTTCAAATCTAAAACTGAATTAAAAAATAGGTGTGTTTCAAAAAGTTGGTGTGGATATCAAACGAATTTATTTAGAGATTTTATGAATTGGGATTTCCTCATGGGGGGGGGGGGGGGCCTAATTAAGCTTGAAGAAAACTAAATTAAAAAAAAAAACTAGCAGTTATAAACCCGCTTCGTAGGTTTTTACTGCTAGGCTTATGGTTCGGCCTCGCCCAGTTAGTGTTGGTGTTGGTGTTGGTGACCATTTTATATATCCAATAGGAACTGGTTCCAAAATTAGCCTGTTCCGAGTATTCACTGTTAACCAGTGATGGAGCGATGGCTAGTCACCGAGACAGAGTAACCGGGACGGGAGATGATGTCAAATGTAATTAATATACAGCCACTTGATTTAACCGAGTATTACTGTTAATCTTTCCATATCCTGAGAGATACTCGAGATTCACAAATTCGTAGAACTTATACCTAGGGGGGGCACATACCTACGCGTCCTGCCGACGGAAGTGGCGACATCATGTGACGAATTCTTGAATTCAAACCGAATTACAACGGTAGCTGTGTTTGAAATTCCATACATATGTTATTTGTAGCGCGATGCGTACGGCGTGGCGTCAACATGCACTGGAAACTGCGTTTTGAAATTCAATCACGCAGACGCAAACGTATTAATACTATTCAATTATGAAGAAAAACCAACACAGCTTACAGTTGAAGAATTGAATTACAAACATGAAGAATTTTTTAAATATTATTCTTTATTTTGTGGAAATCAACGTATTTACATACTCGCATAGATAGGAAAATCACGATGAAACTATTTTACTTTTTTTTTTTTTTTACTGTGAGAGATTGCAAAACAGGCGGGTATAGTTTTATGATATTTTTTAAGTATGTAATAACATAAAACTTTATAATAATACCATTTAACTTTTTACGATCTTCTTTTCAAAACAATTCAAAGTTTTATGTTTTTCAAAAGTTTTCTACTTTCCTTTTGTTATAACTTGAGCCGTCTCATGTATCACGCTATAAACTTGATATTTTAAGTAAGATATTTTAGGAGAGAATAACTAGGTACATTCTATGGAGATTCGTCTACTCTCCCAAAGTTCATAATTCCTTGAACAATTTATTTGAACTTTTTTTTTTTTTATAGAATTGGCAATTTAAATAGGTAATCCCGCGAAGCTGCCACATGGCTGCTTGTCTGCAGGTTCTACCTCAATATACATCCATTACCATTTGAAATAAATAAAAAACATATTTATAAAATTTAAAATTGTAAAGAAGAAAGCAAATAGAGACAATCAAATCCTAATGAACTGGTTGGTGCAACCTACTTTACAGTTAATGAAAATAAATAAAGTAAAAAAAAAACAACATTTTATATTTACAAAGGCATACAATATTTAACAGATTTTGTATCTATCATTCAAGAAAAAGGTAATATATTCTTAATAATTAGAAACCATGACCTCATCAATCTTTCTTTTTCATCTTTGAACATTTTTTTACAGATATACTGATTTTTCACTCATAATCCACATCTTCACAATTTTTATATTTATACTCTCATTTTCCTCAATAACAAATCTATTTTTGATTTTATTAAAAATCACCGGTACACAGTACTGCAGCGTTCGGCTTCCATACTTATTTGATATTTTAGGTATATTTAGGCCTTTTTTTCTGCGAGTCGTGTGCTGTGACTATGTACCAGTGGTTTTTTATAAGTACTATCTCCCCAGTTATCCTTAATGGTAAGTAACCAGAATATACCTTTTATTGGGAGTAGGTTCTCAGCACAATATAAAAGCTGCACATTGTGTCTTCGACCAAGTATTTACTGTATTCCGAATTACTAAACTGTGGAGTTTTTCATTTTGGTACCTAGTGCGAGGGCAATCATTTTTTTTAACCATGATTGCGAACCGTTTTAACAAAAAAGGTTTGATATTTTGGCAAAATTTTTAATTTTTGTTTCTTAATGTGAATATCGCAAAAGAGTCCCAACTGCTCCCAACCGCCAGGAGCCAGTGAGACTATGGCATCACAGTCTGGGATATGTTGTGGGGCTTAATACATTGGGGAAGGGAAGGAGAAGGTGAGGGGAAGCCCACCAGTTGTATGGCAGGCCGGATCGGGGGAGAATGGTTAAGGAAGTCCTTTGACTTCTCCAGCTGTAATCTCTTGGAACATCGCCTTGCACCGCAATGGGAAGGATGGATTCATACGTTCTTCTCTCCTGGACACAACCCATCCCTAATAACCTTTTCCTTCCCAGAACTTCCACTCCTTCCTTTTCTTAAAAAACTCTCCACACAGCATCCCCAAGAATAACACAGGCCCTGAAGGGAATTATTTTCCTCAGTACCTTCTGTGTTGAGGTAATTTAAAAAAAAAACAAAGTCTTTGTTTCTCTTGTAGTATAACTCCGCCAAAAAACCTCCTCGTTCCCGTCAGTCTCAATTTTGCGTCAGGTGAAAAAAAGGATGAACATCATTTAATTGATTGCCTTTTCCTTGAAAAAGCCTTGTCTTTGTTGGAAAAACGTTTTGAAAATTCCCGAACGATGCTTTTGCTCGGACAGCATTTTGGGCACCCAACGAGCACACACGCATGCGCCAATTTTTACCTCAAAATCATTTGTATGGTTGACTTATCGACGACTAGGAACAAAATTGTGAGCTCACGGACTCCCTTCTGAAGAGCTATTCTCTAAGAGTTCGTTCTTCCGCGAGATGTTCTTACAGATTTGTGTGATTTTCTACAGCTGTTAAATGAATAAATAATCATGCATACTTGCAGGAATTCGTGTTTAAAACGACCCAAACTAAAATACGTGACAGCTCACAGCTGAAATTTTAACATCGGCCGATAGAAAAAGCAAATAACAGCCGTAGACAATCATACAAATCTGACAGCACTTCTCGCAGGAGAACGATCTCTTATCGCAAAATTAGGGAACAGCCTTTCTGGTCGAAAAAGCGAATAATTGAACACGCCGGGATTCGACGGCGGAACGTTCATCTCAAACGGTACTAATGCTGCCATATTTTGAGAAATAGCGTCCGCGTTGCCGAAAATGAGTAATTCAATTAAATTCTTGGAGAACCTTGGTTAATCTACAACAACAATTCTTGGTTATTATTCTTAAATAAAATTCTTGTAAATTAACAATAAATATGAAATAATCGACAACATGAATCCTTCATTAATACATCATCATTTAATTTACGTTAAATGATTATTCCCTCAAACGCAATTCTTTGCACCTTGATAAGACCTTTATAAAATTTTCTCCTTATTTAACCAATACTCAATAGGTTTAATCATTTTGAACCTCTTGTATGACCCCTCACAATACATTATTACACTCAAACCAAAGTAAGAACTCTAAGCACTCAGTCCAGAGGTCCGAGTAGTTAGAATGTTTAATTACAATTCGGTCTGGAAAACATACTTTGAATTTTGGAGTTCGGAAACAAGGAAAGTCTAGTGGCCAGTAGCCAGTAGCCAGTAGCTAGAGAACATTTCGCGGTTTGCCCACACTGGATGAGTGTGACAGATCACATTGCGATTGTTGAACTTTGCTAAGTGGAAGACTTTGGTATCTATTTAGTTAGAAGATTATAATAATATTTCGATGTGATCTATCTGCCTTCGCCGAGTTAGATACTCCTTCTTCTTCTTTGAATCCTCTTATATATGTCTTCTTCTTTGAAGCTTATCTTTTGAATTTTCTCCTTTGATTATTCTTCTTGGTTTTTTGCTATTGAAACTTCTTCTTTAAATCTTCCCTTTGAATCCTCATCTCTAAAGCTCCTTCCATGATTTTTTCTTCAAAATTTTATCATTAAATCCTTTCCTTTGATTTTTTTTCCTTAGAATCTCCTACTCTAATTTTTTTTTAGAATCTCATTCTTCAAATTATCTTTTTTGAATCTTCTTCTTAAAGTCTCCTCATTCGAATTTTCTTTTTTGAATCTCTTTCTATAAATCTTCTCCTTAGATTATTCTGACGGCCGGCGTAGTCCAGCGGTTAGGCTCTTGACTTGCATTCCAAAGGTTGCGGGATTGAATCCTGGCATGGCAAATAAATTTTATTTGAATTATTTATTCATTTAAATTATTTCACAGTAATTTCACAATTTATTCATTTAAAATAGGCACGTTCCAGAGTGGACGATACTCTCAGTATCGCCCTGGTGTAAGACCACCATTCAGAATTGAAAAGTTGCTTGAAATGGCTTTGGCCGTGTTTGGTGACCAGATCTGAATAGCCAGGTACTTCCCACCTTCCACTTCCTATCTCCTTCTCCTCCCCACTACCTTCAGCCTCACAACATACCCCGATTGGGGATGCCTTAGTATCATTGGCTCCAGACGGGAGCAGTTGGAACTCTTGTGCGGTATTCATATTTAAAAAAAAAATCTTCATTGAATATCATAATAATCAATAATAATTAAGAATACTTCGTATTTGAAACTTATTTTTGTAATGTTCTCGTTTGAATCTCCTTCTCTGATTCTTCTCTTTTAGTTTTTACTTTGTAAAACAAGTTATATTTTAAACAATTGTTTATTATTTTTTTACTGGTAGGTATTTCTGTGCGTAACACACTGTATGAAGTCAGTGGATTTTCACCTTCATTTGGTGAAAGTTGTTATTAGCTTACGGTAACATAAACGTAGTTAAGCTACACAAACTAAACCAAAAAAGCCATACGCAAATTTCATGATGGTCACCTTTGAAAATTACGCTTAAGCAGACAGATTTCTCGGTATTTAGATTTTAAAATAACGTTAGAAGTTGGCAAAATATTGCGAATTACATTTTGATAAAATATTCCCATTTTTAAAGGATTAAGCAATATATATTGTGTATTTATCAGATAACAAAGAAACAAAGACCTTCCCAAGACCGTAAATAATATTCACGGTTCAATAATTTGAAGAGCTTAGCAATAAATAACAAAATTAAAACAAAGCGCACCAAATTTAGGAAACAAGTTAATTTTTGGAATTTCTTTAATAGGATTAACCCTTCTGCTAAACGGTATTCCCACAACTCGGAATGAGGCTACCAATTAAAACAAATTAATTCGTTAAAATGAATTAATTCCTCCGAATGAATTAAATCCTTAAAATTAATAAATTCCCGTAAATGAATTCATTTCGGCGGTCAAAGAGTTTGGGCGAGTTAGGGCAAAGTAAGGGGTGAATTTAAGAGGTGAACTTTGGGGAAAACGGGTGAAATAATCTTAATTTTGGAATATTTTATTTCTGCGGTCAAAGGCTTGGGGAAATTTCCCTCAGTCCAGCGTTATGAATTATTTCATAATAAAATAGAATCAAAAAATTTCAACGCATTTTCCACGAAACTGTGAAAACTAACTAGGTTTTTGTAATATGAGAAAATATTTATTGTATCTACCTGTGATATTAATAGATAAATCCTTACGTTTTTTTTTTTTCTTTATTTTTCCCAAAATTTACATTTGATGCATACAATATTATAAAATAAAAAGAATAATGGGAACTCACTAAGGCGCAGCCTGTGCGTGGGTAATATAGTTGAATATATTTTTATTATTGTACCTAGAAAGAACAAACAATGGGCATATAAAGCAAAAACATGATTAAAATTTGTCTAAACAGCTTTGCACAAAATGAGCATACATCAGTGCAACAGTAAGTGTATAGTGTAATATTAAGTGTAATACTAATTGTATATTAAGTGAAGTAGTGTAACAATAATGGTATAGTGTAACAATAAGTGCATAATGTAACAATAATGGTATAGTGTAACAATAAGTGCATAATGTAATAATAAGTGTACTGTTTGTGAAAAAAAAATAAAGTGATACAAATTAAGCAAACAATGTTTCAATATCTACATTGTCAAGCCACGACTTCAACTCCTTTATGTATTGCAGAAGTTTAGTTGTCACTTGAATATTTTTCGGTAAAAGATTGAATGTACGAGGTCCAATGAAACTGCTGTGAGTTTGCATTTGTTTGGTATTCGTTTGGTGGGTATAAAAAACATTGTTATTTCTAATGTTGATTCTATTTTCATTTTTTTCGAATTTGTTTTGGTTTTTAAAGATACATTTCATAGTTTGGAGTATAAATAGTTTACGGAGACTGAATAGTTTATTTACTTCACTCTTTATAACTTTAGAGTGTTCTACTACCGTGATTAATTTTTCCGGTTGGTTCTGAAAGACATATTTTTTTTAAAGTGGTAAACAAATAAAATTATTATTAATTATTTGCAAATTAATTTAGTGAATTTACATCACATAATTATTGTTGAAAAAAACAAATTTTTTTAACTAGCAGAACTAAAATGACAAGTTTTTCATTGTCTGCGACACTCCCAAATATAATTTAAATATATATATTTTTTTTTTTATTTATTAACTATTTTTTTGGTACAGTTGGTGAAATTTTGTAATACATACTTTTTATATAAACAGTTTTAAAAAAGTAGAGAATAACACAAATAGATTAGCAGATTAACCAGAAAAGTTTTTATGACAGAAAATTACTCATAAACATACAATATCTTTGTAGAAGTTTAAAAAAAAATTAATTAAATACATAAAAAATAGATTCAGTGTTTACTGAAATACATATTGAAAAGACATGTTCATAAAGATTAATAAAATTTTTGTTAAGTTACAGCAGGTCAGATGTTACAGCAAGTAAATGTTTGTGTCGATGGTATTTATCCAAGACTTTAATACATTTTTATACTTGCTGCAGTTGGATATATTTTTACAATCAATTTCTGTAGCCTTATAGAAAGCATTATATATTTTTGGTGTCATAAAATATGCATGTCTTTGCGCAAGCCTAGTTTTACACAGTGGAACTTCAAATACATTATTTAACCTATTACTAAAACGCTTTTCATTTTTTGTAAAAATAATATTTCGTGTAAACATATATTTTAAACATTGTATAAAGTAAATTTTTCTTATATCTAACAATTCAACCTCATGGAACAATTGCACGGAGGGGTAGTTCATATCTTTATGCAACATTATTTTTAATATTAATTTTATGTCTAGCCTTTATTTCTCAGTATCAGCGAAAAAATCTATTTGATTTGGTAAAGTGCAGGTATTTTTGGATTTGCGAAGTCTAATGAAGGTCACATAAATGATTCAAAAAAGTGAATTAAATTTCTTGCGTGGCTTCTCATTTTGAATAAAAAAAGCCGAACACAACGTCAAAAAATACCTCTGAATCTAGAATAATTGGTAATTACATTTTCAAAAGTAGAAAAGTATTAGATGCTTAAAGGATTGTGGGTAATGGTGGGTAGAAACAACAAAAGATGTGGTGTACTTCTGATTCTTGATTATGCAGACAGTTGGGTGTACGTATCATGATGGGTTGCAAAACTCGTACGTCACATGACGGCGGGA
Source organism: Glyphotaelius pellucidus (assembly GCA_936435175.1). Classification (NCBI taxonomy): domain Eukaryota; kingdom Metazoa; phylum Arthropoda; class Insecta; order Trichoptera; family Limnephilidae; genus Glyphotaelius; species Glyphotaelius pellucidus. Next base: position 6,577,411 of record OW386554.1, on the reverse strand, counting down.
TGTTGATCTGTGCAAGACGCATGGTGGGCGGAGATTCGATGACGATGTTGTCGTCAACTGGCGGTAAAGGTCACTGATCTTCCTTTTTCAACACTGATGATGATGTGGAAATTCTTCCAGGACGATGCTCGACACTGCGGTGGTACAGATGAGCAGTGGTGAATCTTCCAGTCGATATTCAACACCATGGTGGTGATGGAGATGGTGGCGAATCTTCCAGGCCAATGCTCAACACCATGAACAGTGGAAATGAACGGTGGTGGAGTGAGATCGTTCTGATTGGGAACTAGACCAGACTGTGAGCGCAGCGGCAGCGTTTATATTGACACGTGGTGCTTTGTAGAGCCGTCTTTCTATTCTAGATTATAAATTCTAGTCTACATGTTCTAGAAATTGCATCTAGTCCAGCACGCCGTCGTCGCGAGGTTCTAGGCTGCATCGAAGCATCTAGGCTGTATGCGCACGGCGCGTACTAGAAGTCGCGAAGGTTCTAGATTGAGATGCACTTGGCTTGTATTATTATAGTAGCGCGTCGCAACAGGATGAATAACTCGGATGAATTAAGAGCTTCTAATTCCCTGAGGACTTGCGCCTCGCGGTCAGGATTTCAGGGGGTGACTACCTTTTGGAGACGGTGGTCGGTGGGGGATGGGGGTGATGTTGCGGTTGATGGTTGATGAGAGGCACAGCCAACCAGAGAACCGACATCCGCAACACGGACCACAATTCCGCAGAGAGACCAACGCTGGAGGATAATAACGGCGCGGCGCGTTCTCTAAGATAACTAGCACACTGTATGCCACTTACATCGTCGTATAAAGTGCTAACCACTCGAACTCACAAGCTTATTTTCACGACAATATAACAGTAACAAACATATGTATGAAGTATAAGGTGTTCCTGAATTATTAAGTTTACTCAAGAAAAAAAGAGAATTAACCAATAAATTACATCTAAAGACAGATACAATAATTTGCTGTAAATGTTCATCTAGGTATTGATTTTTTTTATGTCCAAACTTAGATGCACAACGCACCGAGACGCTCCCAACTAGTAAATAGATAAATAAGCGATCAAAATAAAGAGTATGGAATCAATTATTAGGACTATAATTCAAAATTATGTATTCAAGCTTTACCGTCAAAGCATTTTGACGTCATCACTCAGTTTTCTATAATGATATTACTATTAACCGAGCGTAGCGAAGTCCTGTTATATCTTGAACTTTTTGCATTTCGTTTACCGTTAAATTTGTTTTAGAGTTCCGTTTCAAGATGGTGACCGCTATTGGTTCAATAAAGATTATTTGTCAACCGGTCTTTTGTATAGGTATTTTTTTTCAATGTTATGGTACCTATCTGCCTGAACAAAGTTTGATAAATGAATTGTGAGATAATTTCTTTTTTGAAATAAAAAAATGATAAATAAATTATTTTTGGTTTATAAAAATAATAATAATAAGAATAAGAATAATGTTTTTTATTCCAGGATGTGGGGAGGATAGTGCAATCCCACACGTCCCATATAATTATATATACTGATATAGTTCACTTAGCAGGGGGGCCCGGGTTCAGGGATGAGGTTTGTCCCGTTCTCTGGCAGGCCGGATCGAAAGAGAATGGTTGGGGGAGACCTATTGACCTCTCCAGCAGGAGACCCAGACTTGCACCCTGAGGACTGTCCACCAGATTCCTATCCACCCCTTGTACCTTTTTACTTCCCGGACCGTCCTCTATTTCCTTTCATAAAAGACCCTCCACACTTCTTCTTCGTCTTCAATGGCGCTACAGCCCATTTTGAGCCTTGGCCTCCTTCAAAATAAGCCTTCACCGCCCTATGTCCTCGGCCGTCGTCTTCCAGCTGTATGTAGTTCCCTTGCATCCTTCCTGACATCCTCCCATCTCAGCCTAGGTCTGCCCGCCTTCCGTTTACCACCAGAATGTCCTGTTAGAACCTTCTAAGGTACTCGTGTGCTTGGCATTCGGTGCACATATCCGGCCCATCTTAATCTTTGGGACCTTAAATGGGTAGAGATTCTGGGAGCTTGGTAAATATCATAAAGCTCATTATTGTGGCGGATTCTTTATGCCTCTCCCTCTCACACCGCTCCTAAGATACTTCGAAGACCCTCCACACATCCTCTTCAAAGATGACAAAGGTTCTAAGGAAATAATTTTCTGCGGAGCTAATATAAATAAAAACAGAATATTCGAAACATACTTTTTTGAACGCGAGACCTACTGTTAATAGAACTAGTAATATAAAATGCTTAATGTGATATTTTGAGCAAAATGATTCAATACATTCAGGAGAACAATACTCATATTTTTATTCCCGATGAACTCCGGGACCTCTCAGTCAGCGATGCAATTCATACCCGATTCCCATAAAGTATCGTTCGCTGCCTTAAAAACGAATTTACTGCCCAACCACAACTTTTTGGGTGTATTTTTCATCCAATCAAATTTATTATTTTATTGGGCTGACCGGGGTTCGTACGCGGGTTCATTCCCGTTTATTGCAGCGGTGTTTTTTTTTATCGACACATTTTTATACGCCTGAAACGAAACAAGCTATTATATCTTCTGCGTATTAGGGTTATTGGTTTATGGAGTTGATTTGTTCTTTACAACATCGAACAGCATATTATAAAACAATTCCTTTTGTATTAAAAAAACTGATCGAATATTTTTCACAATTTTCTTGTTATGTGTATTTCATTATTTCAAGTGAGATGAGAAACTACAGTTAGTCCCTTTTTTATATTTTCTTGTCTTCTAACTCAAATACCTGCAGGTATATTAATTGTTATGGTAAGTATATCTAAGTTTAAATAGTTAAAATAATGTTCAAATTAAAAATTTTCGGGTCTCCCTAAATCGCATCAAATCTGTGATTGTCCGTGTAACGTTACCAGTCACCTATGAACCTGCGATTTTTCAACAGGCTCTCTATAATCATTTTTTTTAGATGTCGAGGAACTAGCAGATCAGCTAGACATGTATCTTATATAAGTTTCGTATACATCATGTAACATTGGTTCTATTGACAAATTGGTCACTGCCCAGTGCCCAGCTATAAATTCAGGATTTCTCCTGGAATGCTGTTGGTTTTTTAACTGTGCCTCTAATATAATAGGCAAAATATTATATATTTACATTAAATAATTAAAAAAAAACTAAAATTAAAATTATTAAAAACTAAATAAAAATAAATATTGCAATTGCAATTTTTTTTTTTTTTTACAGTAAATACCGCACAAGAGTCCCAACTGCTCCCGTCTGGAGCCAGTGATACTATGGCATCCCCAATCGAGGTATGTTGTGAGGCTGAAGGTAGTAGGGAGGGGAAGGAGATAGGGAGAGGAAGGGGAGGAAGTATCTGGCTATTCAGATCTGGTCACTAAACACGGCTAAAGCCATTTCAAGCAACGTTTCAATTCTGAATGGTGGTCTTACACCAGGGCGATACTGATAGTATCTTCCACTCTGGAACGTGCCGCAAATATACTATATATTATTTTCAATGAATAAATTGTGAAAATAACACAAATTAATCAAATAAAATTTATTTGCGCACGCCGGGTTCGAACCCGCGACCTTCGGATTGTGAGTCGAGAGTCTTGCCTCGGGACCACGGAGGCCGTCGAATCGAAATTGAAACTGATATTAAATTTGAAATTGAAATTAAAATGGAAATTGAGTTGCAGTTGAAGGAAAAGTTGAAGTTGAATTAGAAAGTAAAAAATGAAGTTTTAAGGAGAAATTGAAATTGAAATGGAAATTAAATTGAAATTGATATTAAAGTAACAGTTAAAGTTGAGGTTGAAGTTGAAGTTGTAATTGTAAGTGAGGTTGAAATTGAAGTCTGAGTTTGAAATGGAAATTGAAAATCAAAATGAAATTGAATTCGAATTGTAATTAAAATTGAAATTTGAAATTGAAATTTGAAATTGAAATTTGAAATTGAAATTGAAATTTGCAATTGAAATTTGAAATTGAAATTGAAATTTGAAATTGAAATTTGAAATTGAAATTTGAAATTGAAATTTGAAATTGAAATTTGAAATTGAAATTTGAAATTGAAATTTGAAATTGAAATTTGAAATTGAAATTTGAAATTGAAATTTGAAATTGAAATTTGAAATTGAAATTAGAAATTGAAATTTGAAATTGAAATTTGAAATTGAAATTTGAAATTGAAATTTGAAATTGAAATTTGAAATTGAAATTTGAAATTGAAATTTGAAATTGAAATTTGAAATTGAAATTTGAAATTGAAATTGAAATTTGAAATTGAAATTTGAAATTGAAATTTGAAATTGAAATTTGAAATTTAAATTTGAAACTGAAATTTTGATGTTTAACATTGAAATTGAAATTGAGAATCAAATTGAAATTGAAATTGAAACTGGAAATAGAAATCGGATATCGAAACTTCAATTTTAACATTGAAATTGAAATTGAAAATCAATATTAAATTGAAATTAAATTTGCAAATGATTTTGAAATTAAAATTGGAAAATGGAAAATGAAATCGTAAGTCGATACTTGAATTTTAACTTTGAAATTGAAATTGATAATCAAATATAAATTGAAATTGGAATTTCAAATCGGAAATCGAAACTTGAAATTTGACATTGAAATCGAAATTGAGGTTTAAGTTGAAATTGTAGTGGAAGTTGGAGTTTGAAATTGAAAGCGAAAATCAAATGAAATTGAAAATTGAAACTTAAATTTAACATTAAATTGAAAAGTATGTTTAAGTTGAAATTGGAGTTTGATATTGAAATTGAAATTGCAAGTGCAATCAAATTGAAATTGAAATTGGAATTGGAAATAGAAATTAAACATAGAAATTGAAATTGAAAATTAAATTTAAATTGCAATTGAGATTCAAATATAAGCTTAAGTTGAAGTTAAAGTGGAAGTTTATGTTGAAGTGGACGTGGAAGTTGAAATTGAAATTGACTTTCATTATCTTGTTTAATGTGTAATAAAATTGACTTTCATTGAGTTTCATTAACTTGTGTGGTTTAGGAGTAGAAAATTGTTACGTAAGTTCCCAGGAGTCGTGAGTTCAGTTTCTCAGTTGGCTAAGTCATCCACGACATAAGCAACATTTTTTATTTCCTGTGGTGGCAGTAAGATATTTTCAAATATTGTTCGATTCTCCTTAGAAATTAGGAAAAAGAATAAAAAAGTATTTCAAATTCTAAATATCCGCGTTCTTTCAAATCGGTGAAGTTCACAATTCTATAGTTTTTTTGTTAGTATCTGTTGTATTTCTCCTAAATTGTTTGCATCTGCTTTGATTGTATTATTACGAAGGTAGTTTTGTTTTAATATAGACATTAATTACATAACTATGTTTAATACATAATATCTATATTAAGTGTTACCTTACTCGAATGCACGAGTATAAAAACACGTGTATAATAAACACGATGTATCGAGCTTGTTATTTCGACCATACAATTACGAAGATACCTGTTCAGTGGTGCACAACAAATTCATAATAAGAAAAACATGACATGGTCACAAATAGGTAATAATTAATATTATTGTTGAAAAATAAGATAATACCTTCAAATCTAAACGAAATATGAAAAAGAACAAGACAGAGAAAAATAAAAAAGGTAAAGGTCGCAACTGGGAAAAAACCCAGGATCTCTTGTCTTATCGGGACCAACGCCTGAGCCAACTAGACCATTGGGACGTATTTATTTAAAGATTTTTGGTCATCTAAATTATTAAAGTTATTATTGAAATTTAAAAATTATCAATAAGATGATTGTGTAAGGTGCCTATCTGCATGGCAACTTATTATATGCATTGTGGCTCAAAGGAAAAATGCTAATACATTTCCTACTCAGTAGTGTCGTAGTGACCGTTACCTTTTTATTTTTCTGTGTCTTCTTCTTTTTCATATTTTTGTTTAGGTTTATTATTATATTTTTCTTTAATGATTTAAAATACTTGATGAACTAAAAAAATATTTTAAGCAATTTCAACTCTATAAAAAACAGTGTAAAAAAATTTAGGATTGAAAACATTTGCATATAATGTTTTTATTTTGTGTTTAAGTCAAGATGTTTTGAAAAGCGTGGGAAATGATTCTTTTCCTGGTATTTTTAATGATTTTGTCGATAATTTATAAAAGTTTATTAAATTTAGTAAGCGTTTGTTTAAGGTATTCATAGTTTATGTGCTTGTCTTTTTCTAGTATTACGAGGATTTTGCGGTAAATGTTTGTATGTATAAATAATTCATATTACTTGTAAAGTATTCCCCAAACGACATTAAAGTAAGCTACAAACCCGAGGTAGTTAATCCTACTGAGGATAACAAAAATAATTAGAAATTCGACAGTCAAAAACGACTTAGAAACAAATGTCAGAAAACCAGTATAATTGGATAAAATCCTTGTAGATAACCTCTCTCCCTCCTCCCCCATATGTTACGTATATAAACCTGAGATTACGCCGCCGCTACCCGAATTTCTACCGATTTTTTACATATCTCCCTTAAGCATTTGAAGTTTTTAAGCTGTTAAAAAAATATATGTTATTTTTGAAGATAATATCTAGATACGTTCCACGCCGAAACGCAAATTATATGAAATTCCCTCAATAGAAAAAAATCGCAAAGTAAGCTCCGAAAATTATTAAAAACAAGCCTATTTCTATTATTTTACAAGTTATGTTTGTGAAAAAATTCACAATGTTTCTTTAAATGATACTTAAGATACTTTCCACGAGATTTTTGCTCAATTTTAAACGAGTCGTGTTTTGTTAGGCATTTTCACAATTTTCGCTTCAATTTAATCATTTAAAATGTTAGCGCGCCCTGTCCAACATTCGTAATTACATATCTCTCCATCTTCTTCTTTTTGAGTGGGGAAGCGCTGCCTTAAGAATAATTTACACCAGTCTGAAGATGGCTAACACGTTGAAACCGGTTACGGTAAAAAAATTAAAGTAGAAATAAGTTTCATATTTTAAAAATTATTTTATGTTACCTACTTGTAAAGAGAACTCTAGAAAACTCAAACATAGCAATAATCTTATTAATCCATAAACAAATTAAAGAAAATACAAAGGTTTCACAAATCGTAATTGATAAACAAATAAAAAAAACGAATTTCAAAAATGAAGTTCTGGTATGTGAAACATTTAAAATTCAACTGGTTCCCCACCAATACCTTTGAAAGACTCGTATCTCCACACAAGGCCCGAAGCGGCCGCCTACCTGCTTATTAGGCCTATTCTCCGCCGCGATATAATAACACACCGGCACTGATTGCTTTATCTCGTTTGTTATTGTTTAACCAGAACTCGGGGATAAAAAGGGAGCGCGCTGTTGAACGTTGAACGTTGAGTGTAGAAACAAGGCTTTACCTTGGGAAAAGGCTACTGTGCTTTAGCAGGAGAGGTGGAATACATATTAATTGGATCCTTTGTGGCTGTGTGATTTTTTTAAGGATAATAGTTAATAACTAGGTGACTGGAACTGAAACTGGGTTTCTCGGTCATGAAGTCATTATTCAGGATGTTATAATATTGCGAAAAAAAGCTTAAAAAAGGGTTATTGAGAAGTTCCAAAAATGGACATTTTAATAATCATTTACAGACAGAGGTATTTAAACTGTAAGAAGAGTTAATTTACGATAACTATTTAGATGAATTATTTATATATTCTCTGTGATCGAGCAGTTAGAATTCACGACTACGAATTCAGAGGTCGCGAACTGAAATACTAAGATGAGAAGTTATTATTTTTTTTTATTATTCTTATCTTCACATTATAGATCCTCAGGAAAAAAATTCTTAGAGCACATATCATCTTTGGTATGCTGTGTGTAGGGTTCTTTTAGGAAAATGAAAGCTAGGAAGTTTTGGGAACGAAAAAAGTAAGAGGGATGCGTAGGAATTTGGCAATCAATTTGTACAGGAGAGATGAACGTACGAATCCATCTCTTCCCTGCGGTGCCAGGCGATGGGTTGAGAGATTCGGCTGGAGAGTTCAAAAGATCTCCCTCATCCAGTCTCACCCGTTCCGGCCCGTGACGCAGTAGCATCCATCCACCGCCAAGACCTAGATAAACTTCACTCCACGAACCTGCTAAGTAACCAAATTAGAAAACCACTTGGTGTGTCTTCAGACAGTGGTGCTGGTTATCAATTAAATGGCCACCGGGTGGCGGTACCCATACCCGCCTCCCAAATTGAGAAATAACGTATTTTTATGAGGTATTTCCCGTTTAGTTAGTACACTATAATAATGCAGCAACTTCCCGAGAAGTAGATATTCTCAGTAAAGCCCTGATGAGAGACCACCAATCAGAATCGAAACGCTGCTCGGTTTGGTAACCAGATTTGAATAAAAATGATCTTCCCAACCTTCTTCTACTCAAACCTTTTACCCTCCCAACACCTTTTTCAACACACCCCAAAGTTCATTAATTTCAATCCCTAAATCGCCGTGTTTGGCGACCAGATCTGAATAGACGGGCACTTCCCCACCTCTCCATCTCGTTCTCCTTTCCACTACCTCTTGACTCACAACATACCCCAGTTGGGGAAGTCATAGTCTCACTGTTTCGTGTCACTGTCGGTTGGAAACAGTTGATGCTCTTGTGCAGTACTCACATAATATATACATTTTTAAAAGTAAGTGACAAATTGGCTGCTTTTACAATTCCGACGGCAACGGTACGGCACGGCGCTGGCGTCACATTTTTGATACGAGTGAGTGAGAAGCAAGAAAATTATAATTGTTCATTTGGAGGAAGCAGACAAACGTATACAGTTTGTCTCATATTTTGTCTCATTCAGTGTGGAAGAAAGAGCTGCAACATTATTGTTGTAAAGAACGTACGTTTTTGCAATATTTGTGCCGTCGCCGTAGGAATGAGAAAACCAATGTCACAAAAAAATCCTCAAAAATTCAATGTTTTCATCAATCAAAGTACTACAAGCCAATCTTCCTAAACCCTCGAATACATTGAGCGAGTTTACAAGCTACTAGCTGGTAAGTTTAAAAGCGGGTGAATCGGTGAATGAGATTGTCATGATGACACACTGCCTACTCGCTCAATAGCGACAGAAGCAGCTAAAATAACGATGAATTCGGTCAACATTTTGTATAAAAGAATGAGTTGGTAGCTAGCGCCACACGCTAGCCAGTAGCAAGAATTACGGCTCTCGCGCGAACTAATTCTCACAGTTACGAAATCAGCTGTTGGTAGGCCGCCATCTCGAGCGAGTAGCAAGTAAAGTTGACCACCTTTCAACTTTTTCGTAGGCCGCAATCTGCTAGTAAGCAGCCACCTCTGGTCTGGAGCTCCAAAATACTTGAAAAATACCCTCGACTCTGTGCAGAAACGGGCGGTCCGTTTGATAGATTCTCCCACCTTAACGAACGGATTGCAATCTTTAGAGCACAAGCGTCGGGTGGGAATGCTATCCCTGTTCTACCGGTATTTCTATGGAAGATGCTCTGAGGAACTGGCGTCATTGATCCCTTCGGCACCGGTGCATAGTCGGGAGACACCCCAAACGCGCGCCCAACATATGTACACGGTTGACATTTGTCACATGAGAACGGGTAGTTTTTTTGACTCGTTCTTATTTTCAACAGCTCGGCTGTGGAACGATTTGCCGGCCTCTGTGTTTCCTCCTTCCTACAACATGGGTCTCTTCAAGACCAATGTTCATTCCTTCCTATCCTCAAAAAGACCCTCCACACAGCATCTTAGATGACGTAGGCCCTGAGGGAAATTATTTTCCTCAGGGCCTCCTGAGTGGAGTTAATGTAAAAAAAGCAAGTAATACGATGACACTGAGCGAGTTTACTAACAGATAGTGAATTTCCCAGATAGTATCTTGCAAACTCGCTCAATGTCTTCGAGGCTTAAGGCGACGCTTCCCGGCCCAAAAAGAAGAAGATGGAGAGATGTGTAATTACGGATGTTGGACAGAGCGCGCCAATATTTCAAATGACAAAATTGATGCAAAAATGCTTAATAAAACATGACTCGTTTAAAATAGATCAAAAATCTCGTGGAAGGTATCTTAAGTATCATTTAAAGAAACATTGTGAATTTTTTCACAAATATAACTTTTAAAATAATATAAATAGACTTGTTTTAAATAATTTTTGAGCATGCTTTGCGATTTTTTTCTAACGAAGAAATTTCATATAGTTTGCGTTTCGGCGTGGAACGTATATAGATATTATCTTCAAAAATAACATATATTTTTTTAAGAGCTTAAAAACTTCAAATATTTATGGGAGATATGTAAGAAATCGGTAGAAATTCGGATAGCGGCGGCTTAAGAAACATATTTATCTTATCCTTGGCACCCTCGTAAAACTTGTAAAAAAACTCAAAATAAAGTTTTTTTTAAAAACATAAAAATACAACATGATTTGGACATCTCAATCACCTGAGCTGTGTATGTTAATTACCTCGCGCATCTGCTGCAAAAGGAGATCACTCCATATCCAATTGGTAGGCAGGTAGATGGAGGTACCTCAGTTTCTTTTTTGTATTATTAACACGCGTCGTGGGTAGGTTGGCCTCTATTACCAGGTTCCCGGGGTTGCCCGTCGAAAATTATGTATTTGCAAGAATTAAGACATTATTAAAATGCAGGTGGATGTTTGAATCAAGAACGAAGCTCACTGGGAGGTGTCTTCATCTTGGAAAAAAAGACTGCCTTCATTTCTTCTTGGCAGATACTTAAAGATATTTTTCTTCCTTAAATATAAGCTTTTTAAAGATACGTTTCTTCTTTTTATTTAAATCAGCTGTACAGGGTATAACAGAATACAAAGGACTTAAATAAGCGATTCCTGAGCATATTTGCAGTAAGAAATCACTTTCTGTCCGATGATATTTTTTTTCTATTAGAAACAAAAATATATATTGCAATCACACGTCGCCATTGATCCCCTCCTTATACTTCGCGACAATGAGCGCTGTTTCGTGTGTTACCGTGCTGCTAGAACGAGACATAACGCTTATCAAGTGATCCGCTGGCGCTACTCTCCTAACTTTTCTGTAAGAACGTGAGATGGAATAATGTTTTTAATACTTTTTATTGCGGACAGCAAAATGACATCAACATTTTTTACTCCAAATATGCTCAGTTTTTTTTTTTCAATTTTTATCGTACCCAAGCTATGTGCCATGAGTGACGGACGTATGAATCCATCCCACCCATTGCGGTGCAAGGCGGTGTTCAGAGAGAGTACGGCTGGAGAAGTCAAAGGGATTCCCTCAACCATTCATTTATTCTCTCCCGATCCAGTCTGCCATGCATCTGGTGGGCAGACGCATCAACCGCTAGACCCGGACAAACCTCATTCCATGAACTCGGGCACCCCTGCTAAGTCAGAAAAAGTAGCGAACCACTTGATGTGATCTACGGTAGCGATATTGGTTATCCAATGAATGGTTCCCGGGGTGGCGGTACCCAAACCCCACTTCCAAATCGTTTGTATTTCTGGCATGGTTGGCGTGAAATTCACGCCAACGTTATGTTGTCGTGCAACCTCCTTTAAGAGGAATATAAACGCTAGAAATATTTCGATTCTCATGCCTTCAAAATATAAAATCAAGCGTGTTATTTGCACGAGGCAAGTAAGCGAAAAAGTTTTATTTATTTTGTGCATAATTTTATAAGAATGAAAAAGTTAGAACATACAAAACCTCAAAAATAGTCTTAGCCATAAAGGGATATTTCAAAAAAATGTTTCTTATATTATGACTTGACTTAAATTTCTATTTAAATCTTGGTGCCCTATCAATAATAATATATTAATGATTAAATTAAAATCGATGGTCTCTTCATGTTCACAATAAAAACAAAATTTAATACTTATGTATACAAAGATTACCTTAGTACTTACCTTTTTATCCTCTCTCTTTTGTATTAATATTATCTTGTACTTTTTGTACCATAATTTGTACTATTTTTTACTTTTTTACTATCACACTATACACTTGTTGAACTCATCTGTATAACTTTTCAAGATATTACAACTCATGTATTTTTTATTTATTTTCTTCTATGTGTAGGTACTATTTATTGCTGCGTTAATTTTGCTGAATTCTTGAAAAACTTGCTTTCGAACAATTTATTCATGATCAAGTTAATAATAAAATCAACATAGTAAATACCTACACGTTCCTCAATAACTACTTTTAAGTATCTTAAGCACTCTTCTGTTTTACCATTATTACACTATGTAAACTTTTTAACTCCTTTGTACAATTATAATGATAACGAAACTACATACCTATGTACATATTAAACCTGTTTGTATCCTTAAAGTACAGTTTATAATGTTATATACTTCAATCTTACAATTATACTCCTGAATAACATGTGTAACTTGAATAATGTGATTCTGTAAAAGCCTTCAAGGCGTGTATGAATAAATAAAATAAAAAATAAAATTAAACTTCACGATTAAGTAATGCAAAAACATTTTTTTAGTGGTTTATGCTTATATTTTTTGTTATGTAAAAAATAATTCTATTTTAATTTCAATAAATAGAAAAGCTAGTAAAAGCTTCAATTTATCTGTAGCCTATTTTTTATGTTCATAATGTAAGCCGATTTGTTTTAAAGATTAATCTAAATAGGATTTCACGTATGGCTTTATCTTAAGACGTACCAAGCTTTTAAACATCAAATTACCTTAAAAAAGTATTTTGATTGTTAATTTTTTTTAATCTGCACTACAATCATAATACATTCAAAATATTAAAAACATACTTAAGCATTAAATGAGTGTTGACTACCTTAAACCAGAATATATTTTTAAATCTGCTGCCATCAAATTCTTGCCTCACCTTACCTTCAAAGGATTTTCAAAACGAAATCCACAAAACAGCGGGAAGTATTGGTAAGGTCCCATACCAAAAGCAGACCCCAGACACCTGCCTTCGCGCCCTGTTACCCTGCTAGGAAGGTACCTCCGCCTGATATACCTACACGAGAAATTACTTAATTATTAGAACCCACCGATCTGGCCGGGTCTGCGTGTTTCCGTTTTTCGGACCTCAATTAAATAACGTAATGAGAGGCTGGGGTTAATATCTCAATCGGAAATAAAAGGTGCTTTTTTGAGGCATCTAGTTAACGTAATATACTTGTATAAAGTTTCTGTTGGATGCACGTTTCAAGAAATTTATTTCGTGAAGTAGTGAAGACCAGTTATGTTTACGACAAATTTTTTTGTAACTATTTCTTGGACTAAACATTTTAAATGTAATATTGCTATTATATTACAACAAAAGTTTAATAAATTTGGTTTCTTATCTTTTGACTAAAAGTCAGAAATAACAGTTACGCTTTTTGGATTTAGTATGCTTTTTTTAAAAGACAGTTCTTAATCGATTTAATTTGTATTCTTGAAATTTTTTTTTTTTTACATGATATCCACACAGGAGGTCCTGAGGAAAATAATTTCCCTCAGGGCCTGTGTCATCTTTGGGGATGCTGTGTGGAGGGTTTTTTAAGGAAAGGAAGGGGAGGAGAGTTCTGGGAAGGAAAAGGGTTTAAGGGGCGGGTAGGAAACTGGGGTTCAGTGTGTCCTGGTCATCCGCCTCCAAGACCTAGATAAACCTCACCCCATGAACCCGGGCACCCCTACTAAATCACCAAACGTAGCGAACCACTTGAGGTGAGCTAAGAAAGAGGTGTTGATATCCAATATAGATTCCCGGGGCGGCGGTACCCATTCCCGCCTCTCAAACTACTAACAAATGTAAGATGACGCGTCTGTGTTTGGCGTCACCAAAGTATCAGAGAAAAAGACGATGTTCTCTTCTCTGCCTTCGCACATGGTCCCAATATAAGCTCGCAAAGCAGGAATTACACGAAGGAAGCCTTCTTTCTGAAGTCGTTCTATCCTCCACTTAAGCGGGGCCCCGCAACAATACGCTTGATTTGTACAATATATGAGATCACATGCTCAGCAGACGTCAGACGTCACTTTAGATAACAAAATTATCTTCACATGGCGATGGAACTGGTTAACATTTCAAGGTCGCTCCAGACAAAACAAATATTTAATTATATTTTTATATTTTTCAACGTTAGCTCTACACAGGAGGAATATAATTCCTCTCAGGGCCTATATCATCTATGAAGGGTCTTTTTAGGAAAGGAAAGAGAGGAAGGTCTGGGAAGGTAAAGGGTATTATTAGGGGAGGGTAGAAATTTGGTGGTCAATGTGTCCAGGAGTGACAGACGTATGAATCCATCCCACGCACTGTGGTGCAAAACGATATTCTGAGAGACTACGGCTGGAGAAGTCAATGGGACTACCTCAACCATTCTCGCCCGATCCGGCCTACCATGCAGCTGGTGGGCAGACGCATCCGCCGCCAAGACCCGAACAATTTGGCCGGTCGGCAGTTGAGTGGGCACCGCGTTTGGGTCCCACCCGGGCGTCGCGTGTTCGATTCCTCGGCTGGCTAAGTCCTCCATCACGACTCAAGCAACATTTTTGGCTTACTGTGGTGGTAGTAGGAGAATGTTTGTCTTCGCATAATCAAGAGTTCTTATTGGCAAACTTCCCCTACACACGCATCTCAGTTTACAGTGCTCGTAAGGCTGTAAGCTGCAAATCCAAATCAGGATAAAAATACATAATAAGGAACTCCAGTGAATAATATTATGGCTTTAAAAAAAACATGTTTATATAGACCAATAAACGCTGATTCTGAATTTAACGTAGAGTTTTAAAAAAAATATTAAAAAGTCCATTTTAAAATAGTTCATTAAAACACCCTGTCAAGTTGGTATTATTGAATTTGTGAGGCGTGACGTCACCGCGTCCATAAAACGCTCCAATGCTGAAATTCAAAATGGCCGGCGATGATCAGCTGATTCCAATTGCCTACAAAATTCATACTTCGGTTGGTCAAGATGACTAGATTCGGTGGTTTTCGGGGGATCTTGAAAAATTAAAACTTTGACAATTATTTTAACTATCAAAACTAACTATAAAAATAAAAATAAATATGCAGTTATTTAAGTTAGAAGGTCATTTAAAAAAATATATATTGGACTGGAGTTCCTTATTCACCGCCTTTCCAAAATAGTAATAAATTAATTTCTCCTCGAATCGATCCCACTTTTACCAGCCTGACCGAATGTTCTGTAAATTGAAAAACAATTCCCAACAATAACTCAATACCACTTTTCCAAGACGCCTTCATCTAAATATATATTGAATTTAGATTGTTCCACTAAATTAAGTTAACTTAAATCCAAGCCACGAGACTGAGCAACAAAACCGCATAAATGAGGTCGACTTTATATTCCTCTGCATATTATTTTCTACCGCAGTCTCTTGGGATGGAGTTTACTACGGTTTGTTTCATCATAAACGCCACAAAGAAGAAGTTACCTTTTCGAACTGTTTCTAAATTTTGTTTGAGCAAACTTCTCTTCGTTAAATGTTTTATTCTCACTTTGAAAATAAATAATAAGGCATTGAAGGGATATTGTTATCTTTTGAATTCCCTAATTACTATTCAAAGACAATTTATTTTGCTTCGGTTGGATTAAACACAAATTTAGGCCCTTTTGTGTAATAAAATTTGTTCCAAATTGTGATGAGTATTTATTATTCAAACTGGGCATAAAAGCAATTAACAGTAAACATTTCACGCAAAGCCAAAGAATTTTTAATTTACTTTGAAACGTGTTAAAGGTATACATTACGGTAATGCTTAAACGTCCTCAACGAACGTTATTATTAACTTTGTTTATTTATTGAGGCCCAAATGAATAAACACTCAAAATTTTTAACAAAGAACAAAATACCGAATACATGAATATTTCAAAATAAAAAAGGTATCGTAAAGAACATCGGAACATTTTAAACACATCTTAAATCAAAATTAAATTTTGTAAAATTTTTTTACAGAACTTTTCGCTCTGGAATTTGACTAAACTCGATCGAAATAGTTACAATTTCATTTCCAGGTAAGCCCAGATTTGTGTAAAATAACGAATCATTCGGTCAGTGGCTGAATTGGCATTGCGTTTAGGTCCCTCAATCAATCAACTCCTTGGCTGGATAAGTCCTCCATCACGACTCAGATAACATTTTCTGCTTACTGTTGTGGCAGTAAGATATTTTCATGTCAGATTATTCGTAACCCGGGAATATTTGTCTTTTTTAAAATCAAACCGTATTAATAGCCTAGCGACTGTACAGTGTGAGTTTGTATACAAATCTACGTTTGTAATAGAACCAAATTAAAGCAATGCCAAGCTAACAGCCATGAGGAACACCGGCTGGCAGGAGTAAGTACCATTGGATTTGTAATTTCGTGAATCTCTCTGGATATGGAGAGATTGACGACAGTATGATTTTTATTGTAACTGGCAGTTGCGAATGATAATACCACGCGTGTATATATTATATAATGACGTCATTGCCTGTCGCGGTTACTTTGTCCCGGTGACTAGCTGTCACTGGACCCCAGTGGATCCGAGGAACAAGCTATTTTTAGAACCAGTTCCAATTGGATGTATAAAATGGTCACCCACACTCAAACTAGGCAAAGCCGAACCAAAAGCCGTCCGCAGGACCTAGCAGCAAAAACCTGCGGAGCGGGTTTTTAACTGTTAGTATATATAAATTATATAGCGAATACGTGTGGTGTCTAAATCTAAAAAAAACATGCCCAGAACTATTTTATGGAAATCATCTTTCATCTTAACAAAATCAAAAGTAGGTAAAAAAGATCCCTTGAAACTTGCATTTTTACGTCTGTTTTAGTAGTTTTATTAAAAAGTATGACAAAGAAATGTCAACTAAATGCGACCGTTACCAAGATTCTTGAATCTTGCATAAACAAATAAACATTTTCCTTTTGAGACAGTCTCTGGCCAAGGACCTCTAACGAGTCTAAAGGATTCAATTGTTTATTCGAGTTATAATAAGCTTTCCTCTTGTTAAATTCGTTATCCTGTCTTCCTTTGAGGGTAAACATGGGCAGTAATATTAAAATTTGTGTAAAAACAGGACTATTATTCGTAAAATATTGCACGGGTTAAAAGACTTCAATCTTGAGTGAGAATTGTTTTTATGGAAGACTCATTATTTAAGTCTGTAGACCGCTTTATTGTTTTTTTAAATTTTATTATTTGTAAGAGACAGACAGCTTATACATAAAATGTACAGAAAAATAAATACATTAAGTTGAATGAAGTCAAGCCAAAAAAGTCTCCCATTTTAGAGTTGCTTAGAGTTATAGTTATTTATTATATACTAGCTTTTACCCACGGCTTCGCTCGCATGATATTAGGTCATGCACTCACTCACTCGCTCACTCACTCACTCACTCACTTACTTTATATTTTTAATATATATAATTGTATATAGACACCATCGCAGACATTCGCACATCAAATCCCCAAATTTTCATCGCAATATGATCAACGTTTAACAATGCATAATTTCATGATGCCAGAACTCATTTTTGTACATGGAAACCATCGCGGGCATGCACACATCAAATCCCCAATCTAAATTTTATTGCAATCGGATGAATGGTTTAGCAACGCATAGCATATATACACAAATCCAGAAACAAACATATTTTGATTTTTATATACATAGAATAAAATTAATTTAAGGCGAGGAGAATTAAAATTAATTTAAGAGAGAAAGAGGCATATAAGATAAAGATAGGAGATGCTCCCGATATATTCTACACTCTTTTAATTTTTGGTCGTACCCGTTACATCTGTTCGCTATTTCTGAAGGGTATTATTAAAAATGTTCAAAAATATTGTAAAAAATAAAATTTTGTGTTATATTGCGCACGTATATGGGAAATTGGGATTTTTACTAAAGTTAGTTCTACGTGTGGGCAAATTAAATAAATCGGATTGGCATGTTGATCTTGGTCTAGGACATTATTCAGAATTTTACGTAACAAAATTTGGTGTAACAAAAATGTGAAGGGAGTTGAATTTGTGAAAAATCACTAAAGAGTAGGTACTAATTTTTATAATAAACCACCCTAGCGAAGTCCAAAGTTGCAGATTCCCTCAGTATCACCCTGGTGAAAGACAAACATTCAGAATCTATTCGCACCCGAGGGATAATAGTGGCACAAGTCAAAAAAATGCATTTTTGAGTTAAGTATGCAGAAATGTTCCTGGATATCTATTCTATCTTCGATGAAAACGGCACAATTCTTAAAAAGGTTTTTGTGGCCTTAAAAGCGAATATGGCATTTTTATATAAAAATGTTTTATTTTAATTCAAGCGAAAATACTGGCACAATGATCATTGTACCACTATTATAATATTAAACCTAATAAACATTATTATATTGCTTTACAACTTTTGTAAAATAATGTTTTTTTATTGGTTAAAAAACCGATTTAATACATTCAAACGAAATATTCAAACTGCTCTCCTGAAAAAAGGGGTTTTCGGAGTTGTGCCATCGTTATCCCCCGGGTGCGAATTGTTGCTTAAAATGACTTTAGCCGTGTTTGGTGACCAGATCTGAATAGCCAGGTTCTTCCCAACCTTCCTCTTTCTTGTATCCGTTCCTTACCCACTCCGTTCAGTTCAACCAAATCACCACTCAAACTGAGGTTACAATTTTTTTTTAATTATTTTTATTTCAAATAGTTAATAGCAGTTGGGACTGCTGTGCGGTATTCACATAAAAATCCTTTCATTAATATAAGTATATAGAAATCAGATTGTTTATTTTTTATACTGGTTTCGTTATTTTTGTAATACCATTAACGTAAATTAGTCCATACATTTTGTTTAAAAAACTCATGTTACCCATTTTCAGGCGGCCAATAATTTATGACATAACATTTGCTGTGATCAACACTTTTCAGTATTTGAGCGTGAAGCAGACGGTGCACGTGTAATTTTCGTATTTTTATCCTGAAATTTTCTTCCCCCCAAAACGCGGACCTAATACAGCCATAAACTAGAGAGGAAGTGCTCTAAGTGACCCGGAAGTACCTTCATTATACCGCGCCGGAAGTGCCGGATTGCCTGTCACCTGGTGGATATTCTCGCCTTTTTTTGTGAACGAGATTCAAATCAGAGGATTTGTGCTCGAAACAGGCGGATTGCCGCCAAATTATAAAATCACCAAAATAAACTTGTTGCTTAAGCCTTAAGGCATAAAAGTTGACTGTTTGCCGTTTTGAGTCACGAAAGATACAAAATTTGGTAACTTTTTTGTAATGTTTGCGTTTTCATTCCGCGACAAAATATGCCTGACAAAATGTCCTCCGACAAATTATCCTTCGGACAAAACATCCCCTAAAACTTAACCTAACCTAACCTAACAAATAACATGTAACAAATAACAAATAACAAATAACAAATAACAAATAACAAATAACAAATAACAAATAACAAATAACAAATAACAAATAACAAATAACAAATAACAAATAACAAATAACAAATAACAAATAACAAATAACAAATAACAAATAACAAATAACAAATAACAAATAACAAATAACAAATAACAAATAACAAATAACAAATAACAAATAACAAATAACAAATAACAAATAACAAATAACAAATAACAAATAACAAATAACAAATAACAAATAACAAATAACAAATAACAAATAACAAATAACAAATAACAAATAACAAATAACAAATAACAAACAACAAATAACAAATAACAAATAACAAATAACAAATAACAAATAACAAATAACAAATAACAAATAACAAATAACAAATAACAAATAACAAATAACAAATAACAAATAACAAATAACAAATAACAAATAACAAATAACAAATAACAAATAACAAATAACAAATAACAAATAACAAATAACAAATAACAAAGAACAAAGAACAAATAACAAATAACAAATAACAAATAACAAATAACAAATAACAAATAACAAATAACAAATAACAAATAACAAATAACAAATAACAAATAACAAATAACAAATAACAAATAACAAATGACAAATAACAAATAACAAATAACAAATAACAAATAACAAATAACAAATAACAAATAACAAATAACAAATAACAAATAACAAATAACAAATAACAAATAACAAATAACAAATAACAAATAACAAATAACAAATAACAAATAACAAATAACAAATAACAAATAACAAATAACAAACAACAAACAACAAATAACAAACAACAAACAACAAACAACAAACAACAAACAACAAGCAACAAACAACAAACAACAAACAACAAACAACAAACAACAAACAACAAACAACAAACAACAAACAAAAAAACAACAAACAACAAACCACCAACACATTTTAGAGTACATCTCACAATTCTTTTAATACTAAAAAAACAATGTTGATTTTTCTTCTTCGTGTTCCCTATCAGGTTCCTCCGACATTGTCGATCACTCTAGAAAATGTATCTTTATCTTGCGCTGCTGGAATAGCTCCTCAACACTTCTAATACGGGTCCACTCTCGTACATTTCGCAACCAAGACATTTGTCTCCTACCAGGCCCTCGGCGATCTTGCCTTTTTGTATTAATTGGGCCAAGTGATATTTCTCCTCTCGAAGTATGTGACCCAGATATGAAATTTTCTGACTTTTACTAATGTGAGCAGTATTTCTGCTCTAGCCCGCCTGAGAATTTCTGTGTTGGTGATCATGTCGGTCTATGGGACTTTGAGCAATTGAGCAATTGAGCTATTCTCCGGTGAAGCCACATTTCAAAAACCTGTTCATGGTATTTACTTTCAATATCCACGTCTCACATTTATACAACAAGACCGACCATACAAAGCATTTTACCATTATCTGCCTTAGTTTTAAATTGATATTGTCATTGCAGAAGAGGGATTTCATTTTACTGAAGGCAGTTCTTGCTGCTTCAATTTTGCACTTAACCTCTACATCTGAGTTAAGAGTCTCCATGAGAATACAGCCGAGGTATCTAAATCTTTCCACCCTTTCGACATTGCAGTCATTGAACCGTATCATATATGTTTTGATACACCGGGATTAATTATAGGTACGCGGCATGTAAATCCTTATTTAACGAACAGTGTACCTTAATTGAAATAATTATATAAATCGGTTAATTTGATACAATGAAATGTCGGTCGTATGTTGTCATACGACCGCCAGAAACGAAATTAGCGCGTAGTGTTATCAATAAATAATAATATAAGGCAATTAATTAATAAACATCCGGTCACATAATACAATGAGTTTAAGTAGAAAATTATTTGGTTCAATCGGAGATTATTGATTAAAAACATTTAAATTACAAGTTTTGTTAGAAAAATATTTATTTTAAATAAGGAATATTTATTTTCATGACAAGTAGGTGCCTACCGATATTATAAAATTTTGTCAGAAAATTATTTTAATTTTCTTTTGCCAAATTGGAATTATAATATCCCGTGATTTTAAATAGTGCATGTGAGTACGTTTCTGTTTTGAGACGAAAGGTAAAATGTGTAATAAAAATAAAGCCGTTCAAAAAGCGTTATTTCTAATGTCGCCCCAACAAACCGTTACTTTCTATAAAAAAAATAAACAAAGCAACACTAATAACCTACGAATCCTTGCAAGGCCTTTTCGACTCCTTTATAAAATAACAGCGTTCAAACCGCTCGCAAATAACATACAATCTCAAACAAAATATTAATATTTTTAAGGCTTTTATTCCGTAAAGAGGCGAGCAAGCAAAAAACCAAACCCCACCGTAGGCCTCCCAGTTGGTTCTTCAGGCATTTACGTGAAATCCACGTGACTCGTGCCTTGCCGCTACGTGAGATATGAATGGAGATACGTGACTGAAAAACTTCTCGAGGGTTGTGACTCCGTGGACAAAATGCCTTTATCCGCCCTCCGAACCGTATTAAGATATTTATAAGTACGTGCAGCCTTATTTCAGAGCCAAGGCGTATTTCTTACGAGTTTGAAACGATTTTTGGATATTAAGGTAAACATTGGATCACAGCACAGTTAGTAATTTTTAGTATCTAGCGTAACTTTACTATTTTAGTATGTTTTTGGAACAATACAAATTATCATTATACGAAAAAATTGTAAAAAAACATTTTGCGCAATTCAACCTCGTACAGTCGTTTTTAATACTTACAGCAATCTACATATATACAAATTTAGGTTCCGTTTGTTTGCGTTCGCAAATCTCGGAAACCAATCGATAGATTGACTCAATTTTTTTACAAAACATTGCATTCTAGCAGAAAAGTGTTTTTATATATAATGGTAAGCTCTGGCGTTATGAAATTTGTATAAATCGATCTGTATATCAAAAATCGCCTTGGTGCTGAAAAAATTAAAAGTTGTTAAAGTAAATCCAAAATACATCACAAAACTAAAGTTAATTTAACACATTAATATCAATTAAACACAGAAAAAAAAAAAATTGGTTTAGTGACCAGATTTGAATAGCCAGGTAGTTCCCACCTACCTCTTTCTCTTCCTCATCTCCTTCCCCTCCCCACTACCTTCACAACATACCCCAATTGGGGATGCCTTAGTTTCACTGGTTCCAGACGGGAGCAGTTGGTGACTCTTGTGCGATATTAATATTAAAAAAATTTAAAAATTCATTTCTGTAGGCGTTTATTTAAAACAATGCTCGGTTTCTGTCAATTTTTTTAAATTTTTTTTTATATGAAATACCGCACAAGAGTCCCAACTGCTCCCGTCTGGAGCCAGTGAGACTATGGCATCCCCAATTGGGGTATGTTGTGAGGCTGAAGGTAGTGGGGAGGGGAAGGAGATAGGGAAGAGGAAGGCGGAGAAGTACCTGGCTTTTCAGATCTGGTCACTAAACACGGCTTAAGCCATTTCAAGCAACGTTTCAATTCTGAATGGTGGTCTTACACCAGGGCGATACTGATAGTATCTTCCACTCTGGAACGTGCCGCAAATATACTATATATTATTTTAAATGAATAAATTGTGAAATAACACAAATTAATCAAATAAAATTTATTTGCGCACGCCGGGTTCGAACCCGCGAACTTCGGATTGTGAGTCGAGAGTCTTGCCTCGGGACCACGGAGGCCGTCAAATATGATAGAAAACAAATGTAATGAAAATATGAAACAACACAACGAAAATATTTACAGAATTAATATGGCGGAAACACAGGAGTTGCAGTGTCAGACCCAAGGTCAATAGCCCAAAGATTGATCCGCGTTGAATTTGCATTCCTGAGGGTGACAACACATTCTTATTGCATTTTTACATGAATGTTTTTGAATAAACGGTAGTTATGAATGAAAGACTCGCTAATAATAAAATAAATTAACGTAAACGGGTGGATACGTATATATTACGTTCAATCTCTATATAAAAAAATGTTTGTTGCTGCACGTGGTAAATGCATTTATTGTTTACCTTTTAATTTTTAATTTCACTAATACTGTGATATTGTTATCATTAATTATTCGAATAATAAAATAGAACGTTTTACCATTATTTGTCGAGTTAGTAATCATTAATTATTCAAATAATGAATTAGAAAGTTTTACCATCATTAATTATTTAAATAATAAATTAGAACGTTTTACCAGAATTTATTAAGTTAATCATTAATTATTCAAATAATAAATTAGAACCTTTTACCATAATAAGTTAAACATTAATTATTAAAATAATAACTAAAAACGTTTTACCATTATTTGTTGAGTTAATCATCAATTATTCCAATAATAAATTAGAACGTTAATTATTTTATTAAGTGAATCATTGATTGTTCAAATAAAAAAATAGAAAGATTTACCGTTATTTAAACTATTGTGGACTATTTGAGATATCTGTTATTGCACAAAAATTCAAAAGGTTGAAAATGGTTCTTTTATTAGGTAATCAATAAATAATATATTTTTAAAAAATAAGTTTGCATACAGACATGTGCTGACTTTTGTTTTGTGAATATTGCACAAGAGTCCCAACTGCTCCAGTGGGGGGGGGGGGGGGGGGGAGAGATGGAAGAAAGGAAGGTGGGAAAGTAACTGGCTATTGAGATCTGGACACCAAGGATGCCTAAAGCTATTTCAAGCAACGTTTCAATTCTGAATGTGGTCCTACACCAGGGCGACACTGAGAATACCTAATGTTATTGTGATGATTAAATTGTTAAACAACACAAATTGCCTTAAAATCTAATATATGAAAATCAATATTTGTTTATTTGTTCGTATTTTATGCGCTGACTGATCCGATTGCGATGAAACTTTGGTGATTTGTTGTGCACACGCCCGCAAAGGTTTCTATATATAATGGTAAGCTCTGGCGTTACGAAATTTGTACAAAAGAAAATGAGTGTATTTCATATATTTTAGAGGCAGGGAGGAAAGACAGGAAGAGGGGGGGGGGGTCGCGGGAGGGGCAACGAGTGAGGGGGAAGGCGGGGAAGGGGAAAAATGTATTTCTTTGAATGGAATTGCAACGCATGCCGGGTACCAGCTAGTATAATATAAAAAATATATTATTTGCCTAAAAATATTCGTTCTCATATTTTGTCAGTGGTCTCTGCACAAAATACCTAGGCTTACACAGTTACTTCAGACGTATTTCTCCGGTGTGTGTAGGCATAAATAGTACATAATAATACTATTATGCAAAGTAGTAGGATGCACAGTGCTTCGTGAGTCAAGCGGGACTAACAAAAGCATTCCCTTTATTCTTTGAATAATTTCGCATTGCGATCACAAAGCTACTAAAAGAATGAAAACAATTCGCGTTTAGCTTCTACTCGGCGGGACTCGGTATTCTTTTGTTCGAAAAAACAATTATCGTTTTTGTTTGTCGAATTTTGAATTACCGCGGTATTCGAAATTGTGAGTTTGTTTTGTTTTACTGCTAAAGCGTGTTTTTTTAAATGGAAACAAATACACCATTAACCCTTTGTACCTTAAATTCGATACAATTTTTATGTAGATTTTTTTACGTTAATTACATTTCGTGGGTAAATCATTTAGGTTTGATTATGGTGCTATTCTAGTGCCATTTTTTGGCTTTCTAATACCATAATTTGGTCATGGTGCCATCAAGACAAAGATGGCAGTGTTCAAAACGGTATACCTTACGGCCACCAGATATGGATGCTAAACAAACGAACACGTTCTAGAGTTCAAGCTGCCGTAGTGAAATACCTGAGAGGAGTGGAGGAGTTACGAAATGGGATCACATAAGAAACTCGACGATCCGAGACGATCTAAACATTGAACCACTGCTACTTTTCTGATGACCGAAATGCGAGGAAAATATACACAGATGGTCGAGGCAACTCCAAAAACTGTGTAAGAAGAGGATGGGACTACCATGGACGGAGGCCGAGCAATCAGCACAAGACAGGGACGTATGGAGGAGCCTTGTCGATGCAGTGGGTCCCCGACCCGGACAGGATAAGGGGATGAAAATGATGATGATGATGGGTCAATAATTTATTTAGACGACCTCTGCAGGAAAGTGTTATTTTTTATGTGAATACCGTTACGACTGCTTCATACTGTTAGTAGCCAGTGGGAACATGGCACTCCCAATGAGTATGCTGTGAGGCTAAACGATGTGGGGAAAGGAAGGAGATGTAGATAAGGAAGGTTCTACCGGAATTTCAATGGAAGTTGCTCCGAGGAACTAGCGTCACCTCTTAGTAATGTTATAGTTTACATTGGTCAGAACTATACTGGAATATGCCTCGCCATTTTGGAACCCGCAGAACTAACTATACATAGATAGCATACAACATATTCAAAACAAATTTCTAAAATATCTTACCTTCAAATTCAGCAATAACTTTGAATGCACGTACAAACTTTTCAACAAAGGCGAGCATCAGCTGATTTAACATTTATACACGGAATTTTAAATAATAACATCGACTGTACCGGAAATTTAACATACCCTTAAGACGTACACGCCATACAGAATTATTCCACACGCGTAATTACAAAACAAATGCAGCAACTAATTCACCAATTAACCGCCAATCTTCATACGTTCAAAAATATTTGACTAAATTCTAACACCGACATTTTCTCCGATTATTCACTGCCAAAATTTAAAAAGAGGATGTCAATTATATAAACAGTTCAATGCGCATCTATATGTGATGTGTTTCTTTGTAGTGTCTTATTTTATGGTATATAACATAAAACAAGACACTACAAAGAAACACATTATAGGTACCCAATATTAAATATTACTTATCTGTAATTTTTTCTCATTTCTGTAACCAATGTTCTGTATAAATAAATTAGTATAAATAACAACTTAAATATAAGTGTAGGTACATAAATACGTACCAACATATATCAAAACGCCAACCAATAAAGCCATTTAAGTCAATTACAAAAGAGCAAGTTATTTTTACGTGAAAGTTGTTTTTCCTTTGAAATACGAAAATAATTTATTTGCTTCTTCAACAAGTCACAAACTCCTTTAAATATAATTTTCTTCTTTCAAGATATTTATTTCTGCATTGAAAAGGGAAGTGAATATGACTGAAAATACCATTTTTAATGAAAACAACATTTCTTCCATATTTTTAGATTTAATTGAGTTTTCTTATTTAGAAAACAAACTCATTCGCTTATTTTATTTTCAGAATTGTTATTTTCGTTTATAAAAGTTTTAATTCATTTGAAAAACTGTTACACAATGTTACATAAATCGAGACATTTATCAATAACACACTCGGTAGGTAGATGGTTTTAAGAAAAGCAGTAATCACAGAATAATTAATATTCAAAGCATAACTACAGTAATTTGTACCTTAGAACAGGCAAACCGATTAGCTAGAAACTAATAGCTTCTGTACACAATTTTGAAATTGGTGACTTAGAATTGAAACGATAGAAAGATAAGCAATAAGTAAGATACTTTAATATGAAACCTTATCATCTTCAGGAGTATTATACAACTGAAGATGGTAAACTAGGTTAGGGTATCGCGTTTCGGTTCCACCCGGGCATCGTGTATTCGATTCCTCGATTGGCTAAGTCCACCATCACGGCACAAGCAACTGAAGTAACATTTTCGGCTTACTGTGGTGATAGTAGGAGATTTTCAAACATTGTTGGGTTATTCGTAACCCGGGAATGTTTGTTTTTCTTTTTAAAAAAAAAAGAAGTTTGAAGATGGGATATTGATTTTATAAAAATTTTTTTGGATTTCGTAGGGTTCGATCCTTGGTCCTCTGAATATCTGGCCGCTGAGATTCGTCAGGCGCTTTATACCGCTAGACCAAAGCAGACGTGAGTGAGATCGTGGATTTATCGAACCAGGTACCCGTGAAATAAATAAATATTTATATTGCTTTATCATTTTCCCGCAGGCTAAATCCGATAGATGTAATTTTTTGTCTCTTTTTAGTATCGCTCGCTTCTGTTTCATCGAGTTTGAAATCAGTTTCAGTTCAAAAATAATTAATTTTCATTAGCCCATGAATTTTAGATCATCAAAAAGAGGCATTTTGCCTAATTTAATAGCTCCCGCTCACACTAAATAAACCAGCTGCCTACAAAAGGTACACACCTGAGATATGCACAATAATTTCATCTGTTTCTTGCTCTACTTATCTAAGAAATCCAGCCTCACGCTTCTTCCATTTATTTTCCTTTCACAACTTTTCCAATTTTTTTGCAGTGCATTTGAACCCTTTTGCTTTCCTCGAGCTTCCACTTTCTGCGTGCAGTGAAATTCTCCACATAATGGAACTTGTCAGGTAATGTGACACGACTTTATGGTGTAATATTATGTTACTAGTAACATGACTCTGAAGTAGCTTGATGATCTACTCGCTTTTACCGTAGATTAAACAGCTTAAAGCTGGGATTAAGGTGTAGCCTCATCTATTGCTTCTCGCTTGTTAGGCTCTATTTGGAAATAGGCTAGATTCGAGAAGGCCAAATCTCCTTAAATCTTACCGTGATCCTTATGAGAGTACACAAGTATCTTTTGCACCTAATAAATGTGATGTTTTGTTTGTATATTTTCGTGGTTTTCCTTTGACACCAAGAACATTTGTTATATTAATAGATACTGAAGATAGGAAAACTGTCCATGGCAATAATGTTTCATGTTTTACCCATGTTTTAGTCATGCCCAGTTAATAAATGTGAAGTTTCTCTGTTATCCTTTACAGAGATGTTGTATTTATTATTAGTACTGGACCTTCTCCCAGTACTATACTGTCTGATTAAAAAACTTGTAGTTCTTGATATCAGAGTAACTGTTTATTATTATTATGTACTATACAAATATGGTTTAAGAGCACACACGTAATTTCAAATCGTTAGCTAGATTTTGTCGAGCTTTCGTAATTAGAATAATTTCACTGCCTTTGATCGGCTATCTTCGGCACACGTCGTAACCGACACCATTTGACCTTAGTATAGCATAGACAATGGGAACAATGGTAGAAATGGTAAAAAACTAATATTATGATACATTACAATAAAATCAACCTGGGCTGTCACTGCGTGTTTGGCAATGTCTCCCGGTTCCAATTGGCTTCGCAGGTAACTGCGATTTCTTCCTAACAAGGCAGGACATTGGTTCCATAGATAAAGATAGATTTCTCATGGCTTAGATTTCATAATACGAACGAATGATGTTGTTGTAGTCTAAAATATATTTTTTTATATTACATATTAAGTTTTGTAGTTGCAGACTGGACTACAAAACTTCAGTGACTTCAGTGACTTTGAATCAATTGACTGTAATCAATGATTTTTCAAAAAACTTTTCTAGTTGTGGGAAGTGCGAATTGGAAAACATTGCAAAAAACATTTGTTATAGACTGAATTACCCCTTTATTCCGACACGGAATTACGGGTAGTCGATATTTTGATCTTGAGTGATAGAGTTGGCGGTAATCACGGCACACGCACGTATCAGTAAAAAATAAAGCGCACTAAGTCACAACGTAACGTAACATAGCGCACTGACTAGTTAACAAAGCATGTAAACCCCATTTGTTGCTTATTTTAACTGATTGTTCGTTGAAAAATGGTTTACAATATCATATGTAGGTAATTATTTGTCAGAATAGACACATGGAAAGTAGATCGAAGAGAGATGCACATAGTTGCATCAACAAATTTATTTTAAAAATAACCCACCGCCTAACTCAAAAATTCTAAGGACGGGTTGTTTCAAAAAATTTGATGAGTTCATCAAATATTTGAAGTTGATTTTCAGGTTCTGTGTAAGTTCTTTTCGAGTTCTGTTTTTTATCATTATAGGCCAGCTGCTTCACAAAACTGAAATCATCACAGAACTTGAATAGAACTTACACAGAACGTGAAAATTAACGTCAAATATTTGACGAATTCGTCAAATTTTTTGAAACAACCCATCCTAAGAGTCTTTGTTCAAATAAATTTATTCTTATACCTGTTTAATATTTTAGAAGAAAAATATATATTTTTAAGAATCTACAAATACAAAGCATTTGTTTTCACGATAATATAACATAACCTACGGATAGTTTTTGTGATTTGCATCTACGAAAGTATTTATCTACGTAAAATATTTTACGTTTCTTTCCTCGCTCAGTCCACTTCGCGAACTCTTTCTTCTGACAAACAATGTAAATAGGGGTTAGGCAGAACGGGTGGAAGTAAAAAGTGTTGGAGGTTTTGATTTCCCGCCTCCTCCGTCCAATTGGGAGCCGAGACAAAAGCAAGGCTTTCGATTGTTCTCGCATCAACTTGTTAAGTAACCAATGTTTCCTAAGAAACGCCACAACGCTGAGATTTAAGCTGAGTTCTTATGGTGTGTTACAATAAAACATTTGTTGATAACTGTTTTAAAAGCACGTCTAAAAATTCAAAGAAACTTCAAGATTAAATGTTGTTATTTTTACTATTGGGGAAGGAAGATCTTTTGGTGGAAATGTTCCCTTTAAGTAATAACGCGCGTGGTCGAATATAAAATTCGTATTTGCACAACGAGATAACAAGCGGGTTGACTAACTAGGAGCTAGCTTAAAAGAGAGCTAGTGCTACAATGACAATGCTTTTTATACCACGGCATCTGCCGTCTCGCTTTTGTATCTTAGTGATCAGGTTGACCACTAAAACATTCTCATAAATGTGTTATGATGTATTTGACTTATTCTTAAGTCAATTCCTCATTGCTGAGGATCGTGAACCATTTCGATTTCTTTGACTTATTCTTAAGTCAGTTCTTCATTGCTGAGGATCGTGACCGCCAAAACATTCTCACTAATGTGTAACGATGAATTTGACTTATTCTTAAGCCAGTTCCTTATTACTGAAGATCGTGACTCACTCCGATTTCCATGGTGGACAAGGCTTCTCCACTCTTTACGGTTTTGGGCTGCCAGGAAACCGACTTACTAGACACATTGGTCCTTGAAAGTGGTCATAGATTTCTCTAAGTTGAAGTCCTCAGTTTGGCGAGCAATGTGACAAAAGGATCTTGAAACGCATTGTAGGCAGAAAGTTGAAAGCCTATTGTGGATGCCTAGCTCTTCCAGAATGGATACATTTGTGCGTCTAGCTGTCCGCGGAATCCTGAGCATTTTTCTCCAGCACCACGTTACACGAAATTGACAGTTAAATTTGATGATCTGAAGCAGGAAAAAATATTTGAATCCGTGCTCTGTTGTAAGATAATTTTGGTCCATAACGTCAATTCTTTATGAAAAAATAAAAAGCTTTTGAAATGACTCGCTTAAATTATCGAAAATTTTAAATTTTTGAAGATGCCGTATTGTTTTTCGTAGTAAGAAATCATAAAATCTACAATCATCAAAGAGTATTAATAGCCTTCCGTCTGCGTGTTTGAATTTCAGAACCCGACTTCGTTTGGATGTCTAACGCCTTGCGCTCCGTGCCACAAATAACACCTGTGGACGTAGAATTTCAAACGAAGCTACTGTTGTAATTCGGTTTTAAATTCAAAATTTTTTTACAAGACGTCGCCACTTCGTGGACGTGCCCCAGGCAAGAATGAGTACTACGATTTTGTGAATCAGCAGTATACCTCCGGATATGGAAAGGACGGTAATACTCAGTTGTATCAAGCGGCTGTATATTACATGTGATGTCACTGCCTATCTCGGTTACTTTGTCCAGGTGGCTAAATAGGCTATTTGTGGAACCAGTTCCTATTGAATTTATAAAGTGGACACAGACACTAATTGGGCGAAGCCGAACCAAAAGCCGGAGAGCCTAGCAGCAAAAACCTGCGGAGCGGGTTTTTAACTGCTAGTTTATCATACATAAAGTAATTCGCTTACTTGTTTTGTTTTCTAATTGGCACTTCTTTTGACCTTTTTAAGTATTGATATATTTATTAGTAGACTATAAGAAACATAATTTTATGTCAACAATTAATTTCTCAATTTTTACCATTTTGTTTTACGCATGCTTAAAAAAGAAATTACGTACCACAAAAAGCGTTGCTTTCATAGCGCTTAAAGTCTTAGACCGTAAATAATCAAGTTCTTCTCAGAAAAGCGTTTTCTAGTTTATCAACGAAAAGTGTTGAGAAGAAGTAGCTTGGCTCTCACCCCGCCAGAACAAGTCTTATGAAACTAGAGTCTTAAAAGAAGCTTTGGAACTGAAAGCTCATGAAAGCGCAGCCCCTTGACCTAACCGAAGAGGTTTATCAAAGAATCAGATAGAACCTTTCTATACATCCTTACAACCACTACACAACCCGACTACTTAGACTTGGATATTGGAACTCTTTAGGCATACTACCGCACAGAGATTTGATTTGACGTGATAACAAAATCACAGCAATTTCATCAAAAGTTTTTTTACTTGAGTTTTCTGCTATTGAAGTGTGGTAATAATTTTTTGTTTTTATTTATTTGCGGTGCAGTTACCGTTAAATATCTAGAAAAAACATTTTCATTTAAAAAAATTGCGCAAAAATAATACGATGTTTTTTTTACATTAGCTCCCACACAGGAGGCTCTGAGGTAAATAATTCCCCTAAGGGCGTATGTCATCTTTGGGGATGCTGTGTGGAGGTTCTTTTAGAAAAGGAAGGAGAAGCAGTTCTGGGAAGGAAAAGTGTATTAGTGGTGGGTAATAATCTGATGGTCATTGTGTCCAGGAGTGACGGACGTATAAATTCACCCCTCCCGCAAGGCGGTGTTCCGAGAGAGAACGGCTGAAGAAGTCAAAGGGACTCCTTCAACCATTCTCTCCGGATCGGGCCTGCCACGCAGCTGGTGGGCAGACGCATCCACCGCCACGACCCGGACAAACCTCACCCCTTAGCAGGGATGCCCGATCATGGGATCGAGGATGGTAAGTGCTTTGATTGAAGTTCATGTATGTGTTTTTAAGAAAACTCTTGTGAATTTTAAATTGATTAATGGTAAATATTTTTGCCGGTTATTTGTACGGAAAAATGATTTGGAAAACGTTACAATGCGGAATTTAATTAAAAAACATGCATTTTAAATCCTCAATAAATGTTTTAGTTCAGGGGACAGAATGGATTTATTTTAGATGGGATGGGATGGGGTGGAACAGTTGCTTTTAATTATATGACAGATTATTACTAAAAATTCTTAGACGGTGAGTACTGGCGAGATGAAAGTTTCATTTCTGTCTAGGTCATCGCTACTTTACTCAGCTTGAAAACCATTTCACTTCAAGCACTACGGAATTATATATTGTTCATGTAACTGAAAACAAAATGCTTAATTAGGTATAACAAATTGTTCATATATTTACTTCTTCAAACTTTGCAGAAACACTTTGTGGTGTCATTTTTAATTAAATGAAAACAAATGACTTTGTAAAAATCACTACATAATCAATGTTATCAACATGTTTCGAAAACCAAGTTTTCTTCGTCAGGTTTTTTTTTACTTCACACAGCAGGCCCCCAGGAAAATAATTTCCCTCAGGGCCTATGTCATCTTTGAGGGTGCTGTGTGGAGGGTTTTGGGGATGCTGTGTGGAGGGAGGTAAAAAGAATAGAGGAGAGTTCTGGGAGGGAAAAGGGTTTAAGGGGTGGGAGGTATCTGGGGTTCAGTGTGTCCTGGTCGTCCGCCTCCAAGACCTAGACAAACCTCACCCCGTGAACCCGGGAACCCCTGCTAAATCGCCGAACGTAGCGAACCACTTGGGGTGACCTATGGCAAAGTTGTTGGTTATCCAATATAGGTTCCCGGGGCGGCGGTATCCATTCCCGCCTCCCAAATTTTAAGATTTTTAAAGTTTAAAATTAATATGAAAAATAACAAAAGACAAAAAAGTAAAGACAAATAAGAGCTATAGGCAAAATATTAGATGGAGAGGTGATAAAATAGTAAATTTTAATTGAATATTTTTTATATTGATCAAAATAAGAATATGAAAAATTTGAACGCAGCTAATTTACTATTCGAACTTTCGCGTTTGGTTTTATAATTGCAAGTCTTCATCGTAAGCAAAAAAGCATTTTTTAAATCATGAAAATGATAAAATTACAAGTAAAATATTAATTTATTTCAACCAACATAGAAAACGAGATATTCTTTGGTTTTCTTTATGGAATATTTTAACAATGATGGTTTCTAACTTTAATTAATTCATTGTAATAATAGCTTTTATTATGCTATTAGTACAAAAAGGGGCTCTAAACAAACATTGATAAGGCGTTTCATGTTCTGACCCAATTCTGACCCCACAGATGTAATCAAATAATTCGTTCTGATCAAACAAACCCTCTTCCTAACATGAGATAACGGTCTTGGGAACTCAAACACAAAGAATTAACTTTTATATAATATTGGCCTACTGATGTGTAACGCGATATTTGAACAAACAGAAATCCAAAAAGCCATCGGGATAAACTCAATATTTGTAAAAAGTAATGTAAAGGGAAGAGGAATAACAAAGGGCTAAGGGTTTAATTTAATTTTTTTTTTTTTTTTAATTGCCGGCAACCCGGGCGTTTATTACAATAAAAATATAATACAAGAAAAGTATGTAACCCGTCTCACTAGACGATGTCTGTTCTGAGACGGGTACATAAATAGGCGTGCATGAACATATTAATACACAATTAGCATATAAAAACATATTAATTATATAAACACATACACACAAACATAACATACATACACACATACATACACAAACGTATACGCATGCATGCAGTATTCAGTTTTATTAAATTTGAGAGTTTAGCTAGCATTTAAAAACAATAACATTTCAACAAAATAATATAAAGTATTAAACTAGACATGGGTAAAACATAAGCAATATTAATAAGAAAGCATAAATCTCTAAAAATTTAAATATCGCATATATGTAAATAGAGAATCAGGATTAGACTAAGATGGGATTATTATTAACTTGGTGATGCATTCCCTTTTTTTGTGTAGTAACCAAGTGTTGAAATATTTATAAAACCCTTTTAGGTTTTTTTGCTTCAAGCAAAAAGAGGTTTCTTTTAGGAATGTGTTGTAAATGAGAGGTGCGAGGTAGGATTCGTGCTTTTTGGCAAAGGTTGATTTAATTTTTGGGACAAGAAGTTGATTAAGCGTTTTTGCTCTTGTATTTTGTGGGTGAGTTACGTGGCATGGTGAGGATTTTATGCAGTTAATTTGAATGATCTTTTTAATGAATAGTTTCCTTATATCTAGTCTGTTATTTGTAATTAGGAGATTTTCCGTTGGATGCAGATAGGGTTTTTTGAACATGATCCTAATTAATGTTTTGTGAGTTGAGTTAAGCGGCTTAATGTACTTGTCAGCGGCTCCCCCCCAGGCCGAAATACCGTAAGTTAAAAGGCTTTGACATAGAGCGTAGTAAGCATTTTTTATTTGTTTTGGTGACATGATGTTCCTTATCGTTTTAAAAATGAATGATAGTTTTCGGATTTTCTTTATGAGTAAGTTAATATGACATTCCCAGTTTAATTTATGGTCCACTGTTAAGCCTAGATACTTGACATTATCTGTATGTTCTATTTGTTCGCTTTGATGGTTTGAGGTAACATAAGGGTGGAGGTATAAAGGCGAAAGGGTTTTTGGTTGCCCAGTACTGGTTTTGCTGAATGTTAGGTATTTTGTTTTAGAGATGTTTAAGGTCAGTAAATTATTGTCGAGCCAATTTTTTATTTCTAACATGCCGGTTTCCGCACTTTTGAATGCCTTTTCCCAACTTGGAGCTTTGAATAGAATTACCGTGTCATCTGCGTAACTGATAACCTTATATTCGATAGACGCCATTTTAATATCGGTAAGTTCATTTATGTAAATGAGAAATAGAAGAGGACCTAGGACGCTACCTTGAGGGACACCATACTTGATTTCTTCCGGATCACTGTAGCATTTATTTAGTTCTACTATTTGTTTTCTATTTTTAGTATAGCTAATGAACCAGTCGAGCGGCGGTCCATTGATACCATTATTTTTAAGTTTCTCGTACAGAATGTCGTGAGAGATAGTATCAAAAGCCTTGGCTAGATCTAGAAAGACTCCGATTACTTTGGCTCCTTCATCTGTGTTTTTAACAATGTAATTAGTTAATTCAGATATAGCCTGTTCAGTACTCATTTTAGCTCGAAAACCGAATTGACAATTTGAGAGTCAGTTATGTTTATCGAGGTAGGTTAATAGTCTTTTTTTCATTGCTTTTTCCAGGACTTTCGATAATGAATTTAATAGTGAGATAGGTCTGTAGTTAGAAATTAGGGTTTTGTCTCCAGATTTGTGAATTGGCTTTATAATGGCAATTTTTAGTTTATCCGGAACAATCCCTTGGCTGAAACTTTGATTGAATATGTGCAGAAGAGGTAAAGCAATATGTTCATGCAGATTAATCAAAATTTGGTTTGAGATTTTATCCGGGCCCGGAGCGCAATGTTGCTTGAGAGATAAAATAAGTTCAGAAATTTCTTTTATATTAAGTTTATATATATTAAACGAGTGTATTGGTTGTTTGGGAGGGCTGTATTTGGATGACAGTTGTTTTGTGTTGTGGTTATTGGTGAGTATTTTGTTTGCTAGATCTGGGCCTACGTTAGAAAAATTAGAATTAATATAATTTGCCATTTTGTATGGTTCGTTGTTTGTTTCAAGGATTTCACCATTAATTGACAATTTATTAATATTATTGCACTTTTTAGATTTTAAATAAGCTGCTTCATTTATGACTTTCCAGGTTTTTTTCGGATCATTTTTGGCTTTTTCAATTTCATTTCTGTAAAATTTAAATTTGGCTTGCTTAATTAATTTGTTACAGAGATTTCTATATAATGAATATTCGTGATTTAGTTTACTGTCGTTTGGGTTTTTATTTACTCTCATGTGCATCATGTTACGCTTATGAATACTTTTTACTAGCCCTGCAGTAATCCATGGTTTTATTTTCAATGTTTTATGAGCGTTGTTTTTGTGAGTTCTGTGTGAGGTGTGTTTGGAAGTGTACATTTCCAGTGTTAGTAGGAAAGCATTAAGAGCTTTGTTCGGGTCTTTTTCTTTTGGTGTTGAAGTCCAGGATTCATGACTTATTTCTGTCCTAAGTGATTTAAAGTCTATAACGTGATGTGTGGTATTTGTAGGCATTTTAGTTTTTTTTTCGATGTTCGATCGAATGCCGAGTGAAGTAGTGTAGTGATCAGTTACTGTTGTATGAATGATGGATGAAATGGTTATTTTTTTGGTTTTAGCAAAAATATGATCAATGCAAGAATTCGACTCAAGGGAAGTTCTTGTGGCAGAGTTTATAGTTGACTTAAGGCCATAGTGACTTAAAAGACTTAGGTATTCGTTAGTTTTCGGATTGCTATTGAGAATGTTTACGTTCATGTCACCCGCTAAGATGAGTTGTTGGGTGTTTAAATTATCATCCAGAAGTTTTTGAAGGGAATTTAGGAAAGGAGTTAGATTTTTAAAGCATGGAGGTCTATAAATAGCAAAAACGGATTGATCAGATCCTAGGGATATTTTGATGCAATTTGCTTCCGTTAGGTTTATTTCAGAGATAGAAGGATTTAGCGACTCTCTAACGAAGATAACTATCCCATCATTTTGGTTAAGTTTGGTAGTAGTATGGAAAGTCGAATATTCAGGTAAGTTGATGTCGGTGTAAGAGTCGTCTGTCCAGCATTCACTTAAAATTATTATGTCAAAGTCGGAGTCAAGGTCTTGTAAAAGAACTGTAAAGCTGTCAAAGTTCTTACGAATGCTTCTAATGTTTTGGGAGATAATATTCAACGAGTTAGTTGTGTGAAATACTTTGAAATCTTGTGTATTTTTGAATACATGTTCTTCATTATTTGGTGGTTCAAAATCTATATTAAATATTGAATCCATTTGTAATATATGGAGTTACATATATATTTAAAAGTAACAAAGAATGTGATCAATTAGATAATACGCTGTAAATCGCCAACATGTTTGATGTTTATTATTTTAGAACTAATGTCAGAATTTTTTTTGGTGAGGATTTTATTGTTTTTAAACCACGTAAAAAGATAATTATTCTCTTTGGCTTTTAGCTTGGTCTTCCACAGTAGCTCTTTGAAGTAAGGGGTCAATAGTTCGCCTACAAATACGCTGTTCTCTCTTGCGTGTTTGCGGAAGTTCAAAACTGTCTGCTGTGCTTCCTCATCTTGGAGTTGTACTTTGTATCTGTAAGCTCGGTTCTCCATTTTCTGTGTTCTTTCTTGATAACGGATTATTTTTTTAATTTTGTGTGGTTCGATATTTATTTGTATCTCCTTAAATACTCGGTGTATGGTATCCATTGGTTCTTCATTAGGCAGGGTTGCCACCCCAGCAAACTCAACCCAGTTGTAGCTCAAACTAGCCTGTTCAATTTCGGCCAGTCGAGTTTCTAGATTATTAATTCTGATTTCTTTGATGTTGTTATCTTCTTCTAAGATTTCTACCTTTTTGTTTAGTTGAAGTATATTGTCAACCTTGATTGAGATATCGTCATATTGACTGCTTATAAAGTCGACACTTTTTTTCAGTTCTAACATATCAAATTCTAGATTTTTTTAATATTTGATGTCTCTTGTTCTATTTTTGTGAATAGTTGTTGCTTAATTTCATCCATTTTTTTGTCAACATATTTTATAAATTTATCATAATGCTCTAGACCTGCATCAGTTTGTAGTGATATCTCATTTGGTTTTGATCTTGTTTGCACTTTGCTAGAAGTAGCCATTGTGATTGGTTATAGTTTTATTAAAGATGTTCAGTAATACTCGTATAACTGTATATAAAAAAAAAAAAAGAACCAACAACAAAAAAAGTTCTTCAGAATTACTCGGTTTCGAACTGCGGACCTCCGGATCTATGTGCAGATGCGCTCACCGCTACACTAACGGCCTCCTGTGGCCAGATGGGAATTAAGTGTAATATAAATTGTCTTCGCACAGGTATGTTTACGGTGATTAGAATAATAGGTTGAATCGGCAACAACACTCTGGCACTTCACAGTTGAGTTAAACACTTGTATTCTCCGTATATTAGAGCTAGTATATTAGAGATAATGCTTTAATGATTGAATGACCAAATTATTTTATTTATCATGATCAGAAGTTCTCAAACTTAACTGGAACTAGATCGAATTTTACGTCAACAAACTTTCGCAACATTTTTTGAAATGATGATACTGATTTAGACATTTAGAGGGACGGGACAATTTTATAAACCAATGTTTTCAAATACAAATGGAATTATTATTACAAAAAAAAATTGAGAGCAGTTCGCACTCGGTAGAAGTGGCACTCCACCCAATAGGAGCCTTGAAAAGTTAGCTCATAATCAAAGCAGCCAATGCAGCCGCTCTTCGTAGGTAAGGTTTCATTTTATCTCATTTTCTCGCACGCTAAATCCTAAAGTTGTGTGTGTTTTGTGTTTGCCTCTTTTTAGTGTCCTTTCTGTTTCGTCGGTTTTTAAATCACAACGGTGCTAAAGAAGGTATGTTTTAAGGTTTTCACGGCCAAAAAGTATTTTTGTTATTGTTTTTGGGGTGTTATGCCGTGTTTCGCTATCTCCTTCTTTAGCCAACGTTTCGGAAAGAAAAAAGTAAAGAAGGAGATAGCGAAACACGGCATAACACCCCAAAAACAATAACAAAAAAAAAAACAAAAATAGGTGCTAAAGAAGTTTAACTTCAAAAAATTGGGTGCAGTTCACATGCCGTAGAAGTGACTTCACCCACATAATCTCAATCAATAAGAACCTTGAAAATTCAGCTCATAATCAAGGGGCCAATGCGGTAAGGTTTCATTGAATCTAATTCTCTCGCAGGCTAAATCCTACAGATGTATATTTTTCTCTCTTTTTAGTGTCGTTTCCGTTTCATCGAGTTTAAAATCACAACGGTGCTAAAGAAGTTTCACTTCAAAAATTTACTTTGTTAAAGCAAACACTC
Source organism: Glyphotaelius pellucidus (assembly GCA_936435175.1). Classification (NCBI taxonomy): domain Eukaryota; kingdom Metazoa; phylum Arthropoda; class Insecta; order Trichoptera; family Limnephilidae; genus Glyphotaelius; species Glyphotaelius pellucidus. The sequence continues at coordinate 6,537,981 of OW386554.1, read as the reverse complement.
TTTGGTATGAATTTTAGTTGGATATTTTCATGTTTTCTTTCGAAAATTGTGAATATTGTTCTAAAAGCTTTAATTGTAATTTTTATTATTGGTCGACCTATCTAAAGTTCTAGAGCCGGATTCCGGTTCGACCACCATAACACGGGCATGTGCCTAGCATTGTGGTCGAACAATCCACAAATTATGTAACCGTCAAATCAATGAATGAATAAAATTTAATAAAAGTTGAGTGTGTTATTCACACGCCGTAGAAGTGAAACCTTCAGAAAACTTAAGTAGAGAAGAGTGGGAAGGCTACGAAGCTCCGCACAAAGAGGAGACCGATTATACTATCTCATTCTTTTGGGGGCTAAATCCTTTAAATATACCTTTATGTTTGCCTCTTTTTTTGTTTCATCGAGTTCCAAATCACAACGTTGCTACACGATAAGAAATTGTCCTAACCTTAATTACAATTCCAGTTCTTCCATATGATAGCAGATTTGTGCTATAAAATTAACGAATTTTTCGTCTGCAATTCTGAGTTAAATTCCCTCGGATCATAGCGAATAAATAATTGATTTTAAGATTAAGAACAATTCTTTAAACCTAATTAACCTTATTCTTTAGACCGCAATTGTCCCTCTGGTCACCTTTTGGAGTTTCGGAGTATATCTCGTGCCGGTTTTTGCTATCTCCCTCCAGTCCCCCTAGTCCCAAGACTGCGGTATTTTCCTTTGTTCCGCGACTGAAAAGTCGCGGAACAAAGGAAAATACCGCGATGAAAATCCCACGACAAAATATCCACGACAAAATATCCTCTGACAAAATATCCTATGGACAAAAATCCCCCAATAAAATATCTACTAAAACCTAACCTAACCTCACAAAAAATAATACAAACATCCTGTAAAGACAATAAATTATTGTTTAAAAATAGCAAAACGGAATAAAAATAATGCAGACATCCTCTAAAGGTAATGAATCGTTGTTAAAATAGTAAAATATAATATTAGATTAGGTTAGGTTAGGTTAGGTAAGGTTAGGCTTTAGTAGAAATTTAGTTGGAGGATGTTTTGTCCGTAGGATATTTTGTCGGAGGATATTATGCCAGAGGATATTTTGTCGGGGGATATTTTGACGGAGGATATTTTGTCGGAGGATATTTTGTCGGAGGATATTTTGTCGGAGGATATTTTGTCGGAGGATATTTTGTCGGAGGATATTTTGTCAGAGGATATTTTGTCGGGGGATATTTTGTCGGATATATTTTGTCGGAGGATATTTTGTCAGAGGATATTTTGTCGGAGGAGATTTTGTCGGAGGATATTTTGTCGGAGGATATTTTGTCGGAGGATATTTTGTCGGAGGTTATTTTGTCGGAGGATATTTTGTCAGAGGATATTTTGTCGGGGGATATTTTGTCAGAGGATATTTTGTCGGGGAATATTTTGTCAGAGGATATTTTGTCGGGGGATATTTTGTCAGAGGATATTTTGTCGGGGGATATTTTGTCAGAGGATATTTTATCGGAGGATATTTTGTCGGAGGATATTTTGTCAGAGATATTTTGTCGGAGGATATTTTGTCGGAATATATTTTGTCAGAGGATATTTTGTCGGAGGATATTTTGTCGGAGGATATTTTGTAGGAGGATATTTCATCAGAGGATATTTTGTCGGGGGATATTTTGTCAGAGGATATTTTGTCGGGGGATATTTTGTCAGAGGATATTTTGTCGGAGGATATTTTGTCGGAGGATATTTTGTCGCAAGATATTTTGTCGGAGGATATTTTGTCGGAGGATATTTTGTCGCGAGATGAAAACGCGAATTACCATTTTCCTCGCCTATACACGTCCAGACACCCACGTTAAATTTTAATTTCCCATCACACCTTAAATATTAACGTAAAAAGCCTGTGTTTAGGCTGTCTGAAAATTTTATCGTCGCAATAGTTTTTATAGATTCTTATTTTATCAATAGATTTCGGAAAATAAATAAATTTGGAAATAAACTAATTTGCATGCAAATAAACCTGCTTCACAACAATACCCGGTTGATGATATTGTCCCCTTAACACTGCAGACTGGAGCGCTCTTACGAGTTGTCACTTAAAAAAATTCCAAAAAAAAAGGAAGCGGATTTTAAGCATTAATTATGCATAAATTAATAATTGTTCAAAAGCTGTACACCAAATAATGATTATGTCAAAAACTCTATTTCTTTTATTAGCTTTATTTTGTTTTCAACCGTTGTATCAGAATTTTGAACAGCATATCCACAAGCACTCCAAAAGGCTCGTTGATAAACTTTCTAAATTTATTTATGTTTTTTAATTACAATCTTTTCAGCTTTTCGTTTCTCAGTCAGCTCTTCGCATCTTCGATTCCCTATCAAAATCTAAAAGTCAAATAATGTAAATGGCGCACCATTTAGCGCGCCAGAAATACATGAATATTTTTACACTTAGGATGAAAATTGGTTTGAATCAGCGAGCGAACGAAATAATACAAATAGACCAAGTACATAACTTGCAGACTCCGTTTATCCGGGAATATGAATTGGACTTGTAGGTACTAGGTAATCCGTGAAACACTTTATTCCCGATTTGAAATTCAAATCGTATAAAGCACCTCTTAGTTTATCTTCTAAACTTGCTTCGAACCTCTCTGTGAACGTTTTGCTTTTATATATTTATAAGGCGTCTACGTACGATTACTTCCAAGAATTTGTACCCTTTCTTTGGCGATTTATGGCCTTTAGATTTGTTTAAAAAGTAATATACTTAAAAGGTAACTACCATTGCCGTCTATAGGTTAAATCTCAAGGGTATTAGATTTGAAGCTTGACTAAACCCTACTGTCATTTCTGTTAATTACTTGTTATATAATAAAGCAGCTCTTGCTTAGTTGGTAAGAAATAATGTTATTATTCCATTGCAATCGCACTCTGTCGTTTAGTAGGTATTAATGTTTAAAGCCTCGATAACATTAAGAAAGCTTACAAGCTACTAGCTGAGAAATTCACTATCTGTTAGTAAACTTGCTCAGTGTCATCGTATTACTTGCTAACTAGCAGATTGTGGACAATCTACGAAAAAAGTAGAAAGGTGGTCAACTTTACTCGCTAGTCGCTGGTGTTTGCTTAAAGATGGCGGCCCATCAACAGTTGATTTTGTCTGTCAGAATTATTAGCTCGGACGGAAACCGTTATTGGCTACCGTGTGGCGCTAGCTGCGAGCTGTCAGTTTCCTACAAAGTGACGACAGAACTAGTTCAAGCGTGAGTCGTTATTTTAGCTCATATTATCAAAAAGGAGTTAAACAGGAAAACTAAACAAATCTATGGATAACTAATACGCACATATGCTAATAAGTGTCTCCAGTTGTTTATCGTGATTATCTATGTAAAAAGTGAGTGAACTGTGTGTAAAGGTTTTCTAAAACGTGCATTAAATTATAAAAAAATCAATATAATATCCGAAACCCCAAAGAGCGGATGAGAAATCCACAAAACTCTAAGAAATAAAATAAAAGTGACAGTAAAATTAACCATAGACAAAAACCCAAATTTTTGTCATCATAGATACTGAATCACTGTATCACTACTTTAAAATAAAAACGGGGTAGGTTGTTACATTAATAAACATAAAATAATTAATATTAAAAATAATTGAAATGGCAAATACAAGAGGAAAGGGAGCCATCATTGAAAATGAAGATAAATTAAACATGGAGAAGATATTACAAATTATCGAAAAAAAAAATTGATTCCATGAAAAAAGAAATTATATCTAAAATAGAAAAGCAAACACTGGACAACCAGAAAAGCATCGAATTTATGAGTACACAATATGATGAACTAATTAAAAAACTAGAGATAACAATCCTACAAAACAAAAAAATAGAAGATGAATTTATTATGGTTAAAAAAGAGCAGCAGGAGAAAAACACTATAATTAAACAACTTGAAATAAAAATTGCAGATATGGAGTACAAAACCCACTCTAACTATATGGAAATAGCGGGCATTCCTTAAAAAAAATGGGGAACAACAAATTGAAGTGGTAAAAAGAGTTGCGGAGGCGGCTGGAGTGGAATTAAAATATGCAGAAATAATCGAGGTAGAGGATACCTGACAGACGTATTAATGCACCACCTAAAATATTAGTGCAATTTACTGATAAAATAGTCAGAGACAAGATTATACAAAATAAAAAAAAATATTGATTATGCAAAAATTAAGGATATATCCACTGAAACCATATACATTGCGGAAGAGATAAGCTTTTACCATAAGGAACTACTATGGAGAACGAAACAAACTGCAAAAGAAAAAAACTATGCATACGTATGGTTCAAGGATGGAAAAATTATGGTAAGAAGAATGCCGAATGAAAAATTAATATACATTAGACACGTAGACGATTTAAAAAAAATTGTATAAATTAAAAGTAACGACGTAACAATAATTAGAAACGTAAAATAAAAATGTCTGACACTATTGTTACCACGGAGCCAAGTGATCTATCAAAGTTTAACAATAATTACTTCAATATAATGCACAAAAATATAAGAAGTATCAGAAAAAATTTTGATGAATTGCAAATTTTAATGAAATACTTAAATATCAATCTACATATACTAATTCTTACTGAGTGTTGGATAAACCAGAAATACTTGAATTTGGAAATAGCTGGATATACAACCTACTCAAGTTTGAATTACATAAAACAAAATGATGGTGTAATTGTATACATAAAAAACGAAATAAAAGCTGAAGTCGAGGAAATTATTGTTGCAAATGCCAATTGTTAAAAAATTAAAATCGGTAAAGAAAAGGCTATATTAGCAGTCTATCGGTCTCCTTCAACAAGAAATATAGACCCATTCCTTAAATCGATAGACGAAGAACTCTGCCTACTGAAAGACACAAAAAACATATTTTTTATTGGAGATGTAAATATAAAAGTACTAGAAAATGGACATCCCAATAAAATACAATATCTGCAGATGTTAGCCTCTCATGGACTGGAAAGCCTAATAAATGTACCTACTCGAAAAGTGGACGACACACAAAGCTGCATAGACCATATTATGAGCAAAACAAAAGAAATTACTCAAACTGTTGTATTTAACTCGACTATTACTGATCATTATACAACTATGCTTTCAATAAAAATAAACAAAACAAATAAAATTATGGAAAGACCGCTAACAATAGAAAAAACAAAAACCAACTGGAATGTCATTAAACAAAATCTGCAATGTACCGATTGGAATAAACTACAAAGTATGGACAATACAAATGAAGCATGGAATTATTTCATAGAACTCATACAGCAAAACATTTCCTCTAATACTGTAAAAATTGTAAAAAAAATTTCACATAAAAATATACACATTAAACCATGGATCACACAGAATGTTATAAACTGCATAAGAAAAAGAGACGAGTTACACAAGAAGCTAAAAAATAATCCATACAATATACACATGTTAAGATACTACAAAAGATATAGAAACATATGCAAAAAAGTAATTACACATACAAAAGAAACTTACTATAAGCAAAAAATAGATGATTGTAAACAAAATCCCCGTATGATGTGGTAAATAATAAATGAAATAACTAGTACTAAATCTACCAACGCCACATCAATTGACGAGCTGAATATAAACAATGTCCCCAGGAAATACGCTGAGAATCCTGACGAAATTCTTGAATATGTCAATAACTTCTTCATAAATATAGGATCTAATTTAGCAAAACAAGCTACGCAATGTGATGAAGCAGTACAAACAAATGAATCTCCTAAGCAAGGAAAAAAGCTCGAGTTTAAACAAATCACAGCTGATGAAATCATAAATACAATTTCTTCTCTAAAATCAAATGTATCTTCCGGGGAAGACTTAATAACAACAAATGCAATAAAATTTCTCTGTAAAGAACTTAACGTACCTCTAACATATCTAGTAAACATGGCTATAACTGAAAGCGTATTCCCCACAGCTCTCAAAAAAGCTATTGTAATACCAATATATAAACAAGGATGTAAAAATGACATAAACAACTATCAACCAATAAGCCTACTCAATACATTTTCAAAAATATTGGAGAGAATATTAAAAAAACAACTCCTATCCTACCTAGAAGAAAATAAAATATTATCAGAAACACAGTACGGATTTAGGGAGAATCTAAGTACTGGTGACGCCATAGAAACTATTGCAGATATGATCATAAAAAGTTTAGACAGAGGAGAAAAAACACTGGCAATCTTCATAGACTTACAAAAGGCATTTGATACAATAGATCACAAAATCCTTTTTGCAAAACTTTCAAAAATTGGTATGTCAAATAGAACACTAAACTTATTAAAAAGCTATATGATGGAGCGTACATAGAGCGTTCAAATTAACAAGAAAAAAAGCAAACCTCTCCTAATCAACCATGTAGTACCGCAAGGAAGCGTACTAGGACCGATATTATTTCTAATATACATAAATGATATCGGTAGCATAGGAACGAGAGGAAAAATCACAAGCTTTGCTGACGATACAGTAATTGTATTCAACGAAAAAGATTGGAGAAGTACCTACAAAGAAGCGGAACATGGACTTGGTCTACTGCAAAACTGGCTTAAGAGAAATTCCCTTACACTTAATGTCAATAAAACAAAATATCTGACATTTTCTATAACAGCCAGAAGACAGCCAGAAGATGACTTTAATCTCAAATTACATACATGCCAAGAAAACTATCAAAATCAAGGCTCATCATGCCAATGTCCTACCATAGCACACTCCAAAAGTATCAAATATCTTGGTATTGAAATTGATGATAATCTCCGATGGAACGGACACATTGAAGCAATCACAAAAAAACTCACCAGGTACATTTACTTCTTTAGAGCCATCCGTAACATCCTCAACATAAACGACATTAAGAAAGTGTACTACGCTTTATGTCAATCACAAATAGAGTACGGGATAACTGGATGGGGATCTGCCTTGAGCACTCACATGGACCGGCTCAATATAGCCCAAAAAGGAGTACTAAAGACAATTTTCAAATTACCGGTTAGAACTCCGACAGAAAAATTGTTTCAAAGCATTCAAGTCTACAATATACAAAAACTTTATGCAAAAAATATTTTATTTAAAATTAAAAAAAACATATCAGAATACTCCACTGTCCAACATAGATACACAACCAGGGCAATAAACCAAAATACTCTAGCTACAGCCAGTTTAAAAACATCTTTTGGACAAAGAAATATGAAATTCAATGCGACAAAACTATACAACGCTCTACCAACTCAAACAAAAAAAAAATAACAGAAATAAATAAATTTAAAACAAAAGTAAAAATATGGTTGAGAGAACAAAGTGAAAATGAACTATCAAACATACTGAAGACCATGTAAAGACAACTGGATACTAAATACAAATGTGGAAAAACTACAGGCCGCCTCAGAACAGGGAACCCTAGTGAGGAGGACTGTGAAAAAAAAAACTTTATAATACCTTAATATAATACAATTTATAAATACATTATGTACAAATTTTGCTATAGATACTAATAAAAAAAAAAAAAAAAAAAAAGGCTTAGAAGAGTGTGGGTAAAATCCTAGGTAGAAAGACATGAGGAACATGTGATTTCAACTCGCTAGGTAGTTCGCTACTTAGCGAGTGAACAGTTTTGTGTGTCATCATGACAATCTCCCTCGCCGATTCGCCCGCTTTTAAACATGCCGACTAGTAGCTTGTAAACTCGCTTAATGTAATTGAGGCTTAACCCGTTTTTTTTTTTTAATAAATACAGTAAGGCTCAATCAAATTTCCTCATTTCTAACTTGTAAGGAGTGGGACAAAACAATTCTTTCCGAACTAACAGCGCCACCGGGCCAGTGCTCCTACCCAAAGAATTTAAAAAGCGCAAGTCATCACGTAAATGTTTTATCGTACATAAATTCAAATTATAATATTTGGATAAGGAAAGCCGAGCTCAGTATCAATACAAAGATGGCAGTGTTCAAAACGGTATATCGCCCGACGCTCACTTATGGCCGCTAGATATGGATGCTAAGCGAACGAACACGCTCTAGAGTAAAAGCTGCTGAAATGAGGTACTTGAGAGGAGTGGCAGGGGTTACGAAACGGGATCATAAAATAAACTTGACGATCCGAGATGATCTAAACATCGAACCACATGCCACTCTTCTTAGAAAAATCGCAATAGAGATGACTTGGGCATGTACTAAGAATGTCTGATGACCGAATTCCGAGGAAAATACTAAGTGCGATTCCATAGGGTAGACGTCCAGTGGACCGCCCCAGACACAACTGGGCGAGGCAACTCCAGAAACAGTGCGAGGAGAGGATGGGACTACCATGGACGGAGGCCGAACCGTCAGCACAAGACAGGGACGCATGGACGAGTCAATGCAATGGGTCCCCGACCCGAATAGGTAAGGGGATGAAAATGATGATGATGATATTTGGATTTTAATAATGATATTTTGACAAGTTTTGTAGCGCCGTTTTAGTGAAAAATCACCCATTTTAGTGAAATTTAACGGGATTGTTTTTGAATTGGGTTTAATTTTTTAATGAAAAACTTTTTTATCGAAGAAAGCAAACACTTTGTGGTTTGACATTTTACAGAATGAAACAAGTTCTTTGTTTAAAACCACTTTATTTAAATTTATATTCGTCGACCGGTTTCGGTCGAACTCGACCTTCTTCAGGACAATAAACATATAAACTAAATTAAATGTAATAAAAATGCGTAATATAAATATTAGAGTTAAAGAACATGTTAGGTGTCTAACAAGCACAGGTTTCTCAGAATTTGCCGAACACTTAATTGATACTGACCATACCTTTAATAAAAATACGGGAGTCCAAATAGTCCATATAAATAAAATAGGAGTACGCCTTAATAACCTAGAAGCTTTAGAAATATTAAAATCAAAGAAAAATAATTGCCAAATTTTAAACAAACAATTAGAATTAACCAACAGTCCCATTTTAAAGGTATTCCCTTTCTCCCTCTCTAACCCCCACCCTCCCTCGACCCCTCCTCCTACCCCGCCCCCAACCATTATCTGATGCTCTCTCTCTCTTATATGCTCTCTCTTTCTTTTGTGTTTACCTCATTATCTGTACTTTAATTTAGTTTATATGTTTATTGTCCTGAAGAAGGTCGAGTTCGACCGAAACCGGTCGACGAATATAAATTTAAATAAAGTGGTTTTAAACAAAGAACTTGTTTCATTCTGTAAAAACTTTTTTAATACACTATGTTAATTATCACATCACATTTGATCGCTGATATCATTCAGCATCCGGGAGACTTAATAAAATACACACGAGCAAAATATATGAAGCATGTTTTAACCATCAATCCTTTCCCATTATTCCATCAATCGCTTCACACTTGCTTCTCCGGGGATTTATTTTGTGGGAGCTAAGAAAATCATTTTTAAGACTGAACGGAGGCTTTTTCTTTATGATTTTGGTATTATTTACATAACGATGATACTATCTCTACAAAACTTGTATTTAGTTGGATTTGCAATTCGGATCCTTTCACTCTAATTATTTGACGTGCTCTATACATCTATACCATCGTGTATACCTCCCATTTCTGGTGCAGCCAGTCTTATTTTGGTACAGTTGTTGGTATTGTGTAATGTAACAAATTCATAGAAAACGTATGAATATTATTTTCAGTACTGCAAGCATTTTAGTTTTTATTTTTGTGACAGCTGTATCCCTGATTAAGGTCATTATGAAACTGTCATGTGGTTATGCAACAATACCCCTCTCCAATTTTAATTTGAAAAACATCAAAACTGATTTGCAATATTTTCGATAAACCCGATTTGTATTATTATGTTTTATTTAACTTTTATAAGTAAAACCTCAAATTGTAATATTTAATTAAATGAAGACACTATGTCAATCGAAAATCAGGAAACAGAAAAATTAGAAAAATATATTGGCACCTTCAGGACTCGAGTCCCAGGACCCAGGACCTCTCTCTTTCCGGGCGAGCGCGCTGACCACTGCGCTAAGGTGTCGATATCCAATTCGGTCACTTTTAACTTTACATACTTCGAATAAGAACCACCCATATTATCTTCATTTTCTTAAAGCATATTTTATTGGCTGCCATCTTTATGTATGATTGCAAGATTCAAACCCGAACTAAATGCAATCTAGATAAATTTTTAAATCAATCTGGATAAATTTTTATCCATTTTATTTAATATGTGACATCTATTGACTTTTCTGTAAGTCCAGGATGAATATTATTATTTTTTTATTTAACTTTTATGAGTATAACCTCAAATTGTAAAATTTAATTAAATAAAGACGCTATGAGCAAACTCAATCGAAAATCTGGAAACAGAAAAATTAGACAAAGATATTGGCACCTCTGATGGAGATATTGGATATCGACAACTCGCCCGGAAAGAAAGAGGCCCTGGGTTTGAGTCCCAGAGGTGCCAATATCTTTTTCTGATTTTTCTGTTTCCAGATTTTCGATTGAGTTTCGCTCATAGTGTCTTCATTTAATTAAAAAAAAAAACTAATTTGCTTAGAAAACCAACAAAATTGTGTAAGGCACTTCCATCTTTAATGAAGGCAGCTTCGACCAAACAAAGTTTTTCTTTGGTCGAAGGATGGCCGTTTTGACTTAATTGTTTTATAATGACGTGAATACTATTCATATACTCAGGGTTAGTTACAGATTTCAATTGTGAACTGCTAACCTCGTTTTCTGTAATAATAATTTCTTTTTATTGACATCCTTTGTCGAGCGAAGAGGGTTCGATGATCAGATATTGTAAAATTAATCCTTTAAAAATTCTCTGCTTTTGAAGTAGGTAACATATGTCCACTGTGCATTTTGCTTTCTCAAGGAGAACAATTGACTTCCTTTCAAAACGTCCACTCTCTGATGTTCCAAAGCCAAGATGTCGTCTTCTGTTGATATCTTAATGTATTCCCTTTGCCCCTTGCACTTCCCAAAGATTTGCCAAGGAAAAGCAAGCAAAGCATGTTCCCGGAAGATACCTCTCAATATTTCACCATTATGAATTGTTTATCCTTTGTGAAATTCATGTAGAGCCCATTGAGACTGTTAGGAGCAGAAGTTTAGACAGTGGTAGAAGATAACGACCTTTGTAATTCCAGTGCTTGATCCACGTTTACTTGAATGCTCTCTATATCTAAATCAAGTTAGTTGAAAACTTGCAGCTGTAAGGCTACACATTATTTGGTAGAGAAAATAACTACTTTTTCGGTCTTTTGGATCATGGAAGTCTTCAAAGAGATTTCAGAATATATATTTTTTTTAAAGGTGCCGGTAACCCGGGCGTTTATTAATTTAAAGAGTTATTTACATATATGTGCGCTACCCGACTCACTGGACAATATCTGTTCTGTATATATCATGCACGTTGTGTTTTGTTTCCTGCTATCTGCAGAAAACTGAAATAAAGATTTGGAGTAGGTACACAATGTGCTGACTCTCGTGTCTGTACCCATGGATCATTTTTTCAATGCATAATTAAAAAAAAGGTTTATTTATTTATATGTTATATCATATTAATAACCTTCCTTTTTTATGTTAGTAGAACTGAAGTTGGCATACATTTACAATTCGGATTCCACTCAATGTATTTATAATCTCTAATTATTTTTGTTAGTTTTTTTATATTTATTTATTGAATATAATGGTACAGAGGTTACATGTTTTTATAAATTAAATAAAGTTTTTCTTTTAAAAATACATTAATTAATAAGTATTGCAACTTTTTTTAAGCAGAGCTCGAGTAAAAAAGGCGGAGAAAACGAATGTAAAGCACAATTTAACAAAGAAAAAAATAGTAATTTTTTTTAATGTGTAAAACAAAAGATAGGAATTTAACAGTGAAATAAGAAAAAAAGGTCATATGTGTAAGTATACACATACACACACGTAGATATACACACATACCTACGTATATACACATATACAAAATGTTATCGCCATGTGTACATACATAAAAAACATATGCATGTGTACACATACATATATAAAAATATACATATATGAATATAACAGAAATGAAGTTGAGGAGGTAACAAAAAAGAAAGGAGAAAAATAAAGAAAGAAAAAGGATATCCGTATACTACAATTGGGTTGAGAAGTATAGTATTTTAAGATGTAGTCATAATAATGTGTTTTTATTGATTTTTTGAATTTTTTATAATTAGTTTCCAATCTTAGATTAACTGGTAATTGGTTAAACCATTTCACTCCAGTATATTTATAGAATTGTTGGACTGTGGTAGTGTTACAACGTGGGACAGTCATAGAGCCAAGTATATTTGTTCTAATGCTGTTTGAAAAATGAGTAAGGTTTAATGTTTTGATAATTCATCCCGACCCAAAATGAGTTTTTTAACTCATCGAGATTACAGATTGCTAAGTAGCATGAAATAAAATAATGAAAAAGGGTATACAAAAAATCGTTGTTTTTATAATGAATAATTTTGTATTAAAAAAAGATATATAAAAAAATCGTTGTTTTTATAATGAAAAATTTTGTATTGAAAAAAGATATACAAAAAATCGTTGTTTTTTTTGTTGTTGCTTAGCAACAAACGGCTGACCTAAAATTTCGATGGTTATGTTATTAAAACTAATCTATGTAGTTATGGGGTCGTCATTACAAATGTCTTTACTTTATTATGCTTTCTTTCTGTGTTTTATACACGCAATTTTTTATATTTTTAATTAGAATATTAATATCTGTGCGCGATGACACTCTCTCTATGTCACAACGTATCAAACAATAAATAAACATTGAAAATTAATATTGGATCAAAGAGATTTAAGTAAATTAAATCATCGATTTAAAGATCCATCGAAGCCAGAGTTAAGTTAGCCTCTCAGAAACCGGGTATACTATACAGGGCCCGCAGATTCTTTAATAATACACTCTGCACAAATCGCAAGTGCGCCCCACGGTTGAATTTAGCAGCCACCTCTGGTCTGGAGCCCCAAAATACCTGAAAAAAACCCTAGACTCTGTGCAGAAACGGGCGGTTCGTTTGATAGAGTCTCCTAACAACAAATTGCAATATTTAGAGTACAGGCGTCAGGTGGGAATGCTGTCCTTATTCTACCGGTATTACAATGGAAGATGCTCCGAGGAACTAGCGTCATTGATCCCCTCGGCACCGGGAAACACGCCAAATACGCGACCAACATTTGTACACGGTTGACATAAATCACATGAGAACGGGTCGTTTCTACGAGTCGTTCTTGAGTTCAACAGCTCGGCTGTGGAACGATTTGCCGGCCTCTGTGTTTCTTCTTTCCTACAACATAGGACTCTTCAAGACCCATGTCCACTCCTTCCTCTCCTCAAAAACACCCTCCACACAGCATCTTCAAAGATGACATAGACCCTGAGGGAAATTATTTTCCTCAGGGCCTCCTGTGTGGAGTCAATGTAAAAAAAAAATCGATTATTATAATGATAATAAAATCCTAAAAACGTGGAGAGATTGTATTCAATTCTTTATTCTTAAGTCCAGCTATTTAGCAGAAATTCACGTGTGACAAAGTCATCAAATGTAATTTTTTTCTTTTGACAGTTCAAAGGTCCCCGTTAAATGCTGATTCTTCCTTTCTTTCTTCTTGCTTTGAACAAAATATTATCAGCAGAACTATATTTGATAAAAATCTGAGATGCACCTAGAGTCAGCATTTAATGGGGACCATCAAATGTCAAAAACAAACAAAACGGCGCTGAGTGACCATTTGATGACTTTGTCAAAGTGAATTTCTGCGAAAAAACTGAGCCTTTTTTTAAATGAGACCGCTCTTACATTATTTTACACACCATCTATAATTACTCGGCTTGTCAGGCGTGTTCAAAATAATAACGAAACATATCATTGCGTTAAGTGTGGCTGTAACATGGTTATTTTTTAACAGATAATTATGGGTGTTGTAATTGTATGAAAATGTATGTGGCTGATTACTCAATTACTGCCGGCCCTTGCCACGATATGAAGTAATTAAGTGCCTACTTACAAACTAACTAAATGGGTACCTAACTAACGATCACGCCATTTTGCCGCAGCGATAGAACAACAAACCATCAGTGATATAATATACTATTCGTCCTTCATTCATTCACACATCATCGCGTAAACTCTTATATTTTGTCGCCTCTTCACATAATCAAATAATTTTATTATTTTTTTTCTGATAACCCTGGCGTTTATTGAAATAACAATATTATACAAAAAAAGTAAATAACCCGTCTTACGATTGACGAGACGGGTACATAAATATGCGTACATGTACACATAAATACATAGATACGCATATACATTATACATATTTATCCATATAAACACATACACACGCATATATATCCAAACATACACGTACATACACAGATACATATACATACGTATACGCACGCATGCACATAATCATAAATATCAGAAGTGTACAAAATTTAACCAGAAATCTGAAAAGAATTGTTTGAAAATTTGAAGAGGTTTTCATGGAAAGTATACAGTTTCATAAAATCAAGAGTTTCGCTAAAATCTAAAAATAATAACATTTCAACAAAATAATATAAAGTATTAATAAACTAGACAAGCGTAAAACATGAGCAATATTATTTATAAGGACCAACGTACCATTGGGTTTTTTTTGGGTGCCCGGACTTCTTACATTCACATTCTTATTCCGAAACCTATTTTACACGTAACTTAAATTTATTTTATAAATTATTCTTTTGAATGGTAAGTTCCCTCCGTCCTAAAATAAGTTTTGTAAATCATCAGGATTGCCCTAGCAAAAATCAATAATAAATATATACCTACGGAATGTGGATAATAGATAATTATGGATTTTTTTTGGAAGATTTCTTGTTTTATAACTTTTTAAAGTTATAAAATCCGTGTGTATATATTTATTATTGATTTTTGCTAGGGTTGCTCTTGTTTTTACAACTTTTTAAAGTTATAAAAACAAGAGATTTTATGGATAAATCTGAAGAGTTTTAGCGATTTTTGCAATTCACTTGATGGGTAAGTGAATTTTGAAAAGTCGGACTGTATCCATCCCTCCCACTGCGGTGCAACGCGATTTTTCAAAAGAGTTCTGCCTGAAAGGTCATAAGGTCTCCCTCAACCAGTCTCTCCAGATCCGGCCTGGTGGGCAGACACATCCACGACCCAGACAAACCTGACCCCATGAACCCGAACACCCCTGCTAAGTCAAACTAAACCAAAAGTAGCGAACCACTAGGAGTGACCTATGGCATAGGTGTTGTTTAACCAATTAATGGTTCCCGGGGCGGCAGCGCCCATTCCGCCTTCCAAATAGGACCTTCTCATTTTTAAATACAAGTTATGCATAGTGAAGAGGTATATATTATTTATAAATTCCAAGTAAAAACCGGTCAGGGTTTGAGTGGGCATCGCGTTTGGGTCCTACCCGGGCGTCCCGTGTTCGATTCCTCGGCTGGCTAAGTCCTCCATTACAACACAAGCAACATTTTCGGCTTTCTGTGGTGGTAGTAGGATATTTACAAACGTTGTTGGGTTATTCGTAACCCGGGAATGTTTGCCTTTCTTTTAAAAAAAAAACATTTATTTGTTCAATTTGCTCATGTTCGATTCGTATCTTTTATTTTTTCATTGATTTCTCAGATGCATCACTCAAGTGAAAGACAGCTGAATTTTGGCAATGCAACTGCAAAGCCAAGCAATCAATCATTCCCGTCCAGACAATGCGACCCGAAACGATGAACGCCAAAAATAATTCCAAGCGGGGTCAAAGGTCAATCGCGATACTCGATCAATCGATGGGAATCAAACTGGCAATCTTTGAACTTCATATCATTAGGTGCCTTTAGATCGTGATTCTAAAGTACATGATTCGGTTTCTGCAGAAGCCGATAAGAATTAAAGTGGTTTTGAAGATAATGCAGTAAATCCACTCCGATTCCATTGAAAAATTGTTCTTTCCCGTTCGTCCCCGTTCCCCTTCCGCGTACCCCATCCACATTCCCCGCCTTTCCTCACCCCTCTCCCTTCCCGCCAGCCCCCTCGCTCTCCGTTTATTCAGTCCCAGTACGTTCAGTTTTCAAACAGCTCGCGCGCCACCTATTACATTTTGTTCATTTCAAATTTTCATTTTTCATATATTAGAAATATTCATTTTTGTATATTTTAAGAACAATCAATCAAATTTGGTACCTGACATAGGTACCTATTTAAAATATCTATAATTCTTAATTCGATTCAAAATGTTATGTAAGTACTACCAATTGATTAATTAATTTAAAGAGTTTTGAAAATAGACTTTGCAAAATGTCATTCTCAATTATTTGACAGTTTTGCGAGATTTTTTGTGATGATTAAAAAACTTTTCAGTGTCATGTGGTTGAAATAATCCAGAAACCTTCGCGGGGGTTTAAATAAGGTATTTTGAAAGTTTCAAACATTTCCTATGCTTTAATATACCTAGAAATTCATAGACATCTCACTAATCCCCAAACACATTTAGCTTTATATATAGATAAACTAGGTCTACCTACAGAAAAAAAAATTACAACCACTTGATTGAAGAATTAAAATTGTTAAAACTCTCAAATAAAAGACTTATTTCTGACTTGACTTATATTTAATGCTAATATAGACAGGCTTGATTTATTAAGCTTAATTACCTTCCATATACCAACAAGAACTACTCGATCTAAAATTATTTTTAATTGCAACAACATTATCAGGACTGAGTCATTTAGATACGCGCTGTACCTAGATTGCATGTACTGTAATATAGTTACAAGCAGGCTATAATAACATACTTGCATAATAATAAAAAAATCAATGTTTGCATAATACCTACTATTCATCCGCATGGGTTCTATAAAATGTAATTAGCATATTTTATCTCATGATTGATTACCTTTCGTATATTCACATGTTTTGTAAATGCGCTTTTTGGCGAATATAAAAAAATGAATAAATAAACCCTTTTTGTGTTGGTTGGATTGATTTTGGCGTTTTTTTGTTTTCCGGTCCGTTTGATAGATTCTCCTATCTTAACGTACGGGTTGCAATATTTGGGTCGGGTGAGAATGCTGTTCTTTTTCAAGCGGTATTTCAATGGAAGATGCTTCAAAAATATAGCGTCATTGATCCCTTCGGCACCAGCGCCTGGTAGGGAAACACCCCAAACGCGCGCCCAACATTTTGACATTTGTCAACACGTAAGAACGGGTTGTTTCTATGATCCATTCTTGATTTCAACATCTGTGCTATGAAATGATTTGCAGAACTCTGTGTTTCTTTCCTCCTGCAAAAGTGGCCTCTTTAAGACCCATGTTCATTTCTTAATTTCCTCAAAAATATCCCCTGCACAGCATCCCCAAAGATGACGAAGGCGCTGAGGGAAATTATTCTCTAAAAGGGGTTAATTTAAAAAAAAAACACTATTGCATTGGAAAATCATTTGACATATTATTTTGATTTTTTTAAATTTTTGTATATGAATACCGCACAAGACTCCCAACTGTTCCCGTCCGGAGCCATTGAGACTATGGCATCCCCAATTGGGGTATGTTGTGAGGCTAAAGGTAGTGCGGAGGGGAAGGCGATGGGGAAGAGAAAGGAGGGAAATACCTGGCTATTCAGAACTGGTCACCAAACATGGCTTAAGCCATTTTTTCAATTCTGAATGGTTGTCTTACACCAGGGCGATACTGCGAGTATCTCCCACGCTGGAACGTGCCACATATAAACTAATATAATATATTATTTTAAATGAATGAATTGTGAAATAAATAAAATAAAATTTATTTGCCACGCTGGGATTCGATCACGCAACTTTCGGATTGCGAGTCAAGAGCCTTGCCGCTGGACTACGCCGGCCGTCGCATAGTGAAAAAACGGCAGCAGATCGTGATGTTGATTAACGATTAGCCTGCGACATAAAACTAATTATTTAATCAAAATAATCGACACGTTTCGAAAACAAAGGTTTCTTCTTCAGGATAAAATGAATATTTTAAAATAATAATGCTATCGTATTCCGATGAAGAAGCCATTGGTTTCGAAAAAAGTTGATTAAGTAAGTGGCGTATACCAAATTTATTTTCATTCGATTAGAATGACGTCACAAAGCGGATTTGAATATCATCATAGACGTATGAATATTACTAGACCTGCCCTAAGTGACAAAAGTTTATTATTTCCCCCTCCCAAGACCGGTTCCATTTGAAACCGGCTGGGCTCGCGAATGGCCTCGAGCGAATCTAAAAAATGTGACGTCATCATTTTTGTGTGTACCAGCGTCGAGCTCTCATCGGAACATTTTACGAAATACCACGGCAAAAATAGTGGCTTGTTCTATAAAAACGTGTAAAAATGGAAGTGAAAAAGAGAATAAATCCAAATGTCGTATTTCATTCCATAGCTAAGCATTATTTTACTTTATTTTAAACTTATTCAGATCGTATAATGTGATCAGTTTTAGTATCACCATAACGAATGTAGGCGTTTCTCAAATGTGCTCGTCGCCGTTCACTGGGGTAAGTAAAATATCCACTGGAGCGACCACGCAAAATAAATAAATTTGCCTCGATTGCTCGAGATTTCGAAAAGATAATTTTTTTTAATTTTTCGCCAACTAAAAAAATTAAAATTTACCAATTAAAAAAACCGTACCTTCGAATTTTAACATGAAGACAAAAAACTTTTTATGGGGCTATATAACTAGTGAATTAACCTGTATTTTTGCGGTAATCTCATTTACGTAGGATTTATAAAAAAAATCGCAAAGTTTATAAACGCGCGAATCCTGCACTTTGAAACTCCGTGAGAGGTACTTATTCGAGTCAGTCTTAGTCGAGTAACATAGAATATTTTCGATTTCTGTATGTTTTCTGTGGTGTACTTGATAATGAAAGGTGCGTATCTATGGAAAAGGGATTTAATTTTAAACATAAACAGCTGATCAGAAATTCTACGTAAAAAAAATATTTTAAAAATTTATTTTTAACATCGTTCTAAAATAGTCTACGCAGTTCGGATTTTCCACATTTATAGTCATAATAGATAAGACATCTCAATAGCTTTGTTTTAAAATAAGTGGCTGGCCATGGAAATATTTTTAAAAATTACAATAAATATTTTACGAATGGTAGAAAAATGTGGTCGAATTTTGGACAAATTAATCGCAGGAAAATAAAAGTGGTCAATTTTTCGACCATAATCGCTCCAGTGGATATGAAACATTTTTAAAAGTGTCTTAACTAATTACGGCAACAAAATATTCGACTCTGAAAACAGGTGAACTTTACTTTACCGTATTTGGACTTAACGTGGCGAGCACTTCGCGCTTCCATGTAAAAAAGGTCTATTCATTCACAAGCAGATTTTTATTTTTTTTGGTGATATTATAATGCGAGCCGCCTATATACTGTCAGATTGATTTATTGACAAATCACATACCGTCACCGTCATCTTCCCCCCTTCGCGTCCCGCTGTAGTTGGTTTGTACCTCTCACCTCTCTGTTCCTTCACCCATTCAACAGCCATAATTAAGGAATGATATAAGTGGTTTTTATATTAAAGAATTTACGTTCACAATTTGATTTTTCCTAGATTGGTATAAAGACTTTTTTAATCATTAAAACAAAATAAACAAGTTTAACACAATTTTTGCATTTAATATTATGCACATTTTTATCACTTCTGCTTGTAATGGGTTCTTTAACCCAGCTTCCTTTGAGATCCACAATTAAGTAGTTTTTTATGCCGAGGGTTCCAGTGGGCCAAATCTCTCGTTAAATTCGTTGTTAATTTGAATTCGTTTGCATTTCCGATAAGTAAGGAACGCAATATATTAAGGTATTTATGAACGAGCCGCACGCCATGCAGGAGACTTTTTTAAATGAGATTTACATTTTTGCATACTAGGGATTACATATTTCGGAATGGATAGCATATTTTATTTTCTTCTACCGTCATTACTACACATTCTGGCATGTAAAATGTATTTAGGTATTTATTTATTTCTATATATTACAGTATTTACCTATAGATCAATTTCGAAAACATTTTTACGTAATATATTTTGTAATTTTATTGTTGGGTGTAAGGTAGGTTTGTGAAGGTGAAACTGTGTATATCTTGTTACTTAGAATTCTCCGTTCTATAATTGTGTTATCGTGTTGCAAATTTTACATAATATAAAAGTATACATAATATAAAATGAAGTCACTCCCGCTGCCTGTACGCTTAGATCTTTTAAACCGCGCGACGGATTTTCATGCGGTTTTCACCAATAGATAAAGTGATTCATGAGGAAGGTTTTTAAGAATATAATTTGTCAAGATTTTGTGTAAATTGGTTGAAATATATAAATAAAGGGAGCAGGCTGGCAAGCAGGCAGCGGGCAGCGGGCTGGCAAGCGGGCGGTGTGGATTTGATATATATGCAAATAAACAGAACGTTTCGTTAGACACAGCACCGTGTGGCCGGGCCTGCTAGTTAATTATAAAACTCAATTTCAAAATGTTGAAAGTCTCTTTTCTACTAACAATTTCTTTACCAAAAGCTAAGCTTTCTTATTAGAGTGTATTAGTATCGCCGCCCCGGAAACCATGGAATGGATGACTACCGCTTCTGTTAAAGTTCACTTTAAGCGTTTCGCCAGGTTTGGTGACTAATCAGGGGGGCCCGGGTTCATGCGTGAGGATTGTCTAGGTTTTGGTGGCGGATGAGTGTGGCGGATCGGATTTGGAGAGACTGGTAGAGGGAGATCTCTTTACCTCTCCAGAAGGACTGTCTCGACCCATCGCCTTGCACCCAGAGGTCACTCCAAGACGCCACTCTGAATTCCTACCTACCCCTCATACCCTTCTCCTTCATAGGTCTTCCTCTCCTTAAAAAAGCCCTTCACAGCATCCCCAAAAATGACATAGTAACGTATTTCTTGTGATCAATTAGAAAAAATTAAAACGATTTCATAATGCACATCCCCCGAACGTTGTTAACCCCCAATATAACCCGACAGTTGGTCCCCCGTCGATTCCTCGATAGACGATCCCTCGACGGTTGTTCCCCCGACATTTGGTCCTCCGGACAGTTAAATTCGACAGAATCTGGCGGTTCAAAATGAATGAGTGTTGCAAATGAATATCTATTCTTCGTACGCCGTAAAATAAAAAAATCTCAGAAATTTAAAACAAATAATATTTTCTCAAATATTTGTAAACAGAAAGAATAAGGAAATTCCGAAATTTTTATTGTAAACGTCTGCGTTTGAAAAAAACAACAACCGATTTTAATACTTCTTGCCGGGAACTGAACCAGCTACATAGTCAAAGACCTTACCGCTCTTCCGGGATTATAACAAGAAGATCAAAATGTCTTGAAAAATATATAAATTCATTAAAAGGGAAGTCCATTACGAGATAAAATTAATTAATCAAACAGTCGCAATTAATTAAGGAGATCGCTACGATCTATCGTTCATTAAGTCTTATACTTTAAGCCGGACAGATTTAGCAGTTAAGACGTAGCGGAGAGGTTGTACACTGTACATAAATGTACGGTACACAATTTACTGTAGAACAGCGCAGCGCACAGGTACACTGCACAGTGCACACTGCAAACTGCACATTGTTGCTCTGATAATTAACAAGATCTTTGCCCGGCCCGGCCGATTCTCTAAGAAACGAGGGCCGTGAGTTCATAAGTGAGGATACACATTGCTGCAGATGCACGGTGTACCAAAAACTAACATTTTAAAAACTTTTCTCTGTTGGATAAATATATTTTCTTGCAGGCATCGACATTGAAAATAGACACAAATTCTGTAAATAATTCTTATGTGTGTACTGACCACATAATTTCTTTTTATTGATGCTTGTTTGGTTTTCAAATGAGAATATGCTTAGTTGCGTCACCTCGCTGGAAAAATATTTGAAATTTGGGTCAATGGCAAGAAAAATAGTGCAAATTCAAGTGCATTTGTTTTAAAAACTGAAGAAAGATTGGAACTACATTGAAAGCGAGTTGTTAGGGTTCTTTAAAAGAAGGAATTTGACGGTCTTGGAAATATATAATTTCTTTTGTCTCATTCGTTTTGTTGTGGCGATAATTACAATCGCGGTGGAACTACAATATAACTCTATATTGTGATTGTGCCGGGTGCACGTTTGCAGAGACACAGTGGTAAGTTATAGGTTATCCTTTTTCTTTGCTTACCTTGTTTTTCCTACACGTAATATTACCCAATTCCAACAAACACCATTTCGTCTGGTTTCGTTTTTAGTATTAACGAAAGCAGTTTTGGATGCGACATGCTCATGAAGAAATGCGTTACCTCGAACTTCCAAGTTTTGATTTATAAGGCATCCACTGATCCAAAAAGACAATCAATAAAGTACTAAAACTTGGTAAAATGGATAACACCAATTTAAAAAAAATATATATAGCAATATTCATCTGTGTTGCCGATATTCTGACTTGACAAAAAGAAGGCTTTCTAAAATTTCTTGTCTTTGTAGTATTTCTTCTTGTCACTCTTGTCTTTCTTCTCTTTTGTCTATCTTGTCTCTCCTATCTTTTAAGTCTTTCTTGTATTTCTTATATCGCTTGTCTCTCTTGTCCATCTTCTCTCTTATATTTCAAGCCTTTTTTGTATTTCTTGTCTTTCTAGTCTTCCTTGCATTTCTAGTTTTTCTTGTATTTCTTGTATATCTTTATCTCTTGTCTCTCTTGTTTATCTTTTGTGTTGTATTTATAGTCTTTCTTGTTTTTCTTGTCTTTTTTATCTCTGTCTATCTGGAAGTAACAGTAGAACCAGAAAAGACTTAAAGATGACTTCGGTGAACTTTACAAAAGGGATTAAGTTAATGTGAACTCAGTAAGATAATGGTAAACAGTAATACTAATTAGTGAAACGATAAAAAACTTAAGAATCGGATTAAAAACATTTGAGAAACAATCAAACAATAGCAACAATGCTTTATCAAATTGAGGGCACACGTTTCTGGCATACATGGGCAAGGATACAAATGTACACGTGGTTTAGTGTGTAACTCGAAAAAGCTGATTATAGAGTTTCCTGCATCTGTAATTATATTACGGTATTTGTGAATATATATAATAAGTGTCTCACATATTAAAATAGCAACACCATTTGTGCATTGAAATCATGCACTAATTGTAATAAAATCAAGAATTCAAAAAATTAAAACTCACCCCTTTCAAGAAAAGTACAGAAGCTCTCAGGCCAACCTGCACGGTGCACAGCGCACAGTGCACACAGCAATCACCCACCTGCAAGTGATTACGGAGGTGTACTGCACAGTTTAATGAATTTATTGTGATTCGATAATGAAATGGAATTGGGGCCCGATCTCAGCGCTGCGCGGGAGGGTATAAATCACGATGCTAGTGGGTTGGAGCGGGTAACGAGATTTATTATTGGCCCACGTATAAATAAACCATTTTAAAGGTTGGGTCTCACAGATATAAAGAAACGTAGAAGATATGAAATGGAGCGTGGCGACTATCTCTGAACTACGCCAAAAACCACATTTCCAATTACCATATTGACTGTGGTTTGGTAAAACTCTTCAAGCCACAATACAAAAAAAATTGACTTCTTCTCAAGTCGGTTTCTCATTGCTGAAGATCGTTATCCCTCCTCCAATTTCCATAGTTTAGTTCCTCCAAGGTTCCTCCACTTCTCGCGGTCCTGTGCTCCACGGAGAGCTATGGACACCGACGTACCAAACGCCAGTGATATTTGGTCATTACAGCGCGTACTGTAGGCCCTGACGACTGGCGTGGTCTAGCGGTAAGGCTCTCGACTCGCAATCCGAAGGTCGCGGGATTGAATCCCGGCGTGGCAAATAAATTTGAATAATTTGTGTTATTTCACAATTAATTATTTAGCATCGTTATTTCACAATTAATTAGTTAGCATTGTTCCACGTTGTTAGTTGTTTCCGATTCCCTATTCCCGAACATACTCCGCCATTCCTTCCAGAACTTTCTAGAGTTCTTAGGGAACCTTCTAGAATTTTCCGGAAGACTATTCTAGAAATTTCAAGAAGGCGAAACTTCCAGCCCTTATATATTCAAAAACACGCCCTTTAGGTAAAAATCCTAAGAGGTGGGGTAGAGATCTACCTTGCTCGTAACTACCTTGGTCGTACTGGGATTCGTTTCTGAGTTTTTGCGAGCCGCACGTATTTTTGGATTTTCTTTTATAATATATATTGATTATCATATTAAATAATTTCACTATATTTTACCACATTTTACAATAATTTTTATCCAATTTTGGCCAAAAATTGGATAACATTTTGTTGATCAAGACATGTCTTTTGTCTG
Source organism: Glyphotaelius pellucidus (assembly GCA_936435175.1). Taxonomy (NCBI): domain Eukaryota; kingdom Metazoa; phylum Arthropoda; class Insecta; order Trichoptera; family Limnephilidae; genus Glyphotaelius; species Glyphotaelius pellucidus. Next base: position 6,513,549 of record OW386554.1, on the reverse strand, counting down.
TTTGGCCAATATTGAAGCTAATTATTTTTTTATCCATATTTTTACTGTCTATTATCTTGATTTATTAAAATGAAAACTGAATCTATCTTTATTTATTTTATTGAAAATTGATTTTACCAATAATTTTTTGAATTCATCCTAGCAGCAGTTGTTTAATATCTTTTGTTTTAAGTCCGGCCCTGCTGCAGTTGCTCTCGGCTTATCGGACGGGGTGGAGGGATTCAATTAAAAGCCAAGTGCACAACAGCGAGTGAGTCTTTATGCCGCGATACTCCAACCTGACTCCGACCAGCTTTATGTGGGCGAGATCGCTGACTGATGGGGGACTGCAAACATGTCCTGCAGGACTTAAAACATGTCCACGTGCTGTTGGTATATCCATGTTACTGCGCATATGGATCATTATAAATAAGCTAATATTATTAAAATATCGGTACACACAATTTGATTGCGTTGGTGCGTTTTTTACGGTGACCGGACAACTCGGATGAAACCAACTCAGAACCATCTCAGATAAGTCATTTGGAGTGATAAAAAAATATATTTAAAAAATTGGTTTAATAGGTTACGTTACATTAGGGTTATCGGCTGAACTTTTTTTCATAATTTTTAATGATTTTTCAAGGAGGTGTTGAGTTGACTTTATTGTCAGTTGGACTGGAACCGTTTTTTACATTAGCTAGAAAATCGAAGCCCTGAGAAAAGACATTTCCCTCAGGGCCTATGTCATCCTATCATAATAATAGTAATACTTTATTCCAGAATGTATCCGGGGGTGGTGCAATGCAATGCATTACATACTTCGAAATATCAAAAGAATTTAGACATTCATGATAATTCATTCATGATATTATTCATTTATGATATAATTTCTTTTGATATAAATAGAGGGTTAAAAGTTCTACACACAAACACAACGGGTTAAATATAAGATTTTTTTCTCCATTTTAACTCCACAGGAGTTCTTGAGGAAATTAAGATAACCAAGAAATTAATAAAAGGCTGAAAAAGAAGAAGATGGAGAGCTATGTAATTACGAATGTTGGACAGAGCGCGCTAATATTTTAAGTGATAAAATTGCAGCGAAAATTGCAAAAAAGCTTAACAAAACATGACTCGTTTAAATAGAGCAAAAATCTCGTAAAACGAATCTTAAGTATCATTTAAAGAAACATTGTAAATTTTTTCACAAAAATAAAAATAATAAATAATAGAAATAGACGTGTTTTAAATAATTTTCTGAGCTTGCTTTGCGATTTTTTTCTATAGAGGGAATTTCTTATAATTAGAGTTTCGGCGTGGAACGATTCTAGTGTTATGTTATTACGTTATTTTTGAAGATAATAATCTTCAAAAATAACATATTTAAGAGCTTAAAAACTTAAAAACTTCAAATGGGAGATGTGTAAGAAATCGGTCGAATTCGGATAGCGGCGGCTTAAGATGAAGCTATACGTGAAATCCTATTTAGATACTATTTAGATTAATCATTACTACGAATTGGTTTAGACTATTAACATAAAAAAAATATGCTTTGGATAAATTGAAGCTTTTACTAGCTTTTCTACGTATTAAAAAAAACAATAAAATTATTAATTACATATCAAAAAATATAAGCGTTAACCACTAAAAAAAATGTTTTTGCATGACTTAACTATGAAGTAATGTAAGAAACATTTTTTTTAAATACCCCTTTATGGCCAAGACTACTTTTGAGGTTTTTTATTTTCTTACTTTTTTCATTCTTATAAAATTTTGCACAAAATAAATAACAACCACTTTTTTGCTTTTTTTTACATTAACTCCACACAGGAAGCCCTGAGGAAAATAATTTCCCTCAGGGCCTATGTCATCTTTGAAGATGCAGTGTGGAGGGTGTTTTCGAGGAGAGGAAGGAGTGAACATGGGTCTTGAAGAGACCCGTGTTGTAGGAGGGAGGAAACACAGAGGCCGGCAAATCATTCCACAGCCGAGCCGTTGAACTCAAGAACGAGTCGTAGAAACGACCCGTTCTCATGTGACTAATGTCAACCGTGTACAAATGTTGAGCGCGCGTTTGGCGTGTTTCCCGACTATGCACCGGTGCCGAGGGGATCAATGACGCTAGTTCCTCGGAGCATCTTCCATTGTAATACCGGTAGAACAAGGACAGCATTCCCACCTGGCGCCTGTGCTTACTCGCCTCGTGCAAATAAGACGCTTGATTTAAAATTTTGAAGGCATGATAATCGAAATATATCTAGGTTTATATTCCTCTTAAATATTGATGAAAACGATAACAAAAGCTTCAATTAATTCAAATATTTTTATTTTTACTTGTAATTCAAACCGTTTTGTCATAAAAATTAATTTATCTAGTGATAACGCATTAAATTTTGCCGTTTTCAAAGAATATCAAGAAATATAATAAAAAGTTTCAAAATGCTAGAGCTGCGCAGCTTTCATTTATGCGACAGAAGGTTTAATAATAAATTTTACCAAATTTCAAAACGAAGTTGACTCGACAAAGTGATAGCGTTTTCTTCGCAATCACCATGATTTTCAATGTCTTTTTTGCTACAAACTCAATTACAACGTTTACTCGAAATATTCTAACCCAACAAATATTAATATTTTACCTGAGCTAAGCTTTACTTAACTGTTATATAAATGTAAATACGTAGATAATCAAAGGCAAGGGAATTCAATCTTTGGTGGCTGTAAGTAAATTATTGTCGCTGGTCGGGCAGAGACAAGGCTATATTTTACACTTGAGTAATAGCGTCCTTGTGGAAGACAAGATGGTAAACCAAAAGTTTGTGTCCTCTATAATAATTCTCAAAAGAATTGTATACTTTGAAAAAGTGTGAAACGATTAATTTAATTATTTAATTCAATTGAATAATTAGACAAAGAAAGATAAAGATTCACTGTTTAAGAATAACCTGACAATATTAGACAATCTCCTACTTCTGCCACTAAGCAGAAATTGTTGCACTTTGTAATTTTTAACAATGGTAATTTTAAATATTTCGTTAACCTCTCATAAATATTTCCTTAATTCTTAAAGTATGTTTCGCTAACTTCTTGGTAATTGTCCGTTTACAACTTAATAATATTACTTTAAACTCTCTTAAGGAGGAATATAAACGCTAGAAATATTTTGATTCTCATGCCTACAAAATTTAAAATCGCGCGTCATATTTGCACGAGGCAAGTGAGCGAAAAAGTGGTTTTTATTTATTTTGTGCATAATTTTATAAGAATGAAAAAAGTCAGAACATACAAAACCTCAAAAATTGTCTTAGCCATAAAGGGTATTTAAAAAGAAATGTTTCTTATATTACTTCATAGTTAAGTCATGAAAAAACATTTATTTAGTGGTTTACGCTTATATTTCTAGTTATGCAAATAATAATTTTATTGTTATTCCAATACACAGAAAAGCTAGTAAAAGCTTCAATCTATCCGTAGCATATTTTTTGAAGTTATTTTTTGTAAACCGATTCGTCGTAAAGATGAATCTAAATGGGATTTCACGTATAGTTTCATCTTAATGTGTCGCCAAACCCTCAAAAATCTTTTGTTAGCCTCTAAATGACAAAAAAAACATCACCAAAGTTCTTGTAATAAACCCACGGTACTTACCCAAATAAAAATATTTTTAGGTAGCGTCAGCTAAGCAGTTACATTTTACTTACCGAGGATTAAGTGAATCAATGTTATTAATTTATTTTTACATAATATCTGGCAGGTTAAAATATTGCAGTTAGAATTTTAAGATAACTCAAACTTTTACACAATGAAAAAAAAATTCACACGTTTTTTTTAGATTTTAATAAATAATTACCGCCTGAAGTTTTTCGGTAAAAACAAGTTATTAAATATCTAACTTTAAGTTGGTATAATGAACCTTTCTATTTCCATGAGTTTATAAATAATATCAAGTTCCTAATTGCACGTTATGCTCATGTTTTCGTCCTACCTTTCTTCCTTCCCTATCTTCGATCCTTTTATCTTCCTTCCCAGTGGCGTCCTCGCCGATTGCACCGCTCGTCTAAAGCGTCGCGACGCCTTCTTTGCCGTCAAAGAAAATAAGATATTCCATCGCCATTTTCTTTGCGAATTTTGAAATGAAATTGAGACCGTGAGAGATTTCCCATTACCAAAATGTCCGAGGAAGATATTTGATCTTATTATTACGTTATGCAAAATACGGGAATTAATTCCTGGAAAACGAAGGATTCGCAGAGACAATAAAAACAAGGAATTATTTATAGGCTACAATTAACTTACGTCATTCTTTTATTTATTTATTTTATCAGGTTCTCCATAAAACAGTTTAACATACGCCAGAATATTATGGAGAAGATCAAAAAATTTAAAGTAAAAAGTGTGTAAGGGCAGTTTCACTATCTTGTGATTTATGTCAGAAGATAGTTACTGAACTCTCTGTATGCTCTGTCGATGCTCAATGCAGATTCATTTGGCAGTTGAATTGTTGCTCTATTTAATGGCGCATTCTTATAGGAAGAAGTTCTCGCTTTCGGAGTATAAAAAAGTGCGTGGGATCTCTCAGGAGTGTACGCCTTAGGGACATATAAGTAAATCTCCTTCAACAATTGCGGATTCAATATAAGGCCAGAAATTACCTTAAAAAAGTGTTTGCCCAAAAATATCTTTAGTTACCTATTGAATACTCTTGATTTTCTGAATATTTTTTGATTATAATTAGAGTCACCTACCTATTGTAATAAATCCGGAAGGTAACATAATCAGAAAGTTCACGGAGTTTCTTAGGTTTAAAATAGGTTAGGTTTTTTTTTAATTTTATGAACACAGCACTCAAAAATGCTCTGAGTTCTCCGGAGCCAATGGAATTTTGACATCCCCATTTGGAATACGATGTGAGACTGGAGGGAAAGGGGGAGAGGAATGTTGAAAACACATAAGAAACTGGAAGGCGAACAGAAGACAGCAGCCAGAACAACCAAGCGATTACAGTGAACAAGATGTACCTAATAGATCATGTCACCAAGCAGTTAATTTATGTCTATTTAATATATGATTATTTAGTTAACTCGGTGAAAATAATACGAGTTGTCAACCACATCGATATACATATTTTATGTTACTATTCAAAAAGCAAATGGTAGTTAAGTTTTTAATGTTTCTGTAGAAGGGGTTACTATAAACCGACGCGAAGATTTGATTACGATAACATCATTAATTATTTATCATTTATCATCATCATTATTTATCATTCTTTTCGGGAACATATAAATGTGATTGTTAACAAATCTCTCAAACTACTTGGTTTCATCACTAGAATCACTTCTGACTTCAAAAACATAAATACCCCAAGAACTCTTTACTGCTCCTTGATCCGCCCCCATCTTGAATATGCTTGTGTTATATTGTGGTCTCCTTTTTATGCTATCCATTTTCGTCATATTGAGTCCGTTCAACATCGGTTCCTAAAAGGAATTGCTAGGAGGCTAGGATTAGAACGAGGCAATTACTCATAAATGAAATCGAACAAACTCTAAGCCTTGCTCCTTTAGAAGACTGTCGGGAAAAATCTGATCTCATTTGTTTCTTCAAAATCATCAACTATATTATTGACTCACCTACATTATTACAACTCATCCCATTCAATATACCTTCTCGTAGACTCAGAAATAAAGAACTGGTCTCCCTCACCACTATCCAGAATGTGTAGAATGGTCAACTCACGTCAAGACCTTGATTTTTTTGGCATAAGCCTAAATGATTTTTGTCGCTCACTAAACAATTGAAGATATTTTATATTAATCTATTTTTAGCAAAGTCTTGACTTGACTTGACACTTCTATTTTCTTATGTTTTATCTATTTGTCTTTGCTTTCATATACCATCCTTTATTCTTGTAAAGTACATTTCCAAAATTTCGTGTTACTTGGTTGTAAATTGGAGGAAACCGATTATACTATCTCATTCCATCGTGTGTTAAATCTTATAGATGTGTCTATTAGTCTCTTTTTCGTGTCGCTATTTTTCGTTTCATCGAGTTTCAAATCACAACGGTGCTAAAGAAGTTTTCACTCCAATTTGTGTTATGATAAGACCAGTGGGCGGCTGGCGGAGGCAAAAACATTGGGAATGTATGGCGAGCGATACGCTGAAATAGGCCAAAACCTAATGATATTTTATCTTTTGTAGCTAAGTTTGTTAGCCCCATAAAACAAATTAGACCGGTCAAATAACGATAAATAAATTGTTTTTCCTTTAATAATTAGCGGCTTTGAAATTTTCGTTTTACCTCCGCATTATGACTAATGAGTTTGTTAGACGAATTCTTGTAAGTTGTTATCAATTTCTTTAAAGAGCAAATTTTCTACGATGCGCGACGTTTTAAACGCTTTTACTTCCGTGCAAAATCAAGCAAATCTCATGTAAAAAGTGTTATTTTATAAAATCATACAAACGAACATCCAAACTTCATAGGTCGCTATACATTCAATAATTCAGGTTTATAAATCAGTTTTAATTATTCCCTTGCAATATATTATTGCAGCGGCCTCACACGAGCGCCGATATCTCGCAGGTCGGAATTGATTACGAACCACCTCCTTGCTTTGATTTACTCCCGATTGAACAAAGGATAAACCTTTTATACTCTGCTGCATTTTATATTGCGTTTAATGCAGGATAACAGGTAATGTACGAAAGATTTTATTCTTCACAGGTTATAAATAAATTGTTAATGTGTTAGTATTATGTTGTATAAGATTATATCGACACTCACATTATAAGACCGCGTATCTCTAAAATATACGTTTTTCATGTCTTAACCCTTAATATACCCGGTAGGTCCCTGGGACTCCACTGAAAACTTTCAGCGCTCGTAAAACCGTTAGTTTTTGGAATTACAAATTCTGCGTTCCAGTACCTTCACCCAGTGACGCGCCAAACGCGGGGGAGAGTGGACGTGGACGTCAATGTGCGAGGCTCCGATTTGTAATCAAGCTAGTGGAGTCCGTGGGACTCCACCGGGGTATATATGTAACAGTTTTAGTCTATTGACGGTATTGAACAAAAAAGCAAAAAAAACACCTTGTTCTTTTTTTTGGTTTTTATGAGAATTGATTATGTTTTTGTTATATTTCTTTAAAAATACTTTGAAACATTGTTTTGTTTTTGAAATGTTGAGACGAGAAGTTGGGTCTCGTAATTTTGTTACAAAAAGTGCCATATTCTAGAAGTTCCTTAATTATGCTGTGATTCTATAATTTTAAATAAAAACCTACGCCATTGTAAAATCAAATATATAAAACATAAATATAACTAGCATTTCATTTTAAAAAGTGTTTATTTCATATTAAATTAACGATTTTATTTCCCGGAGTCCCGAGGACTCCATCGGGTAAATTGTGTATGTATGAAGTCACCGGGTAAATCAAAGGTTAAACTACGCATGCGCTATAGTTTGAAAAGACAGACAAAGTTTTGATCAATCACCGTTCTATTAAGGTGAAGCTATACGTGAAATCCTATTTAGATACAATTTAGATTAATCTTTACGACAAATCGATTTACATTATGAACATCAAAAAATATGCCACGGATATATTGGAATAACAATAAAATTATTAATTACACAACAAACAATATAAGCGTAAACCACAAAAATTTTTTTGCATGACTTAACTATGAAGCAATATAAGTAACATTTTTTTTTAAATATCCCTACATGGCTAAGACTATCTTTGAGACTATCTAACTTTTTTCATTCTTATAAATTTATGCACAAAATAAATAAAAAACACTTTTTCGCTTACTTGCCTCGTGCAAATAAGACGCTCGATTTTAAATTTTGAAGGCACGAGAATTGAAATATTTCAAGCGTTTATATTCCTCTTATACAAAGTTTGAACAAATAATACAAAGTTTGGTAACGAAACAATTGGTACTTATCAATATCATTAGCAGTAAATGTTTACACAAAAGTTTTATTTTGTAATAAGAATAAAATTATTATGATTTTTTAATGCTACCATTATTACTTTGGTTTTATTATTTGAAAAATGTTGAATAGAACACAATGTACTAGCAAGTTCCCGGCATGCGTTGCAACGCCACTAATAATCAAATTGTTTCTCCCTGCGTCCCATTTGTTTCGTTCCCTTTCCGCCTTTTATGTAATAAAATTTTGGTATTATTGATTTTTTTTTAATTCAATTTTTAATTTCGTATCTGGATTTAATTTCGTTATCCTCAATTTTTGTTTCAAGGGTAATAACGTACGAACAGTCATTAACGCCGTTGAACAATATTATATTCTTGATTGCCGCTTTAAGACGCCACGATTAGGTACTTTTTAACATCTTAATCTTATGATGCCTCAATTAGATCAATCAAGCCGAAGACTTGGCGGCGTTTGAACCCTTTCTCAAAAGGAATCAACTTTAATTCCTCGAACCGCTCAGCTCCACCTACATACCCACCTCTTCTTCGTACATCCTTTCATTGGACATATTTCCCCGCGTGTGTTATTATTTAGATTTTTTAATAACACATCTCGCATGCTCAAGTCATAATGCTACGAAGTGACATTTCCTTACTACCGAATAGGGTATTTTTGACAAAAAAAGCAATTAGTTAACCGACGTTCGACTTGGTGTATTGTCAAAGGGTTTCGTTATACAAAAAGCCAAGCAGTTCAATTATTTTAGGTAAAAGAGATATTATTTTATTTTATTTTAATTTTTTTGATTAAAAGTTCTGCTACCAATTTTATGACTGCTTACGGAAATATTACTTTACCAGAATAGACAAGCCAGAAAAGCAAGTTGACAGCCGGCGTAGTCCAGCGGTAAGGCTCTTGACTCGCATTCCGGAGGTCGCGGGATCGAATAAATTTTATTTGATTAGTTTGTATTATTTCACAATTTATTCATTTAAAATAATATGTAGTATGTTTGCGATACGTTCCAGAGTGGAAGATACTCTCAGTATCGCCCTGGTGTAAGACCACCTTCAGAATTAAAACGTTACTTGAAATGGTTTTGGCCATGTTTGGTGACCAGATCTGAATGGCCAGGTACCACCCACCTTCCTATTCCTCATCTCCTTCCCCTCCCCATTACCTTCAGCCTCACAATATACCTCAATTGGGGATGCCATATTCTCACTGGCTCCAGACGGGAGCAGTTGGGACTCTTGTGCGGTATTCATATTTAAAAAATAAATAAAAAAAACCGTAAAGTTAGGTCCCCAGTGACCGTATCCACAAATATTATCATAAACATTGAAGCAACCATTAGAGCAAAAAATATTTGTTTTCGTCCACATTTTCGTTTCTTCCGTTTGTTGAAAAATTGAAGCGCTGTGCGTTGCCACACATTTGTTTAGTGGTTTGTGGTACAGGTGTTTAAAAAAAATGTTTTTAAAAAATGACGATGGTTACATGCATGAATGTGAGAGAATACGTTCATTGGTTTGTAATGTTCTAAAAATGTTTCTTAAATATTATCACAACTTTAGCAAAAATTGTTCTCAGAGAAGTTTGATACGCATTCAATCATTGTCTGCGTGTACATTAAAAGAAAATTGTTATTTATACACCTACTCTTAATTGTGAAATCACACTGTCACACGAAATGTAATTCATTTGTGTTGACATAAATTTTCATGCTTATGAGTGAGTGGTACATTTTTCCACAATTATATTTTAGCAACTTCAAAAAAAGTTCAAACCCGTTTTTGAACTGTGAATTTGCAAGCTTATAAAGGAAACCATACTTTTACTCGTGCGATTATATAAGTGATATTGAATTGGGAGCTTTTAGCTTGTTTCGTAGGGATATGTCTGCCAAGAGCAGGAACGGCGAGACATCACAGAATGTCGGAAGCATGATATATTATACCAAAGTCACAATTCAGCCGGGATGTTATAGCGTTTTCTGAAAGTTTGGAAGAGATGGCAGCAGGAATGATAAAGCTATGACCTGCTAAGTTGATTTTTTTCTAAATGCTTTGTTAAATAATATTATTATTTTCATCGTTAAATGCTATTATTATAATTTTTAGTATCACAAGGGTTGTAACATCTGATCAATTCCGGTATCATTCCAATCAAACCTCCCTAAACATGAAAAGATAAACACCACCCTACAAATTACTCAACAATCAATTCACACTAACATCAAACCACCTAACAATCAAGGCATTTCACAATCACAATACTCAAAATAACAATAAAATCCTCAAACATGCACTACAAAATATGCTATAAAATCTCTGAACTATATTACCTTCACACACTTTAATTCGCTTGCAGATATGTATAAAAACATCCAGTATAATTACATGCTTTAAAAGAATATTTTTAAGTACATTTAAAAATGATGTCATTCTCTTGTTGTGTTTTGTTATGACTTGTTTCTTTTTTTTAATCTAATTTTCATTGTTTTTGTAACCATCCATATTTGTATATCCTTTTTGTTTCATTGTTTGTTTTCTAATGTTGTTTGTTCTCCTTAACCTATATTTTTCTTTCATGCTGTATTGTATTTTTGATATCAAAATATCTATTATGTAAAAACAAAATCTTATCTCCCACTTATGAATTGCAAGTTCTTCCCGTCCTAAAATCAGTTCTGTAACTCATCGTGGTTGCCCTTGCAAGAAATAAAACAATTAAAAAATATTTTTTTTACAAACTAAACAATTTGAAAATAATGTGATGAAAGAGTAAGCCTTTTTTATATGAATACCGCACAAGAGTCCCAACTGCTCCCGTCTGGGGTCAGTGAGACTATGGCATCCCCAATTGGGGTATGTTGTGAGGCTGAAGGTAGTGGGGAAGGTTAGGAGGTGGGGAAAGGAAGGTGAGGAAGTACCTGGCTATTCAGATCTGGTCACCAAACACGGCTAAAGCCGTTTCAAGCAACGTTTGAATTCTGAACGGTGGTCTTACACGGAGTATTTTCCACTCTGGAACGTGCCGCAAATATACTATATATTATTATAAATGAATAAATTGTGAAATAACACAAATTAATCAAATAAAATGTATTTTCCCCGCGGGATTCGATCCCGCGACCTTCGGAAAGCGAGTCAAGAACCTTACCGCTAGACTACGCCGGCCGTCAAGTTTTTGTTCTACTTAACCTTTTATTTTTGTGCTTTACGTGAAACTTATATTTTTGATATCAAAATACTTATTATGCTAAATTAAAATATTATCTCCCACTTATGAATTGCAAGCTTTTCCCGTCCTAAAATTATCTACAAAATGAAACAATTTAATAAGATGATAAAAAAGTAAGCCTGTAGAGCTTCATGATGAAAGACTTATTTTTCAAGAGCATTTTCTGTTATGAACAAAACGGTTTTTGCTGTTTGTACATCTGGTAATAAATTTAGAATAATACTAGCTGGGTTACCCGGCTTCGCTCAGGACAACATTCGAGAGTGTTCTAGAATGTTCCACTATTTATAGCGGACCCGACAGACGTTGTCCTGTACACTACTGTCGGGACAAACTAAAATTAAAATAGAATAATATTGAATATTCGATACTGCGATGGTAGCGCAGTCTGCCGGATCCAATGAAAAACATTCCAAAATCAACAACTCCTAAAAAATAATTTAAAGAACATTTTCCAGTGAACCAAATTGTGAATCTAAACCATTCTCGAATCCCCTTGAACCCACACAAAAAATTTCATCAAAATCGGTCCAGCCGTTTAGGAGGAGTTCAGTGACATACACATGGACAGAAGAAATATATATATTAAGATAATCAGTTATTTAAAGTGTTGCTTGGTAATGCCTGACGATTCCCGACAATCCCCACGCAGACACATCAAGGAAACATGTTATAAATTAGCTTCTAAATGCATCATAATTATTTTCTGGGTAGGGATGTCTCTTCATTATGACGTTCCTCGAGAAATAAACAAACTTATTCCTTTAGGTATTCACATCTCAAACAGTTTAAACTAACTCTGAACACATTTCTTTGCGCCGCGCCACAAAGTTTGATGACTTGAACGTAATAAACGGTTTAATAACTTCACTAATGACGACAGCGTATATTTTTACATTTGTTGGTGGTGTTTTCATATCACTACCCCTTTTAGAATCTGCTAGAGTAATTCTGGGTATGAATGGAAAACAAAATCGTACATTATTAATTACGCACTTCGCACAGCCAGCCGATTGTAAAAATGAAGTCCTATCGAGTTACGCTGGTAAGCGGCTAAAGGGTGAACATTGCGATGATGATAGCTAACATCCGATAGAAGTGGGCTACAAAAGCAGAAAATCATATCCCTTCTGAACACATCCAAAATATTGGTTTAATTAGGAAACAGGATCTGCTCTTGGTGAATGGCGGCAGCTGCCCTGAAAATTTGGTGGTTCACTGACAATCTCTTTTTTTTTTTTTTACATTAACTCCACACAGGAGGTCTTGAGGAAAATAATTTCCCTCAGGGCCTATGTCATCTTTAAAGATGCTGTGTGGAGGGTATTTTTGAGGAGAGGAAGGAGTGAACACGGGTCATGAAGAGACCCATGATGTAGGAGGGAGGAAACACAGAGGCCGGCAAATCGTTCCACAGCCGAGCTGTTGAACTCAAGAACGAGTCGTAGAAACGACCCGTTCTCATGTGACTAATGTCAACCGTGTACAAATGTTGAGCGCGCGTTTGGCGTGTTTCCCGACTATGCACCGGTGCCGAGGGGATCAATGACGCTAGTTCCTCGGAGCATCTTCCATTGTAATACCGGTAGAACTAAGAAAGCATTCCCACCTGGCGCCTGTGCTCTAAAGATTGCAATCCGTTTGTTAAATTAGGTTAATCTATCGAGTCGAGGGTTTTTTTTCAGGTATTTTGGGGCTCCAGACCAGAGGTGGCTGCCAAATTCAACCATGGGGCGCACCTGCGATTTGTACAGGGTTAACAGTTGTGTACTACTTACGATAAAAATAATACCATCTACCTTATTTGCAGAGAAAGTCTACTCTAAGATGTTTTTGAAGAGCGAAAACTTCCATTACTTTTTATTTAAAAATTCCCTTTCACCGATTTACTCTGTTGTAGTAGGATATTTTCAAATATTGTCAGGTTATTCGTAACCCGGGAATGTTTGCAATTCGTTAAAAAAAAAAACTATTTTGGCCTCAAATCAAAATTTAAGTTTTGCACGCTAAAGGCCACGCGTGTGACACACGGGTATATCCCAATATTTCGTATATATATGACCGGCGCGCGGCGGGCGTGACGCACCAGCAATGTTTGAGATATTATATACGAAAACTTAATTCATTCCTCTTTCTTATTTGGTCTGCACACGGGTATCCGTCTTCACGGGACCCAAACTATCTTGTTGAGAAATTGCTCTTCCTGATAATATCCGTATTATGGCATTGTGTTGGTAAATAATATTTTCAAATAAGTTTTATAGATTTTATGGCTTTCGAAGATATTATAAAGTAATATAAGTTATTATAATTCACCAGTGTTGGGCACAAAGACACTGTTCTACCAGCCGCCCTTGCTTTGGTGAGTCTACAATGCAACGCAATGGCTACGGTAGCGTATTTGCATCGTATACAAAGCTTCAAGTCGAATGTCTGAGGTTTTGCGGTCTACCGGAACAATTAGACTATGGTATGCGGTCAATGTACCTGTACGTACATTATTACAATTTAGAAGGCGGGTGTGGGTACCGCCGCACCGGGAACCATTAATTGGATGATTCCATAGGCCACCCTTAAGGTTCGCCACGGTTAGTGACTTAGCAGGGGTGCCGAGTTCATGAGGGGGTTTGTCTAAATTTTGGAGGCGAATGCGTTTGCCCACCGATGAGTGGCGGGCCGGATCATAAGAGCTGGTTGAGGGAACCTAACCTAACCCAGCCGGACTCTCTTGACCCGTCGCCTTGCCCAGCAATGGTGGATTCTTAGGGTCGTGACTCCTGGACACATTGACTCTCTGATTCCTACCCACCCCTTGCACCTCTTTCTTTCCGTAAACTTCCTCTCCTTCCATTCCTATAAACACCCTCCACACAGCATTTCCAAAGATGACAAAGGCCCTTTTTCAACAAAGCAATTTTTTTCCCTCAGGGATTTTTCCCTCAGAACATTTTTTTCGTTAAAAAGAAAAACAAACATTTCCAGGCTACGTATAACCCAACAATATTTAAAAATATCCCACTACCGGAATATAAAAAATATCCATTCAGCGGAAAATTTTGCTTGTGACGTGATGGAGGACTTACCCACCTGAGGAAAATATGTGAGGTATTTGCCTACATCCCAATTATCCTTAAAATCTGTTATTCAAGAAAGAATTAATCACGTTTTAGATTATATCTGGAATAAGAAATATTATTCTCTTTCTCAAAAATCTGTTCTTAGGTTTTTTTGAAGCAACAAATAATTCTATCACAAAGCAATCTTTTTTGGGTGAATTGCCTATTTCAAAAAGAACTCTCTAACGATGAGTTCAAATGTCTAAGTTACATAACATATTGAGCTTTGAAATCTGCATTCATTTCTGAGCAAAACCGGAGAAAATTGCCAGTAAAAAAAGCACACACAAAAATAGTGCCATTTTTGTCATATTTTGACCAACACATTTTTTGGAATTTCGATTGCAATTCTTTTATCAATTTTTGTGCCCACGTCTGAAAAATTACCAAAATAATAATTTAAATCTTATCCAACGAAAATTGTGCCGTCAAACGTCAGGTAAAACAAGACCAAAAAATTGTATGTTAGTGTCAACAACATATCAACTTTCGGGGTCGGACACAGATGTCACTGCTCAAACAAAAATCTGTTGGCGGGAAAAATTCTGTCAGACGTCACCTGTCAACCGAACGCGACGGGAAAAATTGCATCTTGTCACGAATAATACATTAAAATGATTATTAATGGAGTTATACTTATAAACATGTTTGTTTTCAAAACATCAAACAGTCAAAGATATGTTGGATTTGATTTGGTACCAAAATTTCAACTCAAAGGTTCTGGAGATGGCGCATAATTTTAGAAAAAGATTGATTTACGAGCTAATAAAAATATTATGTTTTGTTTTGAAGCGGATATTTCAAAGCAGTTGCTGCTATAAACGCCTGTGGAAATATTTCTGGAATTTTCGACGATGGTTAATTAACCAGAATTTTTCGGAATGCAAATAAAATTTCGATGGAATATAATTAACGATAAATAATATTCCCCCGTAGGTAGTGTAATAGGTAAATGCTTGATAAATAAATATTGGTTTATTATTTTCCTAGTTAAAACATTTCTTTTGCTTTTAATATTTTGGGAGGAGGGTTTGGGTACCGCCAAGTTTATGCCATATGTTTCCCCAAGTGGTTCCGTTTGGTGACTTATCAGGAATGCCCGGGTTCATGGGGTGAGGTTTGTCTAGGTTAGGTCTTGGAGGCTGCTGCGTTTGCGTGGCGGACCGAATCGGGAGAGATTGGTTGAGGGAGACCCTTTGAACTCCCCAGATGGACTCTCTCGATCCATCCCCTCGGACTCCAGTGGGAGGAATGGATTCATTTATTTTATTTATACGTATTTTAATTACATTACGTGCGACACATTTTTTTTTCTACATGTATCGGTATACACAAGAGTCCCAACTGCTCCCGTCTGGAGACAGTGAGACTATGGCATCCCCAATTGGTGTATGTTGTGAGGCTGAAGGTAGTGGGGAGGGGAAGGAGATGGGAAGAGTAAAGTGGGAAGTACCTGGCTATTCAGATCTGGTCACCAAACACGGCCAAAGCCATTTCAAGCAAGTTTTCAATTCTGAATGGTGGTCTTACACCAGGACGATAATGAGAGTATCTTCCACTCTGGAACGTGCCGCAAATATACTATATATTATTTTAAATGAATAAATTGTGAAATAACACAATTTATTCAAATAAAATTTATTTGCCACGCCGGGATTCGATCCCGCGACCTTCGGAATGCTAGTCAAGAGCCTTACCGCTGGACTACGCCGGCCGTCATTTATAATAAGAATAACAAAGTAATAATATTGCATTATAAATGAACATATTTTAAATGTACACAAGCTTTATTATATCTTGTTAGATCGATATTAATTTAGGCAAGGAACCAAATGCTCGTGAAACTGCCAAAAGAGCCCAACTGCTCCTTTCTGGAGCCAGTGGGACTATGATATCCCCAATTGAGGTATTGTGAGGTTGTGAGGTTGATGGTAGGGGGGGGGGGGGGAGAGGGGAAGGAAATGGGGAAGACGAAGGTAGGGAAAAACCTGGCTATTCAGAACTGGCTGCCAAACACGGCTGAAGCCATTTTTTTTTTTTTTTTTTACAGTTAATACCGCACAAGAGTCCCAACTGCTCCCATCTGGAGCCAGTGAGACTATGGCATCCCCATTCGGGGTATGTTGTGAGGCTAAAGGTAGTGGGGAGGGGAAGGAGATAGGGAAGAGGAAGGTGGGGGAAGTACCTGGCTATTCAGATCTGGTCACTAAACACGGCTAAAGCCATTTCAAGCAACGTTTCAATTCTGAATGGTGGTCTTATACCAGGGCGATACTGATAGTATCTTCCACTCTGGAACGTGCCGCAAATATACTATATATTATTTTAAATGAATAAATTGTGAAATAACACAAATTAATCAAATAAAATTTATTTGCGCACGCCGGGTTCGAACCCGCGACCTTCGGATTGTGAGTCGAGAGTCTTGCCTCGGGACCACGGAGGCCAGTTTCAAGCAACATTTCAATTTTGAAAGATGGTCTTACACCAGGGCGATACTGAGAGTATCTTCCAGTCTGGAACGTACCGCAATTACTTTTATTTTGAAATAATACAAATTAATTAAATAAAAATTATTTGCTCACGCCGGGTTTCGATCCCGCGACCTTCGGATTGCGATACAAGAACCTTACCTTTCGACCACAAAGGCCGCCGCCTAAAAAAAAATCTGATGTCCTTTATGACTTAACACATTAACTCCCAGATCACTATCTATCCTTCATACACTTTTCATTCCCAGAACTTCATCTCCCTCCTTTCACTAAAAAGACCCTCCACATAACATCTCCAAAGATGACATAGGCCCTGAGGGATTTTTTTCGTCACGGCCTCCTGTGTCGGGTAAATAAAAATTGTAGGTACCTATATTTTTTTTTCTTCTATACGTGAAATGTTATTTGATAGAGAATCCGATTTTTTTTATTTTTTATTAGTATCTATAGCAAAATTTGTACATAATGTATTTATAAATTGTATTATTTAAGGTATTATAAAATTTTTTTTTCACAGTCCTCCTCACTAGGGTTCCCTGTTCTGAGTGATTCAAAGTGATCTTCTCTAAAATCAATAAAGTGTAATAGATTCTTAATTTTTATCAGTACCGACCTCCTATAAACTAGCTTTCAGAGCAGAAACATTGTTTGAAAAGACATACACCCTGATGATGGACTGCAACGCTCTCCAAATGATAGTATTTCCGACAATAACTAGGTATTTGGTGTCGTTTTCTGTTTTAATATCATAAGAGGATTCCCCTCCTGACATCCACTGCAACTGATTTCATTTCACGTTCATAATGCTGTAAATATAAAAAAAATTAAAATAGCATAAAATATGGGTGCTGTTTCAACTCAGATACGAGCATTTTCCCAAGTTTTTCCTAATATTTTCCCTCAACAAAGATATGTTGACATATCGTTCTTTAAAACCCTAGCATTTTCTGCGAATTTGACATTTAACCCTTCGAGTAACTACTTTGACCGTTGAGACGCGTGCCGCGTTGACCGCCCCTGTTCCAATATGACCAACATAAAAAGTGGTCTCTTTGTTTTGTCCCAGACGCAACTATTCCGAGGGCAGAGTGTAGCGCACGCATAATACTGGTATCTGGTCGCATTGAATTAGCAGCGTCTGCAGAATAATTCAAAACGAGAAATAACAAGAACACCAAACATCTTTGCCATGCCACAGCATGACTAGGGCCGGGTGTACAATGAAATTCGTTGAGTTTCTTCAAAAATGTATAAAAAAATTCCATCTGAACACCAACCTACGATCGACAGATCAATTGAAATATAATGTTATCAGCTTTCATATGTTATCACTTTAATGAACGGCGTCATTAGGATGAAATTTGTTTTTTAAAACGTCTTTCTGTATTTCGAATTGGTTTTCTTGATGAATGCTTGTGTGAATGAGATGGATCCTTGGAAGTGCAAATTCGCCCTCATCCCGACGATCGAGCTAAAATCGGCAGATCATTGTGAATGACATTGCATTCTATCAACTTTTGGTGGCAATCACACATACGCATTCCTCTGAAATACGATGATTTTAGAGTACTTAGTATAAGAAATAAAGTTCGGTCGTATCAACTCGGAATTTTTGGTAGCGTGGTTGATTCCGATCACTGGGTAGATATTGGATATTTGAAAATAGATAATAAAAAATCTTGCTTTTTACGGGTTGATTTTTTTTTAATAATGTTCCCAAATATTTTTTTTCACACAGGAGGCTCCTAGGAAAATAATTTCCCTCAGGGTCTGCGTCATCTTTGAGGATGCTGTGTGGAGGGTTTTTTAAGGAAAGGAAGGGGAGAAGAGTTTTGGGAAGGAAAGGAGTTTAAGGGGTGGGTAGGAATCTGGGGTTCAGTGTGTCCTGGTCATCCGCCTCCAAGACCTAGACAAACCTCACCCCATGAACCCGGGAACCCCTGCTAAATCACCAAACGTAGCGAACCACTTGTGGTGACCTATGGCAGAGGTGTTGGTTATCCAATAAAGGTTCCCGGGGCGGCGGTACCCATTCCCGCCTCCCAAATTGACAACCGATTAGTTTTAACACAAAAATGCCTTTTGATAATCGACCAAATCATCACTATTCCATGCCTTTCCGACATTATTATTTGATCGTATAATGTCTTTGAAAAAATATTACGAATTTGAAAATGTAATGAGCTAGTTTTTAGAAAGTAATGGTTCTCTAATACCGCGTTCTCACCTAATCTGGTCAATTTATAGGTCGAAAATTGAAGTACATTCAAAATTGGGTGTTTATTTCAAAAAAATGTGTCTTCTCGCGGCTTCATTTTATATAAAATCCCGGATTAAATGATTCTAAATTCAATAAATTTCAATACATCAGAATTTGTGACGGATATTCCGTAAATTGAATTTTTTATGCGTAAAGCCACGACGACATTGAGCGAGTTTACAAGCTACTATCTGGAAAATTCACTATCTGTTAGTAAACTTGCTCAGCGTCATCGTATTACTTGCTAACTAGCAGATTATGGACAATCTACGAAAAAAGTTGAAAGGTGGTCAACTTTACTCGCTACTCGCTGGTGTTTGCCTAAAGATGGCGGCCCACCAACAGCTGATTTCGTCTGTCAGAATTAGTTCGGGCGGGAGCAGTTATTAGCTGGCGGGTGGCGCGAGCAGCGAGTTCAGGTTTTTTACAAAATGTCGACCGAATTGGTTCGCGTAAGAATCGTTATTTTAGCTGCTACTGTCGCTACTGAGCGAGCAGACAGTTTTGTGTGTCATCATGACAATCTCACTCGCCAATTCACCCGCTTTTAAACTTACCGGATGTTTCTGAATTATTAAAAAAACCAGCTTCCATGTCGTTTAATATATTAATTCCAATAATATTAATTTACTATTTGGATTACGTTCCCCTACTTTTGTGACATATTAGAAGTATGCATCAATTCACCATAAAGCAAAATATTATTTTCTTCGCAAAACAGCTTAAGCGTCTAACACATACCTGCCGACAGAAGTAGTATTACCTGCAGATTTTTATAAAATAGTTTGGTCGTTAGTGGCTTGTGTGTTGTGTGTTGTGTTGTGTTGTGTTGGTTGGCAGTTGCGATGCCCTGATTGTGAATCCACCTCAGCAAAGCGAGGACGTAAAGGCAGCAATAAATAATACAAGAAAGGGCGAGCAACAGATGCGCCTGCCAACACACACCCCACTAGGAAGTACTAACACCATTCTTAAATTTTTAGAATTTACCCTACGTTTTCATTTACATTAGCTCTAAACAGGAGGCCCTGAGGAAAATTATTTTTCTTTTGTCGTCTTTGGGATTGCTGTGTGGAGTTTATTTAAGGGAAGGAAGGAGAGGAAGTTCTGGGAAGGAAAAAGGTATGAGGGGTGAATAGGAATCTGAGATTCAGTGTGTTCAGGTCATACGCCGCCAAGAACTACACAAACCTCAACCGATGTTGGAGAAAATAACTTCGTGGTATTTCACCGGACCTTCCTTTTTCCGGACTTAAGGGGTTGTGTACAGTCAGGAGGCTCAAAAAAATGGATTTTTCAAGAATTTTTCCTGCGAAGACTTTTAAATTTATAAACTAAAAATTTGTACAAATATTATGGTAACTTTTAACAGTATATTAGGATTTTTTTTTTGTAAAAATAATAATTTTGAAAGCTGCTGTAACTGACCTCCAGAAGCTCTTCTCAAAAAAGGCATCTTGCGGTTTCCATCACATCTCTGGACTGGATCATTTAAAATGAAAAATAAATAAACGGATTTTGTTAAAATACTAAATATTTTTCTAATTTATTGTAGGACAGAGCAAAATATTTTTTTTTGTAAAATGGCGGCTTCTCAAAAAAAAATCGATTTTTTACCAAAATTTTGGCCTTATATTGTTTATAAAAATTATATTGTGTATTTATCGGTAAGAACAGGCCTTCGATAAATAACTGTAAAATACACTTAAGCTTGTGTTAAAATTTGAGACTGATCGGTTCAGCCGTTTCCGAGTAATCTTGGTCACCGACTTTAAAAACACGGTTTTGAGAAAAATATAGGAGGCAAACTTTAATGTTTAAAGTTTTCCACCTTCTTTCTGACCCTTCTTTACAAAAGTATGCGTGTAACTTCGAAAATAATCGCTGGATTGACTTGAAAAAAAAATTAAATAATAAAAGAAATACCGATTTCTTAAAAATTCTCACCGTATATAACCCCTTAAACACTGTAGGACTGAGACTACAAAATATCACGTTTATCAAATTGTGAACAGTTGCAACAACCAAAGAATATGTAATGAAGCAAGGAGTAAGTGCAAAAACTTAAAAATGAGCCTCCACACTCCACATCTCTTCTTATAAACCTGAAAGAAACGTCGTGATGATTGTTTTTAGTAATTCTGACTAGTAAAATACCGATGTAATTTTTTAATCAGCCATAAAATATAAATTGTAAAAAAACAATAATAGCTATAAAATTGGCCGACCGACCGCACTGTTTTTTACCCCGTTTCCGTGACGTATGATCCCCGTCATACCGGAACATGTCGCGGGATGTTTGTTGTTCATACCGACTAGTAATAAAGTGCGTGATTTGTTCGGGGAATATGTCATCGTTTATTCCGTCCATCGCATCGGGGCGCTTCTTCCGAGACCAACCAACCCACTCCAGCAATATAAAACCAACAAACCAATAGTATTAATCATAAGACATTGTATTTTATTATGCGACTATTATAATGACTGTTCAAGTTAACCTCTCAAAAGCCAGCCGTAAATTTCGAAAAACAGCGCGGACTTTACCTTGTTGCCTTCTCGTCAAATATCCATATAAAACAAAGGAATTGTTTTTTTTTGCGATTGTTTATCATCATTCATGTACGAGTATATAACGTGATAATATTTTAAAAGGTTTTTCAGAATAGCTAACTAACTAAAAACATGGTTAAAAAATCTCAAAATTTGGTAATAATATGACAACAAATACAATGACACAAATACAAACTGTTTTTATTATTTCTAAACAAATCTGAATACGTACTGAATATGATATTACAATTCTAAGGAGTTTGCAAATAAATAAAGACCTTTATAAGCATTTCAAAACATAAACTTTCGTATTTTTCGCTTTTGACAGTTGGAAAAGTCGATCTGCTAAGTCATAGATAATGCATTTAAAAATATTCTAGTGTTGCTATATGAATAAAATCATTGTTTACGTCAAGAATAGTATTGAAGCAAGCGATTCTGACCATTTACTTCATACAGTTTTTTTTATACATAATGGTTAAAATCGCATTTAAAAAAAAGCCGAAACTTTTTCCGCGCACGCCGGCCGGCGCGCTTCCGGCAAATGACGGGATCTTCTTACCCTTCCCACTTACCTGCAGCATCACAACCTACCCTGATTGGGGATCCCATAGTCTCACAGGCTCCAGGCGGTTGGCAACAGTTGGGAGACTTGTGCGATGTCCACGTAAAAAACACACACACATAATCACTGACTCAAATAGTTCTACCATTTAATTTGTTTTAATTAGTAGTACCTTTCAATGGGCATTTATAAATAAAACCTATCAATTATATTGTTTTACGGCTGACTTTGCAGTTATATTCAAACAGATACCAAATGCACTCCCAAAATTTCAAACGGGGAAGAACGTTCTTCTCCGTTTGAAATTTTGAGAGTGCACTTGGTATCTTTTTGACTATAACAACCGTACGCTGCAGAGATTTCTGAAACACGAAGTGATATTCGAGTAGACAGTGGTATTTCATTAAAATGTTTTGATGAGGAATAAGTGTAACTACCCTCAAATACAGCAGTTTTATGACTGGGGGAAACAAGTAAATGGTTTTTTGGCGTTTACAGTGTGTGTGAAAGTCTCGGAACCATCGCAATCTGTCATTCAGATAGTCAGGAACCTTAAAATTCATCAAATGTTTGACAAAGTTACAATTTCCTTCCGTTCGACAAATTTAAAAGGTATCCCATGACAGTAAAGGTTAGACGAGATGCTCGGGGCTCGAGATATTATAGCAATATCGGACACATGCCTTTTGGACACGTTGTAGTTGTTTTTTTTTCAATAAGGAGGGACCATACGCTGTGTCTCGAGAGAACGAGACTATCAGTAATAATCTTACATTATTTCACTGATATATTAATGCTGTTCGTGCAAGTACTGACTTTGAAAGTGACCCTTTTCAGCAAAGTAAAGTAATGTCAGGCAATAATTCGTCCTGTCGGAATAAGTCATTTTCCTTAGAAGTCCCGGGGACAGACCAACTCAACACAGAACACAGCACAACAGTTATAATTATTATAATTAACTCATTACAATTCCTGCTGGAATTAAATGGTGACTTTGGAGATCGGAAAAAATGGTGGCTGCTTGAAGCGGACCCACTTTAAATGCCTCATTTTAGGCTTCTTAAAACAAATTTATCGGGGACACCAAACAATATTTATTGTAAAGCTATTAAAATGTTAAATTTAAGGAAGCTAAAAATCTTGCGGTTTTTCGTAGGTTGTGTCTCAATGTTGTGAGTTGTGACGACCAAATTTCAGTATGTAGGGCATAGAATAAAATTATAACAGTTTTAGAATAGATATAAGATCTAAAAAAAATATATCTTAATAATATATATAAACATAAAAACTTTAATTTAATGAAAAACAAATACCTTTGTATAACACCACTATTTTATTAACAATATCAACATGTTTCGAAAACTATGTTTTCTTCGTCAGGATAATAAGTCAATAATAAATAACAAAAGACAAACAAGTATAGACTAATTAGAACATAGACAAAATATTAGAAAGGAGAGGTGATTAATTACCTAAAATATATATACGAAGAAAACATAGTTTTCGAAACATGTTGATATTGTTAATAAAATAGTGGTGTTATACAAAGGTATTTGTTTTTCATTAAATTAATGATGACACCCCAAAGTAAATATGCCTATTTTGAAGAAATAAAAACTTTAATTTATGTTCTTAATAATCGAAATTCAATAAAAGGAACCGCTGAGCGGCCTTTGTCATACATAACTTAATAAAACAAAGTATGAATTTGAGGTCTTAATACCCTAAACAAAAAAAAATGTGTGCAGTTCATATGCGGTAAAGGTGAAACCTTCAAAAAACTTAACTAGACAAGAATGGGAAGGCTAGGATTATTGTATCTTATTCTCTCACAGGCTAAATTCTGTAGATGTACGTGTTTATCTCTTCTTAGTATCGCTTTTTCGTCTCATCGAGTTTCAAATCCCAACGATGAAAGAAGTTTTCACTTTAAAAAAATCAAAAATATGACTATTCACAATAAAGTTTTTGAAGTGAAAACTTCTTTAGCACCGTTGTGGTTTAAAACTCAAAGAAAACTTGCGACACTAAAAGAGATCAATACGTACACCTATAATCGGTCTCCTCTTTGTGCGGTGCTTCGTAGCCTCCCCACTCTTGTCTACTTTAGTTTTCTGAAGGTTTCACGACTACCGCAATCAAATTGCACACTTTAAATTTTTTTCGGGAAGTTTAATTATTGTTGGTGACTTCAATGTTTTATTAAATTTGTATTATTTATGGCATTCATAATAGTAGCTAAAACGTGTTGATTACTTAAATGTCAATGATATTTTTTTTGGCTGTAGGTAATCCATAATTTTCCATGGTCCAGAGAAAGCCGTTTGCGAAGGCGAATGTCTCTTTGTGTGTATTTTTAGTTCCATTCTGACAGCTTTGATGAAGACATCACGTGCTAGTTAACCCTTTTAAGACGTAAAACCAAGTAGGTACATTAATAAAAAACATAAAATTTTAGTTTCAACAAAGGTGTTTTTTATTTGAAACTACAGCGAACAATAAACAAAATTCAATTTTTTACGAGAAAAACTCTCTTTTTATAACTTTTGAAGGTTATTCCCATCAACGTAATATATCATTGAAGAAGAAGATAACACTTACGAAATTGGAAAACGCGCCGTCCCGGTTAGACGAGAGGTCTGGGTTCGTGTCCCAGTTGCGACCATTGTCTTTTTCTGTTTTTCTGTGTCTTGTTTTCTTTCATATTTTCATTTAGATTTAAAAGTGTTATCTTCTTCTTCAATAATAAACAAAATCTCCATTTATCGTTTGTTCCCCATTGTGAAAAAATTGCTTATACGCAACAATTATTGACATTCTTCGTAATGTTTTAACCATTAAATGCATTTTGCGGTAGAATTATTTACACATACATCAATAGGATTTAGCCTGCGAGATAATGAGATAGACTTATCCGTGCCCTCTTTGTGCTGTGTAAAATAATTTATAGCGACAGCGCAATTTAAAACTTTTTCTCCGATTGCTCGACATTTTTTGGTGATCATTTTGAATATTTTCCGCCTAAATTAAAAAAAAAATCTTGCCTCCAAATTTTAATACGGAAACATACAAACTGATTATAGTTCTATATAGCCAATGAATTCACCTATAATTTTGTCGATTATCACATATGAGTAGGATTTATAAAAAAATATATTATAAAAGCGTAAACTTCTAATTACTTACAAATAAGGGAAAATTTGCCAAAATTGGCAACAAAGCAACGCGAGGTATTTTAAATAGTGCCATTTGTGGCAAAAAGCGCTCCAGTCAGTGGTTAAACTTGGTAACAGTATTATAATAAATAAACCCTACTTTTATCCTACTCCCGATACTCTGCATTCGTCAAATTCTCTCGAAGTTTAGTTTTCTGAAGGATTCACTTCTACCGCGTGTGGCCTGCACGCATTTTTTTTTCTTTATCATTTGCTTTGATGTTTACATAATTTGTGAATTTTTCGACCACCATGCTCTAGGCGCATGCCCGTATGATCGTTAAGTTTTGATCTAAAATATCACAAAACAAATTGCTTCCTTCCTTATTGATTCATTCACCCATTACGGTGGGTCGAGAGAGTCCGACTGGAGAGGTCAAATGGCCTCCTTTAACCAGATTTCTGATAACTAAAACCTAGATACCGGCGGTATCCATACCCGCCTCCCAAATTGTGTTTGGAAGGCGGGTATGGATACCGCCGGTACAGGAATGTTTGTTGTGTGCCAGAGAGTGTTGAAATCTTTGAAAACAAACAATACAAATGAATCATCCATCTTCTTGAATTTTTTTCTGCTCTCTATTATTTATGTACTTTATTCGGGAAAACAAATTTTTATGAAAAAAGAAATCGAGATTTTTCAAATAATTATTTTTCCTGTCATCTGAGCACACTTATAAATAATACGATAAACTTTTCTTTTTTTCAATCTAAAAAGTCATGAATTTTTTTCATACATTTGGTACGGTCATCTGCTGAACGCAACCGTCGCTCCCAAAGGGTTAATAACAGGGTTTCTCCACACACCAATTGTGGCAATTATGAAGCCTTCTATTTAGAAATATAAATGTTCTAGTTTCTACAGCAATTAAGATCCACATGCCATAGAAATTGCATTTTAATTGTAGCCATTCATTACTTAATTACCCTTTATAAAACGTTTATTTCATCCTAATGACGGTTAGAAATAACGATACTTAAACGGTTTTCTTTCTGATGAAAGGAAATATTTTATAGGAAAATCTACGGTGAAATAACTTTTGCGTCCAGTAAAGATCAATCTGTTGGTTCTAATATTATTTCAGATCTAAAATATCTGGCCCTAGTGGAATAATCACTGAAATTGAAAAAAACTTTCACAACCCTTGAATATTAATTATAAAATTTGAAGATTTGTACAAATTCCATGAAACAATTCTATGTTCCAACTGTGAAATTGATGAATGGGACAAAATTCTGTAAAACTAATTAAGACTTAACGTTAGAAGTTTGAACTTAACTGGGCATAATGTACAGGGCACGCAGATACTTTAATAGTACACAACTGCTAACCCTGTACAAATCGCAAGTGCGCCCCACGGTTGAATTTGGCAGCCACCTCTGGTCTGGAGCCCCAAAATACCTGAAAAAACCCTTGCAGAAACGGGCAGTCCGTTTGATAGACTCCTAACCTAACAAACGGATTGCAATCTTTAGAGCACAGGCGCCAGATGGGAATGCTGTCCTTGTTCTACCGGTATTACAATGGAAGATGCTCCGAGGAACTAGCGTCATTGATCCCCTCGGCACCGGTGCGTAGTCGGGAAACACGCCAAACGCGCGCTCAACATTTGTACACGGTTGACATTAGTCCCATGAGAACGGGTCGTTTCTACGACTCTTTCTTGAGTTCAACATCTCGGCTGTGAAACGATTTGCCGGCCTCTGTGTTTCCTCCCTCCTACAACATGGATCTCTTCAAGACCCATGTTCACTCTTTCCTCTCCTCAAAAACACCCTCCACACAGCATTTTCAAAGATGGCATAGGCCCTGATGGAAATTATTTTCGTCAGAGCCTCCTGTGTGGAGTAAATGTAGAAAAAAAAATATTAGATCGGTATGAAATCATAAGTTAATATTTATAACAATAAATTGTTTACTTTTCCGAATGCAATTACCTACGAACTATTTAAAACAAGGGCGGTAAAATATTGCTTTTCAGTACCTGGGTCGTTCTTCTTTTTAACCTACATAAAGTTGTCTCCACCAGTTAGTGGAGAAAAATTCAACAGAATTACCAATATTATTATTTTATAATGACTTTAAAATCTACTGTACTAAAATCGTGCGACTATGTGCGCTTAAAAAAAAATTGTGTTTATATTTTTGTAGTAAAAATTAGGTGACAGAGTTGTAACTCCTCGTGAATGTATTTCATTCAAATCACAGTTGTCTTCTGCCGCCTCGACTTGCGTGTATCTTCTACAATGTCACAAAAAAATGATATGACGACATAAAATATAAAACTATTCTTAAACTCCAAAAGGTATAACCTATCAAGAAACAGCGATTATTATTTATCATGATGTGTAATAAAATATTTTTAAAAATCTCAAAAACTTGTCTCCTACAATTTTTTTTTCGTACGACAATTCTGTCACGTGGGTGGTCATCTGAAATAGGTATACACGCAGTTCGTGTTTGTCACCCCCGATAGGCATTTTAGACCTCTGTGGAAAGTAGTTTTTTGAGCGTCGGGATTACCAAGGTTGAAGGAATTGGTTCCAGAGGCTGAGGAGCTGGTGGAAGGTGTTTGACCTGTGCTCCGTCTTCTCATCAGACGAGTGTATATTAATATTTAACTATGAGGAATAGTCAGGCTCCTGGGGGTCGCGGTACTTCCAGGCCGCGCCCTGTGTTCAATGATTATACTGGATGATGATTGATAACACTGTACTCTTATTTGAGTGATTTAACATTTATTTAAGATTTTAATAATTTACACAATTAGTGTTCACGTATGAAACGGGTAGAGAGGTACAAAACGCGAACGGGCGATTGGATCGAGTGCTCGGAACGGAATGATTTGCCCGGTCATCCTCGGAGCGGTGCTGAGATATTTTTTGGAGAGGTGGCAATGATACCACACGTAAAAATAAATGTAAGTGATGCACATACCTCCACCCCCCCTTGCTACAATATCCCCTCTGAGATCCAGAGAGATTCATTTACAGTAAAAACAAAATGTGACAGAGTGGTAAAATTTATGTAGGTCAAAAAGAAGAACAACCCACCTACCGAGATTAAAACAGCAGAAAAATTTTAATAAGGGTACCTTTCAAAGTTTTTCTCGTGAAAAAAATTGTGTATGTTTACGTTTGTATCTGTGTGTACGTATAAATCTAATTGTATGTAAACTTTAAAATTATGTTAGATTTTAGTCAAAAAAATCACAGCTCGTACAAGAAAATTCGCAAATATGATGCTCAACCGTCATTATTTGATCGTCAATGTTTCACAAGTTTTCCATTAGATTTATGTTCGAAAATTATTTAAAGAAGCATTAAAAGTCCAACAAAGCAAAAGTTTCGAAAGTAAAATAAAAGCTTTTTATTTAGCGTCACCCTACCCCTTCAGCACCACCGGGCACTGCCTACAATCTATGTACCCTGCACAATACAATGTAGATACTGTACAGAGTGTACAAGCACAGACCCCGCAATACGTTATGAATAATGATCCCGCCGCATTGTTTGAGACCTTTCAAATAATGACTTAGCAACACTGGCCTTTGTTTGGGTGACTCTTCAAATCAATCCACATCTCCCACACCCATGCGCCTCTATGCCGCCCTGGTACTGGGAGACCTGTGAAAGGGCGGGGAAGTGGGGGTGGAGGTGGAGGGCGGGATGCTGCAAGTTGGCTGGACCACTGCCAATGGAGACGCCATTCACGTCATTAACATGCCGGTGAACCGAGACAGGATCGGGTGGAGGTGCGTTTAGTATGTGATATAGTGTATGGGATTTTGTCCCTAAACACCCATTAATTTCAGAAGCATGTTTTTTTATAACAAAGATGCAGATTTTTTTTGATATAATCTCAAATTGTTACCATTGACTAAAAATGAACAAAAATTATGAAATTGATGTACCTACTTATTTATTTCGGGTAGAATCTTGCAATCATACATCTATGAAATTCTAGTATCCTTCAACGGAAGCAATCTTCCGAACAGACCCTCCATTGATATGCTTGGTGTAACTATAAGTGACCAGCTCAGGTAAGGGGGCTCCATCGAAGCCTCTAAGTATAAGTTAGCCTCTCAAAAACTGGGCGTACTGAACAGGGCCCGCAGATACTTTAAACGTACACAACTGCTAAGGGTTGAATTTGGCAGCCACCTCTGGTCTGGAGCTCCAAAATACCTGAAAAATACCCTCGACTCTGTGCAGAAACGGGCGGTCCGTTTGATAGATTCTCCCACCTTAAGGAACGGATTGCAATCTTTAGAGCACAGGCGTCGGGTGGAAATGCTATCCAAGTTTTACCGGTATTTCAATGGAAGATGCTCTGAGGAACTAGCGTCATTGATCTCTTCGGCACCGGTGCATAGTCGAGAGAAACGCGCATCCAACATATGTACACGGTTGACATGAGAACGGGTCGTTTTTTCGACTCGTTTTTGAGTTCAACAGCTCGGCTATGGAACGATTTGCCGGTTTCTGTGTTTCCTCCCTCCTACAACACGGGTCTTTTCAAGACCAATGTTCATTCCTTCCTCTCCTCAAAAAGACCCTCCACACAGTATCCCAGATGACATAGGCCCTGAGGGAAATTATTTTCCTCAGGGCCTCCTGTGTGGAGTTAATGTAAAAAAAAAATACATTAAGACAGCAGCCAATTAAAAATACTATGACGATAATGTTGGTAATTCTTAGTCGAAGTATGATACAGTTAAATGTGACCGAGGAAAATAGGGTCGAATAAGCTCAGTGATAGAGCACAGCCCTGGCAACGTTAAGCGGTCCTGGGTTTAATTTCGACCGAATCTTTTACTGATTTTTCCCTTTCAGATTTTCGTTTAAGGGTCGCTAATATTGCCTTTAATGTTTAAAAGTTATAAGATTATTGTGTTTTTATGAGCGTTTTTAAATATAGAAACTATGATTTATTTTGGTCTTTGTAAAGAAAAACAGATAATAACAGGTTGTAATTTTTAGATGCAGAATATTCAAATGGTTGAATAAATGAATACCTGAGCATTACGGATATGCCTTATTTCAAAACCTTCCATTTACGTAAATTCTAAAATGTAGGTATAAATGTAGTTATTGTTCATTTTTAAATTTGAAACTTCCTCTTCATATATATATCCAACATATCTGAAAATTTTCACAGACCGAGACATCTTAATCCAGATAGAAAATTACCAAATATCTGTTTTTAAAGAATTTTAGTTTTGCTTTTTTCACGTTCACACCTATATTATTTAATTGATACTTTTTTTTAATGTGTATATCAGACTGCGTTCATTACATGGATACTGTGAACATGAAGAGTAAGAAGTATAATAATGCGTGTTTCAACAATAAAGTTAACATAAGTGGCAAGTTCTTAAGCCTAATACATTAAAAAAAATATGTCATCAATTCGGATTCATTATTTGCATGTCGCTTAAAACATTCAAGGCTTTGATTTGAAAACATCAAAAAACATGTTTTTTAGCAGGACCATACTCCTTGTCACGCTGAGCTGAGCCCATTTGTCTGTGGTATGCAGAGCAGATCGTGGTGCCGCCTTTGGCAATAGTTGTTCGATACAATATTTCTGATTTATGTTTATATATTTGCTATAAGTAATTAATGGTTTCTTAGAAAGAGAAATGACGAATACGCGTCTTGATACGCCTCTGTTCTGAGCAATTTTATAAATGCCGCGAATCGTGCAGACATTTTATATTTCTACAAAACGCACTCCTAATGATCCGCGCAGAAGTGTATACTATAGGTATAAGGTTATGTGCTGTAGTAAAGAGTAAAGACTATAAAGTATGTGAGAGTAATGTGCGTCTTGTCTGATGTCTTCATCAGGAAAGATTTTCAGGAAGAAGTTGTAGCCATCACCACACTTTTCCCTTTACTGTATTTAAAGTCACATATTTATTTACTTGCAAGGCACAAATAGATTTTATATAATTAATATATGTTATTTCATATATTTAATCAAAAGAGGTAAAGCCAAAATCTTCTTCTGTTTTTTTTTTACATTAACTCCACACAGGAGGCCCTGAGGAAAATAATTTCCCTCAGTGCCAGGTCATATTTGAAGATGTTGTGTGGAGGATCTTTTTGAGGAGAGGAAGAAGTGAAGTAGAAGGGAGGAAACACAGAGACCGGCAAATCGTTCCACAGCCGAGCTGTTGAACTCAAGAACGAGTGTAAACGACCTTGTGACTAATGTCAACCGTGTACAAATGGGCACGTGTTTGGCGTGTTTTCTGACTATGCACCGCCGAGGGGATCAATGATGCTAGTTCTTCGGAGCATCTTCCATTGTAATACCGGTAGAACAAGGACAGTTCTCCCACCCAACGCCTGTGCTCTAAAGATTGCAATCTATTTGTTAAATGAAGAGAATGTATCAAACGGACCGCCCGTTTCTGCACACAGTCAAGTTTTGTTTTGGTATTTTGGAGCTCCAGACCAGAGGTGGCTGCCAAATTCAACCGTGGGGCGAACTTTTGATTTGTACAGGGTTAGCAGTTGTGTACTATTAAAGAATCTGCGGGCCCTGTACAGTACACCCGGTTTCTGAGAGGCTAACTTAACTCTGGCTTCGATGGAGCCCCCGTACCTGAGCTTATCTACAGATCCCAGCACTTTTTTAACTTAAATTATTACCACATTGACATTTTAAACTTGACTTAGGGACATAAAACAAAAACCCAACAAACAACATGATTCAAACCAGATCATTCAATCTACCCACCTATATATTCCCATCCTTCGTCTCTTAATTCTTATCCTTTGTTGACATAATATGTAGTTATAATAAATTAATAAAAACAGCACACTTATATTGTCACACTTCATCATTCGCTATCGTCAGTGGAAAGTTTATAATAGGCATAATTAACTAATTATAGTACTAGCAGGTTCGGCCACACGTTTCTGTCGCTAACGAAATACAACGCCATTACCCAACCTTTCTAACCAACGCCATCTGTTAATTTGAAAACATGTCAAATCCACACCGCCCGTTTGCCAGTCCGCCGTCTGCTGCGCGCTGCCTGCTTGCCAGCCCGCTCCCTTTATTTATATATTTAAAACAATTTACACAAAAACTTGACAACTTAAATACCTAAAAACCTTCCTCGTGAATCACCCTATCTGTTGGTGAAATTCGCATGAAAATCCGTTGCGTAGTTTAAAAGATCTAAGCTTATAAACAGCGGGAGCGACTTCATTTTCTACTATGTAAAGATAATGATATATAATTTAAGATTTTTAAATTTTTTTTTTATTTCTTGCTTTCAATTCATAGGTGGGAGGATAATAGTTACAATTTTTCGTAGGTATTTTGATATTAAAAATATAAGTTCATTTGCAGTACAGACAAAAAATAGAAGACAGGTTAAGTTGAAACAAACAACAAAAGAAAACAATTAAGGAAAAAAGAACTTGGATGATTAAAAAAATATGGATGATTACAGAACCATGGAAAAGAAAAGAATAGAAAAAGAACCAAGACAGAATAGGACATTACAAGAAAATTACATAGCTTCATCCCTAAACGTACTTAAAAAATATTCTTTTAAAGCATTATTCTGAATTTTTTTTATTTTGCCGGATTTCCTTGCACTTATTTGGAAGCGAATTATATAGTGTGTATGTAGGCAATAAAGTTCAGAGGCTTTATGTAGTGTGTGCTTGAGGTAGGCGAATTTCATTGCTATTTCGAGTATGTGGATGTCTTGATTGTAAAGTGGTGTTAGTGTGAGTTGATTGTTGAGTAATTTGTAGGATAGTGCTTGCGATTTCATGTTTAGGAAGGATTTTGACATTGGAGGGGACCCCACCACTTTCCCACGTTGTTATGAGGAAACATACGGTTTCCTTATAACAACGTGCCGCACGCAAGACTCTACTTTATTGAACGAAGCTACATTTATTTGATCGACTCTAGACCCTCCAATGTCCATGCGTACGGGGTTATTAAGCAGTATGCAAGTACTTACATTAACATAATACAAAAAAAAGAAATAAAAGTGGCAGCCCGTGGGATAATTCTTCTGAAATCCATAAACTTAAATGTATAAAGATAAAGATGTTAGTAAAATAAAATGAAAAATAAGAGCTGCACCCGGTTGAGAAAGGATTGATTGAATTTGCTGTCAACATTCCCAAAAATAATTGAATAAATAAAAAAGTTTCACATGCTAGTTACAGATAGGAGTTTTATTTGGCCGTAAAACCAATACGAAGATAAAGGAAAAAGGAATATAAGATAAGAATAGGAGATGCTTTTGATGCATTATGTATTCACGCATTAATTTGTGAAAGCGCACGTTACTTCGGTTCGATATTTATTGTTAATAATGTCAATATTTATAATGAAATTGTATTTTATGTGATTTTATACTTGTGTGTTTGAAGAAGTTTCAATAAAAACCTTTTTAAAATTTCCGTACGTAAATAATGGTTCCATGCCAAATGAGAATAAAGTTAACTTAACACCTCCTAGAAAAGTCATTAAAATCTATGAAAAAAAATAATTTTAAATTAGCGAATAACCCTTAACCTAACGTAACCCTTTTAAACCATTTTTATGTTGATTTTTTATCACTTTAAATTACTTATTTGAGATGGTTCTGAGTTGGTTTCATTCCGAGTTGTCCGGTCACCGTAAATAATGTGTGAGCAATTTACAATAACAATTTTGGAAGCGGGTGTGGATACCGCCGCCCCGAGAACCATTTATTGGATAAACAACATAGGTCGCCGCCAAGTGGTACGCTACCGATACGCTACTGATACGATTGGTGACTTATCAGGGGTGTCTGGGTTTATGGGGTAAGGTTTGTCTAGGTCTTGGCTGCGGCCTTTTTTTCCCACCAGCTGCGTTCACACGTCCGGAACTCTTGGACACATCGACCCTCCAGATTCCTACCCAACATCACACATTTTTCCTTTCCAGAATTTCCTATCCTTCTTTTCCCTAAAAACGCTCTACGACTACGACTCTACGCACATCATTCCCAAAAATAAAAACTGAAAAAAATTACATCATGAAATCCAGACCGACAGAGAGTATTTAGAAAAAAATATCTTAATCCTCTCTGCTCACCCCTGAAAGAAGCTCGGTTTGATGATTAATTACATAGAAACGAAGTCTGAGTATATCTCGAAAACTCAAAACGTAAATTACTAAGGGTTTTTAAAAATGGTTTTGCGTGTACCTTCGTACTTTTTTCCTTCCCAGAACTTCTTCTCCTTCCTTTCCCTAAAAAGACCCTCCACACAGCATACCCAAAGAAAAGATGAGTTTCAAAGAGGAAATTTGTTTCCTTATATCGAAAAAAATCATGAAATCCAGACCGACAACAGTCTTAGAGAAAATTATTTTAAGCCTCTCTGCTAACCCCTGCGAGAAGCAAGGTTTGATGATAAGTTTAAAATAATCGAAGTCTGACAAAAGCTAATTACAAGGCGAAAACTTATAAGACATAAATTACTAACTGATTTTAAAAATGGCTTTGCAAGTAAAAATGATAAGTTGCCTTTACACGATGTACTTTGGCAATCAACCTCCGGCAATAAAGCCAAGTAAACAATTTTATTTATCTTTTTCAATTGGTTACGACTCTTAATCAAACTGCTTTCCCTACCAGCAGCGGTATAAAAAGCCCCACACTTACAATTATAATTTCCGCCGCCGGTCTCCGCTTAATCGCGATGCGAGATAAAATCTATAAATGCAGCGCTGGGCGGAGATTGATGACTGATATTTATTTAACACGTAATTAAAATACTCCCTTGAATTAAGGGCTTACTTTACCATAAATTAAAGGCGGAGTAAACAGCCAAATGTCCCTTTTTGACGTAGGTCATTTGTATCTGTTCCTATAAATGCGTGGGGCGATATCATATTTCGGGAATTTTATAAAGGTGTGTGTCGTGAATTTGAATACTCGATTTATCAAATGTTAATACTATTTTGGGAGTATTTTTCAACGGTTAATTAGGTGGAAGTAATCAGACGTATTTCCGGTTTCTTAAGGGGTAAGGCCACCCTAGGATTTTCGAAAAATCGTTTATTTTTATTTTTTTAAATTGTCCCCTAAGACCTCAAAAATGATGTCCCAAAAGATTATGGTCGGAAAAAATCTCGTAGTACTCGATTTTCGAATTTTAGTACATAGTTCTTAGTTTAGTACTTAGTGCATCAGTAATCGACAAACAGCGCATAAAGCATTCAGAGAGATCGCTGTCTGAACGGGTAAAAGAGACAAGAATCGCTTTAAAATCAAGCAGAAAAGAAAAGCAAGAGCAGGACGATAATCTGGAAAGCCAATTGTATGGTGCGGGCATCGCAAATTGAAGGTATTGCAAAATAATTACTACTACTCAAAACTTCAAACGCGTGTATATCAAAACAGCATTTTTTAAGTTTGCCGGAAACGTAATTCAGACAATTTTCAAATGATTTACTTGAAATTTTAAATATATCTTCAAAAATACATTGTCCATAGAAGTACGTAAGATTTTTTTTTATATTGCATGGTTCATTTGTTATCAACAATTAACCGATGATTTTTTAGGCAAATTTATAACTTTTCACTTTGGAAGTGCGCCATTTGGCGAAAAATTAATAAATTGGAAAAATCCTACCTACTTCTATAGCAGTTACTATTTAAAATAAAAAAAAACGAATAAAATATTTTTATAATTTAAAAATAACAGGAGTTGTGTGTCCGGCCGTGGACCCTAAAAAAACGGAGACGTCATCGGAAAAACGCTGTTCAGCCGCCATTTTGAAATTAATCGCTTCAAAAAAAATTTTGTGTACAGTCACTAATATGTATAATAAATGCTTAATATTGGAATCTCGATTTATTTTGTAGTATTTCTGGAAAAAAATTTCTAAAACCGCCTATTTTTTCGGCCTCTAGCGTGGCCTAACCCCTTAAACGCGAACTCAGCCCTTGTTGACCTTTATAATGGATCCCAATGACTAAAGACTGGAGAATATATTACAGAACATACATATTTTATCATAATTTATGCGGCATTTTATTATACTAGCTGGTACCCGGAATGCTTTACTATGCCATTTCATAAAGAATTAGTTTCTCCCTTTAAAATTTCCCGCAAATATATCAGCATCGTTTCCACGGCAACGATTTCTTTTCCACGACAAGAATTTGTTTTGCTTAGCAATAAATCGCTTTTCTTACAGACAGAGACATATTTATTAATATTTATAATTTCATAACGCCAGAGATTACCATTATATACAGCCTAAAAAACTCGCATATAATTTAGCTTTTTATTGGTGAAAGAATTTTTAAAATCGGTTTATTGTTTTTGCGTGAAAGCGTAACAAACAAACACACGCAGTTTCGCATTTATTATATTAGTATAGATTATAGCTGGAATATCCGGCTTTGCTCAGATTGAACTAACGTTCGAACCCACGACGGATCTTGCTTTATATACCCCTACCAGTGGGTAGCCTCACCCATACAAAAAATGCTTCAAATGGTCCACAATGTTTCAGAACATTCCACAATATTCAAGAGCGTTCTACAATGATATGGTATGTAGAATGATCCCGAACGTTCCAGACTATTCCTGAACATTCTACAACATTTATTTTCTACGACCTTAAAATATATAAAACAATTACGAATCTTAACGACTGTTGCATATTACAATCAAATCTAGTGAGGTTACAAGAGTGGTGCGCCCTTAATGAACTTTTCCTCAATATTGAAAAATGCCAAACAATTACTTTTACTCGAATCAAAAGTCCCATTAAATTTCAATACAGCATTGATAACATTTTCCTAAAAAGGGTAGAACAAATCAAGGATCTCGGTATTATTTTTGATAGTAAATTAACTTTTGTTCCTCATATTAATGTCATAACTAATAAGGCAATGAAATGTCTGGGTTTCATTCTGAGGACGGTCAAAGAATTCAAATCAATTAATTCGTTTAAATTGCTGTACACTGGGCTGGTGAGATCTAATTTAGAATATAATTCAACCATTTGGGCTCCATTATATAAGACACACCAACAAAAAATTGAAAGAGTACAGCATAAGTTTTTAAGATTTATTAATTATAAACTCGGAATACCTATCGAAGAACTAAATTATGTATATCTAATGGAATTACTCAATATAAGCGATTTAACGTCAAGGCGTGTAGTGAGCGATTTAGTTTGCCTTTTTAATATTGCGAATGGCAGACTGGACGCCCTCGATTTAACTTGTAAAATTAATTTGAGAGTACCCACGCGTGATACCCGTTCTAATGCACTTTACTTTGTTACCAATTCTACTAATAATTATTTTGAAAACTCTCCAATACAAAGACTTCATATACTCGGAAATAAATATACTTCAATTGACGTTTATCGACATCAATCGATTTCTAAATTTAAACTCAGTATATCAGAACATTTAAAATAAAGCTATAAATATCATGCACTATATAGCACCTTTATCGATATATTATTGTAGCTGTGTTTCGATAAACACGTACCAAATATGTATAACAAAGATTGCTAATTATAAACATAAATAATGACAATCTTGTCTTATTTCTCTTTATAATTAAAATAACTATCTCACATTAATTTACGTGACCATATATTCTATTTTACCTGCTTTGTGTCATATCTAGTGTTATCTATGTTTTGTTTCTTATATCTTATGTTATCTATTTTTTTTTCTTACAGTTATGTTATGTTTATATTATATTTATATTATATTTTGTTATTTCCTATACTTTACCAAAAACATGTACTGCACTTTATGTAAAAGCCCTATGGGCGTTTAAATAAATAAACATTCTAGAATGTTTCGGGATGTTTTGGAATGTTCTGGACTGTTCTATAAATTTGTAGAAGGCAAAAATTCCGGTCCTATATCTTCAAAAGCATGCTCTTCGGGTAAAAACGGGAAACTTCTTCATGGATGGGGGATAGAGAGGTACCACACCATATAACTCTCTTGGTCGAACCGGGTTTCTGAATTTTAGCCACTTTGAACACTTTCTTTTATAATATATATTGATCACATTTGGTATTGAGGTTCAAAGTGTGAATCCCGATAAAAAATACTAATACGGGAGCTCTTGTTGAAAATAATTCCCTTTAGGGCCTATGTCGTATTTGGGGATGCTGTCTGGAGGATATTTTTGGAAAGGAAGAAGAGGATATCGTATTTGGGGATGCTGTCTGGAAGATATTTTTGGAAAGGAAGGAGATAAAATTCTTGGAAGGAAAAAGGCTCGAGGGGTAGGTAGGAATCTGGAGGGTCGATGTTTTTTTTATGTGAATACCTCACAAGAGTCTCAGCTGCTCCAGTGAAGAGCCAGTGAGACTTTGGCCTCCCCAATTGAGGTATCTTGTGAGGCTGAAGGTAAGTGGGGAGGGGAAAGAGGAGGGGAGGGAGGATGGCAGGGAAGTACCTGGCTATTCAGATCTGGTATCCTAACACGGTCAAAGCCATTTCAAGCAACTTTTCAATTCTGAATGGTGGTCTTACACCAGGGCGATACAGAAATTATTTTCCGCTCTGGAATCTAATTTTAAATGATTTTATTTGAGAAAAACACAAATTAATCAAATAAAAATTTTTGCCCACACCGGGATTCGATCCCGCGACCTTCGGATTGCGAGTGAAGAGCCTTTCCGCTAGACTACGCTGGCCGTCGAGAGTGTGTGTGTAGTGTGAACATGTCTAAGAGTGACGAATCATCTCTCCCACTTCGGTGCAATGCGATAGATCAAGAGAGTCCGGCTAGGTTAGGTTTCCCTCAATCAGTCTCTCCTGATCCGGCCCGCTACGCAGTAGGTGGGCAAACGAGTTCGCCACCAAGACCTAGACAAACCTCAATTTCTGAAACCAGGCACCTCTGCAAGTCACTAAGCTTTGTGA
The DNA here is from genome assembly GCA_936435175.1 of Glyphotaelius pellucidus. NCBI lineage: Eukaryota > Metazoa > Arthropoda > Insecta > Trichoptera > Limnephilidae > Glyphotaelius > Glyphotaelius pellucidus. Next base: position 6,474,244 of record OW386554.1, on the reverse strand, counting down.
ACCGTTTGGTGTGATCTATGATAGGGGTTTTGCTCCAAATAGACTTTATGGAAGATATAACTAAGTTTTTTCATAAAACCTAGAACTTTGTTACAAAATTATCTGCGAAAATACTTAAAAGTTTGGTATATTTTAGAAAGGGTTTTAAAGAGTTCTAAAAAAGTATAAGAAATCTTTTTTTTGCCAAAAAGTAATTTTGGCCAAAATCTCAGATAGGAACATATCGTCCTAAGGGCACGAGTGGTGAAAAACTGAATAGATTTTGTAAATAATTTTAAAAGATGTTTAAAAAAAAAACAAATATGTGAACCATAAATAACCACCGATGTATTTGATTTTTTCATTATTATTAAATAATTAAATCGCAAATAAATAATGTAATCTAGATTTACTGTGATTCCAAAGAGTAGACTGTATTTTAATTTGTTTTGTTGACTTTGATGCTGACACAAAATATACGGGACAATCAATGTGGAATTGGAAAGGATCCGACTCACCCAACGTTGTTTGGCTGTGATGCTTCGATCTCACGGTGCTGAGGGACATCACTAGCGGTTATCGCTGCGCAATCACTAGAAAAAACGAGAGAATTTCTGCACAAGTTTCCTGTGGTGGTCGATATAATTAAGAACTGAGAGAGCAAGGTCACAGCACAGCAATCGAAAATAGACTTCATTCACAGTTGATGTTGAATACACCGAGAGATCATTGTGGACCAATGCACAGCACACGACAATAGACTGACATAAATTATTATTTTCATTTTGTTCACTAGTCCGTGTATTGTCTTAGCTCGGGAAATGTTTATGCGCTTTGATAGGAAAGGTAGGAATGTAAAGGTATATAAATATACTGAAAGATATGTATATTTGCATTACAACACAAAGGCGACGTCAGTTTTCTTTCAAATCGGCGCAAATCACATCTCTATGGGTTTTATCTGTTCAGTGCCTGAAATTGAACAATTTCACACACTTTTCCAAAACTTTCACATTTTTAACATGCACTTTCCTTTTTAGTCAGACGAATCTACTCTTATCCGTTTCACATAAAAGTGGATACAAAACATGTACTTTTGAAATAATTCCTACTTTCTAAGTGCGTAGGGGTTGAAATATAAAAGGACACTTCAGAAACTGCCTCCGGCTTTATTTTCTGCCCTCCTTACAACCTCGGGCAGGGCCTAGGACATTTAAATATATACGCGGGTCGCGTTTATTCTATTCTTATTTCCATCTCGAATTTATTCGGGTGATGGTATGGACTGTGGACTAACCTGCAGTATACAATATGATCGCTTTCCGCTATTTGAAAAGATTTTTACGTTTTCTGGATATTTAAAAATATACCTACTACTATCTTGTGATTGAAAAGCGATGGAACTCATTCTGTTCTTAGTTTTGACAAATCCAATTCAACTAAATAACATCCATCAAACTGTTGTTTGTTTATTACATTATCAAAAAGCTCTATTTTGAAATGAATTTGTACATCTATTTTGAAAAAAAAATTGTACTCATTGTTGTTATCATGAAACTATGACCAAATTTTTTATAGCAATAACAATCTTAACGTTTTTTCATAAGCAGTTGTTTTTTAATCAATTAATTTTTATTATGAACATAATATCAAAAATTAATTAGTATCTCGCTTTGACATTGGTCGTATATCTTTCATTTTAAGTAACATATCATGATTGTGCCTAAATAAATCAACACCCTGTATGCACAGAGATATATTGTTAAGGTTTGGGCATTCTTTCAATTTTGAAATCCCTGTGAGAAGTTCGGACTTATTTACACACCGATAAACTTTCTCGGGGAGAGGGGACGAGGATTGAAGGTTGGGGTGAGAGAGGGGGATGGCAGATATAAGGGTGGGGGAGAAAAAGTAAGTAAATGAGAAAAAAATAAGGGACGAAAAGTTCTCCTCAGGAATATCATCATCAAAGTTTTATTTCATCAGGCTTCTTCTGAGGACCTCGAGGATGAAAAGATTCAGAGAGGGGAGAAGAACAGAGTTACGAGTATCCTAGAACTCTTTCTGAAATGTATTGAAACAAATTTTGTATTGTTTTGATTACAAAATTATACAAATAACTCACGTCTCAAAGATGTGGATTCCTTTATTTAGCTTTTAATTCCTTTATTCCTTTATTTATTATGATTTGAGATCAAAATACCCAACCAAACTGAAAAATTATTTTTGTAATCAAATATCTAGCGCGGGTGTGAACTACTTTATTTATTGTTGCTAAATTATAAGATATAGTCATTCAAAGATGTTAATGTTTCATGATTTTATAGGCTATCATGTAAAGTTAAAATAAAAATTACCTATTTACGGTGGAAAAAAAATTGTCATTAATATATTTAAATATCTACCCAAAAAAATAATTTTTAAACGAATTATAATTTTATTTTTCAACGTACTATTGAAATAATTACAATAATTATTTTTTTATTTGTTTTCATTTACTCACAAATAATTGCCCAAGTTGCCTCCAAAACAATAAAATACTAAAATCTTTTAAGGCCTGCATCTTATAATCTAAAGCAAAAATAAATAAAGTAGCTCACATCCGTACTAGATATTTGATATAACTTTGGATTACAAAAATAATTTTTCAGTTTGGTTTGATATTTTGATCTCAAATCCAAATTTAAGATTTGTATGAAACGGGCCGAAAAGGGCCACGCAAACATTCCACTTCAAAAGTTTCTTTATTTAGTCAGCAAATCCTTAATCTGCTGAAAAATCAACTAAGTTAAAGAAGTTCAGATTGAAATGGAATTTTTTGTTAAAATACCCTTGAAAGAGTATAAATTATACCCTTTAATGTAATTTTAACTGTGGCTATTTCATACAGTTGTGCCACTCTTTATTTTTACCATTCTGTGTAGAAAGCGAAGTAGACTTATTACAGGTGGCGAAGAGAAAAACTCATTTTTTCCCAAAAGCAGATTCCTTTCATAAAATAAATTTGTTTATTGTGGTAAAAATAAGCAATTTTTAAGCGTTTTTGCCAAAGCAAAGAATTATTATCGATTGCGGTTTGTTTTTTGTGTTTATCGAAGTACTTGTATATTAGTCAAATACAAATTAAGTGAAGAAATGTCAAAAGAAAAATCATCGATGTTCGAATTCCATGGAGGGAAGGCCTTCTCCGCTTATTCAAATGCTAACGATTTTTTAAGAACGTTGAATATGGTGTAGATTTACGAACGGTTACCCAAAGGATTATATACTGACTAACTAAATCGTAAAGTTGATTCTCTGTTTGTAGCTTTGTGTGGGCGGGCGGCGGGGATTTGTTTTGTATACAAATCTACAGTTTATTCAGTGGTTGATGAAACTTTGCACACTTGACCTTCAAACCAAGAAAAAGATCACTGTGTACATGAAATTTTGCTCACTTGACGTTCAAAATAAGTGGAAAATTACTATCTACATCTAATTTGGAAAAAAACTGTACATAAAGCTTGGGCAATACAGGGACTCGAGCTATTTATCTATCTACATAATATATGTAAAAAATAGTGTCCTGGTGTGGGTATGTGGCTTTGTTTTTTATACAAACCTACGGTTTTATTTCGCGATTGATGGAATTTTTTCACACCTGACCTTCAAAACAAGAGAAATCACTGTTTATCCGAGGTTTTGAAAAACTAACCCACCCCCTTTTCCCATTCTTTAAAATAGAATTTTGAAAACCAATCGATGAGATTTTGTCTAGTTGAAAATTACTGTCTACATCCGATTTAGAAAAATCTTACCCGGGCCCGGGCAACATCGGAGACCTCGGCTATATTTGTATTACCTATTCATATAAATAAAAGGCATTGTCCGTATGAGAGTGCCCTTTAGACTCAAAATCCACTCTATTGATCTCTCTGAAAATTTCGAAGTTAGTTCGTACTAATACTACGCGTGATTAGAGAGTTGTTTGAATGGCCGAAAAAGTAAATACTTAACGCATTATCTCTACACTAGAGTGAGATACAGAATCGAATTAAAAGTGGTGAATGGTGGGAAACGTTGAGAAAGACTTAACTCATTATCTTTGCTCAAGAATGAGATACAGGGTCGAAATAATGTATTTCTTTTAGTAGTAATGACGCGGTTAACATTAGAAAATAATGATAAAAGTCGTGGACGCCCAAAAAAGACATGGCACTATTGAATTAATCAAAATACTTTACGTATGGTAAAATGTGGTGTATGCGATGAACGAAGAACGGATGAAGGAGAATGTATAACATGGAAGAAGTTGAGGACGCCCGAGGAAGATATAGCACGATCAAGTGAAGCAAATTCTTTTTCAATTCCTTAAAATAACATTATTTCTACTTTTTAAATATTGTACCATTTTCCAGGTACTAGAACACTAGAACTTATAACCTCAAAACTATAGGTACGCTGTGTACACGTCAGCTAGTACAATATTATTTATGAACAACCGTTTGGATTCAATGCAGAGAAAAACAGTATTTTCATAATATATTTTATTTAATACGATGTGAACAAAATTGATTCTCTTTTTAGATGAGCTACCACTTTGAAAATATCGTAGGATTTCAAAATAAAAATTAACTTTTTTATGACTTTACACGGACAAAAATGTTTTGAGTTGCGTGTCAAAAAGGAAAAATATAGGTTTAAGAAAACGTTTAAAAACGGTAGTTAATGATATTTTGTCCAGATGGGTGACCCGAAATTTGATCCGCCTACAATTTGAACACCAAAATGATATTTACTATAAAATTATAATGTTTTGTGCATTATTTACCAATTTCAAACGTAAAATCGACTTCGAAAATATCCCTAATATTAGTTGGTATGAATATCAAACGAATTTATACAAAGTGTCGATGTTTTGTACTTATGCGCTCTGTATGGTATAGTAGATTTTTCCTTGATGCATTTGAATGAAAATATGTTTTATACTTTGTTATTTGGCGGTGTATCCTCTCTGCACAACCCTTCGGGGTTATTTAGTTATATTTTGCCAAATTATGTAAACCGTATATTTTTTTCTAACGGACTGCATATTGCACAATGAATTTTATTTGTACGCATAATATAGTAAAATATTAATACAATTATAATATGTTTCTTATTTTAAAAATGAAGTCTCTAATAATGACCCTGTTTGTCTATTATTTATAAAAGCTGTAGGATTATTTCTTGGGCCATTTTTTAGCAGAATTAAAATCAGTGTTGTCAATTACAAAAATATGAACTTTTAACGAAACGCCTACGTTTTAAAAATTTGCTCTCTAGAAAAGAAGATATATTTTTTTACCTCGTTTCAGGTGGGGGCGTATTTAAAGCTTTCCAAAAGCGCTAAATCAGTGCATTATTTGCCTTTGACCTACATCCACAACGTGAGAAGGAACGTTCAACTTTCATCGTCTTGTTGAAGGAACCCGTTGCGAGCATCTAGACAAGATTATCCAATCTTCATTCGTAAATTTAAAAGTTCAGGACTTCGCAAATAAATGCACCTATAAATAGACGCAACTTGCCAGTCGGATTACTAGTCCGGAATATATTTCCCGCTTTAGTAGGTCATTTAATTTATCTGGCAAGACTGGAGAGCGGCGAAAGCCGTAAATCTAATGCTGCAGTGTTAATGCGATTTATGGCATTTCTAATGGAAAATCGTGTTCAGCTAAATTGATGCACTTAGCTCGGTGTGGCTGCACACTTATGTTTGCCCTAACCCACTTTTAGTGGAAGCTGGTTACTGGTAAACCGGTGGAAGGAATTCACTTTTATTATGAGGTACCTAATAAACCACTTAATACAGAGATTGCAATTAAGATTTTGTTCATTCTCATAAATTTAATGTATTGGGTAACACTTTGTACCACTTTTTAACTCTGCAAAAAGCTAGAAAAGTCTATTTATGTGAGACACATAATAGTTAAATTGATACAGCGCAATTAAGATGTTACTCATAAATGCTTATAAATAAATGAAAAAATTATACAAGTAAATAAAAATGAATCGCCGAAATGGACGTATGTACGCGCATAACTTCCGAACGACAACACCAAATTGAATAATTCTTTTTTGTTTTGTTTTTTATTGTCAGGACTTGGTTTACAGGTTTATATAAAACTACTGGTGAGCTCTGGCATTATGAAAATTGTAATAAAAAATTGCAATAGGTGGCACGCGAGCTGTTTGAAAACTGAATGTACCGGAACTGAATTTATGGAATGCGGGAGTAGGGATTTCGCGGGAGTGGAGGGATTGGAACCCGGGAGAGGGAGGGGGAACCTGGGAAAGGGCCGCGGGAGAGGAAGGGGAGGCGGAAAGGGAACCGGACGAATGGGAAATAACACGCAGGGAGAAGCAATTTCTTTATGAAATGGCGTAGCAACACATGCCGAGAACTAGCTAGTAAAATAAAAAATCAAATTAATAGCATGGGTATTTGCCGGAAAGCCGCCAGCTTTTTTTTCTATGACTTGGCGGGTCATTTTTTGCAACTGTCAAAGGCGAAAAAAAGTTTTACGTTTTCAAATGCGTATTTATTTATTTATTTGCAAACTCCTTTGGATTGGGGTTTTTCATGTTGGGAATGTATTCAGATTTGTGCAGAAATAATAAAAACAGTTTATATTTGAGTGATTATATCTTTTGACAATTATTTCCAAAATTGGTGATTTTTTAATATTTTTTTTAGTTAGTTAGCTAGTCTGGAAAAACTTCTTACTATTATTATCAACTATTATTACACTTCTTACGATATTATTACATAATATATATGAACTAAAAGATATCTTATCCGGTAAACAGAAAACAATCGCAAAAAAGCAATTTTAAACGGATATTTGACCAGAAAGCAACAAGGTAAAATCCGCGCGGTTTTTCGAAATACGCCCGAAATTCTACAGGTTATCGCTGTAAATCAAGAAAAAAATATTTATTATGAGGCAGTGCCGTAAATAGGGCGGTTCCACCGGTGCCGAGGCACAGGGCGTAGACTCTGGGGGGGCGCAAGAATGGCCAGACTAGGCAGGACTATTATTTTTTCGTTTTGCTCTTGATTGGTCTTGATAAGTTCCCGGCCCCGCTGCGCCCCTAGTGCTCGAATCCAATACATACGTACCTACATGCCAGTATCATCAGGTGATGCACAGAAAGGTTTTAATGATTGGCGCCATTTAAGTCCGCGTGTACCTAAACACGATAATTCAGCATGTCATAAACAAAAATTTATGAAGTGGAAAATGCTTGAACAACAAATCAAAAATAAGACCACCATAGATGCATCTTTACTAAAGGCTATTAATCAAGAAACAAAAAGTGAAGACATATTTTAAAAGTGTGTTCTAGCATAATTTTATTTTGCGCGGAAAATAATTTTCCTCTTAGAGGCTCTCATGCGCATATTGGAGAAGCAGGATCTGGAGTATTCTTAAGTGCCGTGGATATGATTTAAAAATTTGATCCTGAATTTAGAGCGCGCGTCGACTTAATAAAGGCAATATTACAAATTTTACGCCATATATTCAAAACGAGTAAATAATATAATTATAACATTTTCAAAACGATAAGGAACATCATGTCACCAAAACAAATAAAAAATGTTTACTACGTCAAAGCCTTTTAACTTACGGTATTTCGGCCTGGGGGGGAGCCGCTGACAAGTACATTAAGCCGCTTAACTCAACTCACAAAACATTAATTAGGATCATGTTCAAAAAACCCTATCTGCATCCAACGGAAAATCTCCTAATTACAAATAACATACTAGATATAAGGAAACTATTCATTAAAAAGATCATTCAAATTAACTGCATAAAATCCTCACCATGCCACGTAATTCACCCACAAAATACAAGAGCAAAAACGCTTAATCAACTTCTTGTCCCAAAAATTAAATCAACCTTTGCCAAAAAGCACGAATCCTACCTTGCACCTCTCATTTACAACACATTTCTAAAAGAAACCACTTTTTGCTTGAATCAAAAAAACCTAAGGGTTTTATAAATATTTCAACACTTGGTTACTACACAAAAAAAGGGAATGCATCAAGTTACTATTAATCCCATATTAGTCTAATCCTGATTCTCTTTTTACATATATGCGATATTATAATTTTTAGAGATTTATGCTTTCTTATTAATATTGCTTATGTTTTACCCATGTCTAGCTTAATACTTTACATTATTTTGTTGAAATGTTATTGTTTTTAGATGCTAGCTAAACTTTTAAATTTAATAAAACTGAATACTGCATGCATGCGTATACGTTTGTGTATGTATGTGTGTATGTATGTTATGTTTGTGTGTATGTGTTTATATGATTAATATGTTTTTATATGCTAATTGTGTATTAATATGTTCATGCACGCATATTTATGTACCCGTCTCAGAACAGACATCGTCTAGTGAGACGGGTTTCATACTTTTCTTGTATTATATTGTTACTGTAATAAACGCCCGGGTTGCCGGCAATTAAACTTAAAAAATTAAACTTAAATAATAATTATAATAATTGGACAATTTGTAGAGCGCCGTTTTTGTGAAAAATCACCTCAAGGGCGCTTCAATAGATATTCTCGCTTCCAAGGTCAAAAAACAAATCATAGATGAGGTTCGTGCCGCGAAATACTTCTCTATGATTTTTGATTGCACGCCAAACGTATCGCATCCAGAACAAATGTCACAAATTTTGAGGTTTGTAAAAATATTTGAACAGACAGTTCATAGATTTTATCCGTGAACTTTAGTCGGGTTTGGTGACTAGAACTGAATAGTCAGGTACTTCCCCATCTTCCTCGACCTCACCTCCTTCACCTCTCCATTACCTTTAGCATTTCAACATACCCCAATTTGGGATGCCATAGTCTCACTGACTCCAAACGTGAGCAGCTGGAACTCTTGTGAAGCGTACCTATAAAAAAAAAATTTCCGTCCCAGAACTTCCTCTTTTTGCTTTCCTAAAGAGACAACCTTCCACAACCCAAAGACGGGACAGTTCCCGAAGAGAATAATTTTTTTCAGCGTCTACAGTACGCGCCCAGCTTTGCTACCTATCCAGAAACGTTGATTTACATCACATTTGACACTGTTTAACCGTGTTTAATCGTGTTTAACCATATTTTACGGTAAGAAAAGATTGCGTTAATTTAAATAGTTTAACCGTGTTTTACCGTGATTTGCCGGGTTTTACCCTGTTTTACCATGTTTTACCATGTGTAACCATTTTGAGCGTTGTTTTACCCTGTTTTACCGCATTTAACTTAGTGTAACCGCATTTAACGGTGCTTTACCGTGTTTTACTGTGTTTAACCGTGGGAAACTGTATTTAATCGTATTTTACTGCAAGAAAAGATTGCGTTAATTTAAATTATTTAACCGTGTTTTACCGTGATTTGCTGGGTTTTTCCCTGTTTTACCGAGTTTTAGCGTGTGTAACCGTTTTGAACGTTGTTTTACCGTGTTTTTCCGTGCTTTACCGTGTTGAACCTTGTGTAACCGCATTTAACGGTGCTTTACCGTGTTTTACTGTGTTTAACCGTGGGTTACTGTATTTAATGGTGTTTTACCGTGTGTAACCGCAATCATCGGTATTTTACCGTGTTTAATTGTATTTTACCGTAAGAACAGAATGCGTTAATTAAAAAAAAATTTACCGTGTTTTTACCGAGATTAACCGTGTTTTACCCTGTTTTACCATGTTTTATCGTGTGTTACCGTATTGAACGGTGTTTTACCACGTTTTACCGTATTTTATCGTGTTTTACCATGTTTTACCGTGTTTTATAGTGTTTAACCTTGAGTAACCATATTTAACGGTGTTTTACTATGTTTTACTGTGTTTAACCGTGGGTAACTGTATTCTAAGGTGTTTTATTGTGAGTAACCGCAATATATTTATATATTGTATATATTTATATATACCGTATTTTCCCATAAAAAAGATAGCGTTTTTAAATTGTTTAACCGTCTTTTGCCGTGATTTACCATGTTTTACCCTGTTTTACCATGTTTTACCGTATTTTACCGTAAGAAAAGATTGCGTTTTTTTAAATTGTTTTACCCTGTTTTACCATGTTTTATCATGTGTTACCGTATTGAACGGTGTTTTACCATTTTAACCGTATTTCATCGTGTTTTACCATGTTTTACCGTGTTTTACCGTGTTTTATAGTGTTTAACCTTGGGTAACCGTAATTAAAGGTGTTTTACCATGTTTTACTGTGTTTAAGCGTGGGTGTTTAACCTTAGGTAACCGTATTTAAAGGTGTTTTATTTTGAGTAACCGCAATTAACGGTGTTTTACCGTATTTTACCATAAAAAGAAATGGCGTGAAGAGTGAAGGGTGCAGGTGCAGGTGCACGTAGATGATGTTGATGAGTGATGTCAGGACGCTGTAGTGGAGCAGGCCACGGGCCTGCAGGTCAACAGCATGTTTTTCGACACCGCGGCGGTGGAGAATGACCTGGTCTTCCAGGCCGTTGCTCGACGCGATGAATTGCGGAGGTAACGGCGGTGACTCGATAGGTGGAGCCATCGGCAGGTAATCCTTGTGGGGCGGATGGCGTTCAGTTTCAGCGAGGCGCAATGGGCTTCGACAGCCACTGAGATGAGGAGCTGCTTCCTGAACAGAAAGTGCTGCGGACCTTAGTTACAGGAGTGGAGGGGTGGTTGTAGCTGCTAGGTGCGGTGGACCTGGAGAGCTGATGTGTGGTGATGAACTTCGGGGAAACTGCCCTGCAGAGAGAGAAAGTGCACCGAGCACTCGTATTTGTGCGCTTTTACACGTTGGCTATTTTAATCAGACCGCTGGATTGCGACTGACTGGAATTGACTAGACTAGTTTCACGTTAAGCCGCGTTGCTTTTATAGGCGCGACCGGTCGAGTAACTTTCCGTTTGCTAAGTAATGTGTCGCTGGAAGGTACGATAATGATTCGCCACCGTAATTGTAAGTGCACATTTAATTAATTCGTGACCTTTCGAGTAGGTTGCGGAATAACTAGCCAGCCGATGAAGGTACTTAATATTGCACGGTGCTCTGCTGCATAATATAAGTAGGTAGGTAGCTGGCCAGTGCCGCGCGAAATGTAAACAACAGGTACTCATCGGCTTGCAAATCATTCTAGCGTTTTTTTATGGCAAAAAATAATAAATTAAATCTCAGGAAAAAATGGGTGAAGGATTGTCAAAATAAATTTTAACAAAATTAGAAGCTGACGGATTGAAAATTGATGATGTTTGTGGCCAAGGGTACGACAATGGCAGTAACATGGCTGGTAAACATAACGGAGTTCAAGCCAAAATAAAACAATGTAAATGATGAATACCTACCTATAATGTAAATGATGAATACCTACCTACCGTGTGCAGCACATTCTTTGAATTTGTCTGGCGTCCATGCCGCTAGTGTAACACCCAACATGATTACATTTTTTGGAATAGTTCAGAAGATATTTATTTGTGTTTTTTTCGAGTTCTACCATCAGATGGGAAACTTTAATGAAAATTTTAAAAATTTATTTAAAAAAACTCTACCATACCAAGTACTTTATTAGCAGTTTACTGAAACTTTGCAGGATATTTTATTATAGAAGTATGAAGACCAAAGTGTGATTGACTGGTACACAAAAATGAAGATTCAAATCATTTTAAAAAATTAAACATTCTATTAAAATTTTTAAAAAAAAAATGACCTGCTGAAGGTTTGTATTGCTGATCTATATATATATATAAATCAAAACATGTTTGTTTCTGTGTTTGTATCATAGAGATATACATAGTATATATATAACTAGCTGACCCGGCAAACGTTGTTTTGCCATATACATTATTTCTAGGGAAATTTTTTTTAGTTCAATAAAAAATAACTAACACTATAGGTGTGTTGGGATTTAATTACAATTGAAAGAGAAATGAAGCGTTTTAGACAATTTAAGTATTTTTTATTTAAGTTAATAACTTATTCTTTATTAAATGTACAAATATATATTGAATTCCAATGCTTGATAGCTATTTATAAATTGAAAATAGTTATTCATATTTCTACTACTAATTATGGCAATTAAAAAATTTACAAAGATTAATCTCTCGGCGCAATGGAGTATACAATATTTTTGGTCAGTCCGTCTTTAGCCAATACAAACAAACTGGATGGTTTTCCCACGCGAGAACATGCCACATATAGTTGTCCGTGGGAAACGCATTGTGTACCCAAATCTAAGCCACAAACAGACAACGTTTTCCATTGTGACTTATTGATCGTCATTGCAAATGCCAATCTAATTGCGAATTGAATGCTTTTTGAATTCAATTAGCACATCTGGCTGTTGATTTATTTTTATTTAAAGCGTCGTAGTTAATATCTATCTATCCACATAAAAATGAATATTCGAAATGTTGATACGCGCATAACTTCCGAACGACTGCACCAAATTTGAAAATTCTTTTTTTTCTATTTGTGAGTTATTTCTATCAACCGGGGTTGAAAATGATTGAATTATTAATATCGCTATTAAAAAATAGGTGTTGATGGTAGAATAGTGAAAATTTAGGACTGTATGTATTTTTTAATGTTTCATCGTAAAAAAAATAAAAATTAAAAATTTTGTCCAAAAAATAAAAAATAAAAATCTGGGGTGGACCATTCTTAACTTTTAAGGGTATGAAAAAAAGATGTTGGCCGATTCTCAGACCTACCCGATAAGCACACAAAATTTCATCAAAATCGGTCCAGCCGTTTCGGAGGAGTATGATAACTAACACCGTGACACGAGAATTTTATATATTAGAAGATATATCAATGGTTTGTATGTGAGATGTCTATGCCTTGCTAAACCATTCATCGGATTGCGATGAAACTTTGGGAATTTGATGTGCGCATGCCCGCAATGGTTTCTTTATACAAAAGTGAGTTTTGGCATCATGAAATTATGCGTTGCTAACCGTTCATCCGATTGCGATGAAACTTTGGGGATAAATGCATGAGTGAGTGAGTGAGTGAGTGAGTGAGTGAATCCGTGGTATTTCGCGAAAGGGGAACGGGGTGAATGGGAAAGGACACGCAGGGAGGAACAATTTTTTACTAAGTGGCACATATACAATAGTGAGCTCTGGTGTGATGAAATTATGTACTGCTAATTGCTACAGTAATTTCCCCCAAATACCATGCGAGCGAAGCCGCGGATAAAAGCCAGTCTTTCATAAAAAAGAGATGTGTAATTTTCGACGTCTGAGCGTCATAACACCAGAGTACTGACCTATAAACACCCCACTAATCAACGAACCGCACTAAATAAGAAATATTTTTATAAGGAATAAAAATTACAGTGCAAAATATTTATCCAATTTTCAGAAAATCGTGATCATTTCTTACCCTCGTAAAGGCTAGCTAAAAAAACACAAGCGAATAGCCGTATTTCCACCTAATAAGCCTCCGAATGGTCTGAGGTCTACCTGGGCAGGTAGATAAAGCCTCCAAACAGGTGATTTGTAATCAGAGGCCGTACAACCCCCTCTTACACTTCGTCTCTTAAATATTTTAGTCTTATTTTAATTTGCACCTTTCTGGGAACTGGCCGCAATGAAAATATACCCCCACTTATAGGAGTGAATTTGACTTTATAGAATTACGTATTAAATAGATGGAAAATGCTCCTCCCACTTGAGATACGACTTTAGTTGATGGCGGTATACCCACTATTTCAATGGAAATAATTGCTCGGGCAATGAACTTTTATAACTCGCTACGTTAATGCTCATTTTTGCTCTGTCTACGTGTAATTTGACATGTGAATCTGTTAAACTTATTTAAGGCTAATAAAAAATAAAAGAAAATATTTTTTTCCACGGTGCTCATGAGATCTTTCCGGATGCTGTGAGACAAGTCTCTGTGAAAAGAAAGGATCGAACCTGGGTCTTGAAGAGAACCATGTTGTAGAAGGGAGAAAACAAAGAGGCCGGCAAATCTAAACTCAAGAATGAGTCGTAGAAGCGACCCTTTCTCGTGTGACAAATGTCAACAGTGTACAAATTTTGGGCTCTTGTTTGGATTGTTTTCCCACTGTGACCAAACATCAATGACGTTTGTTCCTCGAAGCATCTTCCATTGAAATACCGATAGATCAGGTACACTTGACGCTTGTGCTCCCACCTGACGCCTGTGCTATAAAGATTGCAATCCGTTTATTAAGGAGAACCATCCGTTTCTGCACGAAGTCGAGGGTTTTTATTAAACAAATCTAAAGTTTATCGTTAATAATTTTAAGAGATTAAGCAACGTTAACGCGTAAAGGTGTTGATTGTAGGTGATTGACCTTTCATAACGGCTGGGCGAAGTAAAACTGATCATCAATTTTTTGAACTTCGTCAGTATATGTAAGTTTCAATAAAACCACATACTGTTTTCATGATATTTTGTAATGCTTTTTTCCATCCAATGTCTATGATTTTGTCGTAGATTTATGACTTTCACACATTTGCAATGGTCCTGAAAATGCTCAAGGCCTGGAGAGGCATAGACTCGATATCTGGATTGGTGGAATATCGCTAAATAAATTCGTATTAAGTAAACTAGAGAAGAACAAAACTTTATTTATAATTTCTTATACTCGTCGATAATGTAATTTCTGTAGAGTTTTGATCTTCCTAGGAAATCATATTCCATTTTTTACTATCCATTGCTCATTAATAAAGCTTAATTTAGTAACCGTCTTGCTTTCCTTATTTTCTTTCAATAATGTTCTCTTTTTCAATACCTAAATCATTACATTGATGAACTTGCTGATTTCTGCTTCATAATTAAGACAACGAAGTCAGTTTACACAAAAGATCACTGCTTTTGATACTTACTCAAAACATCAATTATGCATGCACATCTAGATTAATGTGGGTGGATCGAAGGGGGTGCTAAATGGGTGCTGGACGCTGGGCAGGTGTGGCCTTCATCCAGCTACAAATAATACGTCGCCAATAATAATAATTCTAATGACCATCTCCTGTGGAAATAACGGTTATTACTGGAATAAAGCACGCCATTTTGTCACGTCTGGCAGACTAAATGGATAAACGGGACAATTAGCGTCAATTTAAAGAAAAGTTGTTATTCGTTCCCACACCGCACCGCCTTGGACCCAATGATGAATATGTATAATTAGTTATTTTACAGGGGGTCATGGTTTGATTGACTTTGCGTGTGAATTTAGAACATAATGTAGTTGCTTTAATTTAACACTGTATCAAATGTCTACATAAATGAGCGCCCCCTTGTGGGCGTTTTGAGGTCTGGGGGGGCGTTTTTTTTTTAATTTTTAGCATTTAGGGGGCACTGCAGAAGTTCGAGTGGGCATTGTGTAATTATAGAAAATAAGTTCTTTCAAGATCTATGCACACTGATACATTGACACACTTTCTTTAGGTGCGATTTGTCAATGTTATAATAATGTGTTTTATTTATAGTTCTCTTTCCTACTACTTATTTTAATCTTCGTTTCGGGAGGGGGGGGGGGGAGTGGTGAATTTTAGATGGAACGTGATCATTTTAAAAAAAATAAATAAATAAAGCGCGTAAGTGAAATAAAAATTAATAAAACACGAAAAAAAAATTAAAACTAAAAAATCTTTCAAAAATGTGTATTTCACTATTTTGTTTTTGCCGTAGTACTATGTTTGTTTCTGTAAATTAAAGAATAAAAACAAATAAAAATGATTTATTTAAAATAAAACAAAAACCTCTCGACAATGTTTCCTAGCATTAAAAAAAATACTGTGAATTTTTACATACCATGATATATTAACAAACAGAGAAAAAAGGTTTTTTAATCATTTTCGGCCTATGCTTGATCTTTTATGAAGTGAGTTTAATTTTACCGTTTCGGCAAATACGTAGATATTTTCTTCACCGATGAAATATATGTTTTGAGAACTCAAAAATATTAATATTTCAGGGGAATATGTTAAATCGGTCGAAATTCGGAACGCGGGAACTTAATAGCTGTAGGTATGTAGGATTGGTTATGTGTGCGTTAAACAATACCAACATAATTATAAAATATGGTGGTAAATTAGTTTGAATCATTTTGATTAATTACTCACTTACTTTTAATTCCATCCTTTTTTGTAATTCGATAATTACACCACTAACTATTTTGATCACGCACCAGTTGATTGGAAATATTTTTGGGAATATAATTGACCCATTTCACGACATTGTGTAAATTTAAAGAAAAAATATTCAGCTTCGACACTTTGGAAAATTTAATTTTATAAGGGTTGTATTTTATGTCATTACCGATGTTATAATGACTTTTGTATTAGTAATTAATTTCAACGGAATTTGACAATAATTAAATATGTTTGCTCTTATGAAAAAAATTGACTCTTTAGTATTTCATACGTTACAAGTAAGTAAATTCTTGTGTTTAATTAAATGAAGAAAATATTAGCGAAACTCAATCGAAAATCTGGAAACAGAAAAAGATGGGGTCACATCTGGGATAAGAACCCAAGACCTTCGCCTTGCCGGGGAGCTATATCATCTTTGGGGATGCTCTGTGTAGGGGCTTTTTAGGAAAGCAAGGAGAGGAAGTTTTGGGAAGGAAAGGGGTATTAAGGGTGGATAGGAATCTGAAGGTCTGAAGAGTACGGCTGGAGAAGTCATAGGGGATCCCTCAACCATTCTCACCTGATACGGTCTGCCATGCAGCTGGTGGGTAGATGTGTCCGCCGCAAAGACCCGGACAAATCTCACCCCATAAACTTCGCCAAACGTAGCGAACCACTTGGCATGACCTATAGCAGAGGTGTTGATTATCCAGTAAATGGTTTCCGGAGCGGCGGTACCCATACCCGCCTCCTAAATTGTGGAGTAGATGTAGAAAAAAAATCTTTTAATCTGTGAGAAACAGTTGCGGATGCAGACAAATTTTCTCGTGACCGGATAACTCAGAATAAAATCAACTCAGAACCTCCTCAGAAAAGCCAAAGTGATGATAAAAAAATATAAAAAAATGTTTAAATTGGTACGTGTGAGGTAAGTGTTACAGGCTATTATAAAAATATTTCTTTAAAGCTTTTAATGACTTTTCAATGAGATGTTGAGTTGAACTTATACTGAGTTGGCATGGATCAGAATTTTCTATACCTGAAGGTTATAATTTTGTGTTTATTACAGTCAGCTGGGTTTTCATTAAATATTAATAATATTAAACATTAAAATAATTCAACAAGAAATAATCATAATTTGGATGATTTTTTTTGATAAATCATGTTACAATTAGTACGTTGAGAGGTTATAAAGTCGATGAAGTTTACCTTTGTTCGAAATATTCTATGAAATTAGGCAATATTGTTATTAAATTCCATCTTGGCTTATTTAATAACAATATTGCCTACTTCAATCCACTGGAGACAGTGGATCATTTGTATAATTTGTATAAGTGGGTCATTTGTATAATGCTTTTAAATGTGACTACACAGATCATCTACAGTCTCGCATATTTTAAAAACCAAACTAGCCATCTACCAAAAGGTTATAGAGAAAGGTTGCGTTTTTATAAACGCTGTAATTTGATTTACTTGTATTATTTTTTTGGATCTTTTATTAGTAAAAAGGAGTAAGGGTAGTTAAAAAAATCTCTTGTGGACTTTGACTTTTTTATCGCTTTGAAGACAAAAGTTAAAAATTTTATCACTCTCGAAAAAAAAACTGTAAATGTGTTTAAAAAAAAGAAAAAAAGAAAAGTTTCATAGAAACCGTTGTGTATCCCTTACTGTAATGGTGATAAATATGGTTTAAACGGTTTTACAAAGAGAAAACACCATGCTTTATATTCAAATCTAAAAAAAAACACAATTTTTTTTTTCATCTTTATGAAAACAAAGTTTGCCACCGCAAAATGAAAAAAAAGTTGTTAAGCCGTGTGATTTTATATGAATTATTTTTACATGAAACGACAAAAAATTTCGTTTTTAGTAATTTTAGTTAGAATAAACGTAGGGTGATCCATTTTTTAAACTTTTTATGATATCCTTTGTGTTTGGTGACCAGATCCGAATGGAAAGGTACTTCCCTGTCTTCCTCGTCCCCATCTCTTTCATCTCTCCACTTCCTTCAGACACACAACATACCACAATTGGGGATGCCATATTCTCACTGACTCCAAACGGAAGCAGTTGGGACTCTTGTGCGGTATTAAAAAAATATTTGAAAGTTAAAAAAAAACAGAAGCCAAAATAATACTACAAGACAAATTTCTAAATGAAGTTAACATTGATTTTAAATAAAACGTGCGTTTGGCGATTTGTTTTAAATTTCTAGATCAATCTTGATTCTTCAATGAAAGTTTTTTAGACGTCAGACACGTACTCGTAAATGCCAAATTGGACTGAATTCGATAAGCATTGTTGTTCTGACGACCGGAATCCAACAATACTCGCTATAACTCTTGATGACTATCAGCCATCAGAAATCTCAATCCTGGGAGGCAATACATCACACAGATACCGCTTGAAGCACCACTATGAAATCATATGCATGCAAAGGCTTCTGATTTTCAATGCAGCCACCCACCCCCCACCCTCGGGTCAAACGCTCTTCCTGATAAGCGGAAGTCGAGCAGGAGATGAATATCCGGATATAGCGAACGGCATTCTGACGCTTCCGGGTCCAGCGGAAGCTGGGGGCATCCGTTCCGTTTCCGAATGGAAAACCGTTCATCTGCAGGTAGTTAAGTACCGACAGATACTGCGGATATCCTTCTAATATCTAGCTAAGCCTACATTGACTTTGTAAACACTAGATGAGTCCTTGCAAGGAATAATGAAAAAGAATTTTTTCGCAAGCGAAGCATTTTTCGACAATCTACATTTCAGAGCGGTAAGCTTCTTGACTTCGGCTCAGAGAGAATGTATTTTATTATAAAAATATTATTTAATCTTAATAAAGGAAACTAGTGGTACAAACGACAAACTTTTGGATTTCAATAACATTTGAGAATTTCGGTTTTTTTTCGGCAACTAAAACTTTGAATTAAAAAAAACTTTTCTATCCGGGATTAAGCTTCGATATATTTAAAAAACTAACAGCTTTTTCAATCCCCTAGTAATCGATTTTTTCAAATTTGACGTAAAAAATTCTACTTACCGAATCGATTTACTCAAAAACGAGAGCTCAACTCAAAAAAAATATTGCTCACGTCAGTTCAACTCAATTTCTCGCCAGATTCATGTTTGTTTTACGACGGCATGTAGATATGTCGATCGTCCAGTTGATTCTCAGAAACATCTAAATTTGAGTTGAGTACGTAGTTCTGTGTAAGAATGTACCCTCTGTCTGGTACAATAATGCATAAATAGTTGTGGTGAATTAAATAAAATGTTGATGTTTTTTGGATCACTAGTAGGATATTTCAAAATGTCATACTGATGTATTGGACCGTTAAGCTTCCAGGTATTATTTTATAGCATAAAAACGTAAAACACAGACACTTGTAAATAATATTATTTTATGGTTATCAATCGAAGTTTGCTTTTCTCATTATCCCAAAACTTAGTATTTGTAGATGTCTGACTAATCAGCTGGACGATCGACATATAGAATATTTGTACCATGTTCCAGAATAATAAATACCATAACTTTAAGCAAAAAGTACCAGCCTGTAGAAGAACTTCTAAGTTTGAAGAGTCCGGAGTGATAAAAATGGGAAATAAAGTTTAAAATTGTTTTCATATACCCGGTTTACATGCTTTAGTACATGCTTTAGTACACACTTAAGAACTGCTGGAAGACCGAAATGATATAAGCCGTTTTATTGGCCAGATCATATTTGCAGGTTCCTCTAAAATTTAATTAAATGAAGACACTATGAGCGAAACTCAATCGAAAATCTGGAATCAGAAAAATCAGAAAAAGATATTGGCACCTCTGGGACTCGAACTCAGGACCTCTCTCTTTCCGGGCGAGTGCTCTGACCACTGAGCTAAAGTGTCGATATCCAATTCGGTCACTTTTAACTGTACCATACTTCGACTAAGAACCACCCATTTTATCTTCATTTTCTTAAAGCATTTTTTATTGGCTGCTATATTTATGTATGATTGCAAGATACAAACCTGAACTAAATACAATCTAGATGGTGTCTGGATAATTTTTTATCCATTTTATTTTTAATATGCCCGTAAAGAGAGAGGTTCTGAGTTCGAGTCCCAGAGGTGCCAATATCTTTTTCTGATTTTTCTGTTTCCAGATTTTCGATTGGGTTTCGCTCATAGTGTCTTCATTCAATTTAATATTGCAATTTGAGGTTTTACTCATAAAAAGTTAAATAAAAAAATAATAATATTCCTCCAAAAAATTTTCTGCTCCATCTTCCATCCACACCCTACTCCCGTAACCTCCCAAAACACCTAAATAAATTGGAATGCCGTAGTCTCACTGGCTCCGAGAATTTTGGGCACTTGTGGCGTAATCAACAAAAGAAGAAACTAACGTTGTGTTTTCCATCAATGGTACCATCCAGTCATCGGAGCCACACTATAACACCATGTCTTGTATACATTATAGACATCACATGTAGTTATTCCGTCTGTGGCTAGAGATTGGGTTTCCCGGCGATGTGGGGTGAGAATGCATTGCCAAATAAAACCCCAGGGTTGCTATTCATGTGATAATTTATAATGCAGTACCCAATGAAATACCCTTTCCCAAATAACACCTATATAAATCCACCTACTTCCTGCCTACATACGTAGTTTATCCTAGCGTTCCCTTAATTCTACTTTATTCTAACAGCAAATGTTTGAACATTAAGGCGCAGTAACACGAAATCGCCAAAATGTTACCGGGTATGAGGCAAAAATGTACAAGGTAGATTATGAGCAGATTGACTCGCATGGCAGATATAAGGAAGAAGTTATTTTTTTCAAAGAAAGAAGGTATTATCAATACAAATGTATATTAAAATAAAATGACAACCTAAATAACTAAGACTGTCTGGCAAAGGACTTGCTTTGGTTAACCCTTCGAATAATGAGAAAATAATATCTATGAACTTTTGCCTGTCAAAGTTTGCACGCAAAAATTCTCGGTTCTTCCCATGCATTTCAAATGTTCATTTTTATTGGTTATTTTTTAATCTTTTTGAAAAAAAAAATTGTTCTAAAATCTAGATAAAATAATCTTTCCGATGTGCTTATCAAAAATTAAGATTTTTGTTTTAAAATATTAAAATTTTTATATTGAAAATGTGAATTAGCTTAAAAATTACGTACCTGGTGTCTCCCCAAAAAAGTACATAAAATAAAAGAAAATTAAAATTTTAAATACAGATTCCTTTTTTTAAGAAAATTTGTAATAAAACAATTACTTCACTTTTTATCACATTCATACAATTTTATTTTTAAATTAATTGTTTATTACGTCACACATTGGCGCAAAATAAAATCGTCACTTATGATCGGGTTTGTAAAATATCTGATCAATATAGCTCGTTTATTCCTAAGGCAATAAGAAGCAATATTTTTTTCGCTTTCAAATATAAAAGAAATCACAAATTTTTGCTTGACAGGAAGAGAGATATCTAACTTTTAATGACGCTCGGTCGTTCTGGGACAATCTGGGTCTCCTGTTATTATAACGGCATATGATGTTTTGGGACAACTAGGGTCTCCTGTGATTAGACGGGTTAAGTAGTTCGTGTTGACACCGTGGTAAGTTGAATTGAAACATGATGAAATCTTCTTTTGTGAAACGAATCTCACATCGTGAGAAGCGCAGGAGTCCAGAGAATTGGCTCCCAGCCAAAAGGACCCTCCAAAAGCAGAAGAGGCGGTTGATTCTGGATGCCAATCATCCCTCCAGAATGATTTCCAGTCAGCTCCCAAGATGGCGAGTATGACGACCAAGGTACACAAACACGATCGTAGCGATCTTCAAGAAGAATCCATCGTGTAGCGGTCGAGAGGACCGCCCCAAAGCTTTCGGCTGCCCCACCAAGATGGCTTTCTTTTCAAATCTGCTGATTTGAATCTGTGAAGGTCTAACCACCGTTGCATTCATATTGCAGGGCTCGCAATATAACCATTGCCCAAATGTCAAGGGCAAGCACTACAGGTGCCACACACCGAGACCATAAATAAATTGTGTATAAAATGGTGCACACACCTTGTTACAAATACTTTAACGTAACATATTTTTCAATTAAGTCGTTTTATAAGCCTGGAAAAAAATAAAGCATCAGGCCTATAAAATATGCTTCTTGAACCCTCCAGCCGGACTCTCTTCACCCATCGCCTTGCACCCCAATGGGAGGGATGGATTCACACTCCTGAACACATTAACCCCTAAATTCCTACCCACCCCTCATTCCTTTTTGCTTTCCAAAACTTCTTCTCCTTCCTATCTCTAAAAAGACCCACCACACAACATCCCCAAGCAAGATGATTTTTCTGTGTAAGATAAGATAGGTTTTTGAAGATAATTAAAAAAAAATTATAGTCAATAACAATTTCTAACCATTACATGCCCCCAGCGGTTATTCGGTTGTTAAAAGACCACAAATTACAATCGAAACTTTGTTTATAATGATTTTAGCAATATTTGATGACGAGTTCTGAAAAATCAGGTCCATCTAAAACTCATTCTCCCATCTTCATCCCTTCACCTCTTGGTGTTTACCGGGCACAAGCAAGCGATTCGTTTAATCGTATCATTTCTTCTTGGAATGCAGGTGACCTCATCTTCCGATCTCCTACATTGTTATCCTGTTCTGAAATTCATCAGGAATTTTTTAATTCATCGATCCGCTGTGTAATACATGCATGCTTGAATACGAGCATAATTTCTTGGTCTTGTATATTTACCAAACTCCTCGTTTTATTTCAATCATACCTGGTTGGATCAATTTCATTTTTTCTATTGCGTCAGTTTACGTTCATCCAACCACCGCCAATTTCATGCCTCACTGCCATCAGAGTCAGTCCTCTGTTGTGGACTGGTAGCCTCGTTTCCTTTGACAACTTTTTATTAGCTGCATTCTGCTCTCCATTAATTGTTCTGTATACGTCCGCATCAGCCTTCCCATCTCTCGCGAGCAGAGGCGGTTTTCTTTAAAGTGCGTTTGTGCTGTGAAAGATAAATAAATCTTATAAAAAGATACCTAATAAAACAAACTTGGGTTGTTTTTCTTTTTAACCTACATAAAACTTTTACCACTCTGTCATATTTTGACGTGATAACGTCTTATAAATCGATGATCGCCGGCCGCATTCATGAAAAAGCATGACTCATTGCCACGTTGTCACGTTCCACCTGAGCCGGGCGTGCAACCGAGGGCACGGAACAAGCGTTCGGCCTAAGAGTTTGGCGAGAGCGTGGATCAAGCGATAGAGAGATCACGATCGGCCTAAGCGTTCGGCTTAAGCTTTCGGCTCGTGACGTTATCACGTAAAATTATCGTCCGTAAAACGACTTACAGACAGACAAATTTTGTTTTTGCTGTAAATGAATATTTCTGGATCTCAGAGGGGAAATTGTAGCAGGAGGGGAATCAATAAAATACCTATTGGGGGTGACAAACACGAGCTGCGTGTATACCTATTTCGAATGACAACCCACGTGACAGAATTGTCGTGCGACATAAAAATTTTAGGAGACAAGTTTTTGAGATTTTTAAAAATATTTTTTTAAACATCATTAAAAATAATAATCGCTGTTACTTGATAGGTTATATACCTTTTCGAGTTTAAA
Source organism: Glyphotaelius pellucidus (assembly GCA_936435175.1). Lineage (NCBI taxonomy): Eukaryota > Metazoa > Arthropoda > Insecta > Trichoptera > Limnephilidae > Glyphotaelius > Glyphotaelius pellucidus. The sequence goes on along the minus strand of OW386554.1, from coordinate 6,450,502 downwards.
AATAGTTTCATATTTAATGTCGTCATAATATCATTTTTTGTAACATTATAGAATATACGCAAGTCGAGGTAGCAGAAGACAACTGTGATTTGTAATACACTTCTATCACGAGGAGTTACAACTCTGTCACGTAATTTTTAACAAAAATATAAACACATATTTTTTTAAAACTCACACAGTCGTTACGTCTTTAGTATCTACGTTAGATTTTAAAGGATTATAAAATAATAATATTGGTAATTCTGTTGAATTTTTCTCCACTGGTGGAGACAACTTTATGTAGGTTTGAAAGAAGAACGACCCACTTGCGTTATAATTTGAACGCACTTTAAACAGCACGCTATTCAAATTCCGTGCTAAAACATACACCCGTTCAGATTAATACCACCCGAGAGGGAATCCGAAAAGAATCTCTTTAGTGCGTTGTGAATTCAACGACTATGGGACTCTCCGTTCTATGAAATAGTTCAAACAAAACATACTCATCATAGTGCCTCAGCGGTAATCCGAGCGAGCGTGAACCAAGAATAATATATGTTAGCTGCCCGGGTGCGTAGCGACTATTAGATGTTTTGTTAACACGAAATTTGTATGGAATAATATTTTGCACAAATTAATTGATTTTTGAAGTGAAAACTTCTTTAGTGATTTGAAACTCGATGAATCGAAAAACAGCGACACTAAAAAGTGACAAACACATACATCTATAAGATTAATAAGACTGCGAGAGAATGAGTTAGTGTAATCGGTCTCTTCTTTGTGCGGTGTTTAATAGCCTATCGGTCTCATCTTTTGTGGTGCTTTCGTAGCCTGCCCACTCTTGTCTATTTTAGTTTTCAGAAGGTTTCACTTCTACCGCGCGTAAATCGCACTCCTTTTTTTTGAAGTAAAACTTCTTTACGCACGCTTGACTTGGGGAGTAAGCTGGTGAATGCGTTGACGAGAGCGTTACGAAAAGTGTGATCGGACGAGGCGAACGAAACGCACGTTTGACTTGGGGAGTAAGCTGGTGAATGCGTGACGAGAGCGTTACAAAAGCGTGATCGGGCGAGGCGAACGAAGCATAAAGAAGTTTTACTTCAGTCGTGTAGTCTAAAGTCTAAAGCACACTCATTTGTTTTCTGTGATTATTATGATTAGTGATTATGAAGATATTATTGATTTTTGTGATCTGTGATTATGAAGATATTACTTTCATGTATTGTAATTGAAACGAGCGGTTTCTTGCTTAAATTGTTATCTTTGTAGTTTTTTTTTTTTTTTTTTACATTAACTCCACACAGGAGGCCCTGAGGAAAAAATAATTTCCCTCAGGGCCTATGTCATCTTTGAGGATGCTGTGTGGAGGGTATTTTTGAGGAGAGGAAGGAGTGAACATGGGTTTTGAAGAGACCCATATTGTAGGAAGGAGGAAACACAGAGGCCGGCAAATCGTTCCACAGCCGAGCTGTTGAACTCAAGAACGAGTCGTAGAAACGACCCGTTCTCATGTGACTAATGTCAACCGTGTACAAATGTTGAGCGCGCGTTTGGCGTGTTTCCCGACTATGCACCGGTGCCGAGGGGATCAATGACGCTAGTTCCTCGGAGCATCTTCCATTGTAATACCGGTAGAACAAGGACAGCATTCCCACCTGGCGCCTGTGCTCTAAAGATTGCAATCCGTTTGTTAGGTTAGGAGAATCTATCAAACGGACCGCCCGTTTCTGCACAGAGTCAAGGGTTTTTTTCAGGTATTTTGGGGCTCCAGACCAGAGGTGGCTGCCAAATTCAACCGTGGGGCGCACTTGCGATTTGTACAGGGCTAGCAGTTGTGTACTATTAAAGTATCTGCGTGCCCTGTACAGTATGCCCAGTTTCTGAGAGGCTAACTTAACTCTGGCCTCGATGGAGCCCCCGTACCTGAGCTGGTCACTTAGAGTTACACCAAGCATATCAATGGAAGGCCTGTTCGGGAGAATGCTTCCGTTGAAGGAGACTAGATTATCATTTCGATCCCTTTTAAAGTTAAGTTAAAAAAAATTATTACGAATTTAATGAATCGCCAAATTGAACCTTTTTACTAGGTCTTTAATCTCCGGTGCAGTAAAATGATAAAAATCCTTTAGGTCTAGAGAAAATACTAACGTTGGATTTAAAGATGAGGTTTTTTCCTTCTTTTTTAATTTCCCACAGAAATCGAAATGCGATAGACCACGAACCGCCAATGCTTGGGGACAATCTTCCACTTTTTCACAATCTCAATTACGCTCCAAAATCTAAAATAAACAACCAACCGTAATATATTGTACAGCAATAATAATATAACGATGGTCCTTTAGAGGCCAAGAAAATTAAGTTGACATATATCATTAACCATATTGTGGTTGCGTCGCGTGATCAACAGTCATGAAGATCAAGAAAAGGACACTTAGATAAATTAATGGAGCGGAGGCTTATTTCGATTCTGTTCAAGTCGTTTACACAAACTCCCCAAACTTTTGACTTTCGTCGCCTTAGTTCTTAATTGTCAATATTTCAATGAAACATTATTACAGGTGTTTAAGATAAAGCTGTTTCTGTAAAGGTAAAGGTCTCATTGGTTTAAATAGTTCTTAGCTAAGTGACTAACTATCATTTTTTATGCTTTATTTTAAATTTTACAGTGAACAACAACAACAGAACAACAGCCAAAATGGTCGTTTGAACAATTAAAAACTAAGGCGACAATTTCTGTGAAAAGCTAAGATTTTTTACCAATAAAACTTTTATTCGACCCATCATACTGTAAAAAACTAATGACCCGACTGTAAAAAGCTACATTGAGAAGCCGGTTAAGGAAGGTGTTCGAGCAAATACGCACCGTTTTACAAAAGAACTATTCAGAAAAAAAAGACTTGACTTATTCTGCCGGTAGACTTAATATTAATATCTGCATCCAGACAATTAACGAAAAACATTTTCCTTTCTTCTTAATATCTTACTCATTTCATCTATCTTCGCAACTATTGACTCATTAAAAATAAGCTTTTATGACAACATTTTAAATTAGGAGTTTAGTAATCCAGACAGGCAATTAATCCGGAATCAGTAGGTAAATGAAGCTTTTAAAATTATCGTAGACAACATACATACATAATTATAAATATTTGGCGTTATCTGACACAGTGTACGGAAACTCGCAATACTAGCGGGAAACTGGTAAATCAACATCACGTAGAAATTTCAAAAAAGGTTAATTTTTCGAACTGGGAGTTTTGATTTTTGCCTTATTAATTTTTTGGTTTCTGGGTTATGGTGTGTAAACATTTGCGAACCAAAGTGCGAGCCAAACCACGAATTCGAGAAAGGAACGAAGCGACTGCAAGCAGCGTTTCGCGCCATTTGCAGGATGGCTTTCTTCCTTTCACATAATTATTTATTTGGCTCGGTAGTGTACATACACAGCCTTAAAAACAGCAAAATTAACCCCTCTAAACCAATTAAAATACTCTGAAAATTTCAACGTCAAACTCGACTTATTCGAAAACGATATCACAAATAAATAAAAATTACCACAAAATCCAATATAATTGTAATTTACCAGGTTTCCCGCTTTTATTACTAGTTTCCGAACATCGCACAGATTATTACGTCACGTGAATTCAGATAAATTAATATATCGGATTACTGATCACTGGAATAAGATATTTCATTTAGTGCAAAAAATCTCAGATTTATTCCGTAAATAGGTTGAGAAACATTTTATCTTATCTGTCTCTGAATTCCCCGCCAGTCTCGGAGGATAATACTGTCGGGAATATCTTAATTATTTTCCTAGGGGATTTATTCGTCTCCGCACCTGGAAAGTGGATAAACCTCGCAATAACTACTTGTCGTAGGTATTCGAATTAATGTTTGATTTCAGAAGCCATTCGTGAGTGGTTCTAGTATTAAATTGGTTTATTTGTCTCGGCTACTGGATATTGGATAAACCTTGCAATAACTTCTTGTCGTAGAACGACCGCCTGAGGTGCAAATTTTTTAATATAGTCTCGAAGAACTTTTTCACAACGAAGCCTTTTCGTCGTAGATATTCGAAATAATGTTTGATTTCAGAAATCGTTTTTTAAGAGGTTCTAGTATTACATTGGTTTATTTATTTCGGCTATTGGACAGTGGACCAGCCCAGCAATTACTACTTGTCACCAGTATTTGAATTAGTATTTGATAGACAAGAGAAATTTAAGAGAGGTTTTAGTAATAATATGGTTTATTGGTCTCTGCAATTGGATAGTGAATAATTCTCATAATAACTGCTTGTGTGTATTCAATTTATTTTTATTTATTTCGGAAGTCATTTAAGAGATGTACTAGATGATAAATTGTCTTGGCACATGGATATTGGATAAACCTAATAATTTATTTATTTATTTAACGCCCAGAGGGCTTTCACATGATTTGTAGGGTAATTTCAATTTTAGAGATACTTTGAAACTTAGGAAATAATAAAAATAAAATTACATTAAATGTAAGTATATAATAAATCTTAAATTAATATAATTAAAATATAATTACTAAAAATAACTACTTGCGGCAGGTATTCGCAATTACGATGGATTTTGGAAGACATCAGATAACAGGTAGAATTTTATAACATTTTGGTAGGTACCTTGTCTTGTCACCGGCTAATATATCATCATCAATATATTAATACTTGAAGCCAAAACTTTGTACCCCTTTTTACGAAAATTGCGCGGACGGAGGAGTATGAAATTTCGCACACATACTTTATATAGAGGAGGAGTGCAGAATGCAAATTTTTTTTTAAAATTATGCATAAAAATAGATTAAATCAATAACAAAAACATTACACACACTACCATGTATTTGACACACACACTCGCGTCTTTACTCTATTGTTTATTGTTAAAGTCTATGGTCAAATTGAGAATAGATTAATATTGTTTGTCTTTAATATTTTTTGTCTATGGTCTTACTGAATGTCAAACATAAAAAAACATTACAATTATGGTCGAATTTCGACCATTGGGCGACCACTAGTTTCAATAAATATAAAAAAAAAATTATTTATTTATTTTCCACAAATAATTTAACTTAAACACACAAAAGCAAGGTTTTGAAATTTTATTCATTTTGGGGGAAATTTATTTGTGGGCTTTGCTTAATCTGTGGCGTAGTGAAATTTTCATACGATTTTTTTTTAATAATTTTATTTATTTCTATCATAAACCATGGTTAAGTTTTGAAATACAACAAGCATAATATGTTTGTCTAAAATTACACTACACACCATTATATATTTTTTTCTTGGTCATATCTCGGATTGAATGTTAAAAATGTATTATTTAACTGTTTGAAAGATTAGAACCTTAATTTTTAAAGTTTTATTTTCCGCTAATGATTTAATCACTTCTCTTTTCATATTTTACACAAATTATAAAATAAATAATTTATTTATTTATTTAAAATTTACGGCACAAAGTGCCATTTACAAGCTTGTGTATATTTAATTACAGTCATAGTACATTATACAGGCATTAAAAATAAACAATAATATCAAAAAATCATTATGTAGTGACCTCGTTAACGTATAATTGGCTGAAATGTTCGATCAGTACAACCTTATATTTCAGTATGGAAATATTAAAAATATCAGCCACATTGGCATAAAAATTTCCAATGGTGTGTAATCTATTTACAACTGAATTGGAGCCTGATACCGACATATAGTTGTCACAATAAAACAAATTAGGGAACCTTGATCTTATTGTAGGTATATGAAAGTTAATCAACTTTAATATATCAGGGCTATCCAACTGATAGTTAACAATTTTATACAAAAATATCAGATCAAAAATTTTTCTTCTGTCACTTAATTTCAACAATTATAATGAGTGCAACAAAAAATCATAATTTATTGATTCTAAGGGAATTCCAAGTCTAAAATTAATACACCTCAAAAATTTGTGTTGGACTCTTTCAATGGTATTGATGTGATTGTTGAAGACAGGTGACCAAATTGTTGAATTATATTCAAGAATGCTTCTAACAAGAGATGTGAACAGAATTTTTAATGTGTAAATATTTTTAAAATCCTTGGAAATCCTTAATATAAAACCTAACATTTTCATAGCCCTGTTAGCTACAGAAGTTACATGAGATGCAAAGCAGAGTTTCTGATCAAAAATGATGCCCAGGTCAAGTATTTCGACTACAGAGATTAAGTCAACATTACAGAGTGCATAATTATATATTATTGGATGTTTAATTTTGTGGAACCTCATAACTTGGCATTTGTTAATATTTAGCTGAAGTTTATTATCTGAACACCATTTGAAAAAGTTATTAAGGTTTTCTTGCAAGATTAAGCAATCGTGCACATCATTTATGACTTTAAACAGCTTCATGTCATCAGCATAGAGTAAGACTTCAACACTATGGAAAATGCTTGTGACATCATTGATGAATAGGATAAATAATAAAGGTCCTAGGTGCGAACCTTGCGGGACTCCGCTGGTGGCAATAAATTGGTGGGATAGACAGTCATTGATCTTTACAAAGAGTAATCTATCAGATAAGTAGCTGATCAACCAAGCCAAGAAATTGCCACTTAATCCTAATTGTTTTAGTTTATTTATTAGTATTTTGTGGCAGACCTTATCAACAGCCTTGGAGAAATCTGTATAGACGGAGTCAACCTGTTGCCTGTTAGTCAAAGCTGAGTTTATATAGTTTTCATATACTGTGAGGTTCGTGAGAGTAGATCTAGATGAGACAAAACCGTGTTGGAATTTGGAAATAATATGTTTAATATTAGAGGATATTTTGCTAAGAATGATTTTTTCAAAGAGCTTAGGAATACTAGACAGAATACAAATAGGTCTGTAATTGCATACATCATTTTTTGAACCCTTATAATAAACGATATGTATCCAAAAATGGCGTACACACCGTAACACGTTGTACATAAGAGATCATAAATTATGTGTACAGCGAAAAAAAAATCCAGATTAATACTTTCTGAATGAGATAAGTGAAAAGACAGGTAGAAATTACAGAATATGAGAGATTTTTTTAAAGTTTTGGAATCGTTATTTATTTCAAAATAATTTAGGCAAAAAAACAAATTTAGTAGCTTTTCCCTCACCAAAAATAAACATTTCTCTAATTGCCTTGACGTCCACATATCTGTCATTAATTTTCTTTTAATGTCTTTCTACGTTAGTAATGGTATTTATTTCTATTTGCACCGTTAAAAATGCTCGACATTGCAAAGCCGTTAAATATTTAACCATTACACTGTTAAGATTAATACATTGTACGTGTAACGTGATAAACTTCGATCGTTGCCGTTAGAGTAAATGAATATAAAAAGGTCTATAGTATCAATTTTGGCTTAATAATTAACAAAATATTCTTAAATTTCGGTTGAATCGAAGAGAAAACGCTTAGGATGGGTTGTTTCAAAAAATATGATGGATTCATCAAATATTTGAAGTTGATTTTCACGTTCTGTGTAAGTTCTATTCAAGTTCTGTTATTATATCGTTATAGGACAGCTGCTTCACAAAACTGAAATAATCATAGAACTTGAATAGAACTTACACAGAACGTGAAAATTAACATCAAATATTTGATGAATTCATCAATTGTTTTGAAACAACCCGTCCTTAGTGTCTTCACCAAACCAGAGGTAGCATGGCAAACAAAAGAGAGGGGGAGCACTTGCGATTTGTAAAGGGGTCAGTTTTTCAAAATCAGCTGTTGTATACTGTTAACCTCTCCGCGAGTGAGTTTTGGCGAACAAAACTGTACGTGAGGAGTGAGTTCTTTTTTGGTTAATTTTTTTTAATATTTTTTATAAATTATCACAGATTAACTAAAAATAATATTATATTTTGAATTAAAACGTCGTCGACATCGATCCATAAAAATAAATCAACACCGAAAAAAAACATGTACATACAAAAAAAAATTGCTTCTTTCCTCTGACCACCGCTAAATGATGGATAAAGAATGTTTAAACTAAAACTGAGAAGTTGGTATTGTAGATTGTAGGGATGTCTTCCAAAACTTCAACAAACTACGCGCAGACGTCAATAGAAACGTTAAATATAACGGTATTTGAATAATGGCCGCCGACGAAGCGTTTCGTCCATACTCATCTGAGCATTTTTTCGCTTCGCCGAACCGTTTCGTCCATACTCGTGGAGAGGTTAAATTATCAGCTTGCCTTTATAGTTCGTACATCTTCTGAGGCGCTATTTTAACTCTGGCTTTGACGGAGCCCGTTTTAACGTTTTGTTTCTTTCACTCAAACTTTTTGGTGAACTATTTTGGATAGTAATTTGCACAGCTTTTTAAGTCAAAAAAAATTAGGTCTGTGCAATATCATAAATTTCACAATGAAATTTTCCATAAAAATGGAGTTTTCTTATCTGAAAGGTTACTAACATATATTAAAAGCAAATAAAACATATAGTCAAAGCGTCGAATCACCTTTTCATTTCTTCAATAAGAAAATTGAGTTTTAAAATCTCGACTCAAGCCTTTGAGTTTCGCAATTAGATATATAATGCAGTAATAACTGCATTCAGTAAAACGAAATCCCTCTTCTGCAGTGATAAAATCAATTTAAAACTGAGGCAGTGAATGTTAAAACGTTATTTGTGGTCAGTTTGCTGTATGGATGTGAGACATGAGCCTTGAAAGGTTTTTTAAGGCTTTTGACAAGTGGCTTCACCGGAGAATGCTCAAAGTCCCATGGACCGACATGTTCACCAATACAGATATTCTCAGGCTGACTAGAGCAGAAAGAGAACTGCTCATATTAATAAAACTTGGGAAAATTTCATATCCGGGTCACATACTCCGAAGGGAGAAATATCATTTGCTCCAATTAATATTAAAAATCAATACAGAGCGTCGCCGAGGTAGTAGGAGTGGTAGACCCATGTCTTGGCTGCGAAATGTACGAGAGTGGACCGGTATTAGAAGTGTGGAGGAGCTATTTCGGGCAGCGCAAGACAGAGATACATTTTCCAGAGTGATGCCAACGTCGGGGGGAACTACGAGTAATAGGGCACACGAAGACGAAGAAGATGTATTGTAAAACATTACACCATCGAAAAAATTATCACTTTGGAAAAGATTTTTGTTTTACCCTAGGGTTAAATTTGACATATTATATCAGAGGACTTGAATAATTTTCTTATAATTTAATAGGTATTCAATAACGAGGTCTTCTCCATTATAAACGATTTTAATTAGTGTACGTGTAGAAAAAAACTTTTTTAATTTTTACTATTTTGAAAATACCTAAAACCTAATACCGAAGATATAAGCTGTCATAATTTTGACATACGAACGCGGCCGTATTGCAGAACTGCCATTCAAAATATGATTTTTACTGAATCGTGTCACGTGTGACGTCATGAGACGTAATTTCAAACGTTTTACCTAAGTTCACTTTGAAAGCTCAAAAGTTTTTGAGTTGTCGGAAAACTAATTTGACTGTCGTTATTTAACTCTTTAAACTCATTGACTGAATGATTGGAACGGTAAACTTGCATTCAGGTAAATTGCAAATCGTCTAACAAACATTTGTTCCCTTTTGCTTCTTACTCACCAGAGTCGTTATGGTGACGTGAATTTATAGCGAGTCGTCTCCGGGAGCTTTTTTCTACAGGAATCCGATAGTTAGTCACAGCTTTGTCTGTGACCGAACCGACCAAACGCTGAATCACCAACAGATAAAGCTCGATGAGCTTTATACATGCACAGCACGGCACACAGCACACAGCACACAGCACACAGCACATGCGCTATTAGGATTTACGGACGAAGGGTTCACTTAACTTTTAAGCGTGAATGATTTCACAACGTGTCTTTTTTTTCCTAGCAATATTATAATTTTTAAAATATACGACTTATGACAGACTTATGATTATTATTATAAATTAATTAAAAAAAATAATTCAATTTTATTTCAATAACTCTTGAGTGTTAACCCTCAAAGTATATGACATTAAATTAGAAGATATTAAAAAATCAAACAAAACATGAAATATAAAAAGACACAGAAACATAAAATAAAATGAAGTGCCTTAACCAACTCGGTCATTGGAACCTACTAAAAAAAATCATCACCTTTCAAAAACAGTTTAGTTTTCGGATGTGTTCAGAAATATTTATTTCATTTTAAATTTCTTACAAAGCGGAAATATTTTGACCTTCCGACAAAATAGACCCGAGGTCTGATGTGTTAAAATCGAAATGTAAAGAAACAATAAATAAATAAAATGATAACAAAATATCTTAAAGTGTGTTTTTTTCTCAAATTATCCGAGTACTTACGTATAAAAGTAGGCAATGTCAGCTATGATATACCAGCTTCCTTCTCAAGTTAAAATCTAATTAAAATGTATGATTAGTTGAGTGTTCGCGGATATGCGAGGAGAGGAAGGCTAAACAAGAAGAAACAACGTTTGAAATTAATTGTTAAGCATAACGTGATTATTAACAAAGTTTCACCATAAATTATTTGTCTGCCTTGTAGAATTTTCAAATGCGAAACGTAACGGGAAAATATAATTATTAGTTGGGTACAAGAGGTGCCCCAGCCTTGATGTGTAATTGTAATTAGTGCAGATTAAATAATAAATTAAAATGTTCCAGTCACAATGTAAATGTTACTCCAGTCGTTGAAGTGAACACACGAATGCCTTTCTATGTAACACCGTAATGAGAGTGAAACAGTGAAATGAGTGGAGGATGCTGTTAGAAAAGGAGTTAAGGTAAGTTAAATAAGTTAAGAAGTATCCTCTTTTACATTAGCTCTACACAGGAGGCGCTGAGGAAAACAATGTCACCTTTGAGGATTCTGTGTGGAGGGTCTTTTTAGGGATGGAAGTAGAGGAAGTTCTGGGAAGGAAAAGGAAATCGGGAGCGGGTAAGAATCTAGGGTCAGTGTGTCCAGGAGCGACGGATCATATAATGGCCAGCCAACCGATTCGCGAGTTTGCAGCGACCGTCCCAGCCTTGGATGCTGGTGTCGGATATTCCACAACTCACGAACACATAATGGCCAGTCAACCGATTTGCGAGTTTGCTGCGACCATCCCGACCTTGGGTCTATTCCTCCCACTGCGGTGCAAGTGGATGCTTCGATATAGTTCTGCTGAAAAGGCCGAAAGGTCTCTCTTAACCCGTTAAGATCCGAATGAAACCTCATCCCATGACACGTCTTCTAAATCAACAAATGAAGCGAACCATGTGGGATGACCTATGGCAAAATTGTTTGTCGTCTAATGAATGTTTCCCGGGGCAGTTGTACTCATATCCGCCACCCTCTTTGAAAATATTGTGAGAGCATATTATTTATTGATTAAAACATGACATTTTTCAGTGTAATTAATATCCTAGATTTCCAACAAAACATGTTTTCATTTACTTAGACGAAGTTTGACTAAAATAACTCGTTAAGTTTATACGTTTGTATGTTTATACCTACTTAGTGTCAGTTTGCAACTTTTCCGAAAAACACATTAATTAAAAGCCGACAGGTTAATTTACAGAAATATTACAGACTTAAGTGATATCGACACTTAACCTACAAATCAATTGGAGAAAATCTATAAATTTCCATAGAGCTGCTTTTCCAACCGCAAAATACAATATCGAATGCCCCATATACTTAATTACACAAGCCGAGTTCTGGTAGGAAAACAAATAAGATTGTGCGACGTCTTTCACTGTCAAATGTAATTGATTCACTCCTCTTTCAGGGCATTAGGTGTGGGCCTCTGCCGCCGACCAATCAATGCTACGGGACTGTCGAATAATAAATTCTGTTGAACGACTGCTCAATCGGTGGAACAGTGGGTAAACTGTTGAATGGCGGAACCGGGTTTAACCTGGTTCCGTCGATTGGAATCGAACAAGGTAATCAATCGATTGTTTTGTGGGTTGATCCCGGCTGTTCAGTTGAGCGGAACTAAGATACCATTGTTTCGGGCTGCTTTTGTTTTTGTGGAATTCAATTGTTTAGAAGTCGATTAGGTAAAGTTATTGCTGGCTTTCCAATCATTTACTTCCTCCGAGATAAATAACTATTTGTTATTTGGAACTGTGCCCGATTGATTAAACATTGACAAACATTTTTATTGCATGCTAAATTCAACGTGACGCCATGTTTAAACGTTTTAATAATATCGATTCGTAGTGGCTTCAAATAAAGAAACTAACGCCTTTTTTAAAATTGAATTCCACAGGGGGGGCCTCACATAACAATTTCCGTCAGGGCCTATGGTATCTTTGAGAATACTGTGTGGAGCTTTTGTAGAGTCTTGGAGAGATCAGTGTCGTAGGAGAGAGGAAACAAAGAGGCCGGAAAATCGTTCCACAGCCGAGTTGTTGAACTCACGAACGAGTGGTAAAAATGACCCGTTCTAGTAAGTGGATTAGTCAGCCACTTAATTATATTTCTGTCTAAAATTAAAAATCATCCTTGGTGTAATCGCAAACAAATAATGTAGTCTAGATTTACTGTGTTTCAAAGAGCGGACTGTATCTAAATTTGTTTTATGGACTTTGATGCTGACACAAGTATATGGGAAAGCAAATGTGGAATTGGCCAGGATCCGACTCAATCAACGATGTTGGGTTGTGATGATAAATCCTTCGTCTTGATCGATCTCACGGTCCTGAGCGACACCACTAGCGATTACCACTGCACAAGCACTTGAGAAATCAAGAGAATTCCTGTACAAGTTTTCAATGACGGTCGATATAATTAAGAACTGGGAGAGCAAGGTCACAGCACAGTAATTAACAATAAAGTGACATAAATTATTATTATCATTTTGTTCACTAGTCCGGTTATTGTCATCAGCTCGGCACGTTTTCGTTTACGTGGGTAGATCGGATAGGTAGCAATATAAAGGTAAATTTATACAGGGAAAGGTATGTATATTGGCGTCAACACTTGGTTTTGTCAATAATCCATACTTATATTATAAATGCGAAACTGCTCGAGTTTGTTTATGACGCTTTCACGCATTAACCAAAAAAAAAGACGTTGAAAATTCTTTCACCAATAGAAAGCTAAATTATATGCGAAGACTATAGGTTGTATATGATGGCAAGCTCTGGCGTTATAAAATTATAAATATTAAAATATTATATTTGTTATACGTTTTCTGTCGCTAACAAAAGCGAGTTTTTGCTAACGTCAAAAAAAATAGATATTGACATATTTATGGGCTCTGTGCTGGTAGGTACTCGGCCTCTACCTACTGGTCGACTACTGCTCCAGAAAATTCAAATATTAGAATATGTTTTGTTTTTTTGGACAAGCTTATGTTTTGGACTAAATGTCAAATGAGAGTTCCTACATTAAAAATATAATTCGTAACGACTATACACACTGAATAATAAATAGTGTAATTTTTTATTATATTTACAAACTTCCAAATATTTAAATAAAAATAAACATCCGAAATGTTTGTAAGCGCATAAATTCCGAACGAATGAACAAAATTGAATTATTATTTTTTTCTTTGAACTATAGCATTATTAAATTTAGGTGGCAGGCGAGATGTTTGAAAACTGAATTTAAGGGAATGAAATTGTGGTGCGGGGAGGGGGGATAATTGATAAGTGCAAGCGCTACAGTAATTTCTCGTAATACCATGCGAGCGAAGCCGCGGGGAAAAGCTAGTATGTTATAAAATCTATCTGTTTTAAAAATACTAACTTAATAACACTTTTTTTTCTACACTAAATTTTTTTAAAGGAAATTGTATTTTTTTTAAATACAGGGTTAATTTCAGCAACCAGTTTAAATGATAAGTTATGTTTTGGTTGTAAAGTCCTTGGATGGGCTAACTGTGTTTTTATGTCTTACGAGAAAAGTATGTTTTCAAAAAATCTATTTGAAATCCAGAATAGGTAGGTACTATAAAAAAAAATTCAATGATGAAAAAATTTGAGAGGCGGGCATAGGTACCATCATCCGGGAACCAGTCATTGTACAGCCAGTGCTACGTTTGGTGTCTTATCAGAGGTTCCCAGGTCAATGGGGTGACGTTCGTCCAGATCTCAGTGCACACTGACCTCTAGATTTCAACCACCCCTCACGCCCTTTTCCTTTCTAGAACTTCCTCTCCTTCTTTTCCTTAAAAAAAACGCTCCACACAGCATTTCCGAAGACGACCCGAGGGAAATAATTTTAAATGAAGATAAAGTTTAAGAATTCCAATCCTCAAAGTTTAACCTTCTGAAAATTAAGTCCTAAGTCAATGAACAATTAAATTCAATTTGTTGATGAGAAATGTTGTCACGGCAATCGCATTCAGAAAATTTTTGGTCTTTTTAAAAACAAATAAATTCTCCAAAATCATTTATAAAAACGGTAAAATAGAGTAAGGGCCATAATAGTTAACACGCATGTTTTGACTATTCGTTTGCGGAGTCAGTGGAGATGAATCTCTGTGTGTGGAGGAGAACTGTCTGGACCATAAATTACCCACAACTGGGAACACGAAGCGGGGAAATACCTGCCACGTTTTCTGCCGCGGTAAAACCACGTCTCTGCCTTCTCTTCTCTTGCTGAGAACAATAATGCTAGTGTTCAATGTGCGATTATTGTAGTGGGGAATATTCTTCGTTATTTGGTATTTCGTGTGGAAATTGAAAGGATTCTCGAATATTGTGAAGAGAGGTGTTCATTGAAATGTATATTAAAACTTGCGAAATTGCTAGCAAAATGCTCTGAAGCGAATATCCATGTCAACGCAGATACTTTCTATTAATAGTATTATGTATTTTTCACGAGGTATTATTTTTTTATAGTTTCCAAAGGACAACAATTACATACTATTTTCTATGACAAAAATAATTTCTGTTTTTAGCATAGAGCTATACAAGTTTTCAGGGACAAAACGAAATTTAGAGTTTTATTTTTAATAAATTTTCCCTTAGTTAAAAAAAAAAAATCACCTACAACCTAACAATACAATTTATCCCTCAATGACGGCCGGCGTAGTCCAGCTGTAAGGCTCTTTTCTCGCGCTCTGAAGGTCACGGGATCGAATCCCGGCGTGGCAAATAAATTTTATTTAATTGATTTGTGTTATTTCACAATTTATTCATTAAAAAAATAATGTTAAGTGTATTTGCGGCACGTTCTAAAGTGGAAGATACTATCAGTATCGCTCTGGTGTAAGAACACCATTCAGAATTGAAACGTTGCTTGAAATGGCTTTAGCCGTGTTTAGTGACCAGATCTGAATAGCCAGGTACTTCCCCACCTTCCTCTTTCCTATCTCCTTCCCCTCCCCACTACCTTCAGCCTCACAACATACCCCAATTGGGGAAGCCATAGTCTCACTGGCTCCAGACGGAAGCAGTTGGAACTCTTGTGCGGTATTCATTTAAAAAAAATAATAAAAAAACAAGTGTGCTTTAGACTACACGACTGAAGTAAAACTTCTTTCTGCTTCGTTCGCCTCGTCCGACCACACTTTTCCTAACGCTCTCGTCACGCATTCACCAGCTTACTCCCCAAGTCATCGCGTGCATCGTTCGCCTCGCCCGATCACCCTTTTTGTAAGCTCTCATCAAGCATTCACCAGCTTACTCCCCAAGTCAAGCGTGCGTAAAGAAGTTTTACTTCAAAAATCACTTAAAAAAAAAAATCTTGTTCAGCGTAGGTAGGTAGGTTAAACGAGAATTTTTTGTTTGGTCTTCAAAAGTTAAATAAAATATTTAAGTAGGTAGGGACACCTACTAAGTTAGGGAATCGAATCATATTTTTAAACTGTGTCATCATCAGGTGGAGTACCATTATTCTTTTTTCTCTGTATTTTTTCCTTCAACGGAAAATCTCACAAATCTTTACCACCAAATCAACATTTTTGCCTCTCCCCCTCGAAGGTAGAATATATTTTTTTGGCCTGGTTCCTTGTTCCAAGTTCCCAGCGCCGTTGACAGTTTGGGCCATGTGATGTGGGACGTGGTGAGCCGAAGAAATCAGACTAATGTTAACATAAATAACCCACTAATACTCTCTCGGGCCGCCACTGCTACTGCTACAAGGGCGCCATCTGTGAAAGCAGTACATAAATTTTAATTACGAAGAATGCCTCTTCGTCTTTTATTCCGCAAAGGATACCACGTACTTTTCGGCTCTTATTTTTTTCTCGAGACGTTTTGAAAATGTATTAAATAAAAGGAGGTGGAAAAATAAAAGGTTTCGCCGCTCTCTTAGACTAGAGGCCTTGGTAGAATCAAATAGTTAAGTTGAAAAAATATACGCCTCTGCAAAGATATGCCTCAAAACATTTGATGACTTTTCGGTATTCAAATACCGAAATGTCCCAATATTTCACAAACGAAAAAATGAGAAAATGTGTATTTGTAGGACGCATACGCTATTGTAAATGGTTCCATGTCAACTGATAATAAAGTCAACTCAACACCTCTTTGAACAGTCATTAAAAGCTATGAATAACATAATTTTGAAATAGCCCATAACCATAACCTAACGTGACCTATTTAACCAATTTATTATATTTTTTTTTATCACTCTTAATGACTTTTCTCAGTTGGTTTCATTCTGATTTGTCCGGTCATCATTATAAATAATTTCTCTCAGGGCTTTGTCATCTTTGGGGATGGTATGTAGAGAGTCTTTTTAGGAAAACGAAAGAGAAGAAGTTCTAGGCATGTAGGGGTGGGTAGGAATCTGGGGGTGAAGATATGGTCAGAATATCGGTGCCAGGCGATAGGTCGAGATTGTTCATCTGGAGAGGTCAAAGGTCTCCCTCAACCAGTCTCTTCCAATCCGGCCCACCACGCAGTAAGTGTGCAAATGCACCCGCCTCCAAGACCTACACAAATCTCGCATCATGAACCCGGATATCCCGGGTGAGTTATCACAAAACGCCTTAAATTTAAATATCTTCATTAAAAAAATTGATATAAACAGATGCCGTCAACAGAAAAGTAGTACCTACCCATCACAAATGAAAACACAACATTAATTAAATGTACGTACCCACAATCCAACAGAAAAGTAGTACCTACTCATCACAAATGAAAACACAACATAATAAAATGTACGTACCCACAATCCAACAGAAAAGTAGTACCTACTCATCACAAATGAAAACACAACATTAATAAAATGTACGTACCCACAATCCAACAGAAAAGTAGTACCTACCCATCACAAATGAAAACACAACATTAATAAAATGTACGTAACCACAATCCAACAGAAAAGTAGTACCTACTCATCACAAATGAAAACACAACATTAATAAAATGTACGTACCCACAATCCAACAGAAAAGTAGTACCTACCCATCACAAATGAAAACACAACATTAATAAAATGTACGTAACCACAATCCAACAGAAAAGTAGTACCTACCCATCACAAATGAAAACATAACATTAATAAAATGTACGTACCCACAATCCAACAGAAAAGTAGTACCTACCCATCACAAATGAAAACACAACATTAATAAAATGTACGTAACCACAATCCAACAGAAAAGTAGTACCTACCCATCACAAATGAAAACATAACATTAATAAAATGTACGTACCCACAATCCAACAGAAAAGTAGTACCTACCCATCACAAATGAAAACACAACATTAATAAAATGTACGTAACCACAATCCAACAGAAAAGTAGTACCTACCCATCACAAATGAAAACATAACATTAATAAAATGTACGTACCCACAATCCAACAGAAAAGTAGTACCTACCCATCACAAATGAAAACACAACATTAATAAAATGTACGTAACCACAATCCAACAGAAAAGTAGTACCTACCCATCACAAATGAAAACATAACATTAATAAAATGTACGTACCCACAATCTATCGCTAAAGTATCTGCGCAGTCGGAGTTTGTTTTTCACATAAAAAAGTAGTCAATTATACGTAGGTAATATTATATTTATTTACATTCGAGTATCCTTAAGAGGAATATAAATGCTAGAAATATTTCGATTCTCATGCCTTTCAAATTTAAAATCGAGCGTCTTATTTGCACGATGCAAGTAAGCGAAAAAGTGGTTTTTATTTATTTTGTGCATTTTATAAGAATGAAAAAAGTTAGAACATAAAAAACCTCACAAATAGTCTTAGCCATAAAGGGGTATTTTTTTAAAATTGTTTCTTATATTACTTATAGTTAAGTCTTGCAAAAACATTTTTTTTAGTAGTTTACGATTATATTTTTTGTTATGTAAATAATAATTTTATTGTAATTCCAGTACAAAGAAAAGCTAGTAAAAGGTTCAATTTATCCTTAGCATATTTTTTGATGTTCATAATGTAAACCAATTCGACGTAAATATTAATCTAAACAGTATCGAAATAGGTATTCACGTATAGCCTCATCTTTATATTTAAAAAATGAATACCACGAATAGGTAGGTACTCGAAATTAACATCAGATATTTTGGCGCGAAAGAAGAAAGAAGTTTCAGGCCGCCATCTTGGGAGGCGACGCTAGCGCCATCCGGTGGCGATAATTCACAGTGCGGCCACCATAAATTCCACCGTCACGCGGCAATTGCAATGCCAACAATTTATTGCCGAGGCACGAAGTAAAAAGGGGGGTATTTAATATGTTATCACTTTTTGTCAAGCTATATCTAAAATTTATTTATTTATTCTTAAAAGAACTCCAATTATTCATTTAAATTTAAGTAAATATTTTGGTTTGGTGTGGTTTGGTTAAAAAAAGTTGAGCATTTGCTTTAAATTTAAAAAAAAATGTTTCCCTTCGAGGCTCATTTTAAGGCTAATCTCCGTTTTGAGAGAAACTGAACCGATTATCTTATTACTAAAATAATGGTATTTTTGGTCGTATGGGTACCGTCGCCCCGTTAAACATTTATTGGTCACTCCAAGTGGTTCGCTCCATTTGGTGACTTACTCTGCTGCCGGGTTCACGAGGTGAAGTTTGTCCGGTTCTTGGCAGCGGATACGTTCGCCCACCAACTGCGTGGCAGGCCGGATCAAGAGAGACTTTTTTTACATTAGCTCCACACAGGAGGCCCTGAACAAAAAAGCTCCCCTTAGGGCCTATGTCATCTTTGGGGATGCTGTGTGGAGGGTCTTTTTAGGAAAGGAAGGAAAAGGAGAGAAAATTCTGACAAGCAAATGGGTATTAGGGATGGGTAGGAATCCGGGGATCAGTGTGTCCAGGGGTGACAAACGTATGAATCCATCCCTCCCGTGTGGTGCAAGGCGGTGTTCCGAGAGAGTACGGCTGGAGAAGTCAAAGGGATTTCCTCGACAAATCTCTCCCAATTCGGCCTGCCATGCAGTTGGTGGGCAGACGCATCCGCCATCAAGACCTGGTCAAACCTCACCCGATGAGCCCGGCCAACCCTGCTAAGTTACCAAACGTAGCGAACCACTTGGGGTGATCTATGGCAGAGGTGTTGGTTATCCAATAAATGGATCCCGGGACGGTGGTACCCTTACCCGCCTCCCAATTGACTGGTTGAGAGAGAACTTTTGATTGCTCTAACAGGACTCTTTTTGAACATCGCCTTGCACCGCAGTGGGAGGGATGAGATCATACGTCCTGACACCCAGATTCCTACCTATCCCTCATACCCTTTCCTTTCTATAACTTTCTCTCCTTTCTTTCCTAAATATACCCTCCACACAGCATCCCCAAAGATGAAATAGGCCGTGAGGAGAGTTGTATTTCTCAGGGCCTCCAATGAAAAAAAATAACAAAACTTTATCTGCAGAATTCACCCGCATCGTAACTAATTCCCACAGATGAACACAAACGTCAGATGGAAACAAATTTAAAGAAGGTCAAAAATAAATTTAAAAATTGTGTTACACAGAAAAATAATAAAAATCACAATTAGTCTCAACGAAATTGAAGCAGATTCAATAATCTTAACGAATATTTTTTTGAAAAAATTAAAAGTAACAATAGATTTCAAAGAGTGAGACTCTATAAAAATAACGAAAATGCACAAAGTATCTTTTTTCACATTATTTCCACAAAGGAGGCCTTGAGGAAAATAATTTCCCTCAGGGACTATGTCATCTTAGGGGATGTTATGTGGAGGGCCTTTTTAAGGAAGGAAAGGATAGGAGGTTCTGGGAAGGAAAAAGGTATGAGTGGTGGGTAGGAATCTGGAGGTCGTGTGTCTAGTAGTGACGGGCGTATGAATCCATTCCTCCAACTGGGTCGAGAGAGTCCGACTAGAAAGGTCAAAAGGCCTCCCTCAACCAATCTATTTCCATTATATTAATGACAGACGCATCCACCGCCAATACCTGGACAATCATTGTTCATTTTTCTACTTAAAGTACTGCACGTATCAAATAATGTGTTGGTGTCATTTGGAGTTTGATTTTTTTTAATGAAAGCGTTTTCATTTTTCTACTTATTTACATTTTTCTGCATGTATCAAATAATGTGTTGGTGTCCTTTGGAGTTTGATTTTGGGTAAATAATTCGAACATCCTTCTGGCAAGATCCATGACACCAGTATTTGTGCATGACCTGCTTTTTGTTATTGTGGAATAAGTTGTTAAACCTAGTTGTTCTGGGGTACTCCAAGGTTTATTAGTTTGAGTTAGTTGGTCGTTATTAATCGCTTGTCTTAATATAACAGAGGGGACCACTGCGCCACAAGTCACTGTCTAAATATTATATACCAAAATAACATAATATCATTATTTTTGACATTCCTGACGTGCATCGGCGCACACCGCTGAATCATATTTGTCACACACGTCACTTACACTATGCATTTTGACACGCCGCACCAGTCAGTTCCTATTTTCGTGCTGAAATGTGGGGAGGCCTTCAGCCGGTAGTTAAAAGATAAGGGATGATTATTAAAATTTAAAAAATCAACTAAAACACAATTAATGAGATGTTAAGCATCTGGATTCATTCCTAATTCTCTTGTTTGCTTTTAAAATGGTCAGTTTTCCGGTAAACATTTTTTAGATTTCGCCTCCAAAATGAGTTATTTTCTGAATTTTAAAAGAAACTCACGATTTCAAGAAAATTTTTTATTTTTTGCGCCAATTTCACGCTAGAAAACCGTTTTTCTCAAAATTTAGTATTTAATTTCTACATGCTCGTAAAATTTTGGAAAAGCGACATTGGCTCCAGAAGCAAGCAGAATTCATGTTTCTATTTTTTTAATATCGAAATAGCAAACAATTATTTTGACCATAAAACATATTATGTTTTATATTTTACGGCTTTCAAAGCGTCCGCATGCCCCCTTTTTTAACCTGAACCTACCTATGGGATTTTCTTGTGATGAAAATAACGTTTTTTTTTTTTTAATGAATACTGCACAAGAATCCCAACTGCTCCCGTCTGGAGCCAGTGAGGCTATGGCATCCCCACTTGGGGTATGTTGTGAGGCTGAAGGTAGTGAAGAAGGGAAGGAGATGGGGAAGAGGAAGGTGGGAAGTACTTGGCTATTCAGATCTGGTCATCAAACACGGCTAAACCCATTTCAAGCAAAGTTTCAATTCTGAATGGTGGTCTTACACCAGGGCGATACTGAGTGTATTTTCCACTCTGGAACATGCCCCAAATATACTATATGTTATTTTAAATTAATAAATTGTGAAATAACACCAATTAATAAAAAAAAAAATTATTTGCCATGCCGGGATTCGATCCCGCGACCTTCGGAATGCGAGTCAAGAGCCTTACCGCTGGACTACGCCGGTCGTCGATGTTCCGTTGATCATGAAATTACTGACAAAAAATGCTAATTCTGTAGCTCTAGATCTCACCGTTCAAGTTTTCGTTGCTTTATCTAAGAGATTTTCTATTTTATTGAGAAATGCTTGCATCATTTTTTTAAACTGTTGCATAAATTTATTGCATTTGCTAATAAAATTTCCAAAGCATTTAAACAACACGGATAACAAATAACAATCCTGAATTAGAGTCTTCACAGATAATCGATTCATCCCACACATTCCTTCACAAATACGCGTGGCACATAACATTTAAATAAACAAATAAGAGAAACATCACATGGAACAGACAGGATATGAATATTAGACCATGCAGTGGGATGATCGTTCTGATACACGTCATTTCACCCCAGGAAATGGGGCAAGTAATTTCACATTCATATTTAGATTGCACCGTCGCGTCACTCAGAAGACCCAAAAACGATATTTCATGGTAGATGTAAAAGAATAGGGTTAAAAGTGCATGTGTTTGGAAGATGTGGTGAAAGGGTTAAATAAATATTTTATTTCGTCATAGCCATTAAATTCGTGGTTCATCTCAATTCGGGAAGCTGGTGTGGGTGACCCTATTCATCAGGGAATCAATCATTATAATCATAACTAATATCTCTTCCCAAGGGGTTTGCTATGTTGGTGAATTAGCAGGGGTGCTCGGGTTCATGGGATGAGGTTTGTTCAGGTCTGCCTACCATCTGCACATGCTGGTGCCTCACTGCTGGACACAGACCCTGAGATACCTATTTACTCATCACACGGAGACTTTTTCTTTCCCAGAACCTCCTCTCCTCCACACAGCACCCCTTAATATGAGATAGGCCCCCCAGGTAAATTAGGGCCCGTATGAATATAATGTAAAAAAATATATATCTTTACTATCTATCTAATCTTTAATCAAAACTCTTGAGTTGATTTTTCTCATTAAGCCGCTGGTATCCAAATTTCGATCGATTTCTTACATATCTCCCTTAAACATTTGAAGTTTTTAAGCTCTTAGAAAAATATATGTTATTTTTGAAGATAATATCTAGATACTTTCCACGCCGAAACGCAAATTATTTGAAATTCTCTCGATAGAAAAAAATCGTAAAGTATGCTCCGAAAATTATTTAAAACAAGTCCATTTCTATTATTTTAAAAGTTATTTTTGTGAAAAAAATAACAATGTTTCTTTAAAGATACATAAAATACCTTCCACGAGATTTTTGCTCTATTTTAAACGAGTCATGATGTTTTATTAAGCATTTTCCCAATTTTCGCTTCTATTTTGTCATTGAAAATATTGGCGCGCTCTGTCCAACATTCGTAATTAGTAATGACTAATTACATATCTCTCTATCTTCTTCTTTTTGGGCCGGGAAGCGTCGCCTTAACAGCGAAATAAAAATCAGTCAAATGTCATTATAATATATTTATAATATGTCAATTTTATTAATAATTTATGTTGATATTACGAATTTTTATGAAAAATAAAGACTCCTAAGTTTGGCCTTCAAAATTTACTTCTTCAAGCTTTTCTATCATTTTGCAACAGTGTGATTTTTGGTATTTCATAAAAGTTTTTTCGAACATTATTAAAGATTCTTTATTTTTTTGCTCAGTGTTCTTGTGAGAGCGATGATAATAAAGAATATCTGATTGAATCATCGGTAGAATAATTGCACAATTATTCAAACTTTATCATCTAGTAAAGCGTAAACTAAAAAACTACATTTCATTCATTAGGACAAAGATATTTAAGAAACTGAGTGCACGTTTTCGCATCGAGACTATTTTTTAGAAACACGACGAATTGATTAAAATTAAAAGTGTGATACATAACTGTATGATTTAATACGTATGTAACTCGTACGACGAAAAAATTAATAAACTACTCACCAGGAGGCTTGTTGCTGATCACATGCTGCTGTTAAAAATTACAACTCAAAAGTTGACTGCCCAGTGTTGTTAAATAACATAAATTTCCATGCACTCTTTTTTTACATTGATAAATGCTACAAATTCCAATCAAAATGAATTTATGGGAAGGATATATACATAACTGACACAAAATAAACTTGCAAATATTGACATACTTGGTCACATAATCACTGCTAATTACAAAAGTTCATTATATCGTATTCTATGTGCGAATAACACAATTTCTTGATATTATTTTCATTTTACTTGCGAGGCAACCAACATTCATTGAGTGCTTATATTTCTAAAAACCTATGTGTGAACATGTGGTGTATTTTTTTCATCCTTTTCCGTGTATCTTTTTATTTTTTTCATTTATTTTTTGTTATAAAAATACGATAACAGTACAAGGAAGCTTTTGACTGTCCAACTAGAAAGGACTCCCGTTCTAGGACAGTCAAATTGATAGGTTTTGAATATATTAGGTACATGATGATTAATATATGTAGACTAGTACGTAGTATTAAGTAAGATTGACAAATTACATTTACAGTTTTAGAATTAGTTAAGCATTGAATATACGACGTCTAGTGTTTTCGAATTTCGAATGAAATAAAAACAGTAAAGGCAAAGAAAATAAACATTTCAACATTCCATTTACCTAATTATAATATATGATGCAGTTTTAAAATTAGTCAAGCATCATACAACGTAAAGTGTTTTCGAATTTCGAATAAAAATAAAAACCGTAAAGGCTAAGAAAATATCATATTATTAATTTGGTTTCCTTTCCCTAAATAAATAAATTAGGGTAGGCACTATCAGAATACTTTCATAATACCATGACGTAGTACCAGAAAGATACCCACATAAAAAGTATGATTGCAAACATTGTTTCACGCTATTTATTTTTGCTGACAGGACACTGAATTGACCTGGCATCACGTGCTCAGGGTCTGTGCTTTAAGCTGCAGGACGCAGGTAATGGAAGGAGTCAAAAGGATCTCCGTTCTGGGAAAAAAGAAAGGGCAAAGTTTTCAATCGCAAAAGGTCAGATCCTACGAACACAACATTATACTTTGAGAAAACATCGGTGAACTTATAAATCGAATATAACGAAATTGATTTTGCTGATAGGTAGTGCGTATTTTCCAATCCAATAGGTCGAGCGTACACAGATACCTTCCTACATGCATCTAGATAAATAAGATTGTGAAATACAGCAAAAAAAATACTTCACTTAGAGGGAGGGGGAAGAGGGTCTACAAGGATTTTAATCAATTATATTAATTAAATTTGTTAGTAAGTAGTTTTAGACTGTCGAATTTATAAATATTTTGGTTTTTCCAGCAAGCTTTGGTTATTCCAGTAAGCCTTGGGTTTGTAAATATTGTAAATAAATATTGTTTTATAAATATTGTACAATTGAAAACTGAATAAACATATTTCAAAAAAAATAATAAAGGTTGTTTTGAGGTCGATTTTAGGTTTAAAATTGGTAAATAATGAACAAAAAATTGTAACATTGACGAAAAAGATAACAATAATAATCTAAACGAAAATATGAATGAAAACAAGACACGGAAAAATTATTGTTGTTTTCTTCTTCTTCAATGATATATTACATTGATGGGAATAACCCTTAAAAGTTATAAAAATATAGATTTTCTCAAAAAAAATATTTTTTGAAAAAATTATAATTTTTTTATTTCAGGGGTCAACTGTCCGGAAATTAACTGTCGGGTCACCATCATAGGTATCAGATTACTCACTTACCCTAACTCATCCCTACGGATATTATATCTATCGAAACCGGTTGGCGTATTACTGTAAACAACGTGATATTCTCTAAGCCAAAATGTTTTATTAATTATAGTAGAGATTAGGTGCGTCAAACCGCCGTGTTAGCGGTTCATCAACTTGTTATTTATCTGCATACCTGGCGGTGACGCGGCTAATAATCTTCCTCTAGGGGTTTGTCAGGAATTCCACGACGATGTCGGTCTCCTCTGGATCTGGGCCCCAGATTTACAGTCCCGCTGCGGCCCTCAGAGGAATGCGACCCGCAATTGGGACCCTGGATTCCTCGGCCTATTTGGCAACATGCGCTGAATGAAAGAAATTCACTGCAGATTAATTATTATTTGGCAATTTTTTTTTATTTTTATTTTTAAAGTCACTTATATCCGACAAACGAGTAAAGCATTCTCAATTAAACTCAAAGAACACATACGATATTAAAATAATAAATTACTTCTTCGAA
The DNA here is from genome assembly GCA_936435175.1 of Glyphotaelius pellucidus. Classification (NCBI taxonomy): domain Eukaryota; kingdom Metazoa; phylum Arthropoda; class Insecta; order Trichoptera; family Limnephilidae; genus Glyphotaelius; species Glyphotaelius pellucidus. The sequence continues at coordinate 6,424,559 of OW386554.1, read as the reverse complement.
AATCGCAGAACATCTCTTAGAATAATCACGTCCCAATTAAAAAAAAAAAAAAAAACAAACAAACAAACCTAAGCCTTTGCATGTAGAAAAAAGGTGTTAAGCCTCGATTACATTGAGCGAGTTTACAAGCTACTAGAGGGTAAATTTAAAAGCGGGTGAGTCTGCGAGTGAGATTGTCATGATGACACACAAAACTGCTTACTCGCTCAGTCGACATTTTGTAAAAAACTTGAGCTCGCAGCTAGCGCCACACGCTAGAAAGTAGCAAGAACTAATTCTGACAGTTACGAAATCAGCTGTTGGTAGGCCGCCATCTTGAGCGAGTAGCGAGTAAAGTTGAACACCTTTCAACTTTTTTCGTAGGTTGTCCACAATCTGCTAGTTAGCAAGTAATACGGTGACACTGAGCGAGCTTACTAACAGATAGTTAATTTCCCAGATAGTAGCTTGTAAACTCGCTCAACGTCATCGAGGCATTAGATTAAATTTGTTTGAACAATTAGAAATCGATAAACGAATGAATGACCCCGATGTAACGCTTATTAATAAAGTAAGGAAAATTATTTATCATTTACTTCTTAGTATGTTTAAAAAACCTTAACAATATAACGAACTTAAAAAAGTCATAGCAGTACCGTCATTATTAAACAATTAAGAAAACATTAATATTTTGTGCGGCTAAAACAGATTTCGAAGTACCCTGCTAAATCTACTATTTCACATAATAATTAATACTGCACACCTTAAAAAACCAACTAAATGTCAAATCCTTTCCGTATTCAAACTATATTGTTAACAAATACTGCTACACTCCTTCAAAAATCAATTAAATTCCGTGTTTAAACTAGGACCATTAGACCGTAGTCCGCCGCCGATCGGGCGGCCATCATAGCATACCTCTTATATTTCAATATCTTTGGCTGAAGTCCTCATTTTCGGAGCATAAAAAGTGCATGGGGTCAGCCACATGTACATATACTTGTTAGGCGAGGCAATTTAGGAAGCGGGAATGGGTACCGCCGCCCCGGGAACCTTTATTGGATAACCAACACCTTTGCCATAGGTCACCCCAAGTGGTTCGCTACGTTTGATGATTTAACAGGGGTGCCCGGGTTCATGGGGTGAGGTTTGTCTTGGTCTTGGAGGCGGATGACCAGAACACATTGAACCCCAGATTCCTACCCACCCCTTAAACCCTTTTCCTTCCCAGAACTTTCCCCCCTTCCTTTCCTTAAAAAAAACCCTTCACACAGCATCCCCAAAGATGACATAGGCCCTGAGGGAAATTATTTTCCTCAGGGCCTCCTGTGTGGAGCTCATGTAAAAAAAGGCACATGAAAGTTTATCTCTTTCAACTTTCGACATGTTTCCCAAAAATATTTTTCGAAGGTCTTCAAAGGTGTTGAAATCGAGGATTCCTGTTAAGAACGAGGACTTATATTTATAGTTGTTGTAATAATAAACAGTTCAATATTCTACCTACACGAGAATTATTTGACTACCTATCACATATACGAACAATTGGTCCTCTGTCAACAAATTATGTCCTCTGCGTGCGAACTCTATCTAAATTTCTTTATAGAAAATAAACAGTGTTAATTTCAAGCAACCTTCCAGATAAGTATGGTCCTGTATACATTTTTAGGCAGTATCGCGTTCATTGGTCAAGACATTGTACATATATTTTCGGTGACCGGACAACTCAGAATGAAACCAACTCAGAACCATCTCAGATAAGTCATTTAGAGTGATAAATTTTTTTACATAAAACATTGGTTTAATAGGTTATGTTAGGTTAGGGTTATCGGCTAATTTAAAAATATTTTTTTCATAGCTTTTAATGACTTTTCAAGCAGTTGTTGAGTTGACTTTATTCTCAGTTGGCATGGAACCATATTTTCGTTTTAAGTATAAGTTGTTTTTAATTGTTTGTCTATTTTGTAGTTTTTATCGATTTTAGAAATATATTGTAAGTTTGTAAAGCGCTCTTCAGGTGATTTTTCACATAAACGGCGCCATATAAATCATCCAAATATTATAATTATTATTATTAATAGCACACATCAAAATTATTTGTTTTCCAATAACTTGCTTTAAACGTAACATTGCATACTTCAGAAAATTGATTGAAAAAAAGTGTAAAGAACGTTGGAATACTGGAGGAGTGTGGGATGTGGGAAATGTTAATTTGATGATCACATTATTTCGCTCAATATCGATTGATGTGGTAATGTGATGTTAACGTTGGTTGAGTGATTGCAAATTCAATTAAAAAATCAGAGGGTAGGTACTGTGTTATTCATGAAATCTAAAACAATTATTTAACTTCATTAACTGATTGTTGGAATGAAGCGTTTGTTTCAACGATTTTTAATGAAATAATTATAATCATGGTTTTCAGTAAATAAATTGAGCAATTGTTTTAGCGGGAACAGCACGTTGAAAATAATGATTATCGTGATTCAGTGGACATTTTTAGGTTGGTTCTTGCACGCATCCTATCTTTAAATATAAATAAATAACAAAGCATGACTTATGGCACTAAGAATAGGCTGATGAACGTCATAGGTCGTGAAAATGCTTGGCACGCCATTTTATACTATTTCGCACAAAGCTTACGTAAATGTAGAGTGGGTTCCAGAAAAACACGCCCGTTTGTTAAGCCTTGATTACATTGAGCGAGTTTACTAGTCGGCAAATTTAAAAGCGGGCAAATCGGTGAGTGCGATTGAGACGACCCATAAAACGTTCCACTCTGTAGCCAAAAGCTGAACTAATTCTGTCGACATTTTGTAGAAAACTGAGATATTCGCAGCTAGCTCACCGCTAGTAGCTATTTGCAGGCTACCTAACAGAATGTACAAAGAATAATCCAGATCAAGCAGAAGTTTGACAGTTACGAAATCAGCTGTTCGCGGGCCGCCATCTTGCCGTCCGCCGTACACGCTAGCGAATAGCGAGCAAAATTGACCCCCTTTCACCTTTTTTCCTAGATTGTTCATAATCTGCTGATTAGCTAGTTAAACGATTACACTGAGCGAGTTAACTAGCAGATAGTAAATTCGCCGGCTAGTAGCTTGTAAACTAATCGTAATCAAATCTCAATGTAATCGAGGCTTTAGATTCTCCCACCTTACCAAATGGATTGCAATCTTTAGAGAACAGGCGTCGTTTGGGAATGCTATCCTTATTCTACCAGTATTTCAATGGAAGATGCTCCGAGAAACTAGCGTCATTGATCCCTTCGGCACCGGTGCGTAAACGGGAAACAGCCGCGCGTCCAACACATGTACACTGTTGACATTTGTCACATGATCGCTTCTTCGACTCGTTGAACTCCAACAGCTCGGCTGCGGCACGATTTGCCTGCCTCTGAGTTCCCTCCACCTACAACATGGGTCTCTTTAAGACCCGTATTCATTCCTTCCTCTCATCAAAACACCTTCTACCCAGCATCTCAAATGACATAGGCCCTGAGGGAAATTATTTTCTTCGGGTAAATTATTCATTCTATAGGCAAGGTGTTGCCAGCATGATTTACGAATTTAATTTATTTATTGACGTTTCATTGGGCTTTTACGTATTGAATACAAATTTCATATAAAACAACAGTATAACATAAATTAAAAAGATTACAAAATCCATACTAATATTATAAATGCGAAACTGCTCGAGTTTGTTTATGACCTTTTCACGCATAACACAATATAAAGACTTTAATAATTCTTTCACCAATATAAAGCTAAATTATATGCGCAGACTACAGGTTGTATATGATGGTAAGTCTGGCGTTATGAAATTATAAATATTTATATAATATATTTGTTATACGTTTTCTGTCGCTAACAAAAGCGAGTTTTTGCTATTGTCAGAAAAAAATCTTTTCGATGGAAACAATGTTGATATATTTTTGGGCTCTATGCTGGTAGGCACTCAGTCTACTGGTCAGCTACTACTGCAGAAAATTTAAATATTAGAATTCGTTTTTTTTTTGACAAGCTTGGAATAAATGTCAGATTTGAGTTCCTGTATTAAAAATATAATTCGTAACGATTATATAGACTGAATGATAAATTGAGTATTTTTTTATTATATTAACGAACTTCCAAATATTTCAATAAAAATAAACATCCGAAATGTTGTAAGCGCATAAATTCCGAACGAATGAACAAAATTGGATAAGTAATTCTTTTTTTTCTTTGAGCTATAGCATTATGAAATTTAGGTGGTGGGCGAGATGTTTTAAAACTGAATGTAAGGGAATGCGGGAGGGGATGGGGGTGGGGTGGGGGGGAGATAATTGATAAGTGCAAGCGCTACAGTAATTTCCCGTAATACCATGCGAGCGAAGCCGCGGGGAAAAGCTAGTATATAAATAAACCATGAACTCCGTGAAAATAAATAAGAATATATCTAATGCTAAATTCACATGGATGACTTTAGAGAACTCGTAGTTACAATTCATATACCTACGAGTAACAAAAACACACAAAATTAAAATACATTTATTTTTACTTAATTATTCGTTGTTTGCGTCTAGAATACGAACAATAAAAAAAAAAACAAACAAGAAAATCGAAATAAAATAAAACGATTTCTCATTCATTATTTACATCTAGAAAGTGGTGGACTAATTTGGATTTAAATGTGTCAAAATTTAAATTAAATATGTCAGCGACATCAGTTAGTTCATTGCCCAACCTATGTATTCTTTCTATCACAGAATACATAGGTTGGGCAAGATTGCCTTGTATTTTTCTTGTCGACTTACTACCCCATCTTGGCGGTGAGTTGGCCCGACCATTACGAAAATGTTGCCTGGACAGATCTATTTCCTTCTCGCTTTGATATATAATAAGTGTCTCTAGTTCAATTCAAAACTTACACACATTATAAAAAATAATTTCACTATTTTTCTTCCGAGTTTATACAAGATATTGCGGGAAATATAATAATATGGTGTTTTATTATGGTTATTTTGTATAATACGGCAAATTAAATTCTACAGAAAATAATCCTAAAAAACAAAATTACATTCGTTAGAAAAAGATCGTAAAACCAAATTAAATTCTTTAGAAAATTATCGTGAAACATTTTCGAAGGAATTTAATTTTCCACATGATTTAATAAAACCACAACTGAAAGGGGGTTCGTAAGTAAGAGATTTTGAACTTTAAGGTAGTTTGTATAAGCCTGATACCTTTTTTTTTTGGGCTTATAAAAATACTCGATTATTTCAAAAGCAAATAAATATATTGTGTTCTACTCGCAGTATTTAAAGTACCTACCTTAAGTATTTCTAAGCGATCTAATTTTTAAACCAAAAGCACATATTATTTCGTAGTGCACCTTAACTTAAATGATGCAGGTGTTGAGAGCTAACTCAAGTTTGTGTAGCGTTGAATGTGTTAAAATGTGCCTGTGTGAAAATAAATACAAATTGTTTCATATATTTTTGGATTGATATCTTTTTATGTATTGTTTACGGGCAAATGGTCCATTAATAACATAACAATAACACGAATAAAAAAAAGAGATGACAATGAAAGGAAAGTACATAAAAATGAGAGCGTTGACGAATTATAATATAAAGAATATATAGAAGACTACAAGTCAAAGCTTGAAGATGGATTTAAAAGACTATAAAAATTACACATGTTGTATCGACTGCCGAAAGACATTTAAACTAACAACAAAAAATTCAATGCTTTGACTTGCGTTAACAAGTCTCGACATTCTGAATAAAGGAGAATGATATCCATAATTAGTAGAATGTTGATTGAGGAACAGCAATTCATTATTTCGGAGTCTACGGGAAGGGATTATAAATTGGATGAGTTGTAACAAATCAGGTGTGTCAGTAATACTATTGATAATTTTGAATATAAAAATTAGATCAGTGTCCTTTCTACGTTTTTCTAAAGAAGAAATGTTTAAAGTTTGTTCAATTTTATCATATGAGTACTCGCCTCTTTCAAGTCCTAATCTCCAAGCAATTCCTCGTAGGAAGCGATGTTGCACTGATTCGATGTGACAAATATGGACAGCATAGAAAGGAGACCAAAAAATGACACTAGCATATTCAAGGTGAGGGCGAACCAGCGAGCAGTAAAGAGCGTACGTATATTATGTTTAAAGTCAGCGGTAATTCTATGAATGAAGCCGAGTAGTTTAAGTGATTGGTTTATGATAATAATACCTAATGTACTAATGATTATTTTGCCTCTTCAAAATTGTTTACGGGGCTTAACCATTCCGACCCCTAAGCTTCTTTAAACGACAATATAACAAAAGCAGTCAAGTACAATAAGCTTGTTTTCCAGCTAACGCGTGTGTTCCCACATAAATCGTTATAACTCCGTTATTGATCTAGTGACAATCCTATAACAAAAAGTAGAAGATCCATATTAAATCAAACATTTCTATTCAAAGTAATCCATAGAAATACATAAAAAAGACTTATTTTGTAGAAATAGTTTTCACCCGCCAAATCGCCAACGCGCCGTTAGACATTGTTAAATTTTTATTAAATATTCTTGTATCAAATTGGGAAAAACTTAAGTGACAAAATTGTTCATTACACATTTATACGACAAAATAAGTATTTTTTACCAATCCGTGATTTTAGTAACATTTTTACATAAAAATTTAATGCAAGTCATTTTTACAAGTTTTTTTTTTTAATTCTACATTTTAATATTTACAAATGTTAATATTTATTTGTAATAATACAATTTCAATTATGAATTTTCATTTATAAAGCTTTAATTTCGAAGCGGAAATAATACACTTTTTTTATAAATCTGACAGTTCAAAATACCTGAGTTGTTAACAGTTATCGACCTATTCAAATAAACTAATACACAATTTTCCGATTTAACGTAAAAAAGGTTTCCCAGAATCTTTACAAATAAACCACAACGGAAAACCATTCAACACTTCGCTAACCGTTCAATCCTCCACGGGTCACATCACCTTGGTTAAAAAATCAACTGAAATAAAGAAACAAAACAAACTATTAACTCACAACAAAACAGTTGAAATATGTCCAGATTCTCATCGAGTCGCTCTGTGAAGAATGCTCAGCGAGTCTACCGTACAAATTCTTCACTCAGTCAGAGATCAGTGGCGGCTCGAAATATTAGCAGAAGGTGTTTTTTTCAAAAAGTATAAAGTATTACAAAAAAAAAAAATTAAAAAACCTTTCTTATTATTATTTTGTCTTATATAATATACCGCGATCTTTCACTATGTAAACAGTTAATCAGTAACAAAAATACAGTAATGTGTTATTAAACATTCTAATTTCAGTTGTCTGTGTGATGTGCGGGGTGTGAAATATTCCTCACATTCAACAATAGATCACCCTCTGCCATAGGTCACCCCTAGTGGTTCACTACGTTTGGTGATTTAGCAGGGGTGCCCGGGTTCATATGGTGAGGTTTGTCTAGGTCCTGGAGGTGTATGACCAGGATACAATGAACCCCAGATTCTTACCCACCCCTTAAAACCATTTCCTTCCCAGAACTCGCCTACCCTTCCTTTCCTTAAAAAACCTTCCACACAGCAGCCCCATAGATGATATAGGCCCAGAGGAAAATTATTTTGCTCATGGCCACCTGTGTGTGGAGCTCAAGTTAAAATAAAAACTCATATTTTATTTGAAATTTTTGAAATTGGAACTGATGATTGTGTGAATTCAGACGCTATAAAGAAGGTATCAATATTTATCTAACTTATCGCAATATTATTTTTCTTTTAAAATTATCTGTATTTGAAATGTTCATTTATTTTGTTTTTAAATTTTTGACTAACGTTTAATGTTTACTAACGGTGTTCATTAGATACAAAAATTTCTAATAATTTCCCCACATTTGTCCACAGAAAAAATATGATTATAAATATATTGTGAAGAAAATTGACCAAACTTTTAGTTTTTGATTGGCAATGTTTTCCTGGTGCACATATTTTATAAATACTTTAAAAAGACCCTGCACACAGCATCCTCAAAGATGACATGGGCCCTGAGGGCAATTGTTTTCCTCAGAGTTTCCTTTGTGGAGCTAAAGTAAAAAAAATATATATCGTTCAAAATAAGGTATCACCTGCCGCCACTGCCCATAAAATGTTTAATTTCAGAACGGAGAATAATGTTGTCAGTCGGCCGGGAATCGCTTCCTGGGAGCGTCTGAATATTTGTCTTTGGGAAAGGGCTTGTAATTTATTTAACTGCCTACCCAGCCGGGGATTCCTCCAGGACGATTGGACACTTTATTCAGGTGACTATTTGTTTGCCCATGACGGTCGTAAGTTCACTTGTTAACGGCGCTGACCCGGGGCTAGAGGTGGCGGGGGAGGGTCACGGCGAAAGAAACGGGCACGTGATAACAAAATTACGTTTTATTTATTTGTTTTTATCTAGTAATTAACTAAATGATATAGATTCGTAGGCAGAGAGGATGAACCGCCATACATCACGATCAGATCCCACGCAATTTTTTTACGCTTCGAAAGCGAGAACTTTTGCTTATCAGAATGCGCCATTAAACAGAATAACTCAACTGTTTGACGATTCTGCATTGAGCATCCATATCTTCAATGTCACCTACAGAAAATTCAGTAACTGTCTTTTGACATACGTCACAACATAGTAAAATTGCCCCCGTACACACTTTTTGATTTTGTTATCGTCTCCATAATATTTTAGTGAATAACTGTTTTATGGAGAACAAAAAAAAAATAATCACCGTTTTGGCATCCATTTCTTGCTTCTGATTCATTCATATATGTATACCCTTGCATACCCTTGTGTACACCATTCTCGTGCATACCTTTCTCTTATTCTGACTGTTAATATTATCCGACTCAAGTATTTGGTTCGCTTGATCGTACCATGTCTTCCTCTGGCGTCCCTGACTTCTTCTAAGATACACATTTGCTTCATATATTCTTCTTACATGCCCTCTGTCCATTATGGAAGAGTTAGAGCAGCAACAATAGGCTCTCAACAATCTGAAACTTTGGGCAAGCTGCTCGCCAAACTGAGAACTCCAACTTGGAGAAAAACATCACTTGTCCCCTAGTGATGTTTTTCTAAGGGGTTTTTTGAAATTCCGTGTTTATGTGTAACTGTCCAAGGACGCTACAAGATTTGAAAACCAACATCCAGGAAGAAATTGCTAGAATAACGCCTGATATGCTGACAAGAGTCATGACAAACGCCAGAAATGGAGAATGTGTACGGAGAATGGGGGACGTCATCTAAGTAAAACAAAACTTTAGGTATGTGCCTATATTATAAAAACCAAATAAAAAAATTCTGATTCATACAATGAGTTTTATTAAGTTTTGAAAAAAAGAAGTTATGCTGCCGCTTCCTGTATAAGGTAGAATGGCTTATGAACATATAACAAAATTATGACGAGTAAACGAGGATCGTACAGAAACAAAAACGACCGACTTGATCCAGTGTCCCGTACTGGAATGAGGTAGTTTTTATCCTTACCCCACCGTTACGATAACCTTTACTTATTAGCTAGCACCTACCTAATAAATTTACTCTGCAGATCGGGTACGCAAACGAATTCTTACATATAATACCATTAATTTATTTATTAATATTTGGGAAATCAGTAGTTGAATTATACCACTTCTTCTTAAAACAATTTTTACATTATGTCGATAATGCAACCAATTATGGATTATATTCTTCTGTAAAAAATGAACAGAAAATGGAACAGATCCGATTTACTTAAAATATTAAAAAAAAAAATACTTGGTGAGTGTATCTGACTACAACCCTAGCGGATTCGCTTTGAATTGAATTGAAGTATCATTTTCAAAATTGGAATTGCTTGTGTGAAAATTTCTGAAAAGCTGGTACCTACCTATATTATAATTTTTTTTGCAGAAAATTATTTGGGTCTGCGCTAATATTATCATAATAATATAAAAGAATATAAAACTAATGTAAAGTAACATAATGATAACCAACACCAGAAAAGTTACTCATGACAATTCAGAAAAACACTGCATATTTTATGGACTATTATAATTTTTTTTTAGGTCCCGATTATTGAAGATGTTACTATTGATTCATATTATTGTAATTATTATTGCAATCAAACAGGAATTTTGTTTAATGTTGGTTTTTTACTGATCCACCTTAATTATAGATGACTTTTCGATCGAACGAAATCTTCAGAATCTTCACAAACCCATCAGAGGAGCGATTTTGTATCTTTTGCGAGTACGAAAAAAATTCCCTATGGAATTAGCTGTAAAATTTGTGTGATTTTCAATGGCTGTCAATTGCTTTTTCTTTGGGTGACGGGCACGGTTGGCCGATGTCAGATGTCAACTATCGCCTTTTTTAGTTTAGGGTGTTTAAAACACGAATTACTGTAAGTGTACATGATTATTTATTCATTTAATGTACGGTTTAAGTTGTACACCATAGATTTCACTTTGGGAAATATCGATTCAATCTAAACATACTTGAGTAACTTAGTTTACCGAAACTTAGAACCTATTTTGTGCACGTTATAGTTGTTTCTAGATAATTGTTAAAATACAGTATAATTTCCCTAATCTGTTCCTAAAAGTGTGGCGGTTAGTGGAATAATTCATGTATTTCGACCCCAAATATTCAATTATTCTGTACGCGTACTTTTGCCATAGAGATCTTAAAGTGAATTCGTTGTATACCACTTTAAGGACGGGTTGTTTCAAAAATTTGATGAGTTCATCAAATACTTGAAGTTAATTTTCAGGTTCTGTGTAAGTTCTTTTCGAGTTCTGTTTTTTTATCATCATAGGCCAGCTGCTTCGCAAAACTGAAATCATCACAGAACTTGAATAGAACTTACACAGAACGTGAAAATTAACGTCAAATATTTGACGAATTCGTCAAATTTTTTGAAACAACCCGTCCTAAGTATACATTAAATGAATGATACTTAAAATAATTCTTGTTTCAAACACTCTAAACTAAAATATGCGACAGCTGACACCTAAAGAAAAACAATTGACAGCCATAGAAAATTACACAAATTCGACAGCTGATTCTGTATCCACAAAAGATACAGAACCGCTCCACAGATGACAAATAGTTTCTTTATCTAGGTAATAGGTATTTTTTCTGACAAATGTCTTTCAACAAATACCCAAATCATTTGCTTAAAATGATCGGGTAGGTAACCAATAAAACACTCAGTTTAATATTGTATTTTTTTTTAATATTGGATATCTACTAAAATACAAATTATCTATGATTTGTCTAGTACACCTTTTACTTCGAGCCTCTATTATTTCAATTTCCCACCATTGAATTGTTTGTATTTCCTTTATCTAACCAGTGGTTTTGTCACGGCAATCGAACGTCGAACGCCTCCTGTGCGATCATTTGTTGAATAGTTTAACGCAATTTATGGCGCATCGTTGAATGAGACATGTAGGAACGCGCTTTATTACCATTTCAGGTTTATCCCATTCTAGCAGGATAATTGATAGATAAACATTGGAGGCTTTCGTTTAGAGTTAGTATAAGTAATGTTGTGTTTTATTTTTTTTATCTGACACAAACAGTCTTACCATCAAGAGCCAGGAAGCTACCAAACTGGAAACATGAGATAATAGAAATATGATCTTTGAGAAGTAGGTACTTTGTTATACAAATTAATTTAATTAACATAATACGCCATAATTTAAAATTATGTGCCGTAATGTGGACTTAAAAAAATGCAAATATATATCTAAAGAAAATTCAAATACATACTTCACACCATGAAGGCCAACTGATATCCAAGGGTTTGATTGATAGAAGACATGATACAGGAAGACGCTTCACCACATATTTTTCAATTCAATGTGGGAGGTGGGTGTTGGTACCGCCGTCCCAGGAACCATTGATTGGATGACCAACGCCTCTGCCATAGGTCACCTTAGCAAGGGTGCCTGGGTTTACCGGGTGAAATGTATCCAGGTCTTACCGGCGGAGGCGCCTTCCCACTTGCTGCGAGGCGGGTCGGAGAGACTGGTTGAGAAGAGACCATTTGCCCTCGATTTTTGAGCCACCCCTCATACTTTTTTCCTTCTTAGAACTTCCTCTCATTATTTTCTTTAAAAATACCCTTCACCCATCATTTCCAAAGATGTCACAGACACTGAGGAAAACTATTTTCCTCAGGGACTTGAGTGAGGGGTTAATTAAAAAAAAGACTTGAAATTATTTTTTGTTATATCATTTAAATTACTACAAAACTACGAATTAATTCATTTTTAAAGATAACACTGATCAGTGGTAAAGAAAAGAAACAGAAAAACAAAAATACTTCAAAAAACAGCTTTTATACGAGCCGCAAGAAAGCTTGTCGCTTAAACTAGGCTTCATTGATGTAAAATAATATATGTCAATATCCGAATGAATTAACAACGGGAAATCTCTCCTACCGGCATGACTAATGGCCATTGGCAACTTAGTCCTGCAGGTCGAGAGATAACAGTATTTGCTGTCAGTGACGGAGATATCCATGAAAATGATTCTCTCTACGATTGTAGAATTTTAGAAATGTGAAGCGATGTGCTGTGACCCATAGATAGTTCATTCCGAGAACACAAATATAAAGTCAATATAACAAAACCGCGTAAAGTGGCCATACTCCCTCAGGTAGAGAAATCTCAGATATTAAATTTGCAGATTTGTTGCCTTTACACAAATGTGAAAAAGGGTTACTCTCACCCAAATTCGAAATAATTAATGTAACCAATCTATTGAACGAATACATTTTACTACAAGTGTAAGTACGTTCATAGGTATTATAAATTAACTTGCTAACTTATTGCTTCAACGCAGGCTAGCCTAGTGAGGCTGGTTTTCAGAAACATGAACTTGTAACTATGCATTTCTTATCTTTAATTATTACCTACAGTTTATATGTGTAATATTTTCGGTTTTTTATCTAGGGGTCTAGCTAGGAGTCCTGGTAGACGACGTCAATCTTGGACGAGCGGCTGCTGTGAAAGGTTGTTTTTACCTTGAGATAATTATGCAATCAAAATTTAGAGTCAATTAATCCAGACGTTAAGACCTTTTTAGAAGACGTTAAGAAATTTAACCTAGGTATTTTACCAAAATATTGCTCTCACTGTCCCTCTTAGGGGCCATCCATAAATTACGCCACACCTTAAGAAGGGGTGGAGGGGAGTAGAGAAATGTGACATCGTGTGACAAGGGGTATGGGGGGTCATCAGCTCTGTGACGTCACATGTAAAATTTTGATTATTTTTAGATGTAGAATTGCAAACTATGTGACGTCACACTAGGGGGTAAGGGGTCTTACAAATGTTACGATGTGTGACAGAGACGGGGGGGGGGGGGGGGTAAAAAAATTATGAATTTCGTGTGACGTAATTTATGAATGGCCCCTTACTCCCCCATATACTGAGCGAAAGGGACAACTGCACCTCAGGCTGATAATACCTAAATAAAATCATCAAAATCGAGGTTTTGCATTCCCCCTTTCTCCTCCAAAACTGGACCGATCTTTGAGATTTTTTTACTAACTGTATATTGTACGTCTCTATGTTTTGATTTTTTAAAGTACTTTGTCTAGATTGTATACTGAACGTCTGTTGGTGTCGTTCAAACCCAGGCAATTTTAACGATTTCTTTAGGGTTCTAACTCCTCTAAGAAGCAATTAACAGGAGTAAGGAAAAAGCAAAATTTATATTATATTTACAAAATTGGGGAAAACATTTGTACGGGCAAAAGGCCGCCTGGTTTCTAATTTAAATTACACAATAAAACTAATTGCAAAAAGGGGTTCATAAATAGGAGATTTTTGAACTTTAAGGCATTTTTTGTAGGTCTGATACTTTATTTTTTACTAGGCAAAAGAAAGAAAAGAAAAAAATTTTTACTAGAAAAAACATCAAAAAATACTCGATTACTTCCAAGATCAAGATGTTCTCTGCTCGCAGTTTTTAATTGAAGCACCTAATAAGTGATCAAATTTTCAAACTAAAAACAACTGATTTTGCAATATTTCGAATTGCATCATCGAATCTCTCAACTGTTAGCGTCACTCGTTTCCAGTAAATTCATATATCTTGATAAATGCTATTTATTATCTTTCATAATCATGTGGTATGTTTTTATGAATAACACAGATCGATGGCAAGTGTTGAAATGTAAGCTAATACCGTAAATAGTTTCATAATTAGGGCTCAATAATTAGTTTCTATATTATGAGCTCTAAAAGTCGTTAAATTATTACAAAAATATAATTTTTTTTTACGCTTGAGGATTACAAATTACGAATGTAGTTCCTAGGAAATAAAAGTTTGTCCTATTGTAGATCAATGTGTATTGAGAATTAAAGATGTCTTCTTAATTAACTACCTACGTGAAAAAAACAATAAGATCGTACCAATTGTAAGAATTGTTAGAGCACCCTACTTGTTTTGTTATCATTATGTATAACAAAGCTATTTCAAGAACTCCTTTTTAACAAACTAGCTATTACTTTTGACTACCGATTGAGAGAATTGATTTGGTTGTATGCTACTCGAACCCCCTATCTAAGATTACATCAGAAGCTATTCACGTTCAACGAATGCCATCGTTTATTGTTTCAAATAAGTTGATAAGATTTGGGAATTTTGAGTCCTAAAATCATTACGAGGCCTAGATAATTAAATAATAACATTTTGGGTTCAAGTTTTAAATAAGATCAGTATCACTCTTAATGATACGCATAGTCTCTTAATATGTCTACTTTAGGTCATAGGAAGCTAGTAGGTAAGAACCGTTGGACATGTGAAAAGAGTCAACGAATAGATAAAATCCTATTGCTCTGATTCCAAATTCCTCGTCAAATATTTTAATTAAACACGTTTAACCTTCGTTTCGCCAATTCTCAAAATAACAGTTGAGTTGCAATGAGGGGTGACTCTGTTACCCCACGCATTTATTATTTTAATGCCTTATTTTTAATTTACTCATATATGTATAATTGAAAATTATTCATAATGGTTACACATTTGACGTGTTTTCATAAAATTTTTAATTATCAAAATAATAACGAACCTCCGCCTAATGATCATTTTTACGGTTAATTCCCACGGTTACGGCCCAAAACAGCAATAAACGTACTTTCCTTATCAGAATAATACTGCAGCTCCTTCTTAGACAAGAATAATAGCGAGACAAACAATCTATACATGTTTCTTTCTCCAAAGGAAAATGCAATAATTTTCTTGCATCTCACTCACTCGTATCAAAAAAAAGAGAATAATAAAAGCAGTCAGTTAATGGTTGGGGTAAGACCGGCTTTATATTATTATAAAAATAATATTTTTGTGACAATGAATGAAAAATCAAACGGCATACTAAAAAAAAACTGTTATCTAATAGATACTTGAGTTTCCTGATGAGATGATGTTTTTATCGGTTTTGTAGAAATACAAAAAAATCCAAAACTTTAAGATTTCTGTTAAAGATTGTACACGGAAAGGTTAAATCAAGCCAATGCCATTTTTGCAAAGTATTAAAAAATTATTATATATTTAAATTCGATGGAGGCCACTACTCAATAATAGTATGTGTGCTGCAGGGAGGAATCAATCAATCATCCTGGAACACAGTAAAATAGACGGATAATTAAACTATGTATTCACATTATAGGTAGTAATGGATTTTCTCTGTAAGCATGACAAGAAAACTAGTTTATAAACTAACCTATTTTATAAATCCCAGATAAGTTAGTAAATCACGCCAATGGTGTTAAAATAATAGTCCCAAGACGGTATCACATCCCAAATAGGCGTTATTCATTTATACCAATCTCCGATGGAAACCTATAAACTATAAAGTACCTAGTAATCGGTCGGGATTGGTATTGGGTATCTCAATCGACTAAGCCGGTCCAGCACGGCGCAGATTGAATAACTTTACTCAATAAACCAAAGCTCGAGGAGCGAGTTGATCTCAGATAGTGTTATCTTCACAACATCGTATTTCAAAAGTTGGGGCGTTCTGGTCTGCGAACGGTGACTTGGAAACGTAATTAATATTACATGAAATGCTTCATCCTCGTTTATCAACAACATCAGTTTATTTGTTTAACAGCATGCCAACCAGTTTCACCATAAACGTGGTTATGTTCCAGATGCAAAGATAGTGATAGATTACAATAAGTTCGGATGGCTTTAATTAGTAGGCGACCAGAATGATTCTGGGTCTTGAAATCATATGTATTTAAGTATCGATGCCTACATTATCGACAGCTATGTGCAATCAAAGGGTTAACTCACAACTAACTAATGTCACAATTTATTTTAAAATACATCTATTTGAATTACCATTTTGTTTTCTTGAAAGAATCGCAAATCTTATAAAATGAAATTAACCCCATTTCCCGACATCCGATCGAGCTGAAAAACGGTGGATGGTTTCGTTATCGGTGACGATGCGTTATTTCATGGTCGGTGTCACTCATGCATGAGCGCACACTCACGCATTTATCTGAATTGTTTGATACGATGGAGCCACTATGTCTGTTCGATGACAGGCTGGGTGAGAAAGCAGAAAATGTTTCAAAATTAAATAAAAAAGATGTATTGTAGTTTAAAAAAACTTTTTTTTTATGGCTTGATTTTTTATTCTATGAAACAATAGTTTGTTTAAACCTACTTTGTTTAAACCTACTTTGTTTAAACCACTTTCGGTTTCACAATCGGTATCGCATTAACGTTCCCATTCCCGTTCCTTCCTCAAGGCTAAATATTTACCTCCTAACTTGATATTATAAAATTATGAATGAACATACATTAGGTATTGAAGTGGAAGTGGAAGGGTGACTATGGATTAATGAAGGGTGGGGGAAGGAGGTAGAATTGTTTAAACAAGTAATATTGTTTAATTTATTTATAACTAGCTGGTACCCGGCATGCGTTGCAATGCCATTCAAGGAAATAAATTGATTCTCCCTGCACGTCCTTTCCCGTTGTCCCCGTTCACCTCCCGTGTTCCCTTCCCATCCCGCGTTCCCCTTCCACCTTCACCGCCTTCCCCCTCCCTCGTAACCCCTCCTTCGAACCCCACCCCCTCCTGCCTTTCCTCCTTGCCGCAAAAATATATGAAATACACACATTTTCATTTATACAAATTTCATAACGCCAGAACTTACCATTTTACATAACATATAGCCTTCGCGAGCGTGCGCACAACAAATCGTAAAAGTTTCATTACTATTGGATGAACGGTATGGCAGCGCATAAAATACGAACAAACAAACAAATATTGGTTTTTATATATAAGATAGATAAGGTTATAGCTACATTTACTAGAATATGTTTATTTGTAAGAAACTAATGGCTGTAATAATACTGTTATAATACAAAAGATTGAATTCACATGTTAAACAATGTGCAAAAAGTCTCTTACAGTTGGTTAGATACAGAAGTTTTCTTTTTAAAACCGATAAAGGGGATGAGGAAAGGGAATGTAGGCTAAGTTTAGGATGTACATTCTATACTTATGTATTAATAACTGATCAAACAGTAAACATTACTTCGGCTCGATATTTCTGAAGGTTAAGAGTATCTAGTAGTAATGAAAAAATCGGTGTGTAGGTTGGCGGATACTTGGATTTGTAAAAAGCTGGTTGGTAAGATTATTAATTTGGTACGGCGGGTCCAGACTATTATTCAAATTTTAAAATAAGTTTCAAAAACTAAACGACCTGTTTGAAGGGAATTGAAATCGTGGAATTTTATGGATTTGGTGTTATTTGCAAAATTGCTCCTTTAGAAGACCGTCGGGAAAAATCTGATCTTATTTGTTTCTTCAAAATCATCAACTGCATTATTGACTCACCTACATTATTACAACTCATCTCATTCAATGTACCTTCTCGTAGACTCAGAAATAAAGAACTGCTCTTCCTCAATCAACACTCGACTAATTATGGTTATAATTCACCACTATCCAGAATGTGTAGAATGGTCAACTCACGTCAAGACCTTGATTTCTTTGGCATAAGCCTAAATGATTTTTGTCGCTCACTAAACAATTGAAGATATTTTATATTAATCTATTTTTAGCAAAGTCTTAAAGTCCAAAGACTTGACTTGACACTTCTATTTTCTTATGTTTTATCTGTTTGTCTTTGCTTTCATATACCATCCTTATTCTTGTAATGTACATTTCCAAAAGTTCGTGTTACTTGGTTGTAAATTGGACGTTAGTCCGTTAATAAATAATTAATAAATAAAGTTAGTTATATCGCAAGGAGCGTCATAATTTACAATTTAATTTAATTTAATTTGGGTAAACTCATAATTTACAAGATTACCCAAAGGAATATCTATGGAAGTCGTGGTAAAGGAAGTCAACCCATCATATGGCTTTGAAAGTGAACAGTAAAAGTGCAGTTTTATTAATTTTTCTTGACCTCTAGCCAGCATTATAAAAATCCCTTATTTTAGTAAACCTCCGAAATAAGAGGGAGAAGAAGGAGAAGAATTGCCAACGTAAGGGCAGATAAAAAGTGTCGTATAGTAAAAATGTTATTCGTCCTAAAAGTGTTTCATTTGGAAACTTAATTAAATTTTTCGTATTTTTGTTATCATTGACACAAAAATGCTTGTTCCGTGTTTGCGCCCCCTCCCCCCTTACGGCACTTATGCGAATAAGGGTGACAGGAATGAGTGATCCTACATCTCGTAGGTAAGAACTAATCAGAAAATACCCTCCTTATGAATTCCTGTCATTTCACATCCTCTTGTTGAAGTATTTCGGTTGACCGATTTTAGACATTATTTTAGGGAACAAAATTCACCTTTTTTATTTGAATTTTGTTTTTTACATGAGCTCCAAACAGGAGGCTGCTGTGTGGAGGGTTTTTTTTAAGGAAAAGGAAGAGAGGAGAGTTCTGGGAAGGAAAATGGTTAAAGGGGTGGGTAGAAATCTGGGGTTCAGTGAGTCCTGGTCATCCGCCTCCAATACCTAGACAAACCTCACCCCATGAACCCGGGCACCCCTGCTAAATCACCAAACGTAGCGAACCACTTGGAGTGACCTATGGCAGAAGTGTTGGTTATCCAATAAAGGTTCCCGGGGCGGCGGTACCCATTTCCGCCTCCCAAATTGATTGAATGGTTTTTAAGATGCCTTTTTTTATGGATTAACTTTCCTCATTTTTTTTATTAATGACCCAACCGGTGTTACCCATACGACAGGCATTTACAGACTGACAGAATACCAAATAAAATATTCATTTTTACAGAATAAATTGGAATTCAAGCTAATTGGAATTCAAGCATGACACAAATGCTTAGAAATTAGTTTAAAATTGCTTTCCAGTATTAAAACCTAACCTACATATTCCACAAAAACCTGAGTATTGAATCGCATTACCAGAACTCATCTTTCAACTGGTCCAACTTTCTAATCAATTTATAGATGGATGATTAGCAACCATTGGAAATAGATATTATTTCTGTCGACTGCTGAAAACCGGACGCCGTAAGATCAGCGCAAAAGGCAGTATTTCAATACACGACAGTTATAAATTTGTGGTTTGTCAAAGATGACCCCTTTCAACCACTAACTCTTGTTCAAACATAATTCATCACAAATGGATCGATCATTATTTCTGGTTATTGACGCAGCTTGAAAGTGTTTGCGTTGAAATTTGATATCTTGATGTTGGGTCAGATTACGTTTTTAGGCAATTTTTCTTGCGACATTTAGAAATCTTGACGGAACCAATCACAGCTGTTAAGTCAATTTGTGTTCCAATTAATTAAGATTTAATTAATCTTTGGACCACCTGCCACATCGTAAAAATCTATTAAACGAAATAACTGAACTGTTTTAATCGATAAGTCTTACTGATTTCGATCGACGCTATCCAATAACTTTTTGATAATGTAGGAAGTTTATTATTTTTCAATAATATCTATTTAAATAAGATAGACAGAAAAATTGCATCAGTTTAGAAGCCACAGTACAAGTTTTAAAAATTCTGAAATAGAATGAAACGATGCCTAAAGTTGAAAACAGTTATGTACAATTAATAAAATCGAGCAATTTTCAAAAATATTTGGGTTGTTCTTTTTAACCTACATAACTTTTACCACTCTGTCACATTTTGTTTTCACTATAAATGAATCTCTCAGGATCTCAGAGGGGAAATTGTAGTAAGGGGGGAAGGAGGCCTAAAATGCCTATTGGGGGTGACAAACACGAGCTGCGTATATACCTATTTCGAATGACAACCAACGTGACAGAATTTTCGTACGACATAAAAATTGTAGGAGACAAGTTTTTGAGATTTTTAAAAATATTTTATTAAACATCATTAAAAATAATAATCGCTGTTACTTGATAGGTTATACCTTTTGGAGTTTAAAGACATTTTTATATTTTATGTCGTCATATAATTTTTTGTAACATTATAGAAAATACGCAAGTCGAGGTGGCAGAAGACAATTGTGATTTGTATGAAATACACTTCTATCACGAGGATTTACAAACTCTGTCACGAAATTTTTACTATAAAAAAACGGACAGTCGTTAGGTCTTTAGGTCTTCTCTCGTTGCAGCAGATTTTAAAGTAATTATAAAATAATAATATAGTTAATTCTGTTGAATTTTTCTCCATTAACTGTTGGAGACAACTTTATGTAAGTTAAAAAGAAAAACGACCCATTGACATTAGAATCAACTTTATTATTAATTAGTTTAGTGAATGCACTAACTCAAAGGTTCTGTAAAGAGATTTTTAGTATTTTTTTATTGGAACAAATCTTTTTTTGTAACTTTGTTCTGAAACAGTTTTTAAAAACTGTTTCAGAACCAAACACCCATCAATGTAAAAAAATCACTGAAGAAGAAGATAAAGCTTACAAAAATCTTTCGTCTTACTTACTTTTCGTCTCGGTAAGACAAAAGGTTCTGGTTCCCTTTGCGACCGTTTTCTTTTTATTTAGCAAGTTTTATTTTTTAATGTTTAATGATTTTTTTATATACTCTGCAGAACCCGCAGATACTTTAGTAGTACACAACTGCTGATCCTGTACACAACGCAATTGCGCCCCACATGAATTTGTCAGCCACCTTTGATCTGAAGTCTCAAAATACCCAAAAAATCCTCGACTTGTCTCTAAGATCGATATTCATTTCTTCCTCTCTTTAAAATGATCCCCCACACAGCATATTCAAAGATGAGATAGGCCCCGAGGGTAAATTATTTTCCTCAGAACCACCATTGTAAAGATAGCACAATTACTTAGGTTATCTTACAGGTTAGATTAGGCTTCTTGCAAATTATATTTACATATTTATAACTAATTGATTTTATTAATTTGAGACGAATCAACGAGCAATCTAATCGGGATAAACTTGAAACATCGAGTTTTGAAAGCAGCCTTCGGATGCTTGCGCAAAGCTAAATAAGTTTCGTAATGTAGAAATTAGAAGCAGCTTTCGAAGGGAAATATTACACAAATTAAAAGCATATTTACAAGGGTTGAAATAAATCAATTCTATTTCCAGGCGCCGCGCCGCTGTAATTAACTCCCTGCGTTAGATAATGACGCGTGAAATAGCATTGGTGTTTAACTTTAATTAAGAAAGTTTATGATATGCGTGGAGTAATGGGTGTTATGTTGTTGATGCTATTTCTGTTCGATCAGTTAAATTATTAAATTATATGCGTAGTAAATAAATACGTAATAAATGGTAAAATATTCGGAAGGGAGTTACTAGTCAAAAACTCACCTTTTTTATTTGAACACCACAGAATAATTAAAAACTAAAATACTTGCAGAAATAAGTATGTATATTTCATTTCATTTCATGCAAAATTCATAAATTTAAATCAACCGAAAGAAATTAAAATAAGCCAACAGTGCGATTTTCAATTTTTAGCACATTCGAGGCCGTTGATTTGATTTACATTAATTTAAAAGGAAAATTAAATAGCGGTCTATGAATTAAACACAAAAATAATTAAATGAAAATAAATAACACTGTAAAAACTTCACTTTTAAATGAAAATTATTAACATGAATTATCAATAAAAAAGTGGTGTTTTCACAAAGTTGTTTGTTTTCATTTAATTATGAATGACTCCAGAAAGTGAATTTGTAAAGATTGAAGAAACAAAAACAATTAATTATAACAACAACATCATATTGAAAGAGATGCGAAGGAGGGAGGTGAAGATTTATTTATTTATTTATTTATTTATTTATTTATTTGAACAAAAATACATACACATTATAAGAAAACTTTGACTGTCCAACTAAGAGATTTCCCGTTTTAGGACAGTCGAATTGCCTGGTTTAGTTCACATTAGGTAGTTAGTAAATACTAGTAAATGAATGAGGGCATAAGTGCTGATTACATTTGTATTTGTTAAATCTACAGTCAAGTGCAAGATTAAAAGCAATAAAACAATTAAATTTAATATTAATAGTAAAAAGCTACTGAGAAGAGTTACCAAGTACAAAAAATTTGAATGATAATATATTAAAGCTACAAAGAAAAAAATAAAAATAAGAACTCATTGGTTTGTGAAACAGAAAAATAAAAACTAAATCTTTCTTCGATGTACAATTTTTGATAGTACATAATATTTTACTCATAATTTAATTTTATCAATACTACAACTTTTAAAATATTTTTGTACCTATTTTTGTAACCTAGTAACTTTTAGTTTGAAGATAACAATATAAAAAAATAAAGATAATATTATACAACCTATATTATACCAGCTAATTAGATGAGTACTTATAAGATTCTTATGGATTAACGTAAACCTGATAGTACATATTATTAGGTAAGTGAGTTTGTGTGAGCATGTGTTCGCTCTCGAGTCTCCCCATGTCCAGAAGCCAATTGCTAACCCATTTGCGCAGAGTGCTTGCACTTTTCAATTTCCATGCATCGGGTACGAGGTTGAACAATTTTGGCCCTAAGTAAGAGTATTGTCTTTGTGCATGTGATGTGTTGGTATTTGGTGGAACTACTGGATTCCTCCTTGCATGACGGGTGTTGTGGAGATGATCAATGGATGAATAGTGGTGTCGATGTTTTTGAGTATGTAGAATAGTTTTTCTTATGTAAAGTTGCCGTACGTCAAGAACTCGTAACTCTTCAAATAATAGATCACTGGGATACCTGAAAGGTTTCTTAAGGATGACCCTTAGAAGCGATTTTTGTGCTTTTGCTAAGGGATCAAGAATTGTTTTCGAACAGCCGCCCCATCCTAAGGATGCATATTCTAGCAAAGAATTACACATGGCATGGTACATTTGTTTCAGATCTTTTACGCAAAGAATATTTCTAACAGACATAAAAAGATGAGTAAGTTTTCTGATCTTTGTGGTGGTAGAGTCTATGTGTTCCTCCCATCTCAGAGATTTATCTATTATGATTCCTAGATATTTTATGCTATCGACACATTCTAAGTTATTGCAATTACAAGTGGTTAGGTCATTACAGTGGTGTATAATGATGTTGTGTGTTTCTTTTGGTTTTCCTGCTTGTGTTGCACTGAAACGGATGTATTTAGTTTTATCTAAGTTGAGTGTGAGGAGATTATTGTCTAGCCATTGTTTGACCTTGTTTAAACCTATTTCTGCTTTATTATGAACAATATTCCAGCTTTTGTCTTCATATAGTAAAACTGTATCATCGGCGAAGGTAATAATGTGGTCGGCAAAGGAACTGTTGCATAGTTCATTAATATATATGTTGAATAAGAGTGGTCCTAGAGTACTTCCTTGGGGTACACCGAATTTAATATTAGCTGGATCGCTTATAGTGTCGTTGATAAGTACTCTTTGGCTCCTGTTATCTAAATAGCTACACAACCATTTGAAGAGCTGACCTTGTATACCAATACGCTGTAATTTATTCAACAGAATTTTGTGAGAGATAGTGTCGAACGCTTTGGCTAGATCCAGGAAGAGAGCAATGCATTTTGTACCTCTATCGATGTTATTAGAGATAATTTTTGTTAAATTAGCAATGGCATTTTCAGTCCCTAAACCTGGACGGAAACCGTATTGTCTATTGGAAAGGATGTTATTGTTTTCTAGATATAGACTGAGCCGATTCTTTACAATTTTCTCAATAATTTTAGATACAGAATTGATCAAAGAAACCGGTCGGTAGTTGTTAATCTGAGATTTATCCCCATTTTTGTGCAGTAGAATAACATTTGATTGTTTTAAATTATTAGGGAAATTTCCAGAGTTAAAGCTCAGATTGCATATGAACGATATCGGTGATGCTATGACGGATTTAATATTTTTTAATAGATTTGATGAGACCTTATCAGGACCGCATGCATTGGATGACTTAAGCTCGTCAATTATTTTCATCACTTCGTGTGACGTAGTTCGAATGTTATCTATTTTGTGACGGAAATAACAGCCAGTTTGCTTCGCGAGATCTTTTTCAGTTGTGTTGTTTTTATCTAGGATTTTTTTTGCCAGTGTGTTTCCCACCGACGTGAAGTAGTTATTTGCAAAATTTGCCATCTTTTTTGAATCTGACGTAATAGTGTTATCAATGTACAGTGATTTGATATCGGAAGTTTTATTAGTTTTAGTTTTAGTTATATTACGGAATGCTTCCCATAGCAGTTTTGGCGTATAGTTATTTTCGTAAATAATTTTTTTAAAATAGCTTTCTTTAGTTGATACGATTAAATTTTTGCACAAGTTCCTATACTTTTTATAGCGAGTTTGTAATATTATATTATCTGGGCTCCTATTTGCCTTTTTGTGGAGTTGGTTCCGTTTGTGAATTGACTTAACTAGACCAGGAGTGATCCATGGCGTGATTTTTAATTGCTTATTAGGTATGAGTTTGTTACTCGTGTGTTTAAATATATAATCATGTAACTTTGAGATGAATTCCGTCATTGCTGAATCAGTATCCCTTTGGTCTAAAACATTTCCTCATTTTTCTGAACTTAAGTCCTGAAGTAAGTTAATGTAGTTTATTCGAGGTATGTATTTAGTTTTGGCAGCGGTGGGAGGCTTATTTCTAAGGCAGAGAGCTGTGGTGTAGTGGTCAGAAATTGTGGTGTGGATAACAAATGAGTCGATATGTTTGATTTTTTTAACGTTGATGTGGTCTAGACAAGATTTACTTGTACCCTGTTCTCGAGTAGGACTGTGAATTGTCTGCATGAACCCATTTTCCGTAAGCATACATAAATAATCTTCGCATTGACGGTGGTACTCAGGGATCGTGTTTATATTTAAATCACCTAAAATAATTTGTCGTTCAACTTGTTTTGAACTGTTGATGAATGTTTGTAGAGAATTCAAAAAAGTGTCAATATTTTGGAAAGAAGGTGACCTGTAGATTGCAAAAATACATAAATTATTGTTCAATACAATTTTCATACAGTTAGCTTGTGATAGTGAAATTTCGTCAACTTGTGCATGTAGACCGTCTCTGATATAAACTACGATTCCACTGGATTTATTTAAATTTATGTTTGTGTGATGTTCTGAGTAATTGTGAATTACTTTGGAGGTGTACTCTTTATTTATCCAGCATTCCGACAAAATTATGACATCGAATGCGTAATCAAATTGATCTAGGAAAATTAAGAAATCGTCAAGTTTAGATATACTTCTTATGTTTTGATGGATAATTTTTAGGTTGTAAGAGCCCCAATTATAATTTTTTTATTTTATTCAGATCATCAATAGTATTCATGTTGCAGAATATATCTGAATGGTTACCAATATCACAAGTTAAATCAAACATAATTAAATATTAGTTGAGTGTGGAAAAGCGAACAGTTTACCAATAATATATTATTAAATCCATTACTAACGTTGATGCAATTAGGTGTGTATGGAAATAAATTGACGGTGATTTGATAATATAAAGCAGAATGTTTAAGGACGCTGAAACGCCGTGCAAACAAAATATTATGTATAAATGATAACAATTTAATATTTGTGAATGATAACAAACTATTAAACGTAAATGTAAACAAAATATTATATATTAATAATAATAAAATTTTATATATAAATGTTAGCCAAGTATCATATGTAAATGAGCGAGACAGGGTGTACTCGTACCTTCTTAATATAGTGAAATATGAAATTAACGCTAATCGATTTAAACCTTGGTAAATAGTATAATAAAGACAGATAAATTCGCTGGTTCGCCGTGTTAACAATTTCATGCATATACCTGAAAACGAGTGAGACGGTACATACCTAGGTAGTGTAATTTGTTCAATTGTATCACATAGATTCAAGTTTTGTTTCATCGGATATACAAATAGCATTAGTTCCCGTAGCTCGTCTGACGTATATCTGTCCTTAAGTTGATAAGATATATGTTTGTGTGGTGTTCAGAGTAGTTGTAAATAACTTTTGGTTCCCGAGTAAAAAATGATTAAATGCGATTCCAAATGTAGTTACAATGGTAAATGTGCTTAATATAGATAATATAGTATAAATGATGTAGTTAGATGTAGTACTATGAATGAGATAGCAAGGAGTAAAAACAAGATGGCAGCAAGAATTGCGCGATATCAAATGAATTTGAAAACGGTAGAAAATGATACAAATATGAATAATATATAATAAAGTATAGATAATATAATTAGATATAGTAGTAAGAAAGAGATAGCAAGAAGCCAAAACAATAATAAAAATAAAAATAATGTAGCAAGAACTGCGTGATAACAAATAAATTCCAGAAAGGTAGTAAATGAAACAAATATGAGATAGAGACATAAATGCACGGGTCAAGACATACCTCGAAAGAATGGCCATTAATTCAAATATATCAAAGCTCAGCCAATTTGCTTTCGTCTGAGATAACAATGGCATTAGTTCCCTCGTTTTTACGAAGATAAATTTGCCCCCGTTTAATCCAAGCAAAGCGAAATTGTTTGTCCTTCGCCGCTGTTCGTGTCTTGTACCATAGCTGTTTACCGCGAAATGTTAGTTGTTCTGAAATGAAGATCGGAGAGCAGGAACCAGCTATACCGATGTTTGAGGTGTTCAATTTGTCTTCTAGATTTTGTTTGTTTTTGTTGAAAGTTTTTACGTCTGTTAACAGATGTTCTCTTGCTATGTTCGTTTTGAATTTAACAATGATTTCTCTCGGATGACTATTGTTGTTTTTTTTTGTTGCGCGATGAATGGCATCAATGTCCTTTGTATCGGTGGAGGACTTTGTTGTTTTGCAGATATTGAAAAAAACGTCTTGCAGATTTTCTCCTTTGATTTCTGGGATGCCTCTTATTTCTATGTTGTTCGCTTTGAGTTCCCTTTCCTGCATGTCCACACATTTTTCCAAGACATAAATCCTAGCTTCCAAGGTTGAGTTCTTTTTAGTGAGTTCATCATTCTTTAGTTCGATGTCACGGATTCTAGCCATGAAATCCTCATATTGAGAACTCATAAATTGAATACTTTCAAGTATTTTGTTATTTTGCTCTAGAATATCATTTTGTGTTTTTTCCAGATTAGACGTCTTGTTCATGACTAGATCTTGAATATCTTTAAGATTTGTCGGTGTCTGAGCGGCGAGCGCTGAACTAATATCAGTAACTTTTTTAATCTGCTCCAAAGGTTCAGTATCACTGATTGACTGCAACGGGCTAGCAGCGCCGGGCTTGGCTGAATTGCAATGCTTGCACACTTGTTGAGATCGCCGTTCTTGATTAAGTCGACGATATGAGTTCTCCATAATACCTCCGCAAGCCAAATGAAATGCGCCTTTGCACGCGGCACACGTGAATTTTAGCTCATCAGTACGTAGAGTTACTGAGCACACTCGGCAATGCATCTTGAATTAATGTATTTTACGTACTACCCGTGTTAAAGCAAATTGTATTGTTATAGTTTTGCCGATAAAATTCGGAAGGAACTTTAAATCACACGGATATTATAAAAATATTTTAGAACTTTGTAGTACGAACACGTAACACTCCAAGTAACTTTATAAATTGAGCGTTATAGTTTTTAAAAATACACTTTACTACGGAGCAAGTTAATATGAACTAGTCACAGGTATTGATTGTTGTTGTCTTTTTGATGTACCTGGCTATTCAGAACTGGTCACCAAGGACGGCTAAAGCCATTTCATTTGATTAACTGTAAAGTAGGTTGCACCAACCAGTTCATTAGGATTTGGTTGTCTCTATTTGCTTTCTTCTTTACAATTTTAAATATTATAAATATGTTTTTTTTTTATTTCAAATGGTAATGGATGTATATTGAGGTAGAACCTGCAGATAAGCAGCCATGTGGCAGCTTTGCGGGACTACCTATTTAATTGCCAATTCTATTTGTATTAAGTTAAGTATGTTTTTGTTAGAAATAATAAAAAAAGCAAAGTTTTAAATTCTGAAATTTGGTCTTACACAAGGATGTTATGTGGAATATCTTCCATTCTGGAACATGCCGCAAAAATGCCAAATATTATTTTTAATGAATCAATAGTGAAATAACACAAACCAATCAAGTAAAATTAAACTTGCGCACATCGGGATTCGACCTCTTGACCGTCGGATTGCTAGTCGAAAGCCTTATACCTCGAGGCCCATCATCTCAGGAAAAACAAAATAATTATATTTTTTTCCATGCATAAATCCTAAAAATTGTCAAAATGTACACATGACCACAAATTGGCGGGATTTTTTTCGTTGACAGTTGAAAGATGTAAAATATCTTTATTTTTTTATTCTATAAACAGCATAAAAAGTGAAGTGACGGTTGTTTCTAATTTATAATTCTTTCAAAATTATTGACGTTTTGAGTAAAAAAGTTTTGCAAAATTTTTTTGTTTCATATTCGTGTTCGATATTAAAATTTTATTATTTAAAAAATATGTTTATTTCAAATACGAACATCTGAAAAATAATTTAACTTTTTTCTTAGGCGTTATGTCAAGCGACGCCATGAGCGTCATTTTTAATTGAATTGCTATGTTTGAAGAAGTAATTTTTTTTCTTTATCTTCTTCGTGTGCCCTATCAGGTCCCCCCGACGTTGGCGATCACTCTGGAAAATGTCTCTCTATCTTGTGCTGCCCGGAATAGCTCCTCCGCACTTCTAATGCTGGTCCACTCTCGTATATTTTGCAGCCAAGACATTTGTCTACTACCAGGCCCTCGGCGACCTTCTATTTTGCTTTTCAACATTAATTGGAGCAAGTGATATTTTTCCCCTCGAAGTATGTGACCCAGATATGAAATTTTCCTGACTTTTATTAATGTGAGCAGTTCTCTATCTGCTCTAGCCCGCCTGAGAATATCTATGTTGGTGATCAAGTCGGTCCATGGAACTTTGAGCATTATCTGGTGAAGCCACATTTCAAAATTTCGTTCTCTGAAAGTTATTTAATAAATAATACCGAAACACTTTAACCTACAAGTGTAATACTTAAAAATGATATCAACTAACTAACTAACCATCACGCCGTTTCCCCGCAGGTGTAGGCAGAGAGGACGGACCACCAAACAACTCGATCTTGGCACACACTCCTTGCCTCGTTCACATTCATAGATCGCCTCATACATGCTCTTCTGTTATTCTGACTTTTGACATCGCCCATGATATCAAAAAACATTAATAAAATTTGTATCAAAATAACAATTCAAGTTTAGGTGGTGCTACTGAAAAATAGAACATTATAACTTCACATTAGGCTGTGCTAAAATCTACGAAATTCGTTGGTTGGATCATTTTGAACTGCCGTATGCCCTTAATTAGCATATATTGTTGTTTTAATTATTTAACCAACGCTGTTTCCCTGTTAAGGGCTTCAAATAAAACGAAGTAAGTACACCCCTTACAGGGTTGCCATGTTATCAAAACTTAATTTAATTATAATCCATATTTACTTTGACTTTTATCTCTTTATTTACTTAGCATTGAAAACTCCATTCGTATTTTAATCGTATAATAATTTGAAACAAGAACTACTCTGTTAGTTTGTAACATTACGTAGGTAGGTACTCCTCAATTTTGTTACTCACTATACACACAGAGTATTAAGAAACGTACCTGACTTACATTAACCAGCAATTCCTGACGTTAAATAAATTTAAAAAAAAATGTTAACGAAATTTTGGTCACGCTGCAGTCACTGGAGACCAAAATGTGTTTTTTTACTCCAAATAACTTCGGGAATCACAGGTTAAATTATTAAGTCAGGTACGTCTCTTAACACTCTTTATAGACTGGATGTCAACTTATATTTTGCATAAGATAAGAAATACCTTTGTTAAACTGTTAATCAATCTTTCTTTATCGTTTTACGGCCGCTGTTCTCATTCCTTACTGATCAACTGTTGAGCCAAAATTTCGGCTCTATACTACCCAAATCCACAAATACGATCTTCCCAATACATCTCTCCGACCAACAAGTGAATCGTGCGATACTAAACAAATCACTTAGCTGATCGGAGACTCAATTGATCGAACGAAAAGTTGGAAATAATGGCCGTTAGTCTTATAAAGTAAGTGTTACATGCAGGTCCAAGATTTAGAAGTAAATTTTACTCAGTGAAAAAAGATTTGCAAGAAGAAATTAGATTTAGTTAATTGTTATCGCAAATAAATAATATAATCTAGATAAACTGCGATTCAAAGAGTGGACTGTAATTGAATTTGTTTTGTGGACTTTGATGCTGCCACAAAATATACGGGATAATAATGTGGAGTTGGAAAGGATCTGACTAACCTAACGTAATTCGATTGCGATGATAAATCCTTCCTCTTAATCGCTCTTGCGGTCCTGAGTGAAACCACTAGCGATTATCACTGCACAAGTACTTGAGAAAGCAAGAGAATTCTTGCACAAGTTTCCTGGTCAATATAATTAGGAACTGATAAAGCAAAGTCACAGCTCAGCAATTAACAATAGACTCATTTAACTTGATGATGAATTCACCGAAAGGTCACTGTGAACCATCGCACAGCACGTAAAAGACTTTTTTAACATTGATTAATTCAGGATAGTATTGAATGCACCAAGAAATCACTGTAGATCATTGCAAGCACATAACACAGACAGTAGACTTCTTAATGTGGATATTGAATGCACCGAGAGGTTACTATGGACCATTGCACAGCACATGACGTAGTAAGTCGGTATTCCTTGATTTTCCCCATTCATTCCTAACCTCATTAAGTCCCCAGTTGTAGATACGTGTAATTGGTTGTTGGTTGGTGTATTATAAAAAAATATTATTACAAAACAGGACATTTGACTTGAGAGGTTTTCGTCCTAAGTCCTCATTTGAAATAGGGCCAGTCACGTCCGAGGCATGACTTCCAAAATTGTGTGTAAAATTTTATTACGGGTGGGTTTACCGCTGTAATGACGGGCGCGCGGGTGTTGGCTTTATTGTTGAAAGGGTAGTCAACTTACATCCCCTAATACGTGACGCGGCCTTCATACCGCACTACCTTCATACCAACACGAGTTGTTGCCAGATAAC
Organism: Glyphotaelius pellucidus; assembly: GCA_936435175.1. Taxonomy (NCBI): domain Eukaryota; kingdom Metazoa; phylum Arthropoda; class Insecta; order Trichoptera; family Limnephilidae; genus Glyphotaelius; species Glyphotaelius pellucidus. Next base: position 6,393,045 of record OW386554.1, on the reverse strand, counting down.
TAGATATAGGAATGGATAGGTACTTGTTTTCTTTGTTTAGGCCTGGGAAGAATAATTGGAAATTATGGGGTGGTTTGAATTTTAATACGTGGGGAGGAAATACAAAATCTGGTAAAAGGATTAGTTGGTGTTCATTTGAACGAGTTTGAAAAGGTTCACTTTTATTTATTTAGTACCTTTTTTACATTAGCTCCACACAGGAGGTAATTAGGAAAAAAACCCTTACGGCCTATGTAATCTTGATAACCTAACCTAACCTAACAATCGGATTGCAATCTTTAGAGCACAGGCGCCAGGTGGAAATGCTGTCCTTGTTCTACCGGTATTACAATGGAAGATGCTCCGAGGAACTAGCGTCATTGATCCCCTCGGCACCGGTGCGTAGTCGGGAAACACGCCAAACGCGCGCTCAACATTTGTACACGGTTGACATTAGTCCCATGAGAACGGGTCGTTTCTACGACTCTTTCTTGAGTTCAACAGCTCGGCTGTGGAACGATTTGCCGGCCTCTGTGTTTCCTCCCTCCTACAACATGGGTCTCTTCAAGACCCATGTTCACTCCTTCCTCTCCTCAAAAACACTCTCCACACAGCATCTCCAAATATGACAAAGGCCCTGAGGGAAATTATTTTCCTCAGTGCCTCCTGTGTGGAGTTAATATAAAAATAAAAAAAATCTTTGGGGATGCTGTGTGGAGGGCCTTTTCAGTGGGTGGGTATAAATATGGGGTCAATATATCCAGGAGTGACGGAATTAAGAATCCATCAGCCCGCCAAGCAGTAGACAAATGCATCCACCACCTCCACCAAGACTTGGACAAACCACGCCCATGAACATGGGTACCCCTGCTGGGCCACTAAACATACCTAGCTGTGCCAACAAGCAAACCACTTTTGGCAGGAGTGTTGGTTATCCGATAAATGATTCACGGAGCGGCGGTACCCATACTCGCCTGTCAAATTAAAACTACGTCCACATTACGATTATCAAATTTATTATTATATTTTTGAAGAAGGATTTATTGTAACTACTAAAACATATGATTTATTTATTGTAAATCTTAAATTATTTATATTTTTTTAGATATGTATTAAAAAACACATCATCTAAAAATCTGAAAAAAATATTTAGAATATTATTTATGATTACGTTGTTATTTATAAAACCTTGTTGTTTCTTTTATATCTCATGCCTTTAAAATTACATTATGACAATTAAATTTAAAACTTAATGATGCTTAAAAAAACCTTTACTAAAACTAAAGAATACACAACTGAGATGGATAGTACTGTTAATAGCCTTACGAATCAATTGCGTGTCTTTTAAATTAAGTATAAAAAAAAACATTATCAAAAAAAGAGTAAAAAATTGGTATTGCGTAGCGACAATAAATACTTCGGTAAAGCCGGTCAGAAATGCTAGTAGGTAGGTATGCAAAAGCAAATATAATAACAATTCGAAATCAGCATTAAACAAAGCTCAAACAAATAAAACCACGCACAAAGAACACATATAAAATCACTATCATTGTTTTCGAATTAAATTAAAACTCTGAATTTAATAGTGAAAAATAACTTGTTGAAAATATAGGGTGTCCCAATAAGGTGTTCCAATAAGATTTCCAAATATTTCAGAAAATTTCAGCAAAAATTTCCATTTTTATAACGAGCTTTAACATTAAGATCACGTTGCTCTTGCGTTACAGGGACTGTCATTACGCGCTTCCTATCTTTAAATTTAAATAAAACAAAGTGTGTGAGATATCGGAATTTTTTATTCATTTGAATGGCCTATCAATGCCATTATGTATGGAATATAACATCAGATACGTTTTTAGATTTTTACGGCCAAAAGTATTTTCAATATTTGTTTTTGGGGTGTTATGCCATGTTGCGCTACCCCTTTCTTTAGCCAACGTTTCGGACAGCGTTAAGTGTAACGCTGTTTGAAATCTTGGCTAAAAAAGAAAGTAGTGCAACAGGGCATAACACCCCAAAAACAAAAAACGGGAATATAACATCGTTCAATTGTCCGCCGCGGCTTCTCTGGGTAGCGTGCATCCGAAATGCCTAATTTTCCATAATTCTGGCGCATAAATCAGGCTGAATTTGACCGATGGCCTGGTTTATGTTGGCTTTGAGGGCCGCTGTGTTTTGTGGCTTATTCGCAGAGATCTGCGATTAAGAAAACCCCACATGAAAAAGTCTAAGGGGGTCAAATCGCATGATCTCGGTGGCCAGTTCACATCACCTCCACGCGAGATTTTATCATTAAATAATTTTAATCAATTAAACAATGTAAGTACAATATCATTTGCATGTGTACTTGAACGCTATATCCATTCATAGTGAGTTGGCAAAACAAACTGAATAAATGACAGCCGCTATCAACTGTCAAAGATCGGAAGTCCCTGTTGGCCCCTTTACTACATATGTAATATTGTATATATTTTAGTTACTTGTCCTAAGGTTGATAACCTGTCAATATAATAAAATTATAAAAAATAACGATTCACAAAAATTTTTCGGGCTGCGAACTTACAATAAAGAAATTGTATGAAATCTAAATCCGACGCTCTTGTTGGGATACCCTTTATTATATTTTTTAAAAGCAATTTAAAAAGCATTTTTACTACCAGCAATAAGCAATAAATACTGTAACAATGAACCAATACGGAATTTTATTTGTCATTTCTTTCAATGGAACCGTTTTTTAGTGAGGAAAAAGTGAACAATGGAAAGCCAATAAAAATCAAACCCGCGGCTTTATTGTTTGTTATTGTACCGCGGCCGAATAATTGGCAGAACGGATAAGCAAATATGATCGAGCTCTGACTAATATTAATGGGTTTGGCGCAATTACTAGAGGTTTTGCGTGGTAAAACAATTGTTTAAAATGCTCATATTGATACTCACAAAGAAGCGAAAGATACATAACTACGAACAAAACAAATTAATAAATGTTTAGAGCCACTAACCAGCAGCCGAAAATTTAAATTTCGTCGAACGATGATCTTGCGATTGAACCCTTGCAACAGTACAGGGCGGTTCCGATGAGAAAGATTAATTATTCTCCATACAAGCATTTTAAGACAATGACTCAATATCGATTTTATTTCATTCCAAATTTGCTTTGATAAATACCCACATTCAAAAATGCTCAAACTCGTGATGATAAAAATATTCTTTATTTTATTATTGTTTGATCGTAAGTGTTTATAATTTTTCAATAATGTCTAAGCAAAATAAGAATGTATTTTTTTTAAAGATATTAGTTTGTAAGACCGTAAATAAATAGACGAACTGAAGTATTTTCGTCACCAAACAAAGGCGTGAATTTTTTTTAATGATTTTATTTGAATTAAAATTAAAATTCTGAATAGTATACTCCCAAATAATTTATTGATTTAATTCAAAAAAATCTAGTGCAGTTCACACGAGGTAGAAGTGAAACCTTCACCCACACAATCTCAACCGATAGGAGCCTTAAAAAGTGAGCTCATAGTCAAAGCGGCCAATGCGCGCAGTTTGACAGAGCGCGACGCTTCGTAGGAACTGTAGGTAAATAAAGTTTCATTATATCTCATTCTCTCACAGGCTAAATCCTATTTTTGTGTTTGTCTCTTTTTAGTGTCGCTTTTTTTCGTTTCATCTAGTTTCAAATCACAATGGTGCTAAAGAAGTTTTCGCTTCAAAAATCCGTTCGCCTGTGATGGGCTAAAACATGAAATCATATTTTTATTAATGGTTATGATTTATCGATAAAATAGTCTATAAATGAGTTAAAAAGCCTAGCAAATAAACCTACCCCATTGGTTAGGGTAACGGTAATCCTTGTAATTGATGGTTATTGATTCGCCAATACGACACGCTTTAATAAACTGGTTCTTAAACGTTTCATTGTCAAAACTAGGTGTTCTTTTTTGATTTTCGTTTAGTAATGCCTTTTTAGTTGTTCTGTTTAAATGAGAATATGCTCAGTTCATATCGAGATATCGTTTATCCAGTTCCTATCTCTCCAGAACCATTATCTTGCTGGAAAAGTATTTGAAATTTGGAACAGTGGCAAGAAAAATAGTGAAAATTCGGGCGCAATTGTTTTAAACACAGCAGAAGTATCGGAACTAGTGCAAGCATCTTGGAAGTACATAATATCGTTTTGTTCTCATTCGTTTTCTTGTGTCGTGTGCTCCTGCGCAGTGATATAGTGATAAGTGATTGATCAATCCTTTTTGTTGCTTACCTTATTTTTTAAGGTTACAAACTCAGTATTTATTATCGATATTCCAGCGTTAAAAATTTGATATTGAATTGTTTGTTGTAGATTACTGTGAATTAATTACTATCGCAGACCCATGAAAAATCAAGGAATAGTATGAATTCTTGACATATCAGATCCAATTTGAAAATTGCACTTAAATTCACAATTTTAAGTTCATATACCAGATTTCATGTAGGACTAAGGCACACACGCCAAACGCGCGCTCAACATTTGTACACGGTTGACATTAGTCACATGAGAACGGGTCGTTTCTGCGACTCGTTCTTGAGTTCAACAGCTCGGCTGTGGAACGATTTGCCGGCCTCTGTGTTTCCTCCCTCCTACAATATGGGTCTCTTCAAGACCCATGTTCACTCCTTCCTCTCCTCAAAAACACCCTCCACACAGCATCCTCAAAGATGACATAGGCCCTGAGGGAAATTATTTTTTCCTCAGGGCCTCCTGTGTGGAGTTAATGTAAAAAAAAAAACACATAACTGAAATTAATATTTTTTTGTTAGGTGGGTACTTTATCGCTTGTTTGAATTCTTTATGCAATCGGTTTCAATTTTGGAAATGACACTTAAATTAAAAGCAAATCCGAGTTCATTGAACCAGATTTACACGGACGTTGACGGCCTCCATGGTCAAGGAGTAAGGCTCCTTGATGGTTGCGGTATCGAATGCGTGCGCAAATAAATTTTATTTGATTAATTTGTGACATTTCACAATTAATGCATTAAAAAAATATATAGTATATTTACAGCACGTTCCAGAGTGGAAAATATTTTTAGTATCGCTCTGGTGTAGTACCACCATTCAGAAGTGAAACGTTATTTGAAATGGCTTGAATGACCAGATCTGAAAAGCCAAGTTCTTCCCCACCTTCCTCTTCCCACTACCTTCAGCTTCAAAACATACCCCAATAAGGGACTCCAGTGAAAAATATTATGGCTCAAAAAAAAAATATGTTCATATAGACCAATATACGCTGATTCTGGATGTATAAGTTTTATTACAAAATATTAAACGTAGAGTTTTTAAAAAAATATTAAAAAGTCCATTTTAAAACGTGTCATTAAAACACCCTTTTGCAGGATTTTGGCGGCGTGACGTCACCGCTTCGCGTCACCTGGGTCAAAGTTGTATAGAAATCAAAAGAAATGAAGACGCAAGCCGTTCGGCATTCCGTGTTATTGGTTTATAGAGAATTGGACATATAATAGTTTTTGTTTTTATTGAAACATTATTTAGGCCTAAATAATTCAGTATCAAAAATAAAGTCCTGTATTAGTTTATCTATATTATTTAAAATATTCAAAAGCTTTAACTGTACAAAAAACGATCGTATTGCCCAGTAATGTTTATGAAAACGCTCCAATGCTGAAATTTAAAATGGCGGGAGTCGAACAGCTGATTCCAGTTCCCTACAAGATTCATACCTCGGTTAGTCATGATGACGTCACACTAGATTCGGTGGTTTTCGGGGGATCTTGAAAAATTAAAACTTTGACATTTATTTTAACTATTAAAACTAACTATAAAAATAAATATGCAGTTATTTAAGTTAGAAGCTCATTATTCATAAAAAAATAAAAAAAATTGGTCTGGAATTCTCTATTGAGGCTGCCATAGTCTCACTGGGTGCAGCTGGGACTCTTGTGAGAGATTCTCATTTAAAAAAGGACACAACTGAAATTGTTAAGTATTTGTGATGATAGATGATTTTATACCTTGCATTAAAGATTTTCTTAAATAAAATTATTAATCGTAACCACCATGGATTACCTGTTGAATTATCGTTAATTTCGAACCCAACGTTGTCATATTATCGTTTCAATTGTTGGGTAACTATGCCAAATTTATTTTCGTCCTTATTATAGCCTAAATTATGGTGTCAATCTTCAGGGCAGATGGTGCAACAAATTTAGCAAAATGTACATAATTAATACTCAGCATTCAGTTTCATAATAACTAACGGCACTTTGCTCTTTGCCTAAACTTCATGGAATCTGATCTTCAAAGTGAATTTTGTCAGTACTGATTTTAGCAAAACCAGCGTTCTCTCTAACTAAAAGATAGATTTACCTGGAAGTGATTGGTAGTCGGAGAAATTCCCACTAACAGATTCTTATTTGATGCTTCGTTAATTATCAAACAGATATTCGAACTGCCACGTCTAAATTTAGTAATTTAACCAAACCTCAATAATAATTATTATTGAAGCCGTAGAAGAGTACACGTCATTTCTCAGTAAGGATAGAACGCCACATTAGACTATACTAGCGGCTCATTATTATCACGGGTGACGTAATCATAATGAAAAATCGTTTTGAGAGGGTGAAAAACGAAAACTTATAGTTATTTGTCATACTTAATAAAAATCTTGAAATCCTGTCGCTCGACCACGGAGGGGGTAAATTATTTTTCTTAGGGCCTTCTGTGTGGAGCTCATGTAAAAAAAGACCAGGTTACTTATGAAGAAAACCATATAAAAGATGTAAACATGATTTTACTATTTGTGTTAGCGTTCACACTCTGAGTATTAAAAGTAAAAAGATTGAAACAGAAAAACTAAAATAATTTACGTAGATCTAACAATGAAAATAAATTGTCTTGCGATGAAACTAAACAAAATACTAGACGTAAATGAACTGTTCGTAAGAAAGATCATCTATAAAAAACTGTATCAAAACTTCACCTCACCACGTACCTTACTCGCAAAACACAACAGCAAAGTAAATAATCACTTTCAAGTTCCCTACATCAAATCAACTTTTGCAAAAAAACATGAGTCGTACCTGGCTCCACACATTTTCAATATTTTCCTAACACAGACATAAAACCTACGTTACACAAAATAACTTGAACTGGCGGTTCAAAAGATTTATAATATGGTTGACTGAAAAGGAAAAAAACAGACATTCGAATTATCCTAATTAACTAACACGAGTACATATTTTGGAGACATCTTATATATAACTAGTGGTCGCCCAATGGTCGAAATTCGACCATAATTTTAATGTTTTTTTTTATGATTTTATGTATTTTTTATGCATAATTAAAAAAAATAGTAGCATTCTGCACTCTTTCTCTATATAAACTAAAAGTGTGCAAAATTTCATACTCCTCCGTCCGCGTGATTTTCGTAAAAAGGGGTAAAAAGTTTTTGCTTCAAATATTAATATACTGATGATGATGATTTCCTCGCGAAATTATATAATAACAAAATATGCAGGATACTGTTTGTTTACAATATTAATTATCATTTTTCTACTGTAATTATATTTTCTTATTTCCATGTGTAATCTTAATTTAAGTTTAAACTTTATTTTAACTTTGTGACACCAACAGTACATAAATCAAATGAGTGGTTATAATATTATTCATAAAATCTTATAAGACATGTTTCTGTGAAATATTTGTAAAGTGATTCTTCAAATGTTTGTTGCTTCAGTAAAATGTTTTTGTAAAATTTTTCTTCATTTATTGTGTCTGCATATTGGGTTGGGTTGGGTTTATCTTTTCAAGTGTACCAATTGGCGATTCCTTAATGAGTTTTGATAACTCATGGGAATGCAACTTCGTTGTATGTTTTATTTAAAAAAAAAAAAAAAGTATGCAATTTTTTTATGGGAATTTATCCAATTAATAACAAACAAAATTTATACATAAATATTTAATTTAACAACATTATGTACGTATTTATGTATACGTGTGTGTATATGTATGTGTATGTAGTATATATGTATATGCATGTATATATATGGATAAAAATAAGTGCTTGTGTGTACATATATGGATATCTCATTTTTTTTTTATCTTTTTATATACGTGTCTATTTTTATAGATATCTTTTTAATAAATATAATAAGTTATTTACCCGCCACGGAACAGACGTTGTCTAGTAAGGCGGGTAAACGATATCTATGTACATAAATGAAAATCAAATAAACGCTCTGGTTGCCGGCACTGAAACTGAAACTGAATTAAAACTAAATTAATTTCTTATGTTATACATGAAACATTTCAGAAATCACTGGACAAATGTGAACTAGAACATAGATCACTGTGAAAGTGAATGGAAATCGGTTAAGAGATGATTTATTGGCACAACCCCTGTACATATGTACGGTAATGCACGTAGTACACGGGATCCGCTAGTTCTCTCTGCTATCATAATCATTCTCCCTAACTCCGCTTAGAACATTATTAGCGTACCTTTTTAAGGTTGGGTCCGGCCTGCTTGATGTATCGCCTATTAGGCGAATGGGTTCTCTGTAAGTTATTGAGTCTAAATCAATACTAATCTACCATTAGATATAGAATTAATGCCTTTTATCGGTTGATTAGCTTATCTGTCAAGTGCAAGCTAACTTTGTATGTGTATTGCAAATGAACGGGCTAACGTATATTATATTTTATTTTGTTTATTTAGAGATAAAACGTACATTTTATTACAAGTGATGGGGTTGTTATATAATAATTTCCTTGTAAAATGACCGGAAAATATTGAAATTGTTAATTAGTATGTCGATACAATATCTTGGCGGCATTCGTGTTAATCTATACCAATACGCGTGTATTTGTTTGTTTATTGTTTATTAATACACAAAATTAGGTGATAGCAATAACAGCAACCTTTAATTAATGATTTACAAAAAATGAGCCTGACCAGTCTTGACAGCCATGACTTAGTGTGCTTTGCTTGTTAAGATTACTGTTAAATTGTTGACTGTAATGCCGCACAATGGCTGACTTAGTGGATTTTGAGGGATTCGTGGATTTTAAAGCTGACTTGGTGGATTTTGCTTAAATCGATGTTTTATTGACATTTGTGTTTGACTTAATGTGTTTTGTTTGACTTAATCTATTTTGCTTGACAATAATATCGGATTTATGACTTATGGTGAATTTAAAAACACGCTTAAATCGAAAACAATTAAATATACGACTGGTTAGGAATATTAACGATAGAAATATTTCGATTCTCACCCCTTCAAAATTTTAAATCGAGGCAAGTAAGAGAAAAAGTGGTTTTTATTAGAAATTTTAAATTAGAAACTGCAAAACCTCAGAAATAGTCTTTGCCAGAAAGGGGTATTTTTTTAAAATTGTTTCTTATATTACTTCATAGTTAAGTCATGAAAAACCATTTTTTTAGTGGTTTACGCTTATATTTTTTGTTTTGTAAATAATAATTTTATTGTGATTCCAATACATAGAAAAGCTAGTAAAAGCTTCAGTTTACCTGTAGCACATTTTTTGATGTTCATAATGTAAACTGATTTGTCGTAAAGATCAATCTAAATAATTTATAAATAGGATTTCACGAATAGCTTCATCTTAATGGAGTATGCCAGTCGAAAGAGGACGATTTTTTACATAAGACTTCATACTTTTTTTTCATGAAAAAACGTGATTTTATGAACCTTGCCAGTAGACCGACGAAATAGTAGTATTTATTTAATTAAATACCGACTCGAAGTTCTGAAAATGATTATCATTTATCTTAGCAATGCTTGACTTCGAAATAATAACTTTAAAATTTAATCACAGTTCCATGTTACTTCACATCCAGCCCTTGCTAACGACAAACTTCAGTCTGGTAAATTCATAGGAGCATATTATAATCTATCTTAGATGTAACTAAGAATTAAATTTGCTATATGCATTTACAGTTAGCGCAACAAATGCACTGACGACTGCGACTCAACGAACTATCGCCGTTTCCAAACTAAGTTTAATTTGTGCAAGTACAGCGTTGCGTGTTCAACACATGAACATTGAACAACTCGGAACAACAGTTGTTGTGGTTAATCTTCGGAAGACACGGGAAATTAATTAAATGTGGGACGTAATAGTAAGGCGAGTACGTATAAATAATATATGCTAGTGGAGTATGTGCTTAGTGCAATGAAACTTTCAACTGTATCGAAATATGTATGTGTATATACATGTACAAATTTAATTGTTTTTTTATCTGATGAGTTACAAAACTTATTTTAGGATGGAAGAAACTATTAATAAGTAGAAGGTAATAGATAAAATTTCACATATTATTTATTTTGATATCATATAAAAATACAGATTAAGTAAATTAAAAAACTAGAGCAAACAAATTAATAAAAAGATAATATACTTATATTATAAATGCAAAACTGCGTGTGTTTGTTTGTTACGCTTTCACGCATAAACCAATAAATCGATTTTAAACATTCTTTCACCGATGGAAAGCTACATTATTTGCGAGTAATATAAGCTGTACATAATGGTAAGCTCTGGCGTTATGTAATTATAAATATTAATTTTTTATATTTATTTAAAGTTTTCTGTCGCTAACAAATGAGAGTTATTGCAAACGTCAGAAAACAAATCTTTGCCGTGGAAACGATGTTGATATATTTGCGGGAAACCGTAGTTAATATCTTCCTGTATACATAAATAAAAATTAATCTCTGAAATGTTTGTACGCGCATAACTGCACCAAATTGGATAATTCTTTTTTTTACTATTGGTAAGCTCTGGCACTATGAAATTTAGGTGGCACGTGAGCTGTTTGAAAACTGAATGTACCGGGAATGAATGTATGGAATGCGGGGGAGGGGTGGAGGGGGTAGGGGGTGGGGGAGGAGGTGGGGAGTGGGGGCAGTAGAGGGGGTTGGGGAGGAGGGAGTTGAGGGGGGAGGTGGCGGATAATTGATAAGTGCAAGCGCTACAGTAATTTCCCCCTAATACCATGCAAACAAAGCCGCGGGCAAAAAACGTAGCATATTTATAAAAATGGATGATTACCAGTACAGTAGGGAAAAGAAAGGAGAGAAAAAAGAAACACGTCTAAGCAAAATAGGAATGTAATTTTTTTAAATTATATTAGACTGTAAATAAATAGACAAACAGAAGTATTTTCGCCACAAGAGAAGGGCACGGATCTTTTTTTTGTGATTTTATTTGAAATAAAATTAAAATTCTAAAGATAGCTTTCCCAAATAACGTATTGATTTATTTTACCGCATGATTACATGATTTGAAATATATGTTGCAAAATACAAAATTTCGAAAATAATGTACAAAATAAAAACGACGACAATAATGTCAAGCATGCAGGACAAATTCGTTATCGATCACTCATGTTTATTTTAAAACAAAAATATGATTGTTTCTAGAATGTTACGAACAAGCACCTTTCAATAGGCGCATTTAATTAGATAAAATCACAATGATTTTATCTCTCTAATATATATTTCAACAACAACAGGGATAAGAGAACAGGAATGAAATGAATCTTAAATCCTTCCATTTTATAATAAAGGCATTGAGAAGGGCATCAACTGTCTAGTTCTAGTACATCTGCGATATTTCCCAGTTCAGAACATCTGTTGTCATATAAAGTTTTGCTTTTGTAGGTACTTAGCGAATAGTTTATGCTGAAGGTAAAACTGGAGCCGGGGGTGGAGAAGTGGGAGGGATTAATCCACCCTGCTCTTCCTTATTCCCGAGTCACCTCTTCCTTCCCACCTCCTCGGCGAATGCAGCTCTTAAGTGGCAGTGATATATTTACTACCCCTAAGTAATTAAATGAGAAAATAATAAGAAAATGCAGCATCTTATATATTCTTAGGTTATTAAAGGAAATGAGATTCCATGTGACATTTTTATTAATCTTACTAAACACAAATTATATTACATTACTCTTTTCTACACTTAAGTCTCAAATTCTAAAAAAAGAGTTTTACAAGAGGTGTAATTACTACTGGTCTTGAATTACTACATTAAAGGTCTTTTATTAAGCGCTTTCTGTTTTTAAATTTAAATTAATCAATATGTTTCAGATATCAACGAATTTTTTTAATCGTTTGAAAGGCGTTCGATTCCATTATGTATAGAATATAACATCGTTCAAATTTCCGCTGCGGCTTCTCTGGGTAACGTGCATCAGAAATATCCGATTTTCCATGACTCTGGCGCATAAATCAGGCTGAATTTGACCGATGGCATGGCTTATGTTGACTTTGAGGGCCACTGTGGTTTGCGACTTATTTGCATAGACCTGCGACTTAAGAAAATCCCACGAAAAAAAGTCTAACGGGGACAAATCACACGATCTCGGTGGCCAGTTCACATTACCTCCACGTGAGATTTTATCATTAATCTATTTTAAACAACTAAACAATATAGTATATCATTGAAGAAGAAGATTACAATAATAATCTTAACGAAAATATGAAAGAGAACAAGACACAGAAAGATAGAAAAAGACAATGGTCGCAACTGGGACTCGAACCCAGACCTCTCATCTAACCGGGGCTTGCGCGTTAACAAATTTCGCTATTGCTTCCTTCTGTCAAATTGTCGTATTTGTCAATCTCATATTTCAAATTTTTGAATTAACAATATTATCTTCAACTAATTCTTTTTTCCATATTATGGGCAACTACCCTTTTTATTGTAAACAATCATTCTAAGAATTGGTTTGCGACCTGGATAGCGTCCCGGATAAATATATCCGAATTTATTCATATGGAACTTTTGACTTTATAAAAGTAAATTTTCAATTTTTTACAAGAAAAACTTTCTTTTTATAACTTTTGAAGGTTATTCACAATACTTTTCAAATAACACAAAATACATTCCAAAGTCACGAACAATCGAATTCTTTAATGGCCTATATTTTATAAACTTAAATTCAAAACCATAAAATAAATCACGTCCATTTGTGACATTTTTTAAGTATTCTCTTTGGCTACGTATTTTGGAATCTAATTTAAAATTAAGTTTGGCATAAAAAAGGCTGCGCTGCCGTTCCTCTTGCATTTAAAATAGTTTTCAAGTTATATTACAACATCGCACAGCTCTAATTACCTACAATTCAAGATATCACCGTACTTTAAATAGCTGCAAAGAAACTCAGTTATCCAAAATCCCCAGTTTAATTCCATTCGGGCTGCACAGTGCAGGTGCGAACCCACTTCCCGGTCCACCTGATCGATCGTAACCCATTATTCTGCAGCCGAAACCCGCCCCCAACCCACTGGGTGATAATTACAGCGCCGAATTAAATTGGAATATATTTACTGTTAAAGGGGTATCTTTGCTTACGGTTGGGTTTAACGGTGGTTAAGCATCGACGTATTTAAACCGAAGAGAAATGAGAATGATCTTAATGAGGTTTTAATGGGAGAGAATAGAATTTTCTGCATTCTAATTTTTAGACAATCCTTTTTTTTTCGACACAAATTCTGCAGGAAAACTATGATGGTGGAAGTATAATTTAAATTATAAGGACCTAGACTTCCATTCAAATTGCTTTAACCTTTTCGCACCGGAAAGAAAAAAATCACACACGATCCGAAGGGGGGTCACTCGGGTCCCCCAATTTGTTTTGCTTTTTAAAGAGTGTTAATAACATTATTTTGTATATTTTGTTTTGGTAATATTTAGAGGTAAGTATATTCATAATTTTCAGTAGTTATTATCAAAATCGTTTGATAAATAAAGTGATGATTAATTTTCTTATGAATTTAGATCAAACGCGTATTTTTCTATAGAAAACAGAAAAGGCGGGCCAATAGCCACCATGACTCTTTGTTTTCGAATCTCGACTGGCAATTGGCGATTACAGCGTCTGCGTTTGTGACTAACAGAGTCGAAATGGGGCGGGCGAAACAGCTACTCCGTCGGAATTCGCAAGAAATTATTTATTATTTAAAAAAGTAGTAATGCGATATATATTTTTAAATGCAGATCATTAAATATAATATAAATATAATATATATATAATATCTCTTCATGTTCACAATAAAAACAAAATTTAATACTTATGTATACAAAGATTACCTTAGTACTTACCTTTTTATCCTCTCTCTTTTGTGTTAATATTATCTTATACTTTTTGTACCATAATTTGTTCTATTTTTTACTTTTTTACTATCACACTATACACTTGTTGAACTCATCTGTATAACTTTTCAAGATATTACAACTCATGTATTTTTTATTTATTTTCTTCTATGTGTAGGTACTATTTATCGCTGCGTTAATTTTGCTGAATTCTTGAAAAACTTGCTTTCGAACAATTTATTCATGATCAAGTTAATAATAAAATCAACATAGTAAATACCTACACGTTCCTCAATAACTACTTTTAAGTATCTTAAGCACTCTTCTGTTTTACCATTATTACACTATGTAAACTTTTTAACTCCTTTGTACAATTTTAATGATAACGAAACTACATACCTATGTACATATTAAACCTGTTTGTATCCTTAAAGTACAGTTTATAATGTTATATACTTCAATCTTACAATTATACTCCTGAATAACATGTGTAACTTGAATAATGTGATTCTGTAAAAGCCTTCAAGGCGTGTATGAATAAATAAATAAAATAAATAAATAAATAAAATAAAAAAATTAACCAAATATTTTTCTAGGATTATCTAAATAATTGAGTACGTGGTTTAAAAAAAACTTAGATACGGCATCAAACTCTCGTTAGTGTAAGTGCGTTCCCCCAGTCCGGTAAGGAAGTGTTAATGAACCAGGCCTATAACTCCCCGCGGTTCTTGGTTGTACTTGCTTGGCAAAACTGGACATGTAGACTGACTAATAATGATCAGTTAGATCAGCGGTTGTCAACCTTTTTGAGCCTGCGTACCCCTCGACTCTTACTACAAATTTATTGTACCCCGTACCCTCTATCTATCGAGTGTGCACGAGTAATGGAAGACATGTTTCGTTTGCAATTTTTTGATACTCTTATTATTATATGAATTTCAATCAAGTTGCACAAATACAATTAATGTAATTTTATAAAGAGTGTAACACGACTCTTTAACACAGGTTTAAAATACCCGTAAGGTATTTTAAACCTGTGATTCTATACGTGAAATTGAACAAATTTTGTGCCACGTCTTTTTATTTTAACAAATTTAGAAGATCAATTTTTTTTTCCCTCAAAAAAATTTGTAGAAAAAGAGTTTCTCATGTATCGGTAGCTAAAATAAAGCCCGATTTCCTTTTACACCCTGTAAAGTCAATCAAACGATGTTAACATACAGTCAATGTGACCCCTGAGCTTGCTTTGTAGAGCAAAGTTTTACAAAGTTTGGCTCAATTTCACATAGGTAGGGATGAGTTTTAAAACCTAAATTCATGCTACGGGGTATCAAGGGGTACGCGTACCACAGATTGAGAACCACTGAGTTAAATGGTCGAGCGAGCATCCATCCAATAGCTAGGCGTCGCTGGTTCAATTATATGGTATTGGTTCAATCGTATGCCTCGCTCAGAATGATCAGCGCTCCATAATTGTTCGAGAAACATTTTGCACACGGAAGGAGTAGAAATATTGTTAGGTTGTTCGTTACCTGAAAATGTTTTTCTATCTTGCTTCAGATGAAAGACTACGATTAAAGCACAACTGCAGAAGGCATAAGATTATAAATAATGTGGTGCATTACCACTTTTGTAAGGACTTTTGATTCCATAGAAAGGTAATAGCATTTTCCTGCAAAGTCCACATAATAATAGGTGGGCGTATTTGCTTGTTTTGAAATCAGTATATGCTTAGTTCCTACCTCTCCCTGACCATCACCTTGCTAAAAAAGTGTTTGAAATTTGGAAAAATGGTGAAAAAAATAGTGAAAATTTGAGTGCATTTATTTTGAACATAGAATATGATTTGGAACTACTGTGGAAAATGATTGGTGTTTTCCGTGAACACAATTTCGTTTTTAAATTAAAAGAAGTAGATAACATCATTAAGTAGGTACTCATTTGTTTTGTTGCGGCGATAATTTCCTCCAGGTATCGCGGTGGATATATATAACTTTAATGTGGTTGTGTTGTCTGTTCCTTTGCAGAGATAGAGTGGTAAGTGATTGGTCATACCTGTTTTCTTGCATACCTTGTTTTTCCTCCACACACTATCACCGGAAAATTCCAGGAAAGACCATTTCATACTGCTTTGTTTGTGGTATTTACAGTCCATTACAAGTGCATTTGATACTAACTGTAATTCGCAACAGTATCCATGCAGAACATTACAAAGCTACTTCTAATAATATGAAAAGCAGTTACTTAACTAAAAGCTTTCCTTAGAGATAAATCTTTATAATGTTTTGGTCGAAAATAGAACTCTCCAACGAAGACTCCTTAATCTAGGAAAATAAAGAAACTCTACTTCGCCAAGTCTTTAATTATAAAAGCTGATAAAAACCTCGCTTGGCTTCCAAACTATGGAACATCTTAACGCTAGAGTTTTAAATTTCAAAAAGAAAGCTTTCACGAACGCATCAAATTTATATTATGGTTTAATAAGAAGGTGTATATTTAGATCAGAAAATGTTTGATGTTTTAAAACAAAGGATTAATGATTTAAAACAGGTACATACAATCATCAAAAAGTAATATATGAAAAAAATCTAAACGATTAAAATATATTTATGTCAAAAATTTTGGCATTTTGTTGTATTTTTTAAGGATAATTTGATATTTCATAGCGATTTTTCCTATGGAATGAATTTATGAAATGAAAATAGTACGGTAAAAAATACAAATAATCATTATAATCTATTATATGACATTTTAAGATTGATGTTATTAAGTTGTTGAAAGTCTGTAACTGTGTAAAGGAACTCTGAATTCACACAATCAGTTCCAATTAGCGATTATTCAAAGTAAAACTAAGTTCATTGAACCAGATTTGGCGTAGGATAAACCAGCACCGATTCTGCGTGTGGTTATCTATTTTTTTTGTCAAAAGCAAGAAAATTTCAGCAGTATGTATAGAATGGTACTTGTAATCGCAAATAAATAATGTTTGTACAAAAAATGTACGGAATAATAATGTGGAATTGGACAGGATCTGACCCAGCTAATGTTATTCGGTTGTGATGATAAATCCTTCTTTTTGGTCGATCTTACAGTCCTGAGGGACACCTCTAGTGGTTATCACTGCACGAATCCTTAAGAAAACAAGAGAGTTCCTGGTCAATATAATTAAGAACTGAGAGAGAAAGGTCGCAGTACTCAAATTAACAATACACCCCATAAACTTGATGTTGAATTCACCGAGAGGTCACTGTGGACCATTGCACACCACATAACAGAATTTTTTATCAGTTGATGTTGAATGCACCGAGATACTACCATTGATCATTTGCACTTACCGTTGCACAGCACATACTAATAGACTTCAGATTCGCATAAATTATTAATTTCATTTTGTTTACTGTCCGATTATTGTCGCCAACTCGGGAAGGTTTGTGTGGGTAGACAGGATAGGTAGAAATGTAAAGGTATATATTGGAAATAACATGTATTTTGCGTCAACAGTATAATAAGAATCATTTTGATATTTTTCTTTTGTTCTTATACTAGTGGATCTATACAAATATTAGTTCCTCTTTCTTGGTATATTTACGAGCTTTTCTTAGTTTGGTCGTTCAAGGCTAAACTCTGGGATGTAAACTCTTTACATCCCAGGAATTTAAAAATCAGTCATAAACACGGCGTTGTTTTTGAGTCGGGATTTTTTTTTATAAACCGTGGCTTTGGGATTTAAAACACAATCCAAAGATAACTCATAAAACCCAGGGGATGAAAACATCATTAGGGTAGAAAAAATATTATTTGTAGAGCAGATGAGATGGGATTGTATCTTTAATACCTTTCAACGAATAAACTGGTGGTTAAGAGAAATATTATAAATATTAATATTTGCTATCAAAATATTTTCATAATCATTTTATTAATAAGATACTTACGCACATAATGATGTAATCGATATCTTATTAATTGACAAGTTCATAAAGTTTTCAAATATCACACCAGAAAAAGGCATCTCATTTTAATAAAACAGCCTGAAAGCTCAATAAATAATAAGCCTTGTGATTTAACTCCTTGGCGAAAAAAGGTTAACAATAAATTATTAAATTAAATTAAGACAATTTTCGCGTAACTCAATCGGAAATCCGAATACAGAAAAATCTGAAGAAGATACGGTCACATCCAGGACATTGTAATATTGTTTTCATTTATGTACAAATATTTTTTGCTCATCCTTAGGAAGAAAACTTGGCTTTCGAAACACGTTGATAATATTGATTATAAACATAGTGATTTTCACAAAGTTATTTGTATTCATTTAATTAAAAATGACACCAAAATGTATATTTGCAAAGTATGGAGAATTATTTTTAAGTTAATATTTGAGTGTTAAGATTCAAGTGTTAATATTAAGTTAATATTGTGTTCATTTAATTAAATATTATACTTCGAGGTTTCACTCATTAAGTTAGAAATAGAAATATAGAGTAAATTGTTGGTTGTCCTCAAAAATTTCAATAAATCCTTTTGTATTTGTGTGGCGAATGTTGAAAACACATTCATCCAACATAAAACAGGGACATCACTGGCATGGCGGGCGAAAAGTCAAAAAATTTATCATCTTATTTAATGAAATATTTTCATATTTTGTTAAAGAAAAACTACAAATACCTTTGTCAAAAGAACTACAAACACTTAAGAACAATTTTTTAAATAAATTACTAAAGACCCCTTAAAAATAGCTTGAAAGAATTCAAAATGTAACTAAAAAATTGTAATGAAAACTTAAAAATAAAACAAATACAACAAAAAATTGTAATGAAAACTTAAAAATAAAACAAATACAACAAACACTTAAAAATAAAAAATTTCTTTGTTTAAAAACAAAATAAACAAAGAAACAAATTAGATTAAAACTTTTAAAAACAAAAACTTTAAAAATAACAAAAGGAATAAACATCTTCTTAATAACTAAATTCATACCCCTCCCGTAAACACAATCCTAGCTTTTCGTGGGAGTACGTCTTTAAATAAAAATATATATACACGATTATGAACATGAAATGTTACAATATATCGTACATGTCGATCACGAAAATTTGAAATGCTGCAAAGGAAAAAAATGTTAATTATTGTGTTTGTAGACCTGTAATTATTATCAATTTTTATTAGAAAATAACATAATTATTTTTGATTTAAAAAAAATCTTAAAATGTACGGGGTAAAGACGATATATTGAAAAGTGAAAAACACCGGAGAAAAATTACATATTTAACTCATTTTTGGATTTATTGTCGTTTACAGCATTTCAAATTTTCGAGATCGAAATTATTTCTCTGATATTATGTTTGTTTATTGCATTAATAAATTTCCAATAAAAAAATTAACAATAATAGTGATCCAGGCAAATCCCGCTGCCTACTAGAATTTGATTCCTTTTACATATAAATTACAATCCATATTTCCTTTTCACTATTCTCATACCCGATGACAAGTAAAGCCTACAAAAATGTAAACCCCATTTCAAACACTTTGTAAGGGTATATTTTTACGGTGTGAAAAGTACCTAACGTTGGCCACTACGGCCAACGTCAAAGGTATTGATGATCCTCACAAAGGTTTGCCTTTTGCTAAAAAGATTACCCGAATGAATGAAAATTGTTTTTATTCTAGAAACGCGGTACTGATTTCCCTACTTTTGTATTTTTATCGTACAGGACTGACGTCAATGATAATTGTAACATTAGTACAACACGCATTCATTTATCATATTTGTTTTTACTTCGGGATTATCTCAAACTGTAAATAAAAATCAGGGATCAACAAAAAGCTTTGGACTTTAGATAGATTGAGCAGGCGGTCGGAATAAAGTGAACTTCGACCTTGAGGCTGGCTCCAACCTTATTTATTATACGCTCGGTCGGTCTTTACAATATCGATAGCTAAGCGCCATGGTCCATGCCAACTGAGAATAAAGTCAACTCAACACCTCCTTGAAAAGACATTAAAAGCTATGTAAAAAAAATCTAACGTAACCTATTTAGCCAATTTTTTTATCACTCTAAATGATTTATCTGAGATGGTTCTGAGTTGGTTTCATTCCGAGTTGTCTGTTCACCAAACTCTATATATGGGTAACCTCGTATCTAGTGCCACCTACAGGTGAAATCTTATGCTAATATCTTGTATATTGTAGTTGACCTAAAAAAAATTGAAAATTTATCGCATTATTTAACCCGAGTTCTTAAAATAGAGTCTTAACCTCTTACATTCGAATCCCCAAAGCATTCACTTTTTTAATATTAGCACCAATCAGCCCGATTAAAATCCGTTAAAAATATTGCATCGCAGTTCGAGGATTTATACGTCTGTCACTCCTGAACACGCTGAACCCCAGATTCCTACCACCCCTCGTACCTCTTTCCTTCCCAGAACTTCCACTCCTTCCTTTCCATATAAATATCCTCCACACAGCATCCCATTTTGACGGATTTTTACTGTAACGAATGGGTGCACACCTTAACCGAACTACGAAATTAAGAACTTCATAAAATTAATAAAATGCGTAAACTAGAGGATTTGCATAATATATTCACTCCTGAACACGCTGACCCCCTGATTCTTGCCCATCCCTCGTACCTTTTTCCTTGCCAGAAATTCCTCTCCATCCTTTTCATAAAAACATCCTCCACATATACAATTTGGGAGGCGGGAATGGGTACCGCCGCCCCGGGAACCTTTATTGGATAACCAACACCTCTGCCATAGGTCACCCCAAGTGGTTCGCTACGTTTGGTGATTAAGCAGGGGTGCCCGGGTTCATGGGGTGAGGTTTGTCTAGGTCTTGGAGGCGGATGACCAGGACGCACTGAACCCCAGATTCCTACCCAACCCTTTAAACCCTTTTCCTTCCCAGAACTCTCCTTCTCTTCCTTTCATTTAAAAACCCTCCACACAGCATCCCCAAAGATGACACAGACCCTGAGGGAAATTATTTTCCTCAGGGCCTCCTGTGTGGGGCTCTTGTAAAAAAAAAAAAAAACATCGCATCCCATTTTGACGGGTTTTAACTATAACGAATGGGTACATGAACTACGAAATTAAGAACTTCATAAAATTAATGAAATGCCTGTAAACTAGGGGATTTGCATAATATATCTAGCACAGTAAAAACAAAATATAATATTGAATAATGTTACATCATATTCAGTCATGTGACAAATCATAATTTTTTTGCATTATGTGCATATGGCAAACTTTCCAAAGTCATTACGTAAAGTTGGACCATCTTTAAAGTTTCCAACATTTGAACAAAGGAAATCATATGCTTGAATGGTCGCCTCGGCGAGTACCCGAGGAAAACTTACACAAAATATATTTATATAGAATCTAACCCATATACTCTAATCGACTGTTTAATAACGACCTCATGCTTGAATTTGGTGCTGAAAATGTTGTTGAAGACTCACACTTATAAAATCCAGGCAGAATATTTATACGCTGACAATTCGTGGTGGTGTTCCATTATAATGATTTATTTATTTTTTTTAAACTTGATTGGTTTTCAGTCTATCACGGCCATTTACGGACTGGCACAATTTGTATTTAAGTTACGTTAAAATATACCATTTTTGAGTATCAGGGTGGTGAACAAAGGTTAAATAATAATTTAAATAAAATCATTGTTGACCAACCCTGATACTCCAAAAATTGTGTACATAACTTCAAGGAAAAATTGTTTCAGTCTAAAAATGGCCGTAATATGCTGAAACCGGTAAAAATAAAAAAAGGGAATTTTTTTTTAAAATATTTTTTTAAAAAACAACAGAAAGATTTACTGTAAAATTATTCAACGTGGAATCAATGATGAGATTATGAAGACGGAATCTAAAAAATACGCATGGAACACCAATAAGGAATCAAGTCGTGGTGATTCAAGATTTTGACAGAGAACTTTGACAGAACTTGCTACAAGAAGATTGGTTGATCCAATAAGCAATTCCCATCTTTATTCCTAGTTCATCTTACGATGATGATTTTAGACTTAATTGTTCATTTTCGTCATTTGTTTTTGGCGTGTTATGCCGGGTAGCGCAACACGGCGTAACACCCCAAAAACAAATAACGAAAATACTTTTGGCCGTGAAAATCTAAAAACTTATCTTAATTGTTCATTGTATGTTTTCTATCTATTTATACAGGTGCATACAGGGTTTTTCACATGATGAATTGCTGCCTCATGAGCTTCTTGAATGAGTTTTATTTTGATTTAAGTATTATTTTTGATTGTATTACTAACCTGAGTTGTTGTGTTTTTCTTCCTGTTAAGCACTTGTATACTGCTTTCTAACAACGTATGCAGGGACACTGGAGGTCTAGATTCGTTCAAAATTGTGGTGTGTGTGTGAATGTATATGTGAGCAAGCGAGATGGTACGCTTGCGAGAGGTGATGCGTGACAGCAGTAGGTCTCTTTTGCTACAAGCAGCTCCCTAATAAATACCAGTACATACTGCGTATATTAATTATTGAGTACTACCCGCTGACAATAGACTCGACACGCATACACTTCATATATCGCAGCCATTTCTCGCTACAAAAATAAATAAATGTAGCTGTTGACGCAACTATGTATACCTATCTATATACCTTGTTCCATTTCTCTACCCATCCTTTTGTACCACAATTACCTGTCCATACTGACAATATTACCTACCGTACAACAATAAAATCAATATGTCAGTGATTTTTGTTATTGTTTTTGGGGTGTTATGCCGTGTTTCGCTACCCCCTTCTTTAGCCAACGTTTCGGACAGCGTTACAGTGTCCATCATCAGGGCAGATGAGTAAAAACGTTGGCTAAAGAAGGAGGTAGCGAGACACGGCATAACACCCCAAAAACAATAACAAAAATACTTTTTGGCCGTTAAAACCTAAAAACATAACCAATATGTCAGTGAGTCTGTTATGTGCGGTGCAATGGTTCAGAGTAACCTCTCTGTACATTCAAAATCCACTGTTAAAGAAGTCGAAGTGTGTTATGTGCTTGCAATGATCTAAAGTGATCTCTTGGCGCATTCAACATCAATATGTCAGTGAGTCTGTTAAAAGAAACTGTGCAACGAACACCATTATTCTCTCAGTTTTATATAACATCGACCAGTTTTATGGAAGCTTGTGCAGTGAGTGACTTAGTGCTCCCTCAGAACCATAATATTGAGCCGAACATCAACCATAAGGGGTAAGTCAGTTTCCTTCCCCATTCATCTGTTTACCATTCCCCATAGTTGTGTCAAGTATTCACAAGCATAACATTTTTTTTTAATATATTGATACAGTCCACTCCACGTGTCGCATTTGCGATACCAGTAGCTTTGTTTAAGAGAGCACGAGGGATTTTCATTATTTTATGTTGTTTGCGTATCTTTAAAATCACCCGTGCCCATAACAGAGGCAAAATAAATTTTTTTTACATATTTATTTTTTTAGATACAAGTGTGTTTTATACCACCAGATAAAATTAAATATTTATAAAAAATACTGTCTTACTTTTAAAACAGTTTATAAAATGTCAGTTTTCAATAAATCGTCAATCGACCTTCAGATTTTTTCCATCTACAATCATATACAATATGAAAAAAAATTATAAAAAATTTATTATAATAGAAAACATCTTGGCCTATACCACCCCATTTATATATTTTTATATTGTAGCTTAATAATGACATATTTTAATTTTTTTAAACTACGTAAATCAACAGTGTTTAAAACCATTTATTTGTACTAAAAAACAAAAAAAATTGCATATTAAAAATATTACCTAATAAAACAGTACTTTAACTATAAAATTAATAAACTAAATTTAAAAAAAAACGGCGATGTATTGGGTAATATATAATTTTTCTATGCACCCAAAAGACATAAAAACGATGACATCTTCGATTTACTTTCATTACGCGAAAATCTTTCGCCACGAGCGGTCGTCCGCGGCGCTATGTTCTGTAAGGTAGTGTTGAAAATATTTTTGTGTGTTTGTGCTAAGATAGAATACATATACATTAGAGGAATCAAATCAAGCAATCGAATTTGTTCGCGTAATTTGAAGGAAGCATGTCAAAAAGTTATTCGAAAACGTGCGCGGAAAGGACACGGACGATTATATGCTTATATTATTTTTACATGTTCACTACTATTAGCGTGTTTCTATGAAGAATATATTTTAGAAGGAATTATGTCAAAAGGAATTAGGTAACGAAGGTGGCGAATACGTGACATTCTATAGCACCTTGTACCTTCTCACATCTTCGCTGGTAGCTTCGCACAGGGACCCAAATGTGGCCGATTTGAAGGTAATATGTCAAAAGAGACAATCATATCAAAGTCAGTGCCCGGAACAAATTAGTCCTTTCCACGTGCTCCCTTCTAAAAATGTTCGAAAATTTGGTAAAAGCACGAAGTACAGTCATCACTCGGTTTTACGAAATGATTTTTAATTACTGTATTTATTTATTTGTGTTTGTTTATCGCGCTTTTAAAAATATTTTTAATATTATCTTTAAAATTTTCATATTCATAAAGGATACCTAAACATCAAACAGCAAACAAGTCCAAATTTTGCTCCGTCAAAAATTCAAAAAACTATGTATAAATATGTGAAACCCAACGTAAAAAATGTCAATTTCTACAATAAATATTTTCTATAAACAGAGCCCGGAAGTAATAAAAACTAAAATAAACCCAATTTTGTGCTAAATGCCGATTTGTTCAATTTTTTATTTAACCACTACTGTTTAATATCCACTTACTCGTACTATAATACTCACGCACAGGCTTCGCTTATGTGGGATTTTTTGTTACTCTCTTGTATTTTATATGATTATGTATGTACTTGTATGAATATGTATCAAAAAAACTTTGCCAATAAAAAAATCCATTACAGAAGAAGAAGAAGTTCTTTAGAAGCTCTTTTTAATTATATGCATAAAGACAACAGTTATTGTTTTGGCGATGACTTGGGTAGGCAAAACAGCTGTTATAAGTGATGGCCAAAACCATATTGCTTTATTTTTTTCTTGATATTTTATATAATTAATTTAATCAATATTAATGTCAATACAAAGGGAAATTTCCGCTCTACAATTAGAGCAGAAAAACGTAAGGAGAGGATATGACGCGATTGTGAATGGTAAAAGAAGTCCGGAGAAGACGTGGAACGATCGAGCGAAGCACCGTTGTGATTTTTCACTAAAACGGCGCTACACGAATCATCCAATTATTATTATTATTAAATAGTTGAGAGTCACAACTGTACCTAACTTTATATATGTGTACCTAGCCCTGAAAAAGGGCGTTGATCAATAAATAAATAAATAAATAATATTTTTCGATGTCGTCATATCAGGCAGTAAATCATTTAAAAATAAACACTTTGTAAAAGTTTATCAGGGTGTTTATAATGAATAAATATCCGTGTCGTCCCAGTATTTCGAAGTATGTAAGTATTTCAACGGATCCTAAAATATTATATTATTGAAAAGTGAGTGTCAGGTTTCAAATGTCACAAGGGCTGTGCAAATAAATGGTTGATTATTACTATTCTTATTTCTTAATAATTATTCAAAATAAATTATTATTATTCATAAATTATTTAACTAAGCTATTAAATGCGCCCTTGGTTTTAAACAAATTTAAATAAGTTCATCATCTTTTTCAGTACACGCGTAAAAATACGGCTCGGGGTTGTAAATGGTTTGGTACAAAGTTTTGAGGTTGAGAATTCTAGTATACCTGAAAACTGGGTGTAGTTTTAAGGTGGAAATAATATTATTGCTAAGAATTGAAGGAGTTTTTTTTTACATTTGTTTTACAAACAAATAATTATTTGATTCATCTCTTCCTCGGGCGTCCCCGACTTTTTCAGATTGTGTAATCAGATTGTTACTATTAAAAGACAGTTACATGCAGTGCCAGTAAAAGATCGTTACTACGCTATGTCGTTGAGACTCTAGACTGGAATCTGAAATATTTATTTATTAACAAGCCTAAAAGGCGTTTTACATAAAAGTGATATAATTAATCATTATATACAGTGCATAGCAAAATTTCTATATTTCATAGTAACTAATAATAATAATACATAACCATACTAAAATATAATAATCGCTGTTTAGTATTGAAGTGAGTTTTATGTTTTCTTCTTCTTCGTGTTATAAAAACTGTTTTTTTTTCTATGGCTACTTAGAATATAACCTAAAATTTCAAATAAATAAGTTTATTTTTCTACGGTGTTTTATATTTCCATGTTGTGACAGCCCTAACAGTCCAGAAGTAAGTGGACGCATTTGGAGACAGGCGGTTGGAGACGGCGGGCAAGCAGGTGTTCTTCTGGGTTGGAAGCCTTCAGAAAAATTCCCAGAATTTATGGAAAATTGGGTATATATTGTAAAATGTGGGAATATTAGTAAACATGTAAAATAAATCAATACATCTCCAATATTAATTTTATAATGAGAAGATGCATATTTTTAAAGAACTTGTTGTCGTTTATATTTTTAAAATTAAAAATAAACATCGATTGTAGTGTTAAAACCCCATAAACATTTCGCAATTTATTTTTAAAATTACTATTCGAACCGTGAATATTCGCCGATTAAAAAAACTGTTTTTTTTTTATTTTATTATTTTTCATTCTAATGGGGAATCTCAAGGGAAATTTCCCCACTTTATAGGGAAAAATCGAAATCTAGCGATCGCGAAATCGGCAAAGATGTATTTGTCATTTTTTAATTTTTGTTCGGGAATGATCGTTGTAACTCGGGATTTTACGAGCAGATACTAGGGTCAAATCCATGTCAAGTAACAAAGTACAATAACATTTTGCGGAATCCACTTAAAAATTCGACGAGGGCGACACAAGCGACTAATTTTTTAACTATTTTGGCAAATTTTGACAAAATCCATTGCTCTGCTGGGCTCTTTTAACAAAGACATTAGAATCTTGAGAGAACCTTGAAGGAGTAACCATTTGTTACTTGTACCAGGGCGGGTAAGTAGTGGACAACCCCTAAAAAAGTCCATCTTACGAGATTCGCATAAAAAAACAAGAGGATTACACACCCACAAAGATAGTTCGACGATTTCATGAATCGAAAATGAAGTATTTTTAAAAATAGGAGAAACACTCCGCGAAATGAATGAGAAAAGGGAGACGATAATTGGAACACCTGCTACTTTAATTTCAGTAAGAAGATTTCTCGTTTTAAAGTGTGTACTTCTTTGAAGACTTTATAAAGGAAAAATGTTCAATAAAGAGCTTTCACGTAACAAGATGTTGTTCGGTTTATTTTATTTCTCACTTTGGTTTTTCGTTTTATGCGAACTTTCTGGAATAAATTATTCTTTCTTGTGAATTCTCCGTTCCGCAAGAATTTATAAATATTTGAAATATTTTTTTGGAAATAGATTTAAATGAAGTCTTCGTATCTTGAATTAACCAGTCTATAGTGAACCGGCCCCGTCAAATTTCATTATACTATACAATAATATATAGGATTCTGCGCGGCTCGAGTTATATTCAGAATCGTTCTTTTTCTTATTTTGGTAGTTTAATTAAGATGCGAAATAATGCAAAGTCATAAGTTTTTGGTTTAAAAATATGATCGCTTAGAAATATTACAGAAATAACTGGGTATTTTTTTAAAGTCTTTATATAAGTCTGGAAAAACAATAAAGTATCAGGCCTTTAAAAAATACTTTCAAGTGCCAAAATATCCCATTAATAAATCCATATTCGGATAAAGTTTCATTATATAATGTGGCAATTTTTTTTACATTAGCTCCATGATATGGTGTTGGTTAACCAATAAATAGTTCACGGGGAGCCCACCTCCACTCATATACCCACCCTACACCCTATACTCACCTCCCAAATTGAAAAATTAAGTTCTATACAAAGTGATCGGAAAAAATTTCAATATTTATGCCTAATTTTAACAAAAAAATAAAAATAAAATGTAATTTAGTTCTGTTTCTCTTGGCATGAATCAAATTGGGCGGCGTTTCGCTAATTTTGATTTGAGAATTAAACCTAAAGCCATCCGCATAAAGACTAGTTTCATTTTGTATCAATGCCTCACCTGCGGCGATGAAAAGATGTCCCTGGGCTCTTCGTCGCTTGGTTCCATGAAATCGATTTTTAATATCCTTGTAATTGTAATAAACAATGAATATGAAAGGAGTTAATGTTTTTTACAGGCCTTTACGAAATCAACCTGTGAAAAAAAAACTCTCAAATACCTTCTCCTTTACAAAAACGTCTTCTTGAGTATTTTAAAATCACTCCCAAAAAGAGGCGGGGATTCCGATTTCGAATTTTTCAAGGACTAGTGGATCACCTGAACTGTAGCACTTTATTTTACAGGCAAAAAAACATTGTTTTGTATGCCTTCCGTTAAAGCAATACGCCTTTCAAATATTCAGCAAACATTGGCTTATGTCGTATAAGGGTAAGTACATAATAATGATTTTGAATATTTGTATTTTGTGCTTACTGAAACTCGCTGCGGTTGCAAAATTTGAAAAGTTTTGTGAGCAATTTTAATCATGAATTGTTGCATATAAATGAAGTTTAAATATTTTCACACAATTGTTGTAGGTGTCAAATTAAATAGCATAATTTTTAAAAATGTTACTTATTAGGCAGAAGAAAATTACAATACGATTAGAATGTAAATAGTGTACTAGTTATTTTAAAAACTTACCTATTATTATTTGACGATTGGTGTTTGGAATAAATTAGAGCGAGGACGGCAGATTGGTAATAAAATTTAACCTAAGGTGTGCTGGATTATAGTCTTTTGAATTAACTGGAGGTACCAAAGTTAACAAATGTTGTTTTTATTTTTAACTGTACTGAAACAAAGCACTTTACCGCACGTTACGTTAAGGGAGAATTGTTTTTTGTCTTTTGTTTTACGCCTAAACATAAAACAATTTACACTTCGCATTTCAAACAGCCATCTTTCAAGTTTTTAAAAGCCTCGCGTGTCTCAAGCAACCGCTTTTAAATCCAACATTGTCCTTCCAGAGGGGTCGCAGAGGTCACCTGTGGTCACTTAGCTAACAGTCTTAGAGTGCTTCCTGCAGCCGTAAATACGGTCAGCGAAAGAAAGGAAGCAGTCTTTATGCGGCGTAAAAGGCCTGACAACTTGAATTTCCGGTGACTTCCTCCCGCGAAGCCTCCCTCCGAGGCTCCCCGCCCTGCTTCCGGTTCCTCCACCGAACTGGACTTCCGCTAACACCACGAATAATATTGCATCCTTAATGTTTTCTGAAACCTGAGTAGGAAAATAAATTCAGCTTTTAAAAGGCGAGCAATAGAAAATGCTGGACAGGCGGGACAAAGGAAATGTTTTGTAGATGTTTTTCTCGGTACAAGTTTAATAAAATGAATATTAGTTGAGACTTAAACCTTTCGAGTTCCAAATGCAAGATTATTATCATCTATACTAATATTATAAATATGAAACTGCGTGTGTTTGTTTCTTACGCCTTCACGCATAAACCAATAAACCGATTTTAGCTAAATTATATGCGAGTAATATAGGCTGCATAATGGTAAACTCTGGCGTTATAAAATTATAAATATTAATATATTATATTTATTCCATGTTTTCTGTCACTAACAAAAGCGAGTTATTGCTAACGCCAGAAAGCAAATCGTTGCCGTGGAACGATGTTGACATATTTGCGGGAAATTTTAGGCGTCGAAGTTAAAATCTATCTATATAAATAAAAATGAATATCTGAAATGTTATAAATAAATAACGACTAAAACCAAATTGGATAATTCTTTTTTCTAATACTGGTGAGCCCAAGCGTTATGAAATTTAGGTGGCACGCGAGCTGTTTAAATGTACCGGGAATGAATGTATGGAATGCAGGTAGGGGGGGAAGGGAGAGTCGTAGGGGTGGGGAAGGGAGGGGGAAGGGAGGGGGAAAGGTAAGTAAATTGTAATTAATTGTAAATTGGAGGGTAAAATTGGTAAGTGCAAGCGCAACAGTAATTTCCCCCTTATACATTGCGAGCGAAGCCGTGGGTAAAACCTAGTATTTTATAAACGTATATTTACTCAGACTACCGTATAATACACTAACTTAACTACTTACTATATGTAATTGTTTCGTAAAGCCATTAGTACTTGGTGCTTTGTTCTGATCTCCGCCAATGGCAGAGCCAAGAATTATTCTTGAGGTTGAATCTGTATGTTACGTACAACCGATCATCGCTTGCAACCATAATAATAGCCGAGACATATCGACGAGTCTGAAGTAGAAAGAGCATGGTTTTCTGAATTATTCGTTACATATAGATTCATAAAGAGAATGGAAGTACTTCTGGCTTTGTTACAAACATTCTGACGTATGAGTTGCCACCGTGTAGGTATTTGTTTCTCCGAGGAATCCGCTGTATATGAATTATACAAGGGCCTGTGTAAACACGAACTATTTCAGAAATTCTTGTCAAAAAACTAAAAGGCATAGCCAAGAATAAACATCGCAGATTTTCCGTTTCCGTAAGTACCATTGTGAGATACTCTGCCGTTGGTTCCGTTGTGGAAGCATTCAATTCGTTGGGAACCAAGGTATTCATTAGCGCAAATCAGACATTCCGCTCCTTTCTGACCCATGCGGTGATGAGGCAATCGCACTTACCTCCCAAAAATTGACTATGTATTCAAGATGCAGTAAATAGCGTCTGAAACTACAGATACTCGTATTGTGGCACTCAATTTCATACTCGCTGTCTACCTCTGGGGTAAAATGGAACAATGGTTAGTTACACCTAACATCGTAATAATATTCATCTTTTCAATTACACTAGTCTACTAATGATGATAAGGCGATGGATCGAGAGGGTCCGGCTAGAGAGTTCAAAGGTATCCCTCAACCAGTTTCTCCCGATCCTAATAAGTCACCAAACATAGCGAACCACTCGGAGTGACCTGGGGCCTTGGTTTTCCAATAAATGGTTCTCGGGGCAGCGGTATCTTGTACCGGCGATTGATTAAAATAATTACTATTATTGCTACTTGCGTCAGAACAGAATCGTTGAGTGAGGCGGGCAAAGTAAAGGCATAAATACATAAAAAAATAATTGCCAATTGCCACAGGTTGGCGATAATAAAATGAAAAAAGATTTCACGAATCATAAATGCGTGATTTAAATTTTAAAACAAAAAATAAATAAAATGGGTGAATTGGTGGGGGACGTTTTTTAGTGGTCAACGTGATTTTATTTTTAAGATAAAGACTACATTTTTAGTTTTCACCATCATAAAAATGTTAATAAGTTGATTTGTGTGCTCAACCAACGCCGGGAATTTTATTTTAAAGTATAATAGTTTAAAAAAAAACAGACTTCAATGCTGACGCAAAAATTCATAAGAAGTAAAAAAAGTCCCGTCAACGTTAAAAAAATAATGTTTTCCGTAATACGCCAACATTAGATTTCGCCAAGATAACAGCCTTAGCGAGGTAAAAGCTTTAAATTTAATTATGAATTATCCCTTGTGTATGACGAACATGACTGAGCCATAATATCCTTGAAAAGAAGTCATTAATTAAGCTGTCAGCTCAGTTTTATCAGCGAAACCTTTGCATAAAAGTAGGGAAGAAATGGCGAAAAAACATCCCCACAGCAAAGTAATACAAGAGGGTGCTGAATAGATGCAGGCTGCGGTAGAAGAGGAAGATAGTGGATGATCTCAGCAAGACTTACAGGAAGAAGTAGCCTTTTAAAATGGTTTCATTGAGTTTGCTGAAACAAATTTCACCCAAGAAGCCTTATTAGACGAATACTTGTATTAAATTAAAAGTTAATTTTTTATGCAGTAATTTTACCATTTCACAATACAAGTAAAATGAATTAAATGCGTGAGCCTTTTTTATGTAACAAAATTCGTGAAACAATATTTATTGAAATAAATTGAATATTCAATCTAGACGTGGGAAAGTCAACCACAAATAATAAAAAATCGGATAGATATAATTAGGTACATGAGAATAATATTTTTACTTTAATTATTCGTCCCGATACAGGCGAACTCTAGTGGGGTTAATAATTACATGCTAAAAATGAATTAAAATTGTGAAGGAGCAATAAATAAATTATTGAAACTAGCAGTTAAAAACCGGCTCCGCAGGTTTTTACAGCCCGTTCCTCGTATCCACTGTCAACCAGTGATGGCTAGTCACCGGGACAAAGTAACCGGGACGGGCAATGACGTCGTATGTAATATATAGCCGCTTAATACAACTGAGTATTACATAACATGCCGTACATATTATATCTATTATACAAACAAAATTTGCACTGAAGTTAGAAGTAGTACCGAAATTAGTAATTTAAAAGTTTGATTAATTTTTCATCTGAAGTGGTGGAAATGATTGACCTTAATTCGGCAACATCAAACAAACCCACAACCAACTAATGTTTGTTAATCTGTAAGCATTTATTCAATTATTTTATTTTTCAGTGAATAATTTTTCAAATTTATTGACATCGCCAATATTTGGAATCATTTAAATTCTCATTACGAAGATAATTAAGTCGGTTTTCACGCTCATTACCGAAAAAAATAATTACTGAAATTTCGGAGCATGAACAATTTATTTGATTTACGAAATTTTTCCATTCCAATGTCATTATTTCCTGTTTGTAAAAATAATGGAATATCTGCCGACGCAATTTCGCACGACAATTAATTCAATTATTTGAAAAACTGTTGTGACGAGAATTAATTAAAAAGCGATCCCTCTTTTGTTTGTGATTCATTTGTATAAAACAGTCGACATGAATTGTTCGAATCTTTCCATGGCTTTGATGGATTTTGATTTCAGTATAAAAGAAGTATATTAAAAAAATATTTTATTCAAAAAGCCAATAATTGAAAACTGCTCAATCAAAACGTATTTCAAAATATTTAAGCCGTACGTTTTCAGTTTTTAAGCACTCTCTGCGTAATGTAATTAATATAACCCTACAAACGGTATTCGCATGAATGAGATACGAGTATTATCTTAATAATTGAAAGCTTTTTAAAATATAACATGCCTTGGTTATGGGTGAATGTTTACTCGAATGAAAGTTCATTATCGTTTCATTCCGAGTTCACACAGCGCGAAAGAATGAAATAGAAATGACTGTTTATCCGTTTCTTCCCGCTACAATGTTGTCCAACGAAATCGTGGGTGGTGAAGTTCGTTTGATTTGTGATAATTTTTCTGATCCTATGATTGACTAAAAGGAAGCAGCTTAGTATTTCTTTGTTGAGAGAATTAAAGGAAGAAGATCCTTAATCAGGCTAATTCATTTTTTTTTATATGAGCTCCCGACAAGTGGCTCTGAGGAAAATAATTTCTCTTTCTATGTCGTCTTGGGGATGCTGTTTGGGGGGTCTTTTTAGGGAAAAAAAGAAGGGTAAGTTTTGCTATGGAAAATGGTATGACGGGTGTATAGGAATCTGGGAGTCAGTGTATCCAGAAGTGACAGACGTATAAATCTATGCCTTCCAATGCGGTGCAAGGCAACGGGTCGAGAAAGTCCGGCTGGAGAGGACAAAAGGTCTCTCTCCTCTGATCTGGCCCACCAAACAGTAGGTGGGCAAACGCATCATCTTCGAATGGATAATTGCATATTTGAAGGAACAGAAGCGGAACGAACGAACTCATGAAACGTTCATTCCGTGTTCACTCTGTGCTCCGAACGCGAGGGAAGGATGCCAAATGCCAATATCCAACATCAACGCTTCGGTTCACTAATGAATTCATTTGGCACTTTTGTTTCATTTCGTGTTCAGACGTTTCACTCCGAGCGAAAGAGGTAAAACAAACGACAGAAATGAAAGAAAAATGAACTGTCTGATTCCCACTTGAGTATTGGAAAAATCTAACACTTCACTTCGGAGGGATATTCTACAAGATTGGCTGATTGACGCTATACATTTGCTGGTTTAATATTTGGCTCGGACGATTCAATTTTAGTTGATCACTCGAATACATTGAGTACGAACCTTCTTTCAGCAAAGTTGAACAAGTTTTTTCATACCATTTTTATTGTTCAATAAAAGTTGACCAACTAAAATTGAAACGTCTAAACCTCTAATACATGTTCCTCTGAAGCACACTAGATGAAATACATTATTTTACAACAATAATTTCATATTCAATTCTTACAAATTAGTTCACGCACTTTTTAGTCAATTTACACAACGAGTAATGATAATTCACGCACTTCTTGAGTATTTACAATTTATTTTTTACTACTAAAATAATTTACCTCAGGGCCTGCGTCATAAATACGGCCATATCTACCGTTCTATTGTGACAATTCCAACACAGAATCACAATTATATACCCCCGTTTGTCGTATATAAAATTTGTGTAAATTACTAAAGATGTTGTTGATATATTCAACACATCATTCACCAAATATAAAAAAAAGTCATTACCCAATTTTATATCGGAAAGAAAAACATCAAATTTTATTTTATTTAACCAAACAAACTACATAGCTCTGCTTAGACTTATCTTACCAATGTTTAGTACTTTTCTTTTATATTTTTTCGTTTTATATTTTTCCATCTTTCATGGTGGAGTATTTCGTTTTGATTTTATTTCGTTTTTGTTTTAGATTTTGTTTTTTTGATTTTGCTTTAATTTTGTTTTTTGCTTTGATTTTTTATTTGCTTATTCAGATTTTCTAAGTAATAATTTTTTTTAAATAACATGTAAAAGCCCAGACGAGCGTGAAATTAAAAAAAAAATAAGTATAAGGGTATGTTTTATGGAGGGTTTTTTAAGGAAAGGAAAAAGCGAAAGGTCTGGGAAGGAAATAGGTATGAAAGATGGGTAGGAATCTTGGGGTCAGTGTGTCCAGGAGTGACCGACGAATGAATTCATCCCTTCAACTGCGGTGCAAGGCGATGGGTTGAAGAATAATAACTGGAGAAATCAAAAGACCTCCTCAAGCAGTTTCTCTCGATCCGACCTGCTACGCAGTTGGCGGGTGGATGCATCAGCCACCAAGACCCAGACAAACATCATCCCTCTGAACCTGAGCACCCTTGCTAAGTCTCCAAACGTAGCGAACCACTTTGGGTGACCCATGGCAGAGGTGTTGGTTTTCCAATAAAAGGTTTCCGGGGCGGCCATACCAGACTCCTAATGTTTGAAGACTTTGGAATACTTTGTTACTTTGAATTTTGTTACTTCCTTTTTGTTGTTATTTTCAATTTAATATATAATCATTTGTACGTAAAAAAGGCGTTAATAAATAACGTGCACATGATGGTAAAAGTAAGGAGATAAATAAATTTTTTTGGAATTCCATTATTTTTTTCATCAAAAAAAATAATTGCTTTCAGAGAATAAAGTTTTTTTTCAGAGAAGAATGTTTTTTTCAGAGAAGAATGTTTTTTTCAGAAAAGAATATTTTTTTCAGAGAAGAATATTTTTTTCAGAGAAGAATGTTTTTTCAGAGTAAAATTTTTTTTTTCAGAGAAGAACGTTTTTTTCGGAGAAGAATGTTTTTTTAGAGAAGGTTTTTTTGCCGCATTGTAATATTACGTGAATCACATCCCGAAGTTAGTGCGCTCAACCCCCAGACATCTTAATTTTATACGTTTTTGTGTTATCATATAGTTAATCGATTTCAATTAAATGATTTGCTGTTGTGAAACGGTGTACCTAAGTAGGTAGTTAATAATATTTAAATGCGGACTAAATAATAACAAATAGCCGACCGTTGTGCGGTGAAACAAGTCACCGTCGTGCATTTTACTGACGGGCAAAGTGTATTGCTGGTCATGTACGTAATATTCTTAATCTTTTGCTAACTCTTATCGGAGGTTGGCTACCATCAAGTCAATCTTTACCTTACAGACTGCAACCTGGTACTGCAATTATACCAGTCATGCAGATAGCGAAGGGCTTTATCTAAACGATGGATTTCCGATCCTCCGAGAAAGGGGATAGTAAACGGCCTTCATCTTGATTTAAGACGACAATACAACCTAAAATATATTCAGAATCTTAACGACAAAAGTAAAGAAGCCGTGTATACAAATTGCGAGTCGCGACCCGTATATTGGACGGACCTACTGTCGAATTTTCCCTATCATAGAAAAGAAGAAGACAAATAATATGTTAATATGTTAACGACGTAAGTGAAGAAAGCGTGTACACAAATATACGCCCACGGCACGACGTATTAGACGAACGTTCGGTTGAATTCGCCATAGCGGGCCTGGAGATTCGATCTTACTGCCGGGTTCATTTCAATTAATTCTGAAGAATGTGTTACAAATATTTAATTGTTTCTAAATAAATTCTTCCCGAATTTATTAATTCACCGTCTATAATAAAATCTGGTGCTTACCGCTTACTTTATAGTTGAAAAACTAGTCATAAAGTTTTAAAATAGTTGTACGTAAAATATATTTATGGTAAGGTATTGTTTTTATTAATTTTAAATATAAAGAACTAACATCCCCAGGTATCAGTTGTAGTAAAAAAGTTATTATAGTTACGAATTTGCCGAAAACGATTAAACTGTAAGTTTTGAGCAAATAAAAATTATTAGGGTTGTGTACCGCCTTAAAGCTTTCGTTACTTCTATTTTAAGCTCTGATTCTCTTAGTTTTTCTTTAAACAAAGCAGATTTTCGGTTCTCTAGAAATTTGAGCACTTTAACATCTTCCTTTCAACAAATTAAAACAAGATTTAAGAAAGAACGTACACATCTGCATAAAAGAGTTTAACAAATTGTATTTCTCTAGAATAAATTACGGACGTGCCTCGGGGAGTTTCACCCCCTGCCCCTTAATTACTCACCTAAAACCAATTAAGCATTGTTTCAGCAAATTCTGATAAAACACGTAGTCTGCGATCAAAGAGACTACACAGACCGATGCTGAAGCCATTTCTTTGAAATATTCCCAAAAAGACAACAAGTTCTCGGGTAAACGGACTTAAAAATAACGATTGTCCTCGCAAAACGCTGATAAAAAATATACAAGACGAGGATACTAAGAAAAGGCCTACTTATAAGAAAATTTATTGAAGCGCCCGGACGCAGATAGTATCAACTCTCATTTCCTTAGTTTCGGGATAAATCAAAAAACAACAACATTTATATCAGGTTGTGACGATGCACACTGTAACGCTGTCCGAAACGTTAGTTAAAGAAAGAGATAGCGCAACACGGCATAACACCCCAAAAACAAATAACGAAAATACTTTTGGCCGTGAAAATCTAAAAACTCATATATTTGGTAAAATTGTACAAGCCCACCTCACGGATGATACGGAACGTTCGTGTTGTTCAAATTCGATACATGGATAATACGGAGTATTCCTTTTTTCTAATAGACAATCAAATATGACATTTGTCGGAAGTACCAACCTTATAAAACAAATTCTCATCAAAATAAAAACTGAAAAGCACCTACTTCGATTTATTCCTGGGTTGAGATTAAGCTGGGAAAGCTGGATGTCATCAAAATTTAGATATACATCCCAGGTTTCGAATGGTTTGTTTGGCAAAGCAGGGTTTGTCTAACGGGTATGTGTAATTATTTTAATACCTTTGTTTCCATGTTCTTCTGTTAAAAATACGGGTTCAAACTTGTCAATAATGCATTCACTTCATAACCCGAATAAAGTAATGTTTTATATGGCAATAATAATTTTTCTTTGATTGGCAGCATTGATCGATGATTGCTTGTCTATGAAATGTAAAATGCGAATGGCGTATGCCGCGCGAGTGAAATAATTTTAACAAAATTTAAATGTAACATGCATAATTTATGCATAGTTTTTCGTCTCCCCCGACGTAAATACTCACTTTTCGAGATAATAAAGCTAAATCTAACTATTTGAATAAGAAATATTGCGTATTAACCAGTAAGCGGAGTAAGACATAAATAATCAGTTATCAATCTGTCAAAGTAGTTATATGTTGAGAAAATACCTAATAAAATGCAAAGTTTTGTAACCATAACTCAGAGACGAACTACCGCGGATGAGTCTATCCCCCATTTACATGAAGCTGGAATTTGGGATGCTTACTATTAAAAAAGATACCCGCAAAGCAGAAAAAAAAGAATAATAAAATATTGCGGACTTACCCTGTTTTCTTCATTTGCTTGTTTAAATTCCCCTGGTTCATCACATTCACCACTGCATTCGCGAGCTCATGATGGTTCTTATGTTTATCGACGCGGTCGAACAAGGTCGACAGAGCGATTATTAATTTTTAACTGAACACGATGACACATGATTGTATTTAGTCGGTAGGTAGGGAAAAAAGTATCTATGGGTAAGAATTACAATTTTGGTTCAAGAACGAATGCTCGATACCAACACTTAGGACGGGTTGTTTCAAAAAATTTGATGGATTCATCAAATACTTGAAGTTAATTTTCACGTTTTGTGTAAGTTCTATTCAAGTTCTGTGATTATTTCAGTATTGTAAAGAAACTGTCCTATAACTATTTAATAACAGAACTTGAAAAAAACTTACACAGAACGTGAAAATCAACTTCAAATATTTGATGAATCCATCAAATGTTTTGAAACAACTCATCCTTACAAACCGCTTGTATTAATAAAATTATGTGTTTTAAAAACGATTTTTACATCTCATTTGTAATTTTTATTATTTTCACTTCAACTGCGTTTTCAATGTGGAAGCTTGATAAATACGTTACTTACGTAATCTAAGAGGATTAAGATGAAGTACAAATATTATCTACATTTCCGAATCGTTTTCATGTCTTCGACACTAAAAAAATCAAATAAATATCAATTTATAACCTCTGAATATATTTTCTAATATCTAAAACCACGTTCAGATCGTGCAATCACTTTATCTAAGTATAAATTACTTTCCAACAATTGAAACTGTTATCACGATCAAAGAATAGTGACTATAAATCTAGAAGCTACTACCTTTCTTCCAATTTCGCAGCGGTAATGCATTAAAAAGCTCAATAAAATATATCCCTTTTATAACCTCCAAGCGATTGAATTACTTGCATGAAGTTTTACCTTCATATGGTATATGACTTGCTTAACAATTTTTTCGCTTACGATCCAATCTGTTTATTTTTAATTGTCTTATGATTAAAAGGATTGTTTCTAAAATAAATAAAAATATTAAATTGAAGTTAAACAGACATTCTGTTAAAAACCATTTCGCATTTAAAAAATAAATATTTTGTTACGATGAAGAAGTAATCCATCGAAGTAAGAGGGAATAACCAGACATAACCGCAAATACGTCATTCTTAAATTAAATTTTAGACTTTTTGACTCTTTTCCACAAAAAAATTATAATTGATTTAAAAAGACTGCTCTTTTATCTAGTAAAGCTGTTTATTATATTTTCAGAAAATATATTCATTATTAGGACAATAAGGTTTTACCGTAGGTCGTTGGCAGATTTATTAAATCTTCAAACAAAATTTTGTATCATACAACATACATTTCAAATCATATGCAGTAAAATAAATCAATTATTTGAGAAAGCTACTTTTCGGAATTTTAATTTTAGTTCAAAGAAAATCATTAAAAAAAGATCCGCGCCCTCGTTTTGTGACGAAAATACTTCAGTTTGTCTATTTATTTACGGTCTTACAAACTAATATATTTAAAAAAAATACATTCTTATTTTGTTTAGATATAATTGAAAAATTATAAATACTTATGATCAAAAAATAATTACAATAAGTACATGATTTTAATTGTTTTATCATCACGAGATTTTTTGAATGTGGGTATTTATCAAAGCAAATTTGGAATGAAATAAAATCGATATTTAGTTATTATGTTAAAATGCTGGTGTGGAGAATATTAATCTTTCTCATCGGAACCGCCCTGTACCATTGCAAGAGTATGACCGCAAGATCATCTTTTGACGAAATTTAAATTCTCGGCCGCTGGTTAATGGCTCTTTAGATCAATAATTCTTCCTTACTTTTAGTTCAAACATTTTCAAATATCAAGGACCTGGAATTCGAAAGTTCTTTTTGAAGTTCGTTAACGTTCGTTCGTTATCAGTCTTCCTTCAAATCGATATAGATCGTTCTTCTAGATTGCAGTGGGTTCTTCACTTGAGTTTTACAGAAATGATGGGGTTCGTATCCAAAAAAATTATTCAAAATCCGTTTAATTTATTTCACCGAGTTGAAATATTATTTCTCTGTTTCAAGCTGTTGCGCGACACTTGGTCAATGTTTATTCCCGAATTTTCAAAATGTTTTAATGTCGAAAAAATACCCTCTGATAAATATGCGGGGTGAAAAAACACTGCCAAGGATACGCATTTTTTTCAACACGTTTGAAAACTTAAAACGTAAAAAATATAATCATAGTTCGCTGTCAAAATTGTT
This sequence comes from Glyphotaelius pellucidus, assembly GCA_936435175.1. NCBI lineage: Eukaryota > Metazoa > Arthropoda > Insecta > Trichoptera > Limnephilidae > Glyphotaelius > Glyphotaelius pellucidus. The sequence continues at coordinate 6,352,498 of OW386554.1, read as the reverse complement.
TGCCTCTCAGTTAAAAACACGGACAGCTCGGTTTCATTAATAAAGTTTTGAAGAAAAGGTGTGAACAATTGGTCACGTTATCGAGCAATTTTCAAATATGTCATTTATTTTTTTAAAGGATTTTTTCATTAAAATAATTATCTTTTTGCTAGACTATTATAAGGAATGACAAACACAGTATTACCCTAGTGATACTCCAGGAGATTATCAATTATAAATGAAGAAAATCGCGGTTTTGTAATTTACTTGACAGGTTGCTTGAGTGCAGTTCAGCGGAGTTGTTCTGGGCTGCAGCTTGAAGGGTGAAGATTATCTTACTGATAACCAACCTCCGATAAAAGACGCCAGAATTTTAATAATAAACTAGTTCGGCACCTGTTTTCCCTCCTTCGTATCCGGGCATTTTTAAGACCCGCACTAACACAACCCTTCATACAGATCATACCTTGACCCGCCTCACAATGCTACCCATTCCTAATGTCCTGCAATGCCTTTAAATCATACAAAAGGGGGCGCTTTTTAAATACATGAAAAAAATTATGTTTACGTTTACAATTGGTTCAAAATTTGAAGACATCAACGTATCTACCTAAAATATATAGGAAAAAAACACTACACTTTATTTTCTTGTATTTTTTTCTGTAAAACGATACGTGACGATTTATACGTTACATAATTTTCACGATAGCACAATTCAAATTAATAATCCAATCATTTACTATCATTAAAATGTCTTTTAATTGTTAAAAATGCGTTTTTTTACATTAGCTCACACAGAAAACAGTTTTGTGGCCTTGAAGAAAACAATTTACTTCATCAACAATTTAAGGATGCTTTGTGGAGGGTCTTTTTAGGGAAAGAATGAGAGGAACTTCTGGGAAGTAATAAAGTACGAGAGATGGGTCAGAATCAGGGGGTCAATGTCTCCAGGAGTGACAGATGTATGAATCCATCCGTCCTACTACGGTACAAGGCGATTGATCGAGAAAGTCCGACTGGAGAAAAAAGGTCTCTCTCAACCAGTTTCTCCCGATCCGGCCCGCCACGTAGTAAGTGGGCAAATGCATGTGCCACCAATGCAAGACCTAGACAAACCTCACCCCATGAACCCGGGCACCCCTGCTAAGTCACCAAACGTAGCGAATCGCTCGGGGTGACCTATGGCAGAGGTGTTGGTTATCCAATAAATGGTTCCCGTGGCGGCAGTATCCATACCCGCCTCCTAAACGGAAAATGTCCTTTCCCATTCGTACCGTTCCCTCTTCCGCGTCCCCTTTCCCTCAAATCCCCAAAGTTTCATCGCAAACGAATGAATGGTTTAGCAACGCATAGACATCTAAAAGATTAACATATTTTGAAGCAAAAATATTTGATTTTGATATGTATAGATTTATAAGGAGCTCTTACAAAAATCAACTGATCTTACAAAATTGCATTTTCTTGATATCAAAGCAGTTTACGTACTACGTACACCCATCGGATGATTTCAAAACAGTTCAAATCTCCATAAAAAACACTACTTTTCTAATTCAAATTTGCGAAATCATAATTTTATTTCCGTTCAGTCATGTCCCCTTCGCAGGTCCATCGATAGTTAAACACCATTAGCAAAACAAACCCTGGCCTTATGGGTGAATGCGCCATATTGGTATACGCTACTACCACTGAGCCACCGAGCCTACATGGTAGTGTACTGTATACCGAGTGGATATGTGGGAAATGTACATTCAGCCTGTTTTTGTGCAAACAACAAGTACATTAATGTCAACTTTCCATCAATATCAGCCACTAGCTTTTTTGATGATGTAGCGTTAGAGAAAGCAGCTTTCACACCGACCCCCTTATTACTGGTGACCGGAAAACTTAGAATCATGCAACGTCAACGTCAAAAAAATTGGTTAAAAAGGTTACGTCGGTTTGGTTACGGACCAATTTAATTTTTTTTTCATAACTTTTCAAAAGGGTTTTGAAATGCCACTTTTATCAGTTATCATGAAATGCCACTTTGATCAGTTGTCGTGAAATGCCACTTTGATCAGTTGTCGTCAAATGCCACTTTGATCAATTAACATCGAATGCTGCTTTGGTCAGTTGTTGTCGTCGTGAAATGCCACTTTGATCAGTTATCATTAAATGCCTCTTTAATCAGTTGTTGTCAAATGCTACTTTAGTCAGTTGTCACGAAATGCCACTTTGCATCAGTTTTCGTGATATGCCACTTGGGTCGGTCGTCGTAAAATGCCACTTTGATCAGTTATCATGAAATGCCATTTTGATCAGTTGTCGTGAAATGCCATTATGATTAGTTGACGTGAAATGCTACTTTGGTCAGTTGTAGAAACCACATCGGGACTTTCATGAAAAATGTGTGGCCATTTTTTTGAAACAACTGTAATAATTATAATATTTACCTAAATTTGTTATATTTAATCATTGAAAACAAAATAAGCGACTCTCAAACAAAATTTTGAAACAGAAAAATTAGTAAAGCAATGTACGGATCCTAAGGTCAAATTAGCTCAGTGGTTAGAGCAGAACCTCGATAAGGTTAAGGTCAAAGAGTCGCTAATATTCTCTAATCTAATTATTAAAGATCATTATTTTCTTACAGAGATGTATGAAAATAATGATTCTTGAATGAAACTTCATTTCGTACAGAGATGTAATAATATTTGATATATTTTGTTATAGGCGGTTCTGACAAGTGGACAAAAAAATTTCATCATTGAGCACAGCCATAGATCACACAAAAGCATCCGTATTTTTTTTGCCTTTCCATCAAAAATGAACATTACCGAACAGTAATACACAATTACAATCAATATAATAACATGTTGTTGTATTTTTTGATCAATATTTAAACATTAAACGAAATAGAAATGCAACATTTCCACTTTATGGTTACGTAAAAAAGTGACGGATAGCAGATGTCACATAATGTCTGCCATCTTAATGTCTGACTGTACGAAAATGGGTGCGTATAGAACACGTTCTATTTTTCATCGCGAATCCTCAAAAAAAGACGACCCGTGTGGAAGTTTGGAGTAGAAAAATTTAAAAGGCCAATTCCTATAAATGGCCCTAATGCAGACCATAAAATATCATTCATAAATTCAATATAATGAAGTAGATAGTGCTTAATGTTTTTTTTCCTTCCTCTTTTCTTTGAGTGAGATATCAAACTAGCAAACAAATAATGTAATCAGACTGAATGTAGTAGTATTGGTATCTGTGAGGCCTATCTGTGGCGAAAACTGGCAACTACGGCCATCTTACAAAATGAATAAAATGCCGATGAAAGAGTAATGACAAATATTATGTTTTTTGGATCAACGATCTTCGGTATGAACACGTAAAGTGGATTTATAGAGAAAGGAATGCAAGGAATACAAATGATCCTCAAAGATGTTAAATACTTTAGAAAAAAAAAGTTTAGATATGTAAACATATTATATGGAATTAGTTTTTTTTTACACGAGCTCCACAAAGGAGGCCCTAAGGAAAATAATTTCCTTCAGGGCCTATGTCATCTTTGGGGGTGCTGTATGGAGGGTTTTGGGGATGCTGTGTGGAGGGAGGGAAAAGAAGGAGAGGAGAGTTCTGGGAAGGAAAAGGGTTTAAGGTGTGCCTGGAATCTGGGGTTCAGTGTGTCCTAGTCATCCGCCTCCAAGACCTAGACAAACCTCACCCCCGTGAACTCGGGCACCCCTGCTTAATCGCCAAACGTAGCGAACCACTTGGGGTGATCTATGGCAGAGGTGTTGGTTATCCAGTAGAGTTATGTTGAAAATGCCGGCATCATTTTTGTGTATTTGTTTGCCAATATGTTGTACGTAGGCGAGGAATTGGCGAGTTTGTTTTTGTTTGTGAACGGGGGCATTTATTTATTTTGCTTAGACATTATTGAAAAATTATAAATACTCATGTTCAAACAATAATTAATAAAGAACATTATTTTAATTGTTTTATCATCACAAGTTTGAGCATTTTTGAATGTGGGTTTTAATCCAAGCAATTTTAAATGAAATGCTGGTACAATCAAATGCTGGTATCATCATTCGACGAAATTTTAATTCTCGGCCACTGGTTAATGGCTCTTAGCTGACTGGACTCGGGAGTTTGCAAGAGTTGAGTCAAACCTTAAACTCTAGGGGTCTTTAGTTATTAGCGGATAGTTTTTTCTGTTAAAGTTATTCAACAAAATCATGAGCAATTCATGTCAGTAAACCAAACGGACCTCCAAAATTATTTCATCACTGATTTCAACCATGGCAAAAATTAAAATCAATATTGCACGCCCATTAGCGGTTGCACGGCAATCGGTTTTAATGTATGGCGGGGGAAAGGGGGGGGGGGTGGACTGGCTAGTACTCGGTACCTACCCCTCCTACACCATATTTATAGGGGAAGGTTGTTATTTGCGCAACTGCAATCAGAGTGTTGGGCTGTTTGGAAAAGTAATTGAGATTGATTACAGTAATTGATTGGGAGATAAATAACATGATGGGGAATGCTGCTAAAGTGGGCAAAACCACCGCAGGAAAAATGAAATAGAAATACCCTTAAAAATGCTGTTTTTACTGAATCTGGGGTATCAGATTCGATAAATTATATGTTTTGCTTTAAGTCAACAATTTTGGAGGCTGAAATGGGTACCGCCACCCCGGGAACCTTTATTGGATAACCGACACCTCTGCCATAGGTCACCCCACGTGGTTTGCTACGTTTGGTGATTTAGCAGGGGTGCCCGGGTTCGTGAGGTGAGGTTTGTCTAGGTCTTGAAGGTGGATGACCAGGACACACTGAACCCTAGATTCCTACCCATTCCTTATACCCTTTTCCTTCCCAGAACTCTCCTTTCCTTAAAAAAAATCCTCCACACAGCATCCCCAAAGACGACATAGGCCCTGAGGGAAATTATTTTCCTCAGGGTCTCCTGTGTGGAGCTCATTCATGTAAAAAAAAAACAACCGCTCAGTTAAAAAAATGTTTTTAATATAGCAGTCAGTATCTGGCTATGAAAATTGATGTCGCGGGTTCAAATTCGGTTTGTGTTATTTCACTATATTTATTCATTAAAAATATTATTAGTATCTTTACGATGAAAGACCGTCATTCAGATTCGAAATGTTGCTGGATTGGCGTATGTAGTGACAAGATTTTAATTGCGTACTTTCCCTACCTTCCTTTTCCTCGACTTCTTCCACTCCCCGCTAAATTCAGCCACACTGTCTCACTGGCTCCAGACGGCTAGAAGCAGTATCTATCGCACAAAAAGAATTGTTTATTTTTTTTATTTCTCAAAAAAAAAAAAATTTATAAAAAATACATTCTAACTGTGATCTTTATAGAATTTGCGTAGTTTTTTCTTGCTCTCCAAATATTTAATTATTGCCTTTTATAATTGAGAACATTATGATTTTTTTTTCACAATGTACACAATGCCGTTGTACATACATTAATCACCGTCCTATCCGGTGTTTCCCTGTGTATATAACTTGTTATTAACCAACATTTTATTTCTTATCACCAATTTTAAATTTATTTATACTGTTCACCCATGAAAAATCTCAGGATCTTGCCTTGCTTAGTTACACATTTAAAAACTGCCTGCAAAATAAAGCCAAAATCTTTCATGGGTTAGGCGTCCAATAAAAGCGTTTAGGGGGTACACAACCCCTCCCCCTCCCCTATCTCCTCCATCGGCCTCAGTGATACGTTGTAAAAAAGAGAATAGTAATGTTGACGCAACTATATATATAAATATCTTCCTTCCTCCATCCAACCTACCTACCCTACCTATCCTTTCTGACAATACATGTCTATATTACCTACATATGACATATTAGAACAATAACTCTAAGGAGCTGTCAGTCTATTTAAGTAGCCTGTTGAATGATCAACTGTTCCTTAGTTCTAATATCGACTGAGTTAAAGGAGGCTCTGTGCTTTTTACCACGAGCCCTTATACTATAGTTCGAAACGAAATTATCCACTAAATCAACTCCTCCCGTAAAACGACCACACTGGGTTAAGTGACATTTATAAATCGATTTTTTTTAATATTTAAATACCTTGTTACGTTTTAATTGGCTCTAGGTTATCAAAATTAGATGTAACTGTAATTACAGCACTATCTCTCCATCTGACAACCAGTATCTCATTGTTTTTTTCGAATCTCTAATCTTATTCCCCTCTTTGCAATTTATTCACTCGTTTTGTCGATTTTAATGTACCAATGTTCTTTAGTTGATTTTCTTTTACCATACCAGTACGAAAAACAAATACGTTATTTGGCACTCGTGAATAACTAAGTTTTGATTTATTCCAACGTATTTCCCTTGGCACTGACGACAAAGATGTTGATGGTTGGAGTTGGGATGGAGTAGTTGAAGGTTCACTCACGAGTCTCTTGGAATGGACTTCCAAATTTCCTGCCGTATCCCCGAACATATGGTTAAATGCAGTGTCTTTAAGTTAATCATTGTCCTCAAAGTCCTCTTCATCTACCGATGTTGTACCCCCTGAAGTCACCGAAGTTACTACTTTGGCGACTTCAGAGGGTAAAATAATCACGTCTGGAATATCTTCTTCGCCGTCTTCATCATCGACATCCATTTCTCTGCAATAAGGCCGGCAGCCAGGTAAAAAAAGCGGTAAAAAAGTCCTTTGAATTCATCCTATACAGAAGAAAAAATGCGGCATTATCGATTGGTGCCGGTAATAGTGAGTAAAATAATGCAAAGGTTTTTACCCCCGTATTTCGCTGACGTTGCGTTAACGCATCACTTAAATAAACTACGTGAAATGAGTACCGTTGGAGTTTACAATTTTTTCAAAGTGTACATACTATTAAAAACGGGTCAATTGTGTATTAAAAAAGGTTTAAATATATTAAGAATTTTGGTCATATGTTAACGATAATAATTATTAAAAAATCGCTTACCTGAGTGTCGTATTTTGTCTGACTTTGGGGGGAAACAATTTGAAACAGAAGCAAATATTTTTCTATTTTTTATAGTCTAACTGTAAAGTCAAACCTTTTCTATAAGTACGTGAAAGAATAACGGTGATTCCTTATCAAATTCTTAAAATATGACCCAGCAACCAAACTGTTGCATTTTTGCAACGTCAGCGAAATATGGGTTAACACCATTGAAACTCGATTAAACGGAAAACGAGCGCTACTGTAAAGAGACAAACACGTAAATCTAAAGGATTTAGCCTGCGAGAGAATGAGATGGCAATAAAATAATTATTTAATTCACGGGTACTCGGTTTCAATATTGGAATATAACATACGATGAATCCACATACCAACGCAAGTCTTCTTTGGTGCAGTGGTATAAAGCGCCTGACATTCAGTGGCCAGACATTTAGCGGACCAAGGATCAAATCCTACGAAATCAAAAACATTTATTTTTGTAAAATCAATATCCAATCTTCAAACCACTCAAAAATGAACAGGCAAAAGAAAATTACTACGAATAAAAAAACACAAATACTAACAAGATGACCAAATGTATAGGAAATGGTGCACTGCAATTCGACGCAAAAGTATGGAAAAAATCATCTCTCACATTGATAAAAAAAGCTTCGTAGCCCGCTCTTGACATTTTAAGTTTTCTGAATGTTTCACTTCTACCGCTTGTGAATTGCACACTCTGATTTTTTATTACAGTCTACAATGTCCACATTTTTTACAATCCAATTGATTCAGTTAATCTATATGTGACTACAAGTACTTTACGTTCTCGAAAATACGGCAATATTATTTGCTCCATTTTTTTAAATCAAAACAATGCAATTAATAAATTGTGTTAATTAGAAGTTCCAAAAAACCTTCTAATAAATCTTTTTTAACTCCCCTCCCCCTCCCCGTTACTCTCCCTTACCGCCAATAATATTAATAATGAATATTAGGAACTTATTCGCGTTTAACCACCAATTAAATTTATTTTTGTATTGCTAAAATATTAATAAACGGTAGAAATTTGGGGTTAAAATTATTTACTTGATAATAAAATACTAGAGGAAACTACTTTTTCAAACTAAATTCAACTTAACCATCGCGTTAAAGCCGGGGTCATTTCGGTATTTTAAAGTTTTGCTAAAAGCTTTTACTTAGTACTCGGCAGAATAAAACCTGCCTCTAAAAGCTCTGTGTTTTGCATAATTCCTGCGTGGAAAAGCTCAGCTATGTGCAAAGCTTTGGGAGGCAGTACACTGAGGGACATTAATGCAGGGACATTAAGTGGAAAAAACCTACGAAAAAAAACATTTTGTAATGATGCACGTTCATTTAAAAAAAATTCATATTACTGCAAGTAGGTCAAACGAAGAGTTTCAGTTAAAAATATTAAAGCTTTATAAAATTTTATATTCATTTAGTTCACTAAACGGGTAATTAATATCTAGAAGTCTGACCTATCTGTAACGATTTATAAAGGTTGTAGAAAATTATTTATTTAAAATCTCTCTGTATTCCACTACAAAATATTATTTTTTATTATCAGTACTGGCCAGTACATTAGTACTACTCGTTTGATTGAAAGACTGCTTTTAAGATCACAGTAAATGTTTTTTGTTATTTTGTAAATATAAAAATGAAAAATTAAAAATCAACCTGTAAAAACAAGTTGTGTTTCGAGGCTCGATACATCTCGCATCTTAGTTCCGTCGTCCCTTCAGCTCAAGATCTTTTTCGATTCGCCTCTCAAGATCTACCCATGATCTTTTTCAATCTCTTTTTCGATCTCTCAAGATCTTTTTCAAGATTCGCCTCTCAATATCTACCCATGCCGTTGACGACTCCAACTCACTCGAGTCATCGCCGTCATCTTCACCACTAGCTTGGTGTCAAGCGTCAGACTGGAACATCAGGTCTTCTCCACCATCACGGTGGAGAGCTACATGGTAAACTGCAGACTCGTGGTGTGCTCCGCCGCAGCATCTCGACCTCACCACACATCACGTCTCAGCATCACTGCCAATATCACTTCTGTCCACTCTGTCTACTACCTACACCACCTGACCATCGCTACGCAGCCCTTCGCAATAAACGACTCGACTCACAACATCGTACTGACTGTCTTTCATTTCTCTCCCGTCTCTGCCAATACGAATTCCGCTAACTCAACTATAATATTGAGTCCGATTCGAGCCGCGGTCAACAGTGGTTGTGTGTACCTTACCTATTGCTTAGTGCCGTTCGCCCGTTCCCGTGCCTCATACAGATAAGAGATTATTGTTACATTTTATTTAATTCTGTTTATCGTATACTTATTTGTATGCATTCCTACTTACGGCTAATCCGTTTTTGTTTGTACAGTCAATGAAATAGACTGCGTATTATTTTTTCAGTTTAATTTTTAAGTTAAGTTTTTTTTTATACAATGGAGGAAGACGAAGATAGACCTCCCGACCCAGGATCGATACTAGATTTTTCTGATTCGGAATCTACCACTAGCCAGGCTTCTATTACGCTTCCATCTCGTAAACGACGACCATCGCATAGCCTTTACATCCCATCGAAAGTTAAAACTATACCGCCGATTCAACAAACCTCGACCTCTAACGACCTTAACTCCAATAGTAACACCCAGACAAGTACTTTAGCTAGCGATAATACAAAAAGTACTGACTTACTGTATCCTGCTTCCGCTTCCGGTCCTTTTATCGTAATTGTTCAGAGAACTGAACAAGGAAAACTTATTCATCCTTTAGATTTTGGAAAATTCTTATTTGACTCAAAAAATAATAACCTTGGTATTGTTAACGGTTCAATTAAACCGGAAGGGCGATATAAATTATCTATCGAGTTTAATACTGCCGCTTCCGCAAATGGATTTGTAAAAAAAATTGACTCGCTCTCAAACCATAAATATAAATCGTTCATCCCGTCATTTAACCTTACGAGAATGGGTCTTGTTCGAGGAATACCCACGGAGATCCCAGAGGCTGAAATCGTTGATGCTTTGAATAATTCCCAAGGAACCCCGAAAGTAATAAAAGCACGTCGACTGAACTACAAGGATTCTACTGATGGGAACACGATCTGGAAACCTTCCCAATCTGTTGTTGTTACATTTGAGGGACAATCCCTTCCGTCTCGTGTGTTTATTTATTATACCTCGCTTCCCGTCGAAGTTTATAAATTTCCAACTGTTCAATGCTTCAATTGCTGCCGGTTTGGACATACAAAATCCGTATGCCGCTCCCCTCCACGTTGTTACTTTTGCGGAGAAGGTCACCCATTTGATCAATGTCCAAAATCTTCCAATAATCCCATTTGCATTAACTGTTCGGGTGCACATACCGCGGTCAGTCTAGCCTGTCCGGAATTGACAAGACAGAGGAACATAAAACATAAAATGGCTACCGACAACATTTCGTACTTCCAGGCCTCAAAGTTATTCTCTCCTGCGAAAAAATCATTCGCAGAGATGACATCGTCCTCAGCTCCTTTCCAATCAACCACCTTTTTAAATTCAACGTCATCTTCTCACAGAGAAACCATTCTCAAGCCAGTCAAACCCAACCCAAAATATACTCCTTACCTTGATAAAAAACAATTGAATAATATTTTGACCAGCCCGAATGGGAATACCAAATCTCGAACCCCCAATGGGTGTGCCATTAATAGTAATACATCCCCTCCTGCTCTCCCCGAAATATTGAATAATAATTCTTTTATACAAACTTTAATTACCCTTTTAATTTCTATCCTTACAAACAACAATACTGTACCGTCCAACGCTGCCGATTACATTAAATCTTTATTATCTTGCCTCCCCAATGACTTCGAAACTGAACAAAATTCTTCAGTGGAACAGTAGAAGCCTCTTCGCTAACAAATCTGACCTAATTCAGTTACTCGACGAACACGACGTTTCAGTGGCCGCCATTTCTGAAACGTGGTTAAAACCCTCCTTTCACTTAAGAATTCCGGGTTATTATTGTCTCAGACACGACAGACCGGATGGTAAAGGCGGCACGGCTCTGATAATCCATAATTCTATCCCGTTTAAACAAATTAATATACATACTCCCTCCGACGATATCCAGATAATAGCAGCTGTCTTATCTGATATCACAATATTATCAATATATATTCCTCCCTCTACCACTTTTATTGAAAATGAATGGGCACCAATCTTAACCCAGATTTGTTCCCCTTTTATGATCCTTGGAGATTTTAATGCACATTCCCCTTCTTGGGGTAGCAAAATAACAAATCGTTCTGGCCGCAATCTTTTAGATTTTATTGATACCCATAACCTATGTTTTTTAAATGACGGATCTCCAACCAGATTCACCCCCCCTCATCAACGGAAAAGTGCTGTTGATTTATCTCTTTGTTCATATTCGTTAGCATCTAAATGCTCTTGGGACATCCTAAACGATCCCCTCTCTAGTGATCATTTTCCAATTATAATCCGATTCCAACATCAATCTAACACTTATCCTCCACCAGTTAAAAATAATCTCAAATTTAGAATAAATGATGCGAATTGGAGCACTTTCTCTTCTGAACTAGATAACCTTATTAATTTTAAAAAAAAATCGTCCCCGGGAGACATCAGATTGCAATGTGAGACGTTTCCCTCTATGGTTATAAATGCAGCAGAAAAATCCATCCCGAAACGCAATGCGAACATTAAAATAAAACACTCTACTCCGTGGTGGGACGAGGAATGCACTCGCTCCGTCAACTCTCGTAAAAAAGCAATTTCCTCTTTTCGTAAGTGTATGTCACTAGAAAATTTTTTATCAGTTAAAAAAGCCCAGGCAGAAACCAAACGAATTTTGAAAAATAAAAAACGCGCTGGATGGCGGAAGTTCTGTGAGAACCTGTCTCCGGAAACTCCCCAATCTTCAGTTTGGTCTAACTTAAAAAAATTCGAATCATCGTATTCTCCGCCGAGAATCAAGCATATATCAGAAGAAATTCTTATAGGATTTGCGGATAAAATAGCCCCCCCATCAGTGGCCGGATGTGAAGAAATGCCTTCTATTAAGCCATATCCATCTCACTCTAACTGGCTAGATGCTCCTTTCTCCATTGATGAGATGAAACTAGTAATAAGAACCCTTTCTGACTCTGCCCCGGGTCCCGATGGAATACTTAATAGTTTCATTAAATCATTTTCTGATATGGCGGTTGAATATTTCTTATCTCTTATTAATAATATGTTTGAAACAGGACTAATTCCGGATGATTGGAAAACTCAAAAAATCATTCCCATTTTAAAACCTGGAAAAAATCCATCTGAAATTTCGTCTTATCGGCCTATTGCTCTTTCATCATGTTTGATGAAAGTAGCGGAGCGGTTGATGAAGAACAGATTAGAGTGGTTTGTTGAAAGTCAAGATATTATCTCACCAAATCAGTTTTCGGAAAAAGAAATCTACAATGGATAATTTAAGTTTGTTCACAACTGATATCCGAGTTTCCCAATCCCTAAATTCTTATACATTGGCCACATTCCTTGACCTTTCATCAGCTTACGATGATGTTTTACTGAATGTTTTGAAAGAAAAGCTAATTAAAAAACAAATCCCCCCGAAATTAGTCCAATTTATTATTAATTTGCTCTCAGATAGGTCCATTATTATTGAGTCTTCCTCTAAATGCTTAAGGCGCAAACTATGGAGAGGTTTGCCCCAGGGTTCTGTTATTAGTCCTCTGTTGTTTAATATTTATATAAGCGACCTAGACTCAGTAATTCCTTTTTCTATCAAGCGTCTTTACTTTGCGGATGATATCCTTATATATTTGTTACATAAAAATATTATTCTTGCAGCTAAGGAAATGAATTTGGCTTTACAATATATTAAAAGCTGGTTGTCATTAAATGGGATGAATCTGGCGGCATCTAAAACAAGGGTCGTGGCTTTCACGCGCAAAAGAAAAATTCCCCAATTCTCAATTTCTTTTGATAATGTGCCTCTACAAACCGCTACTCAAATCAAATTCCTTGGTCTTCTTTTGAACCATAAACTTTCCTGGCTTCCACACATTCAGATAATTTCTACAAAGTGTGAAAAGGGACTTAATATGATGCGAGCAGTTTCCAGAGTATGGTGGGGATCTCATCCTACCACTCTTAAATTAATGTATAATTCCCTAGTTCGGAGCCACTTGGATTATGGCTCATTTCTTTTTGACCCACTCCCTAAATATCTAGATAAGAAAATGGAAAGAATTCAATCAAAAGCCCTCAGAATGATTATTGGAGCTATGAAGTCTTCTCCAATTAATGCGCTTCAGGTGGAATGTGTGGAGCCTCCATTATATTTCAGAAGACAATTCCTTGCCAATAAATATATTTTCAAGGCTTTATCGTTATCACATCATCCTATTAAACAAAGTCTTAATAGGTTAAGTGTTAATTTGAATTCTAACAAAAGATTGAGAGAAAAACAATGTTTTCCTCTCTTAATTAAAAGTTTTCATCTCTATAATTCTCTATCATCTTCCCTCCAATATCTTCAAGAAGTTCCCAATCTTCCTATATACAATATTCCATTTAAGGCAATCACTTTTATGCCGAACACAATAACATCAGTCTTTCGGAAGAATATTTTATCTTCCCCAAATAAATTTCAAAATGTGGATGATTGCTTTAAAAGCATAGTGGCTTCGAAATTCCCTGGATTTTCCATCCTTTTCACGGATGGTTCCAAATTTGAAAATAAAAGATGTGGAGCATCTATATATAGTCCAGAATTCAACATCAATCTCACTTATAAATTACCGAAAGAAGCTTCCATATTTACAGCCGAATGTTTTGCAATTGAACAAGCGCTAAATCAAATTCAGGTTCTCAACATTCATCGAGCCTTACTATGTACTGATTCGCTAAGTGCTCTAACTAAAATTAGGTCAAATATTTTACGTTATCCGGAAGACAATATTATATGTAAAATAAAAAATCTTCTCAATTCTCTTAGTGAATCTGGGTTTGAGACGATATTGGCCTGGGTCCCTGCCCATTTGGGTATCGAGGGTAATGAGATGGCCGATCTTCTCGCCAAATCTGGTTCAGATTCCGGAACTATTCCACTAAATTTTAGAATTCCTATATCCGATGTCTTTCCGATTCTTAAATCCAATATGACTCGTGCCTGGGAAGAAAATTGGGCAGTCTCCAAAATAAGAACTGGATCTTTCTATGCGGGAATTCAAAACCATATCCCTGCTAAGCCATGGTTTCACGGTAAAAAACTTTCAAAACGATTCATTTCATGTATCTCGAGAATGAGAATTGGCCACTGTTCAATTGCATCTCACTTGTCTAGAATTAGAGTTTTAGATGATCCGTTCTGCCAGTGTGGTGTGGAAGAGGAAACCCTCGACCACGTTTTCTTTAACTGTAAAAACCATTCATCTTTCAAGAACATATACCGCCGGCTTATTAAAATCACACACCAGTCCCCCCTTAATATTTCATACCTTTTATCTCTTAACAATTCTCGTGTTCATACAGCTTTATGTAAGTTTATTAACCTGAATGAATTCAATATTTAATTTGTTTTAGTGATCTAAATGAGTCCAATATTTAATTTGTTTTATTATTTTCCCATTAGATTAACCGAAATTTCTTATCCATTTTAAATATTACCGGCACAAAGCACTCTCTCCAGGGTGAATTGCCTAAAACAAAAAAAAAAAAAAAAAAACTATAATATTTGTATTTTTATTATGTAGTGAAACAGTTTCGATTTCCCACCAAGGTCCTACGCATCGAACGGCATGACCTTTTTAAATTTCAGAGATATGCGGGTAAGTGCGCGTGTGAATGCATGAAAGTTTCTGAATGCATTGTCATCGACAACGAGTAACATCTACCAAGTTTCAGCTTGATCGGATGCCGGAAAGTGCGTTAATTTCCACTTCCAAGATTTGCTCAAGAAAGCAAAACTGAAATTCAAGTAGATTTTTTTTTTACATGAGCTCCACACAAGCCCTCAGGAAAATAATCTCCCTCAGGGTCTTCGTCATCTTTGAGGATGCTGTGTGGAGGATTTTTTAAGGAAAGGAAATGGAGCAGAATTCTGGGAAGGACAAGGGTTTAAGCAGTGGGTAGGAATCTGGGGTTCAGTGTGCCCTGGTCATGAGCCTCCAAGACATACACAAACCTCACCCCATATACCCGGGCACCCCTGCTAAAAACGTAGCGAAACACTTGGGGTGACCTATGGCAGAGGTGTTGGTTATCCAATAAAGGTTCCCGGGGCGGCGGTACCCGTTCCCGCCTCCCAAATTGTAAATCTGGTTGATCTGAAAAGACAATACTCCAATAGCGCAGCGGCTAAGGCACATGACAAATCCCGGCCGCAAAGACAAACATCCAGCGAACGGACGTTCGAATCCTACGGAATCAAAAAAATATATGTATTTATTTTTGTGAAATCAATATCCAATCTTCAAACCACTTTAAAATAAACAGGCAAAAGAAAAGAAAGCGACATCTAGCGACTTTCTAATTTCAGTTCTACACATTGCACACTCTGATTTTTTTTAAATATCTTGTGCCTATGCCATAACTATTTAATTAATAAATAAACTAAGAAGGAAATGCTTCACGAATTAATAACAAAACGCATAAAAACATGATGACAGCTCAGCGGAAAAGTGAATAAAAAACAACAGCAAAAAACAAAAGTGCGACCAGAATAAACCAACCCTCCATAAATCTCAATTAAAAAATTAATCCCTTGTCGCGTGTCTGTCGTCCGGGGGTAATTTTTTCCTCTCCCGACTCGACTCAGAATAACCCGCTCCTCCCCCTGAAAAGGGGAGGGTGGGGAATTTGTGTGTGCTCAGATAACACGCTTTTCCTCTTTCAATCTCTCCGGTCAGCTGGCCTTTATTGATGAACTTTAGAGTGATTACTGTTGTAAAAAGTATATGAAGAGTTGCCACTTTTTTTGTTCCTTTCATCCGAACGTTTGAAATTGATGTTGGGAAAAGTTTTTTTATGAATAATGAGGTTAGTTCAGAAGAATCTTGATTATACCGGGATTAATGAGAAAAATATTCACCTTTTTTACAGCCACGTTACTTTTTTTTATTTGAGTTACAGTTGATTTGATGTTATGTTCTTGGCCTACCTAGTTGATGTTTTTGAAACTTTATCTCATACCTTCTGTCTTCCAGTTGTAGAGTAGGAATTGAAAGAATAAGTTTGAAGAACTATTTGAACATCACGCCATTTTCTGGTAAGTGGTTCATTAAGAGTCCTCGGGAACCCTCAGGGATCAACAAAGCAAAGTTATAAATTAATAACAAATGGACAAAATATGCGTTTTGTACTCCTCTCAATGTTGAATTGAATGGATTAAACCATTTTGTGAGTGAGGGGTACGAAAATTGTAGTTAGAGGTCTAAAATGACGTCTTTCAGAGACAAAATCACCGCAATTTTGCTTCACGTGATAAACTTTTGTACGCCAACATTGTACGAGGGTCAGTCAAAAAATGCCTCCTATTTTTTTCTACGTAAATAAAGTTAGTTGTTAATTAAGTGAAAATTTTAAATTTGATGCTATTCCTCAAACCTTCTTCTACAATTTACCGCATTAGTAAGTTTTTACGTCGACAGGTGGCAGCACTGTAGCCATTTGGAAAATGGCCGACATAAAAAAGTAATGCCTCCTTTTTTTTCTACTTTAATAAAGTTTTAAGTGAAAATTTTGAATTTGGTGCTATTCCTCAAACCTTCTTCTACTATCTATTGCAATAGTAACGTCAACGTAAGTAACGTCGATGTTCGTAGATAGACAGCGTTCTGTGATTGATTTTTGACTGTAGAGGGCAAAATGCCCATTTACATTCGTGAAATACTGAAAAATGTGCACCATAATGCAACAGTGGAAGTCAGCACTGCTAGATGATGGGTTCGTCGCTGTAACAAAGCTGAAAGACAAACACAGGACTTAACAAAAAGCGGAACGGCGCAGGTCGTTGAAGGCACTGATTGCACGCGAGCTGATGACATCATTCGTGGTGACCCCAGATAACTTCAGATGTCGCATTTTCTCCCTCAGTAAAGTCAGTGTGATGACGATTATTCGACAACTGATTATTCAACAAAAGTTTGTGCAAGGGAGTACCAAGAAAGTTAACCGGCCTGAAAAAAGAAACAAGAAAAACGATAGCCTTATAACACTTGCAGCGCTTGATTTCTGTAAAAAATTGAGACCGGTGACGAAATATGGGTTCATTTTTTTAACCTGAATTAAAGAAATGGAATGGAATGGAATGGAAATGGAATGTCAATGGAATGACATCACACAAACTCACCAAGGACAAAAAAAATCAAAACTAAGTGTGATCGGCGGGGAAAGTTATGGCGATGGTGTTCTGGGTGTGATTGTGCTTTTTACAACACTGGAACACGCCCTTGTTAAAAAATGAACCAAAACTGTGGAAATGGACGGATATTTTATTGAAAAGTAACAAATTAATCGTCACGAGTGTGGTTTTCAACCCACGTAATTGCATTTTTTTATTTCTTGACAATTGACAAGAGGCATTACTTATTGACTGACCCTGTACCTTTTGTGAGAAAAAAGCGTTCTTAAATTGCTTTTAATATTCTCAAGGCCATCCCCCAACAGCAAATCGTAGGTACAGCGTTCTCTTTTAGAATTCTAAAAGAGAATTAAGAGTGGCTTTTATAAACAGTCGAAAGCATGGCCGTCCGACTGTCATTTCTTCAGGTCAAGTCAATTGTTCGATCCCTTCTCGCATGATTTTGTCAAAACAGTTGGTTAGTCGGATGTATGTGGGGGCGGCTTGAAAAGATTGCAGTTGAAGAGGCTAAAGCCATTTCAAGAAATATTTCTTTTTTCAATGGTAGTTTGACGTCGTTCAATTCCAGATATTAAGATTATTTGAAATACGTTCAGGAAAACTCCAACAATGATCAAGGTTCATAGAGATTACAAGTTGCTATATTTATTTTTTCGTAAAGTTTACAGTTTATAGTTTACATGTATAATTCTATATACCATGAACAGTCTTCACTCGGACGAAATTGAAAGTATCTTCTGCTCTGAAATACACAACGGTAAAGAACCAGCCGTCTATTATGGAGTTTCCGAAAGTTTCCCCTCCTTTCTTCTCAGTACCTACTCGCTCGAAGCAGGATCCCAATTAAACTCTACAAACTCGAGCATCGCTTCAAAGGCTTGTACTCACTTCGACAGGTAACATGAAACCCGGGAGGTAAGCCGATAGGATAAAACGTCAAACACCTCTGTCCTGAATCAAATTCTTGCTATCAGTTATTTTACAAAACTTGAACAGTTCATCAAATTCCAAAGTGAATATTCAACTATGAATGAACCGTAGTTCTGTGGAAGCTCTATTTTTTAAGTTGTACCATTATTTCATTATGGGCCAGCCATAATATCGGAACTTGACTAGATATTTTTTCAGTACCTACTGAAATGGAATTAGGTAGGCCACAATGGCTGCGAGGAAAACAGTTGAGTATATTAGTTAGAGTCCATATTATCCTAATAAACATAGCAAAGCAGAAATGGGACAGCGACGACAGTAAAAAACATTTAAAAATTAATCAAAATGAAAATAAATCATAAAAAAGAAAAGAAAATCACAAAACAAATCAATCGATTGGTCAGTGTTTGAGTCCATTAAGAGCATTGTCGTGAGAATCTTAAGTCTAAATGAATAATCAATTTTTTATAAGAAAAAATCTCTTTTTACAACTTTTGAAGGTTATTCCCTTCAAAGTATACATAAATATTTCTTATAAAAAATTGATTATTCATTTAGACTTAAAAAGTCCATATGAATAAAATCGGATTTATTTATTTGAGACGCTAACATTATCTTTTTCTGTTTTTCTGTCTTGTTCTCTTTCATATTTTCATTTAGATTATTTTTGTTATCTTCTTCTCAAAAGATATATTAGATTTATGGGAATAACTTTTAACCACTCCGACCCGTAAGCGTGTTTATACGACAATATAACAAGAGCAGTCAAGTATAAAAAGTGTGTTAACGCGTATGTTCCCACAGAAATCGTTATAACTCCGTTATTGTTCTAGTGACAACCCTAAAACAAAAAATAAAAGATCCATATTGAATCAAGCTTCTTATTTCTATTCAATGTTGTCCATAGAAGTACATACAAAAGACTTATTTTGTAGAAACAGTTTTCACCCGCCAAATCGCTTACGTGCCGTTAGATTTTATTAATTTTTTATAAAATATTATTGTATGAAATGGCAAAAAAAGAGGTTACGAAATTGTTAATTATACATTTATACAATAGAATAAGTATTTTTTTTACTCGATCCGTGATTTAAGTACCGTTTTCACTGTTTGCATTCTAAATTTTAATATTTAAAAATGTTAATATTTATTTGTAATATAAGCTTATTTCATAACCATTCAAAAAAAGTTATTAGTATTCGGCTACGTTCAGAAATGTTTCATTTATAGAGCTTTATTTGCGAATTGGAAATAACACAAAGTTTTTATAAATCTGATTAAGTTTATTCGTTTAAGACAAAAAACTTGCACAATCGCAAAATACCTGAGTGGTTAAAAGTTACAATAAAGGGAGTTTTTCTTATAAAAAATTTTACGATGTTTTAATTTATTTTTAATCCCAATTTAATTATAAAATACCATCACCATCAACAAAAGGTTAAAACTTTATAAGGCTCGTCATAAAACAAGTAAGTAGCTGTCAATCAGTGCGATGTATGTCTTCTTTGTCGTCTCATATTTAACCCGAGAGCGGTGCCAGTGGCGGCGCGAAGTTTCGACAAGCTCGAGGGGAAGATGACTTGACACTTAATACTTCGTCAGCGCACTAAAAGGTCTGTCAATGACAAAATGCGAAATGGCAGGTTGGATTTAATAATCAAGTGACAAGGACTAAGTGCTTAATTACATTTACTTGAGCATTTTCATTCGTATTGTATTACTTGGTTTTGTTTAATTTTTATAATAAAATTATATAACTTGCAAATTTAAAATTTTTCGTTTTCCTGAGGCTTAGCCAAATAACCATTACGCAATTTTTCCCGGGTACATAATAATTTTTAATATTTCGGCTACTGGCATTATACCTAGCTCTCTCATTTAAGATTAAGGCTTATTAGAATTGTCAAAGAATCTATATATAAATGCAAAAGTCATTCATATTAAATACATGTAGAATTACTAAAGATTTTTTAAATGTTTTCATTGAGGGATCAGTACGATTTATCGGTTCAGTTAGGAGTTCTATCGAGCCGAACCCTCTGATATGCAAATATCTGGAGTCGGTGAATTATTTTTCCATTTGGTCTCTGGTGGGTTGACATGTTGTTCTTGAATTGTTTTGTATTTATTATACTTATACAGTACAATTGCAGAGCGCGGATTGACTAGATGATCATTTGTGGAAAAGTGTGTGGAAGGGTTAAGTTTTTCCTGTGGGGAAGATTTAACCCGGACATAAAGTCCGACATAGAGAACATATAAAAAAAATAAAAAAAATTTCACATAAAATTATACAATAATACATTTGCGGAAATTTTGACTAGCTAACTAGGAATGGGTCCTGTTTTAGGCCAGTCAAATTGACAATTTTAGTTCATATCATAATTTCATATTACATTGTTTAATTAAATAACATTATTTATAGAAGGAAAAAAGTGTTGCGATTGGATTCCTCATAGAAGCTTTAGTAAAAATAAAATTAAAAGGATAATTTTTGCCAAGGAGGCCGAACAGTCAGCACAAGACAGGGACGTATGGAGGAGCCTTGTCGATGCAACGGGTCCCCGACCCGAATAGGATAAGGGGATGAAGATGATGATGATGATGAGGATACTTTTTAGTGCACTGTTTTGAAATATTTTCTCAAGGGAGCCTAAGGTGGAATTTATTAAAATTTATTAGGCTCTATATAATTTTATTATTTATAAACAAACAGATATCATTTTACTTCTTCAAATACATCAAATTTATTTTGCGGCACTATTGTTTAATTAAAAGTAAAAGATTTATTTGTTTTACCCACTTTTAATGTCTATAAAACTGACTAGTTTCGAGAGCGATGCTCCCTTCCTTAAAAACTAATTATTAATAAACTTAGCGGTGTCAATGGAGAAGTAGGAAGGGGAGGGGGAAAGGGGTTATTTCAGGGCACAATTTACGAAAGGAACAGGTTCAATAGTGGATCATCATTATTATCTCATTTCAATGTATCTGAGTAAGTCCCCAGTTACCTATATATAAAAAAAGAAACTTTTTTTCTATTCCCTGTCACATTTTTTGCCTACCTAGGCATTCCTGTATGGACATATCAATGGAAGGTAATATGTTGTAATTTTTTTAATATTTATTATTATTTTAGGTACAGGCAGGTACTTAGAAAGTTAAGAGTCAACATTTATTTTATTAAGTGTGAGGTTACATTATTAGAACTAAAATAAAGGTGACATTTATGCCTTCGCTTTATGATTTTTTTTTAATATGCAGATATTTATCACACTAATTTTTTTTCTATCGACTAATGAATTCAGTTTTCTTATTATTCATAAGATGACATAGTGAGTAATTTAAGAGAACTTTTCTTATCAATCGTCTTTGTTACTATAATAATATAGAATAATATTAAATTATAGATAATATTAAAAAGGTACTTACATGACATAAGTAATTTAAGAAGAAATAAATAGTGGCGTACACAAAGTTATTTGTTTTCATTAAATTAATAATGACGCCACAAAGTAAATTTGCGAATTTTGAAGAAAAAAATTTAAGAAGACTCTATTAAAAAAAGGTCCGGAAAATGGTGGAGTCCTGTCAACCGTACGTGAAAGGATATTTGTGCACAGTAGCCCAGCGGCGAAAAAACGCTCTCTCTGTTCCTACAATGGTTGATGGGACTCTCATCAAGAAGGTGTGTGCCGACTGAAGACTGACAGTTAATTGAATGTGAATTTAAAAATCATCAAAAAACCTTGATCCGCAATAATTATTCACTGCAAACAGTCCCATGAAAAAAAAAATTTAATTTTTTTTTTTACATTAACTCCACACAGGAGGCCCTGAGGAAAATAATTTCCCTCAGGGCCTATGTCACCTTGGATGCTGTGTGGAGGGTCTTTTTGAGGAGAGGAAGGAATGAACATTGGTCTTGAAAAGACCCATGTTGTAGGAGGGAGGAAACACAGATGCCGGAAAATCGTTCCATATCCGAGCTGTTGAACTCAAGA
This sequence comes from Glyphotaelius pellucidus, assembly GCA_936435175.1. Taxonomy (NCBI): domain Eukaryota; kingdom Metazoa; phylum Arthropoda; class Insecta; order Trichoptera; family Limnephilidae; genus Glyphotaelius; species Glyphotaelius pellucidus. Next base: position 6,330,242 of record OW386554.1, on the reverse strand, counting down.
ACGAGTCGAAAAAACGACCCGTTATCATGTGACAAATGTCAACCGTGTACATATGTTGGGCGCGCGTTTGGCGTGTCTCCCGACTATGCACCGGTGCCGAAGGGATCAATGACGCTAGTTCCTCAGAGCATCTTCCATTGAAATACCGGTAGAACATGGATAGCATTCCCACCCGACGCCTGTGCTCTAAAGATTGCAATCTGTTCGTTAAGATGGGAGAATCTATCAAACGGACCGCCCGTTTCTGCACAGAGTCGAGGGTATTTTTCAAGTATTTTGGAGCTCCAGACCAGAGGTGGCTGCCAAATTCAACCGTGGGGCAATTTGTACAGGGTAAGCAGTTGTGTACTATTAAAGTATCTGCGGGCCCTGTACAGTACGGAATAATACAGAATATTGTTTTTTTGCAATAATTAAAGTAATCCTGAAGGTACCTTTAATAACCCCATTAAAAGAAATTAAAAAAAATTCAATATGTTTAGCATTATAAAACTGTACGCAAAAAATGCGCTACTCAAATTTAAAGAAAAAAAAGAGTACCTTGATGACCAACACACCTATACTACAAGGACAAAATCCTCAAATCTACTTAATATTCCAAAATTAAGTACATCTTTTGGTCAGAAAAATCATCATTTCCATGCTTTAAAATTATATAATGCCCTTCCAATCGAAATTAAAAACACCATGGAGATACTAAAGTTCAAAAAATATATAAAATTATGGCTAACTAAACACGAAGATGAGGAAATCATAAAAATTATAAAGTAACACCAACACAACTTACAGATAAAAAATAAACACTTATTATTACTTTACTTTATCTTGTCTATTTCTATTTTGTGGAAACAAACAAACTAGATTAGGAGGAATTCATGACCAACACCCATACAACAACCTACAGTCCGCCTCGGAACAGGAAAACCTAGTGAGGAGGACTGAGAACAAACTACTTCACTCTATATTTTTTAATTTATCTTATATTGTATTATATTTTATTGTATTAATAAATTGTGAATATTTCTCTTTGTGAAAACACTTCTCAATTAGGCAGTCTTAATTAAGTTCTCAATTAAGTACAGGATGTCGGTATTATTTTTGTCCCATTTTTTTTGTTAGGTTAGGTTAGGTTTTAGTAGATATTTTGTTGGGGGATGTTTTGTCCTTAGGCTATTTTGTCGGAGGATATTTTGACGGGGATATTTTATGGCAGGGTGTAAAGTCGCGGGACCTATATGTCTTAAGTTCTTCTTACTTATCTTTTGATTATTTTTTGCAATATTTTTTTATTTACTCACTTACATGATTTCATATATTAAGAATGAATTCCTTCACCAAACACAAGAAACTTGTCTCTTTATGTTGAGGAAAGGCTATTTTCATATTCTTTTACAACACTGTAAAACATGTAATGTTATGTATATTTACTTAATGTAAAAAACAAACAATTATCAAAAACACGTAGATAATTCAACGATTTTTGAAAATGACCAATTAAGCATTATCATTCTTTTTCTTTTCTCACTTCGTCCCAGTTTTATAACGTTCCTATAAATAAACTCAACAAACAGTTTTTCTTAAAACTTAAAACCAAATTATTTTCGTTTCACATACTGAAAAGATGTAGGTAACTGTGTACCTAGTATTGTTCGTATAACAAAGCATTGACGTTGATTTAAAAGAAAAAAACCTTCGTAAAAATAGGTTTGCCTTCTTTTTTAAGGCGTAATGAAAAAATCCAGCCTTAAAATAGAACGAAAATAACCGCCCAAAAAATATTCCATTTGGGTTTTTTGGACTACTTCAAAGGGTTATATTTAGATATAATTAAAGGTTTTTACGATCCTGCCTTCCTTTCAAAGGACACTTCTCTTGGGAAATCAAACAATTTATTTACAGACTAAATAACTTACTTTTTTCTTTTATCTGATTTTTTTTTGTTAAATGTAAAAATTTGAAAATAGAGGGTTCCCTTTATTTAAGGTCTTCAAAGTACACGTAAAACAATGGTCACTTGCGTAATCGAAATGTTGCTTGTTGGGTTTTATGTTTAATGGGAGGATCTGAATAGTCTGGGTTTGTTCCCCGTCTTCTTGTTTCACTTCTTTTTCACATTCCTTACAATCGTATTCAAATGGGGGATGCAATATTGCCGGGTAGTTGCGTTTTTACAAAAAAACAGTAAAAATTTATAGCAAAAGTTTGTAAATACCGCACAAGAATCCCAACTGCTCCAAGCCGTCTGAAGCCAGTTAGATTATGGCATCTCCAATTGGGTTATGTTGTGCTACTGAAGGTAATAAAGGTAAAGGGGAAGGAAAAGGGACAGAGGAAGGTGAAGAAGTTCCTGGCTGTTCAGATATGGTCACCAAACACCAAACGTGGCTTAAGTCATTTCAAGCATTGTTTCATTTCCGAATGGTGAACTTTTACAATGACGATAATGAGAGTTTCCACTCTGAGTAGTATTTGAAATGATTTAATTGTGAAACTTAAATGAAATTGTGAAAACTTAAATAAATTAAGCACCCAAAGATTTGAACCCGCAACCTCCATATTCGTAATCCTGAGTCTTACCTCTCAACCATGCAGGCATAAAAGTACGAAGAAACCTTTATTCTTATATTACGCCGAGAAAGCAATTTAATTTTTTTATGAACAGTTTTTAATTTCGTTACTTTTGTCCCACTTTTCATGAATTTTATGCAAGAAGCAAAGTGTGAAATGAGAACCTACCTACCTACTAGGTTTCTAGAACTTCAAAATATTACAAAATGAAACCCTGCATTACATACCAATAGGTAAAAGTACAAATGACAGCTTTACCGATTCAAATAATATACCTACGAATGAAATCGAAATAACGTAAAATCCAGCAGGGTTGTTTTGCAGTTCAAACCGTCGCACCCCTTCAGGGGAATACTGCCTTTCCACGCCCTGGGGGTTACATGGCACTCAACTTTTGCCCAAAAAGCCTGTATTTTCATCCCTCTGGACCCCCACTTATAAACGCGCCATACTCAGTTACCACCCCGCTGTAATAATTAGGCGCGATGACATGGCAGGTTTGAATCTTTGCTAAGCAGTGTTGGATTTTATTTGTTAAGTTTCGCGGGAAAATCGTTTTGCTTTATTTATTTTCCTTTCATGGTATATCTAAGGAAATAATGTTCGCCTTTCTTCGTGTTTTTTGCCTTTTGTTCATCATCTCTTCTTGAAGATTTGAAGCATCATGGTTATATTCATGATTGATAAATCTTTCTAAGCTATGGTGAATATGGTAGCGACGTGAGATTACTGCAATAGAAATCTAGCAAGAGAAGTATTAATTATTTTCTCTGATGTAGCTTCTTCAGGGCAGTATAACACTACAAAAATCTACAAGTATAGTAACATGTAATTAATAATAAACAAGTAATATGCTATCTCAGTGGATCGAAAAAAATGTGTTGAGCTCCAGTAGAGGAGGTAGAAGTACCTACGGGTAGGTGGAGGATTGGGAAGAGATCTGAAGAAGCTACGTACAGTTGTAGCGAAACCCGGTCAGCATTGAGTATATAAAAAATAAAAATGGCGTTTAATAAAGATATTGTATTATTTTAAATTGTAGTATTGTTACGATTCTAAATATCGCAGAAGGCAGTGTCAGTTTCCTATGACTAGAAATACAACCAAAATAAACAATTTTGAAAATAAACAGTTTATTTCATGAAAAAATAATCCGTAAGAATATTTATTGTATATTTTGTACTGAATTGTTTTCATTTATAATATTTGACACCTAATGGTTAAAGATTACATAAATATTTTGAAATGCTGTTGAGAAAAAATTAAGTGTTAAAATATCATTCAAATAATAGTTTATATCAGCAGCTAAGAACCCACTCAGTTTGAGTGTTGGTGACCATTATATAAATCCGATAGGAACCGGTTCCAAAAATAGCCGATTCTTCGGATCCACTGTGATCCAGTGACAGCTAGTCACCGGGACAAAGTAACCGCGACAAGCAATGACGTCGTATTTAATATAAAGCCACGTGATACTAGTATTCACAACTCTAAGTATTACCGTCAATCTTTTCATATCCGGAGAGATACTCAATTTTGCAAATACGTAGTACTTATATCTGTTTGGGGCACGTCGTGGCGTAAATGGTGCCATCTTTTGACGAATTATTGAATTCGAAACCGAGTTATAATGTTAGCTTTGTTTGAAATTTTACGCACACAGATATTCATGTGACAGGGCGCGTATGCCACGGCGTCAGACGTGCATTCGAAGCCGGGTTCTTAAATTGCAACCGCGCAGACGCAAGACTATTAATACTGTTTGTTGTACGATGATCAGTTTGTATCAATCAAGTACCTACGTCATTTAATTTTCCCGTAGATTCTTATTAATGATAATAGTTATAGAATTTGTAAAGCGCCGCTTTTGTGAGAAATTACCTCAGAGGCGCTGTACAAATATTTTTTTAAAGCTCTCAATCTCAACCTCAGTGGTTTCCAAAGGGGGCAATACCGCCCCCTGTGGGGGCGTTGGTGGAATCCAGAGGGGCAATGGTAGCCTCGAGGGCAAATGATGAGCGGCAAAGCCGTAGGTACCATTGCAAGAAACTTGCAGATGAACCGTTAAATTAGTTTTTAGTGTGTAATAATGAATGACAAATTAACTTTTTTTCTTGTTTTTTTCGATAATGTTTTTAAAAAATCCGTAAAATAAAGTAGAGATTTTTTTTTAATTTTCAAGTACAGCATTCCTGGGCTACAAATAATTTCAGTATGTTGAAAATCGAACATCAATTAAAAGCGGAAACTGAAGCTGTGCAATGATGGCTAATCTAATAGTGTGTTAAAAAAGGGTTACATATTTTTGAACGCAAAGCTGCGTTATATACGTTCAGATAATATTCAAGACCATGCTTACCTGGCAGCTCACTTTATTTTATTTTATTTGGAAAACCATCAGTTTTACAGTGTTCTTTATAATGTATGACAAAATAAGTCTTAATTTTTAACCAAAAATAGGTTTTCACTGACGTTTAATAAATTATTTAGTGAGTATAATGGAGAAACAGTTTAAAAAGCTACGCGGATGGTATGGTGGGAGGGAGGGGAAAGGGATGGCTCTATTCTGTGTAAAAAGTAGTGTGTATGTGTAAATGTTATTTGTTCATTTTAGGTTTGAAAATGTTAGGTACTGTGTTAAATATGTCAAATTCACTGTATAAATTGGTAAAGGTATGTGAAGCGCGGTGAATGAATGTATTTTGTTTAGAGTTAGTGTTGCATTGAGGAATGTTTAATGTGTGGTTTTGTCTGGTTTGTCTGATGGGCACTCTTAATTGAATCCTTTCTAATAATTCCGGGCAATCTATTTTAGAGGTAGCAATTTTTTGTAAAAATAGTACGTCTGCCGAATTTCTTCGACTTTCTAATGATGACATCTTGAATAACGTAGCTGACTTTTCGTGGCTCAGATGAGGACGACAGCTCCGAAAATCAAGGTATCGTAGAAATCGGTTTTGCACTTTTTCAATCCTTTCTAAGTGAGAAATATACTTGGGATTCCAGATTTGAGAAGCGTACTCAAAAGAACTACGTACATACGCAAAATAAAGAGTTTTCATGGTATTTGTTTTTTTTTTAATCTTTGCAGGTTCTAAGTACAAAGCCTAGTACCTTGGAAGCCTTTGTCACCATAGATTCGATGTGGCGGTCAAAAAGTAATTTTGAATCTAACACTATTCCCAAGTCCTCCATCATTTTTATTATTACTGTACCGTTAAGGGCATAAATGAAAGCAATCGGGTTTTTATTGCGGGTGAAGCTGATGGCGCCGCATTTTTTTAACGTTTAACGTCCCCAATTGGGGTATGTTGTGAGGCTGAAGGTAGTGGAGAGGGGAAGGAGATAGGGAAAAGGAAGGTGGAAAGTACCTGGCTATTCAGATCTGTTCACCAAACACGGCTAAAGCCATTTAAAGCAACGTTTCAATTCTGAATGGTGGTCTTACGCCAGAGCGATGCTGAGTGTCTTCCACTCTGGAACGTGCCGCAAATATACTATATATTATTTCAAATTAAAAAATTGTGAAAAAACACAAATTAATCAAATAAAATTTATGTCTTGCGCCGGGATTCGATTCCGCGACCTTCGGAATGCTAGTCAAGAGCCTTAACACTGGACTACGCCGGACTATTACTACGATAGTTTTAGATACAGTTTGGACATAATGTTAGAAGCATTGCATGTTTTTGGAGATTATTTTCTTATTTTTTATTACACGCATTAAAAAGTATACCAAGATTCATATTTTATTTCACGTGTGACCCAAGTGGCGACCCTGCGGTACACCGTGCTTCGTACATTTCAGGTTAAAATATTGTATTAATCTGATTTCGAGCGTTTTCCTTAGCTCTTGTTCACAACAATGGCGGGGGAAAGTGGGCACGGACGGAATGGTAAAAGTCTCGAAGGGGAAGTTGGGGTATTTTGCACTCTACGCAGTAATTGATTTCATAATGTAGCGTTGGGGAAGATTTATGAGCGAAGTGCAGTTGGAGAATTGAACAAAGCCAAAATCACGATGAAAAGGGAAAAGGTGACATGGCGTTTTGAGCAGGTATGATTTTAATGAAAATGCTAATGTGGAGTGTTTATCGTCCCTTTATTTATTCCAGCAGTATTTATTCAATCCACGTGAATAAAATTAAAGTAACCCAGATTCAGGAAAAAATTAAAATAAACTAACAATTCACCAAATGAAAAATAAATTATTTTTCACAAGTTTTTTTTTTTTTTCATTAACTCCAATAAGGGCCTATTTAATCTTTTAGGATATGGAGGGGGGATTTGTGAACTTGGTTCTTGAAGAGACCCAGGTTCACTCTTCATGAACACAGGTATTCGAAACCTATTTTGTAGGGGGGAGGAAACACAAAGGGCGGCAAATCATTCCACAGCCAAGCTGTTGAACTCATGAACAAGTTGTAGAGAGAACCCGTTCTCGTGTAATGAATGTCAATCGAATACAAGTTTGGGCGCGCAATTGACCTGTTTCCTGATTGAGCACCGATGCCGGAGGAATCGATGATGCTTGTTCCTGGAAGCGTCTTCTATTGAAATATCGGTAGAACGAGGACAGCATTTCCACCCGAATGCTCTAAATATTGTTAAAAGTAGGGTCAGTCAAAAAGTAATGCCTCCTATTTTTTCTCCTTTAATTGTTAAGGAATAAAAAATGCAATTACATGGACTTAAAATCAAACTATTGACGTTTAATTTGTTACTTTTCAATATAATATCCGTCCATTTCCACAGCTTTGGTCCATCTTTTAACAAGGGTTTGTATCACAGTGTTGTAAAAAGCACGATCACATACAGAAAACCGTTGCCATAACTTTCTTCGCCGATCACACAGTTTTGAATTTTTTGGTCCTTGGTGAGTTTGTGTGATGTTATTCCATTGACTGCTTCTTTAATTTAGGTTAAAAAAATTAATCCATTTTTTGTCTCCGGTCGCAATTTTTTCCAGAAATCAAGTGTTGTGAGGCTTTTGATTTTCTTATTTTTTTATTCTGGCCGGTTAACTTTCTTGGTACCTAGTGTACCCACCTTGCACAAACTTTTTTTGAATAATCAGTTGTCAAATAATCGTCAACACACTGACTTTACTGAGAGAGGGAATGCGAAATCTTTAGTTATTTGGGGTCACCACGAATGATGTCATCAATTCATGTGTAGTCACTGCAATCAAAGGCCTGCACCGTTCCGCTTTTTGTCAGCCAGCAGTGTTTGACCTTCAGCTTCGTTACAGCGACGAACCCATCATCTAGCAGAACTGACATCCACTGTTGCATCATGGTACACATTTTTCAGTCTTTCATAAATGCGAATGGGCGTTTCACCTTCTACAGTCAAGAATCAGTCACAGAACGCTGTCTATTATGAACATCGATGTCGGCCATTTTGCAAGCACCTGCAGTGCTGCCACCTGTTGACGCAAAAAGTTAATTTTGCAGTAGATTGTAGAAGAAGGTTTGAGGAATAGCACCAAATTCAAAATTTTCACTTAACTTACATTATTAAAGTAGAAAAAAATAGGAGCCTTTACTTTTGACTGACCCTCGTAGTTTGTTAAGATATGATAATCTATCAAACGGAACGTCAGTTTCTGGGTCGAAGGTATTTTTCAGGTTACAAATGTGTTTTGTTAGATCAAAATTCAATTTTGGTTTCAACCAGTCTGAAAATGCCCGATTTAAATTAAAATCTGATCAAAATTAAACAAATGGAAGGCAATGGTTTTTTTTAATGAAAACCGTCGTATGAAAAATTAATTGCAAATATTTTTTGGCACTTTTCATTTAACATTATATCTTCAGCTCAAACTCACACAAATCTGCCAAGCCTGTTTGATTTAGGAGTACAGATTCTATCACCTTAACAAGTTGATTCATTTGTCAACAGACGCACGGATAACCCAGATAATGTCGAACGCCTGTGTTCCTACAATAATATAGTATGTATATACATAAACCACACGTTACTGAATTATTCTGATGACTTGGGAATTCTCTGGGAGTCTAATCCCTCTTAATCAGCGATCTGCCTCTGTTTCAAATCAATATTTACACGAATTAATTGTCTATTTGACGACAATCAGTGTTTATTCAACGCAGAGTACTTAGTTACCGAGTACTAGTTACTTTAGTCAGCTTTAGGCTCAAACACGAGACGCTCTTATATTTATGAAAAATGATTTGGTACTCAGATAATAACATCATGATCGTCTTAGGTAATTGAATGAACATAGCGAATTTAGATCTAAATTTAAAACTGACCTTTTCACTCAGTCGTATTCACAAAGTCAAAAACCTTTCACCTTCACAGCCCGCGACATTACTTATTTATTTTCTAGCGAGTTCCCGGTATGCGTTGCTATGCCACTAAATAGAGAATTTTTTTCTCCCTGCGTGTCTTTTCCCATTCGTCCCGTTCCCCTCATGCGTTTCCACTCCACACTCCCCTCTCCCGCTTACCACGCCCTGCAAATCCCACTCCCGAGTTTTCCATTTTCCACTTTTCAATTGGTATGGGTACCGTCACCCCGGAAACCATTTATTGGATAACCAACACCCCTGCATAAGTCACCCCAGGTTGGCTATGTTTGGTGATTTAGCAAGTGTGAGGTTTTTCTAGCTCTCGGTGTTGAATTCGTTTGTCCATCTACTGCACGGTGGGCCGGATCGGGAGAGACTGGTTGAGGGAGACCTATATTATCTTGATCCATCGGTTTGCACCGCAATGGTATGGATTCAAACGTCCGACACCCCTGGACACAATGACAACTGACACCCCCAGATTCCTACCTACCCCTCATATCTTTTTCACTAGGAATAAAATGTCCGCAGACTTTTTCTATTCACTTGTGAACACAAGTATTTTCAGGACACTTCTTTCTCCATCCATTCATTCCACTCTTTCCTAATCAAGCAATTTTCGTTTACACCGGCCTTATTTTATTTTACAATCTTCTCATACGTCATGCGAAGATTCACGTTTTTACCAAACATGTTTCAGAGATCTCGGGTAGACCATAGTAATATATATTTTCTTTTATTAAATTTTAGGGGAGGGTGGGGACATCGAACACCTATGCAAGAACTGTTTTTTTGTTAGTGAAAGAAACATTGTCTTAAAATAAAATCAAAATGATAGTGAATAGGTTACTAAATAGTACTCGTACCTTCGATACTTAGTCGATGACTCGTACACAAGTATTTGCAATAACTCGCGTAGACAAAGCAAAAATATAAAGCAAAAATAATAAGACAAAGCAAAATGTAGCAAAAAATACTCCGCTACCCCGCGGTGTCGGGTAAGTAGGAATAATGAAAAATAACCCAATTACTCATTTTACAGCTTTCTCTAAGTCTTTTGCTGCACAGCGTGTTTTATTTTTCTGACATAATTCTTGGCATCTGAAAGAAAAATAAAATATACAAGAATGCATTACAACGGGGATAAGTTGGAACATTCGCCATAACCCCTTTTTTGAGAAATCAGAATTACCCACAGCGTTCTAAAATTAGTTTTCTTTTATAAAGTAAACATCTAAATTTTTAATCGACCCTGAAGAACAATGTTGGCACTAGTGAAACGAAGAAACAAATCAATGACCAAATAAAATTCCCTAAGAGAGGACTTGGCATACCAATTAAACATTCTGTCCAAACGGTTATAAAAATATGGCAGCCGAAATAGAACCAATATTTATTAATTACTAGCGAGTTCCCGGCATGCGTTGCTACGCCACTTAATAAAGAAATTGTTTCTCCCTGGGTGTCCTTTCCCATTCGTCCCGTTCCCCTTCCGCCTCCCCTTCATTTCTCGCGTCCCCTTCCCCCTTCCCCACTCCGCCTTATCCGCTTTCCCTCTCCCCATTTCCCTCGCCCTCTTCCCCCGTCCCGCGAACCCCCCTCTCGAGTTTCCCTCCCGAGTTCCTTACATTCATTCCTGGCACATTCAGCTTTCAAACAGCCCGCGTGCGACCTATTGCAATTTTTTTTATACAAATTTCATAAAGCCTAAGCTCACCAGTATATATAGGAGCCATTGCTGGCAGGCACACATCAAATCCCTAAAGTTTCATCGCAATCGGATGAACTGTTAGTAACGCATAATTTCATGATACCAGAACTTACTCTTGTGTATAGTAAGAATCGTAGGCATGCGCACATCAAATCCCCAAAGTTTCATCGCAATCGGATAAATGGTTTAGCAACTTATAGCATACATATACACAGACATAGACAGAAGCGAACATATTTTCATTTTTACATTTATAAATCAGATAAACTGAATAATAATCATGGAAACCAGATGAATGTAACGCAATTTTTGTATAACCGTCTGGACAGAATGTTCGGTATGTATTTGGATCGATACAACAAATCCTTCTCTTGAGTATTCGTCATTGACTTAAAACGTGCCCAAAGTATTCCAAGCTTAAAGTAAGAGAACATTTTTGTACAAAGCTTGTATTTCTTAATCATTTTGAAACAAGTGAATGCAACCTAGATCTTTCCTTGCGTAGGGACAGCTGTGTGATGACGTCATATGAGATTCGCGTGATTCGGCTTTACCCGCTATTCGGAGATACCCCACTCTCCCCTAGATGTGATAATATTTGTGACTACATAATAAATTTAAATTTTCATTTTCATTTTGATTTTTCCCTTTGTGCACTTTACAAAGCAGATTTTTTTCTGGTCGATGTTAACGAGTTTGTTTGGATGTGCAAACATGGTTTCAACATGCATCCCCGCAGAGAACACAATTAAATACTAATATTTACAGTTAACTTGATTTATTTGTATACAAGAGACGACATAGACTGGATGTTTCATCCAAGCTGTTTTTTCGGAGCGACTCAGGTATTTTTCAAATATAAGAGCCTATTAAAAATATGCAAATAAGTTCCTCCTCCTCTTACTATCGCTACGTGACTTTTGCTTCCAATTAATATCGTTAGAGGGCACTCAATTATTTTGAAAAATGCGATAGGTGCATCTGAACTAACAATAAAGCAGGCCGACCGCGGCACGGGGGTTTTTTTGGCAAGCATTTTCGTTAGTCTGCAAGTTTGTAGGTAGGTACAGTTCCGGATCTGCCATAGGTGCAGTCGGAATGTGAACCAGGGCTTTAAGGCGGTACACAACCCGAATAATTTTTGTTTGATCGAAACTCACATTTTTATCATTTCCGGCGAATTCGTAACTAAATTAACTTTTTTATTCCAACAAACGCCTGGGTATGTGAATTCTTTATATTTAAGATTAATAAAAAAAAAATACCTTTACATTAATATATTTTACGTACAACTATTTTTAAAACTTTATAACCCGTTTTTCAACTATAAAGTTAGCGGTTAGCACTTGATTTTATTTTTCTAGACGATGAATTAATAACTTCGGGAAGTATTCATTTAGAAACATCTTAAATATTAGTAACACGCTTTTCAGAATTAATTAAAATGAACCCGGCGGAAAGGTCGAATCTCCAGGCCTGCTAGGGCGACTTCGACGTACGTCCGTCCAATACGCCGTGCCGCGAGCATATATTTGTTTACATGCTTTCTTCACTTACGTCGTTAAGATTCCCACATTATTTGTCTTCTTCTTCTTTTCTTTGATAGGGCAAATTCAACAATAGGTCCGTCCAATACACGGGTCGCGAGTCGCGAGTCGCAACTTGTATACACGGCTTCTTTACTTACGTCGTTAAGATTCTGAATATACGAGTATTTTAGGGTACTGTGTCATCTAAATGCAATTTTTTTAAAGTTGCTCGTTAGTTGACGGCCTTCATGGTCGAGGTGCGAAGCTCTCGACTAGCGATTCGACTCCGAGGTCGCGGATTCAAATCCCGGCGTGCGCAAGCAAATTTTATTTGATTTATTTGTGTTTTCGCAATTTAATCATTAAAAATTATGTAAAGTATATTTGCGGCACGTTGCAGAGAAGAAGAAACTCTCAGGTCGCGGATTCAAATCCCGGCTTGCGCAAGCAAATTAAGTGTAAGTACAACATTCAGTATTGAGACGCTGCTTGCTGCTTTAGCCGGTTTAGTGACTAAATCTGAATAGCCAAGTACTTTCCCACCTTCCTCTTTTATTCTCGACTTTTCAAAGGAGGTTCCGAGCTGGTTTCAGTCTGAGTTGTCCGGTCACCTTCATGAATATATAACCGCATTATCTGCTAAGACGGTACAATCTTCAAGCTTTTACGAAAATAGTATCAACCGATACACGGCAAAAATTTAAAAATATTAATAATTATTCGGCATTTCAGTGATAATAATGGCAGAAAAAATGAATTTACCCCGTTATATACATTTTTAAACTTTTAACAAGGTAAACGAAAAAAAAGTTTTCAGCGACTTTATCCCAGATTACGGTACGTGTATTACCCACGTACATCTATTTAGTAGGTAAAACAAGCTGGATAAGATATGGTTTTAGAGGGTGGGCCATAAGCATTTGCACTTTTGAAAGATCCGTGAAAAAATATTCAGAATGTATTTAAAGGAGGGGGGGGGGCTAAGGCTTTAAACGCGAAAAAAGGTAAGGTTAGGTTTTTTTATAAATGATTATTGGTAGGAACAAAAATATGCTGGAATATCATGTCGTAAAAATAATTTCGTCAAAATTGCCGCCATCTTTCTTGCTTTTGGTTTTCCTCGACTCTGGCCCTGGAGTTAAGTCGCTGGTTATTTAAGTAGACTTGACTTGTAAGATAAAACACACACATAATAAAATGTTTAAACAAATACATCCTATTAAAAATTGGCAGGGGTTAGATCTGAGCTGCGGGGAAGTCATGGAATATTTCCTTTGCGCGAGATCAGTTTGTTAGGGAAAAATATTTAATCATGGGTATACTCTCGTTGAAAGTATGGCAAGTTGCACCATCTTGCTGCATCCAAGTATATTATTGCAACTAACGAACTGCTGCAACTATAGTTGAAAAAAATCTATCGCAAAACATCTGAACACTTGCTCGTCGACATATTCGGATCGTCTTGTACATACATGTTTACTTGCGCCATGTTCTCTACGTCCCACCTACTCCATGGCCGCCCTGTTTATTTTCGATTGAGAGTCGTGTCGTTTTCGTCGAAGTTTTTAAACAATGATTTAATTAAATTGATTCTTGGGCACTGATTAACTCTGTAATTGGTGATGCGAAAGAAGTAGGCGGCGTGCATCATTGTTTTGTAAAAGAGAATAGAATCATCGTTGAACAATGAAACAAAATCATTGTATTTGTAAACATGTTTTACCCAGAAAGCGCATTGCTCTCCCATAAAGCGATACGTTTTGACTAAATTCTCAAGAAGTAAGGAGCCGCGCATAAGTGGCCTCGCTCACCTCCTCCATTTCGAATCGCCGCTAGCACGACTACAAAAGTGCAAATGTCATTTAAACAGATTTTAAATTATCTTGTGACTATTTTGTAGATTAAGCGGGGTCAAATTTTAAAGTAATATAAATAATATGTGATCGGTCCAACCCTGTCTGCATACGAGTATATAAGAGAGTTTCTACCTTTCTTCGTACTTTGTTCATGTTTGTGTTTAGTCCAATTTAGATGCACGAGAGTTTTATCTAGCTTTTTATAACGTAGACTAATTACCTACAACAGATATTGAAAGAACCAGTTTAATCATTGCAAAGAAAAAAATTCGTCCACAAAAACCAAGTTTCAGTAAAATTTCTTCAAACTCTAAAAAATCCCGTAAAATTTGGGATATCCAATAAATTTTTATTCTTGTTATTGGACACTGTAACGCTGTCCGAAACGTTGGCTAAAGAAGGAGGTAGCGAAACACGGCATAACACCCCAAAAACAATAACAAAAATACTTTTTGGCCGTGAAAACCTAAAAACAAATTTTTATTCATTTTTTAATTTTCGGGAAATCGACGTTAACATTTAATTCGTTTGTACACGAGTAATATATAACTATTTAAAACTAGTAAGGGATTTCCTCTCGTGACTTTATTTCTAATATAACAATACATAAAAATAATTAAATTTATAAGAAATAATTTTCTTGAAACGAAAAATCGCCCAACTAAGAAAAACATTATTTTGTTTTATGGAAATTTATTCTGGGAGTTGTTGAAGATGTCATATTAAGACAATTTAATTGGAAAAAACATTGAAGGTTATGCCCATTAATGTAGTGTATCATTGAAGAGTAGATAATTCTGAAATCTAAACAAAACAGTACAAGTCACAAAAAAAAGGCATCTGGGACTCAAAACCAGGATCTCTTGTCTTCCCTGGACACAGCGCCTTAAGGGGGGGTAACGTTAAAAGCAAAAAAGGCATATTTTAATGATTTTTTTGGAGATATGAATAACATTGATTTTATATACACGTTGTAGTATGACACCTTAAGTATCTTTTAGAAAAATTTTAATTAAAAATATCAATAAATAAGTCCGTGAGAGCGAATCTCCGGGGGCACCTCGAAAAAAGTTGTTATGCGGTGAACATTATAACTCGTTAACGGATCATTTGAAAAAAAGGCGAAATGCGTTTAAAAGGTGATATGTTTTCCTAGGTAGTGACGAAGGGGTTTTTAAGATTTTTTTTTTGCAGCATGTTGAAGTCAAAAATGCGATTCTTGCAAAAATGTTCGGTGAATTTGTTATTATTGAATGAAAAAAAAATTGTAAAAAAATAAAATCTTCGTCACTACCTGTTAATTTATGAGTAGAAATTTTGTTAAAAATTTCAAAAGGATTGATTAGGTAGATTTTGAGTTATAATGTTCACGAACTTAAATAAACTTCAAAAATTTGTTTGCGAGAAAATCGATTTAAAGTTTTTTTATACTCGAAATACACTTGGATCCATCAAGCGGGCCGGTCACTTGAAACGCATATTTGTACAATGTATATTTTTACATCTCCACACAGCATATGTCGCCTTTGGATATGTTGTGTGGAGGGGCTTTATAGGGAAAAAAATGAGAGGAAATTCTGGGAAAGAAAATAATTTCAGTATCGTCCTGGCGTAAGACCACCAATCAGAATTGAAAAGTTGATTTAAATGGCTTTAGGCGTGTTTGGTGACAAGATCTGAATAGCTATACTTTCCCACCTTCTCTTCCCCCTCTCCTTCCCCTCCCCATCCACCTTCAGCCTCACAACGTACCTCAATTTGGGTTGGCGTAGTCTCACTGGCTCCAAATTGCGGTTGGGAGCAGTTGGAACATCGCAAATGTAACTATAATATAACCGTATAATGTAGCCAATCGGTTTCCCTTATAATGCTTGCTGAAGACAATATATACGATGCAAAAATAATTGATTTTCAAATTATAATGTTTCTAAACACCAAAGTAGTTTTTTTTCAACAAACCAACATCTTTTCGTAAGTGTGTTTGAAGTCTTTAAATCGTGTCGTGTGCGTTGGTTTAGAAATGAAAAGTCATTAAAACTCTTCAGAAACATTGAAGATAGTCTCATTATAACATGTTAATAATATACAACTCCTTACTGTATTTGCTCGTATAAATAAGAGCACTTATTTGATGAACATTTGCAGATTACGTTATTTTTAATTTAATGCCTTTTTTTCTTGTTTTGCAGATGGAATTGTTTCGGTCACCATTTTTTTGCAGAGTCGAGTTTGCTTTGTGGAAGGCAAGCACGGCTTGGATTGTAATTAATTTTGGGCTGCGATTCCGCTACAATTTATCTCTGAAACCATGGAATAAAGAATATAACATCAGAAGTGCTTTTCGTACAAACTTGAGTAAAATGCCACTGGCTTAGTGCATTTTGGTTCTAGACCATTCAGAACGCGGTCTGTGTCTCATACTTGCCTGAAATTGTATATCGCCATCCCATTTGAATTTCGTAATCACGGTGAAACACAGTTTTTATAAAAATATTGGCCGAAATTATACCTATAATTTGATCGCGAAACACACCCACCAGGTGCACTTCTTGTGATATTCTTTATTCTATGCCTGAAACCCATTAAAAACCCCTGGCAAAGATCTCCGGTACCTTTGTGCGGGACATCCTGAAATCCAATCTAACTATGATGTTTGTGAACGGAAAATTACTTTGTGATTGCGATATTCTTGCAGGAGAGTCGATTTTTTATTTTGTCGCTGAAAGAATTTAGATGAGGACAGATACAAAACCGCAAAATAAATCCGTTTTTATCTCGCTTTTCCAACTTGACTTTGTACGGTAGCGTTTGTGACGTATGTGGTGTTTTCAATCGTACATCTGATTTGAATATGTACATTAAATAAGAAAAATGATTTTATGTTATTTTTATTTTATTTATTTATTTATTTATCAAAAGTATACAATACAGAATATAGTATATTATATAAAGCATTGTACTCCCAGGAGTTAATAAACTCATTGCGGGAATGATACGCATTACATGAAACATATAGCTGTATGTATTAAATGGACATATGATGGGGACATACACAACATTATTATTTCAGATAGTCATTAATAAGATGAAGTTTGAGCATGTTAGTTTGGGTCTTTTTACATTGACTTGCACGTTTGATCTCGTTGGGTAGTTGATTATATTTTGTGTGAGCTATGTATTCTAGGGATCTTAGTCCATATTTTGTTGATTTGATTTTTGATATAAGAAGTTTGTTGTGATTTCTTGTGTTGTGTTGGTGTACGTCGCAATTGTAATAGAGTGTAGTGTTGGAATGTGCCGAGTGTTGAATTACTTGTAATATAGTTTTAGTTATTTCAAAAGTGGGAATGGTATTAAAAGGAAGTATTTGGGTGTTTCTGTAGATGTCTTTGACATGTGTGTCCCAAGGTAGACTGAAAATATTTCTTAAAATATTATTTATATTTTAAAATATTTTTTTTATATCTAAAATATTTATTTTATTTTTTTAATTGTTTTATACTAACTACTGTTATCTGTGATGTGAATTTTCCTGCTTAATGAAATCAAATATACTTTAAAATATTCAAATGACTGTTTGACATCAAGCGATAATGTAGGCACCTAGCTTCCTATAATGATTATTTTATTTTATTTTTATTAATTCTTTATTTGAAATGTTAATTTTTTGCCTCAATTTGAATTGATTTTTAAGTTGACTAACGTTGTTCATTCCATAGATAAATTTTTGAAGTCTCTAATTTGTCAACAGCCAGAATATAAAATTATATTACACCTAAATAAAATTGACAATATTGTTTTTTGAAAAGCAATATCATCCTAAACCAAATATAATATGAATATTTTTAGCTTTGCCCGTCTACCAGATGCCTTCGGTTATTATCGTAACCGTTCATACACCAGGCACGAACGACGATAGATGATACTCTTCTAAAATAATTATTAACTGACATCTAATGAGATACCACAAAACTACGTTGTATATATCTAACGAAGGAACTAAAGACATCTATTGAAGGATGACATGACAAATCTAAACACCACACCAATACTACAATTTTAATCGATTTTGCGACCTAGTAACCTTCTAAATTTGATCACGTACCTACTTTGGATAAAAGTGATTTTTGTTTTCCTCTCAATAGATAATTAATTAAAACATTGTTTTGACTATCCTCTATGATCAACAATAGATTCATAAACTTTGTTCGTAAAATAATGCACCTAACATTTTACTTATTTGTATAGTTTAGAATTAAATCTGGTTTTTCAGAAAACCCGTCCTCCTTTCAGTGGAAAACAGTAATATTTCGCATACTGAGCAGAATACCGTAAGTGCAAACATACATTTATTTCTGCTAAACAGCTCTGTATTTGGCATGAGTTTTGTTGTATAAAATCTGTAGAGTATAAGCTCTGGCTATGTGATGCTTTTATCCGTCAGTAGAGGGTGTATCAGCACTCACCCGACACTCTTTGACCAGTGATTCCGGAGCATGTTTGGAATAAAAAGGGTAGATGTCATTTTGCATCGTTTTCCATCGCGTGCTACGCACTCTGTCTTTTACTACCTAATGCTGCGCATAACATAAGAAAAAAAAAACGCTAGTCGAAGCATGAATTAAGGGAAATTTAGCTTGAAATTTCCCATAATTCATGGTATATTATAATAATAAAGCCTTGGGCGTTTACATAACCCTAGAACTCTCTGAGCGTAATACTCAAAAATATGATTGTGAATTTACCTTGCGCGGACAAAATATTACAAAAAATAGCGATCTGACAAAATCTCTAAGGAAAAAACAGAAACACTAAACTAAATTGTTGATCTCTGCAACGCGGGAGGCCTCCCAGTAATTTCAATCCACTTAAATTAATCTCAGTACAATTTTTGTAATTTTGAAATATGCACAAGTCAGTTGTGAACTTTATACAACTGCAGGAGAAACCACAATGAATTGCAAGACATTGAAAACACAAGATGATTTGACAGTTATTACACTGGTCACAATAATACTTTCAAATAAAAACATTCGAAACCGCATTATTTCTTCAAAAGGACAAATGAGCGCCATCTTTTGATTGATTTGGTCGAGCATGACGATTTAGCAGTTTTTGAACAATACATTTCAGTGCCTCTTGTAATTCAAAGAGACCCAAAAACTCACCACTTTTTAAATATGGATGTTTGCGCACTTGAAGTGAAGTGACACAAAACTGCGCTATACAAATGTAATGTTATTATTATTATTATTTTTAATTATTTTTTAGAATAAACAAACACAAAAAAAACATATTATAATGCCCAACCACGTGGTTCGGCTATTCGCTTTTTTTGATTTTTTTTTGATAAGAAAAACTCTCCTTTTTATAACTTTTGAAGGTTATTCCCATCATTTTCATTTAGATTATAAGTGTTATCTTCTTTTTCAAGGATAATTTTTTTTATTTATTTAATTGTGTTGGTTCTATGACCGTATTTATTTTGTAGTATTGTTATTATATTTTTTTAATTGAATACCGCACCAGGGTCCCAACTGCTCCCGTCTGGAACCAGCGAGTCTATGGCGTCCCCATTTGGGGTATGTTGTGAGGGTGAAGGTAGTGGAGAAGGGAAGGAGTTGGGAAAGTACCTGACTATTCAGATCTGGTCATCAAAGGCGGCTAAAGCCATTTCAAGCAACGTTTCAATTCTAAATGGTGGTCTTACACCAAAAAGATACTGAGAGTACTTTCCATATTGGAGCATGCCACAAATTTAGTAAACATTATTTTAAATGAATTAATTGTGAAATAACTCAAATCAATCAAATAAAATTAATTTAAGCACGCCGAGATTTGAACTCGCGATCTTCGGATTGCTAGTCGACCATACCCCTCGACCACGGAGGCGGTCTTCTGTACATACGCAGCATTACAGACATGACAGAACTCAAGGTGTTCCATTGAGACGCATGGCAGTGTGATCAGTCGCGACGTGTGAAACTATTTTTGTTAATATTTAATTTTAAAAAATGTCACTGGACAGCTAAACGATATATTTTTTTATTTTTTTTTATTTTATTGATAAACAGAAACAAACAGTACATTAGTTACAATGCTGAAACAATTTACAATTATTAAGTACATTTCATGATGGGTACCTATGACATGTTTCTTTGTAGTGTCTATGTATATTAAGTAAATTACCGGGTGATGTGCTTAGTGGGTAGGTGTGTGTGTGTATGTGTGAGTATGTGTGTATGTGTGAGTATGTATGTATGTATGCGCATTGAACAATTTATATCATTGACATGATGCTCTTTTTAAATTTGGGCAGTGAATCGAAGAAAATGTCGATGTTAGAATTTAGACAGATAGTATTAAACGTATGAAGGGCACGATTGATTGGCGAATTAGCTGCTGCATTTGTCTTGTAATTGAGCGTGTGAAATATACATTTTTTACACCAATGTTCTGGAATTGCTGGTTAAAGTCTGTCGGGAACGTGGTGGTACACCCTGTACACTGAACATTATTACTCGTGGGACTGCACCACCCTCCCCGAGATCTGGAATAAATGAATTAAAAATAAAAATAAATTATTATTAAAGAAAATATAATTTAACTAGTGTTTTTATACACCTTTGACCGTTTATGGCACGGTTGTTTTACATCTTTACAAATTTCAGTACAATTTTGTTCTACAACCACCGTGATCTGCATGTTTATCATCGAAGTCTGCACAAAGGTCATTTATTTATGTATTAATGACTTAAACACAACTCTAACAGCAGTTTTTTTTTTAAATAAACTCACACTTACAAAGTGTAAACACCTGCGCTGGAGAAAAAACTAAAAATTCTAAGCAAAATTTGTTGGTTCAATATTAAGTGAAAGAAATCAACTTTAATCAAATATCTGAAAGAAATCAACTTTTTCAATAATTCGTACTCTTAGAAAAAAGAAAATTAAAAGTTTTTTTTTTTTTTTTTCATTTCTTAATTATTTTTTATTTGTTCGTGCTATGTATCGTGCATAACGAGACTTTTTGAAAAATTGACGGCCTCCGTGGTCTACCGGTAAAGCTCTCAACTAGCAAGTCGGAGGTTGCGGGTTCAAATCGTCGTTCGCAAGTAAATTTAATTTGATTAATTTTTGTTATTTCACAATTTACTCATTGTATATGCGGCACATTCCAGAATGGAAGATACTCTAAATATTGCCCTGGTGTAAGGCCACTCAAAATGCTACTTTAATACGTTGCTTGAAATGGCTTTGGCCATGTTTGGTGACCATATCTGAATTGTCAAATACTTCCCCACTTTTCTCTTCCCCATCTTCTTCCTACCGCACTCCCTTCAGCCTCACAACATAGCCCAATTGAGGATGCCATAGTCTTACTGGCTCCAGACGGTTGGGAGCAGTTGGGACTCTTGTGCGGTATTCACTTAAAAAATAATAATAAATAATAACACAATACTATTTCCAAATATTAAAATAAATACAGTCAAAGAACCAACCTCAGAATACGATGGTACAAAAAACCACGTTGCCAGTTTTGATTAAAAAAAAAAGTGAACTAAATTTCAGAAAGACACGCTTGCTGAAAAACGGTTATGGAAATAAAATTTTATGCACTACTTGTTCCTTTTTTTATGCTTATACCAGTACAATAGTTATTAAATAATTATATGTTCTAATCCCAAAATTTAAACGTGTAATATGATCCCAAAATTTAAATATGTATATAATGTTTTTAAGAATCCCAAGACAAATTGCGAGTTATCAGTGACTAAATTATAATAATGTAATTTTTAAAGAAAAAAAAAATGTAGGGATGTGTAAAAATAAACTTTTACTATTCTAGGGCATGAACACCACAAACACATTATATGAAGTTTTCTGTGAGAGACAGTTGTTCTAATCTCTAATGGGGTTCATTGAATAGCAAAATGGGTAACAGTAACAGTAACAGCACCCACCAATGACTAGCGGCTAGTAGTCCCTTAGTAGTAGATAGTTCTTGGTCCAAGTCCAAAGGCCCAAGTCCCAACCTAAACAGGGAAACTTCCAGAGACCGCCATTTGAAAGTTCCACTGTAATCATTGCCAAACTGCTTGCTCACCTTCAACTTTGTTCTGAAGTCGAGCCGACCGACTGCTACTGTCGTGTCAACCAACTTGTGAGGGAAGTCTATCGGCCCATTATGGAGTTTTAGTTCTAGTTCCCGGTTTGGGTTTATGCATTGGAGGTGAAAATATCTTTTGGCCAGTGAAAGTTTCAAAGTACGAGTACATCTACACTGTGTTCCACGCTCTTTCCGCGAAATTTTGGAGGGTGGTTATTCAAGATAAACTTAGTAAAATAACCTATTAGTCTTTATACAAACTAAATCTATTTACCAAAAAATATTTATATCAAATTTTCTAGTAAAATCGTAGCTTACTTTTGCAAATGATGTTCTGATAGCAAAATGGTCGCCCTTACATTTCAAATCTTAAACAGAAGAACCGACCGAGTGGAAAGAAATAATAATTACATGCAGTTTGTAAAATAAGAGCCGAAAACAAAGGAGGGCACCACTGTTGTTCAAATGCAAATACTAAAAATATAACTCATGTTGAAAATGTAAAGCTGTGTGACCTACATTTTTATAAAAAAAACATTAAGAGACGAAAAGGTGAAAAAAATATTTTTTCATTGCAATACAGATAGATACGCACTGATATCAAAATTAGAATTGCGTGTAGGTAAATTACACCATTTCAATTTTCAACGATGTTGTAATCCATACTAATATTATAAATGCGAAACTGCTCGAGTTTGTTTATGACCTTTTCAGGCATTAACCAATAAAAAGACTTTAAAAATTCATTCACCAATAGAAAGCTAAATTATATGCGCAGACTATATGTTGTATATGATGGTAAGTTCTGGCGTTATGAAATTATAAATATTAATATATTATATTTGTTATACGTTTTCTGTCGCTAACAAAAGCGAGTTAATTGCAAATGTCAGAAAAAAATCATTCCCATGGAAACGATGTTGATATATTTGTGGGCTCTAAGCTGGTAGGTACTCAGCCCCCTGGTCAGCTACTGCCCCAGAAAATTCAAATATTTGAATATGTTTTGTTTTTATTGGACAAGCTGGAATAAATGTCAGATAAGAGTTCCTACATTAAAAGTATAATTCGTAACGATTATAAAGACTGAATTATAAATAGTGTAATTTTGTTTTATATTAACAAACTTCCAAATATTTAATTAAAAATAAACATCCGAAATGTTTGTAACCGCATAAATTCCGAACGAATGAACAAAATTGGATAATTATTTTTTTCTTTGTGAAATTTAGGTGGCAGGGTAGATGTTTGAAAACTGAATGTAAGGGAATGAATGTATGGAATGCGGGAGGGGGTGGGGTGGGGAGGAAGGGGGATAATTGATAAGTTCAACCGCTACAGTAATTTCCCGTAATACCATGCGAGCGAAGCCGCGGGGAAAAGCTAGTAATATATAAAGCATAGCTTAGAAATTGTTAATATTTATAAAATACTAGCTTTAGTACCTAGCGTTGTCCGGGCTTTAGATCATGTCTCTAATTTTAGATCTGAATATATTTATCTCATTGAGATCAAGAAGTAGTGTAACTAAACTCACCTTCTGATTCTTGTGATTCTTCTGTGCTGTTGGGAGCATTTGGGACAAAAAAATTGATATAGTTTTTTATTTACAAATTAATCATCATCGGTACTTGAAAAGAAAAAGATCTAAGGAAAGTTCATTTTTAACATAAACTGTATTCTTACGTACACATTTAAATTTATGAATATTAAATATACTACACGATAATAAGGAACTCCAGTGAAAAATATTATGGCTCTAAAAAATATGTTCATATAGACCAATATACGCTGACTCTGAATATATAAGTTTTATTCCATAATATTCAACGTAGATTTTTTTAAAAAAATATTAAAAAGTCCATTTTAAAACGTGTCATTAAAACACCCTTTTGCTGGATTTTGGCGGCGTGACGTCACCGCGCCGCGTCACCTGGGTCAAAGTTGTATTGAAATCAATAGAAATGTAAGACGCAAGCCGTTCGACATTCCGTGTTATTGGTTTATAGAGAATTGGACATATAATAGATTTTGTTTTTATTGAAACATTATTTAGGTCTAAATAATTCAGTATCAAAATTAAAGTATCTCTATTAGTTTATCTATATTATTTAAAACATTCAAAAACTTTAACTGTACAAAAAACGATCGTATTGCCCAGTAATGTCTATGAAAACGCTCCAATGCTGAAATTCAAAATGGCGGGAGTCAAACAGCTGATTCCAGTTCCCTACAAAGTTCATACTTCGGTTAGTCATGATAACGTCACACTAGATTCGGTGGTTTTCGGGGTATCTTAAAAAATTAAAACTTTGACATTTATTTTAACTATTAAAACTAACTATAAAAATAAAAAAAAATATGCAGTTATTTAAGATAGAAGGTTCATAAAAAAAAATAAAAAAATTGGACTGGAATTCTCTGTTGTAGAAAGTACGGTCGAGAGTTACATGGTAAATTTTTCCATGGGCACAAAAATTTATATAAATTAGTCACATGCCAGGCGTTGATATCCGACAAATTTCTATACGGTGTGGAAACGTGGACACTTAAAACCAGCGAAAGAAAGCGGATGGACGCCCTCTAAATGGAGACTCCTCCTGGAGAAAATGCTCAGGATTCCATGGACAGTCAGAGGCACAAATGTGTCCATTCTGGAAGAGCTAGGCATCCACAATAGGCTTTCAACTATTTGCCTTTAATAAATGTTAAGATACTTTGGACCCGTTACTCGCCTAACTGAAAACTCTAGCTTGGAAGAACTCAAAGTCACTGGCAAAGTCGAAGACAGAAAAAATAGAAGAAAGTCACCAATTATAACTGGCGTCCGATACGTCGGTTTCCGCGGCTCTCCACAGCAGGAATTTGGTCCAACATGGAAATTGGAATATGCTCACGATCCTCAACAATGAGAAACCAACTCAAGAAGAAGAACACACATTTTCAAAATAATGACAATAGTCATAGTTATCTCATAACAATAACATGGTATAAATAATACCACTGTCGAAATAAATAATATTCGAAATATCACCACGTTCAAATTATTTATTACCATCATATTTAAGCGTGATACATATAATAACCATTTTTAAAAAACTCCATCGACAATGTCTAAAAAAATTAAAAATAATCTTTGTTGTGCAAAAATGACAGTTTTTGAACACAATCATTTTACATTAACTTAAAGCAAGGCAAACTAGGTGAAATCTACGAAAAACTCGTCGAATAAACATATTCCACGATTTTTCATCCCGCGACAAAATACCCCCAGGCAAAATATCCCCGACAAAGTATCCCCCTACGCACAAAACATCCCACAACAAAATATCCACTTAAACTTAACCTAACCTAACCCAACCTTACATAACCTAACCTTACCTAACATAACCTGACCTAACCTAACAATAAATGGTACAAAAATAATACAGCAACCTGTTAAGACAATAAATTATTGTTCAAAAATAGTAAAATGGTGCAAACAATAATACAGACATCCTGAAAAGATAATAAATTATTATTATTTATTATTTTAACTTTATGAGTAAAACCTCAAACTGTAATATTTAATTAAATGAAGACATTATGAGCGAAACTCAATCGAAAATCTGGAAACAGAAAAATCAGAAAAAGATATTGGCACCTCTGGGACTCGAACCAAAGATGGCAGCCAATAAAAATATGCGTTAAGAAAAATGAAGATAATATGGGTGGTTCTTAGTCGAAGTATGGTACAGTTAAAAGTGACCGAATTGGATATCGACACCTTAGCTCAGTGGATAAGAGCGCCCAACCCGGAAAGTAGGGAGGTCCTGGGTTCGAGTCCCAGAGGTGCCAATATCTTTTTCTGATTTTTCTGTTTCCAGATTTTCGATTGAGTTTCGCTCATAATGTCTTCATTTAATTAATAAATTATTGTTCATAAATAGTAAAATGTAAAATAAGGTTAGGTTAAGCTAGGTTAAGTAAGGTTAGGTTAGGTTTTAGCAGATATTTTGCCGGAGGATGTTTTATCCGTAGGATATTTTGTCCTTGGGATATTATGACGAGGGATATTTTGTCTCGGAGTTTGTTGGGTCGGGGGTATTTTGTCGCGGGATGTGTGGCACCGAATAAGCTTCCTAATGTTTCTATTTTTGTTCTTAAAACAATTTTAATCTTTACATCACAGTTTTTAGAAATATTTGTTCCAATCTGGAGATGGCTTTAATAGGATGAAATCCGCTACGAAACAAATTAAGTGAGAAAAAGTTTAAAGGTGTTTTAATGTATTATCAAAATAAATTTCCAGTGAAATCATAATATTTTCGTGCCAAAAATATTTAAAAAATGAACTCGCTTGGTCAACTTATTTAATAAAGTCCTGAAACACTTGGAATCGCTGAAGTCAACTGAGAATTTGCAGGTACAAATTAAGGTAACTTGTACGAACACTTTTTAATTAAAAACTGCAGCCAGCCGGAAGTCTGGCTAGGTAGGTTGGGTACCATTATTTGGCTACCGGAAGGAGCTCTCGCCATAATAGTAGCTACTTTTAATATTAAAGCATTAAACTGCAGTCCCGTTTAATATTAAACACAGAAAGTTGCAGAGCGTAATGTTAAAATATTTACTTGAACGCATTTAATTAGAGTTGCATATTATTGTACGATGCAATGAACCTGTTATTATGCATTATTAATTTGTTCGCCAGCCTGTTCTGTTTGTAGAAGATTATTACAGAGGAATAATTATCCGGTTTAGGTTAATTAATTTAATTTAATATAGCCAGATGATTGCGAATCCTTTGCTTAAATTGTATTTCATATATGCAGTAATATACCTACGCCTTCCAGATGTATAAATATTTTGTGTTTAACTTTTAGATTTGAATATAAATCGTGCTGTTTTCTCTTTTCATAGTCTTTGATTGTATTTCTAACCATGGGTAGTAAGGGAGCCACAACGATTTCTATTTGAGTTTTCCCAAAAATCGAACACATCAGCCTAAGGGGTTAACCACTGGAGCGCTTTTTGCCACAATATGGCACTATTTAAAATACCTCGGATTGCTTTGCTGCCAATTTGTCAAATTTTCGCTTATTTGTATATAATTAAGTATAAGTTAACAATTTTATAATATTTTTTTTATAAATCCTACGAATATGGGATAGTCGACAAAAAGATAGTCGATAAAATAAAATATAGTCGACAGGTGAATTCATTGGCTATATAGATCTATAGTTTGTATCTCTCTATATTAAAATTCGTAGATATGATTTTTTTTTTAACTTGGGCCGAAAATATTCAAAATAATAACCAAAAAATGTAACCAAAAACAAACGGAGAAAAAGTTTTAAATTGCGCAGTGGTTAAAAGTTTATTTTTAGGTGGTTTCCGTGGAGGGATTCATACTAGACCGCTCGATTCGTAGTAGAAGAACCCATCTGTCCAAATCAAATAGCTAGATATGTTATCGAAAATACACAATAACGCATTCTTTCTTTGTCTGCCTCATATTTAGTAATATCTCCGGATACTCGCATACATCAATCACATCGGGTAACATTAATCATGAATAAAGAGTCATGCACAAAATACCGAATACTCCATCGGGTCAGCGGCCCTAACTGATCGAAATAATACGGGAAAAATGCGGGAATGTTCAGGAATATAAATTGGGAGAATACTTATGCGTTAAGGAGATCCCCTTCCTGTTTTTAATGCGATTTAAATATTTTATGCCCGAACCTCATAAGTCAGTGCCAGGGCGAGTTTTTCGATTCATCAATAACTGTATTTCGGATGCCAAGAGTTCGCTATATGGAAATAATTCAAGCCATCCGTACTATGCAAAACGCCGAGTCAGTGCGTTATACCCGTATAAAATACTTTGCTTCATGATTAAAAAAAGTTTTACACGGACTGCGATAAAAATAAAATTTGGGCATTTATCTCAATAAAATCCTTCACGTATCTAAATATTCAAAAAAAATAATTAAAATGACGCCACAAAGTGAGTTAGCGATTATTGAAGAAAAAATAATTTAAAATTAGAGAAAATATTATATTATTATTTTAAGTATTACGAATTTACGAGAGGTTTGGGTTCGAGTCCCAGTTGCGACCATTGTCTTTTTCTATTTTTCTATCTTTTTCTCTTTCATATTTTCGTTTAGATTATTAGTGTAATCTTCTCTTTCAATGATAAAATTAAAAGACTTCTTTGTTTTAACCATTTATAAAACCGACATGTTTCGAGATGTCGACTAACAACTAAATATAACAATAGACAATAAACAATAAACAATAAACAACAGAGAGGTGTCAATGAAAAGGTAGGAGTGGGAATAGAGGAAAGAGGGCATAATTTACAAATATAACAAGTTCAATAGTGAGTGATTTAAAAATATTTTCTGATTATTTATAATAATTAAATTTGAATTTACACTCTTTCTATTTACTAATATTTCCAATTTATCCGACTGAATTACGCAGCAATTACGAAGCAATAATTCAATTCAATCAAAAGTGTTACTAATCTACAACAAATGATTGGCAAACTATTATTGTTTAAATATTTCATACATTTCTTTATCCTGATTTCAAAGTTTCTCGAAGTTTTACCTATATAAAAAATACAATTTCACTTTAATTCAGAGATTCCAGATTTTTTCATTTTTAAATCTCTATCCTTATTATTTAGAATGTAATTGTTAAGTTTATTAATTGCATAAAATAATAATTTACTTAATTGACTTTGTGGCGTCATTTTAATTAAATGAAAAAACAATCATATATTTTTTTACTGTTGGTACTTATTTGCCTACACTTGTTATTTTTCATATTACGCTTACGAAGAAACCATTGATTTTGAGACATGTTGATTATTTTGATTAAATAAGTGGTGTGCACAAAGTGATTTTTTTCAATTAGTTTAATTGTTTTGGTTAGTAGTTTTGGTCGTATACTCTCAGTATAAGCCTTGGTCAAAGACCATTGTTCAGAATTGAAACGTTGAATTAAAAGGCTTTGGTTATCTAATCGATCTGAAAAGTCAGAAAAAGCAACCACTGGAGCGACCAAGCAAAATAAATAATTTGGCTCGATTATTATAAAAATCATTCCTTCGAATTTTAATATGGAAACACATTAAAATATTAAAATTCTATTTAGCCAATTAATAAATGTGTATTTTACTGTTTATTTCATATTTGGAGAGTTTATTAAAAAATCGTAACGTTTATAACCGCGCGAATCTTGCGTTTTTGTTACTTTGAAACTCCGTGAAAGGTACTTATTCGGGTCAACATAGAATATTTTCGATTTCTGTATGTTGTCTGTAATAAACTTGATAATGAAATGTGCATATCTATGGAAAAATGACTTAATTTTAACCGTAAACAGCTGATAATAATTTTTTTATTTTTAACATCGTTCTAAAAGAGTCGACGAAGTTCGGATTCGCGACATATATTCTCATAATAGATAAAGCATTTCAATAGATTCGTTTTAAAATAAAAGGCTGGCTGTGGAAATGTTTTAAATAATTACAATAAATGTTTTACGAGTGGTAGGAAAATGTGGTTCAATTTTGGACCACATTTTCCGCTATCAATCGCAGAAAAATAAAAGTGGTTCATTTTTCGACCATAATTGCTCCTCGCTAACAGTTTTCGCCTCATCTCCTTTCGTTCCCCACTTCATCCATAATCCTGTAGGGGACGCCATAGTCTCACTTGCCCTCGACAGTTGGGAGCAGTATGCGCTGTATAGCGATGCCGCCCGGGGAACCACTTGTTGGATAACCAACTCCTCTTCCATAAGTGTTTCGCTACGTTTGGTGAGTAAGAGGGGGTGCCCAGGTTCATGGGATGAGGTTTATCCGGGTCTTGGCAGCAGTTGCGCCTGCTGATCGGGAGACCTTTTGACCACTCCAGCAGAACCGTCTCGGAACATTGCCAGCACACACGTCCGTCTCTTCTGGACACGCTGATTCCAAATTACTACCCATCCCTCATACCATATTCTTTCACAGAACTTCCTCTGATAAAAAGGACCTCCTCACAGCATCCACAAATATAGCATGGCATATGTGGATCTAATTTTAAAAAAAGGTTAGTTTGACAGATGGACGATACAATAAAAAAATAATAATATGATAATAATAAAAGTTATCTTTGTACGGTAGGTATGGTAAGTTCAAATTATTAAAACACTCGAGAAGGGTAATGTCAAGCGTCAGAATAACAGATGACTAAACGCGAGATGATGTATGCATATGGATGAAGCTAGGATTGAGTTATGTGGAGGTCCATTTTCTCGTAAATATTTTATTTTATTTTTAATTCAACTAATGGAATTTCTTCACCAAACAACGACTTCTAAATTATTCCAGACCTTGGAAAAGTTCATGTGCGTGTGTGCGTCTAACATCTAACCCATTCGAGACCGCCGTCAAGTCGTGCGTGAGTATAAATGTTTTCCGCTTTCCGCACGAGTGTGTTTCCTTTTACGTCTGAGAAGAGCCGGCGGGTCCCAGGGGGTTAGAACTTTGAGAAACACAAACCTGATATCTATTATGATACTAATTCTCGTAAGAGAGGAGATTGCTTCAAACAATCATTTTAATCAAGGAACGAGACAAGTTTAAAACGAAGTTTTCAGACACAAAATTAAACTGTTTTTATTATGGACATGCCGATAATATAATTGAAAAGCTAACTGTAATGGATAAAATTATGTATGTAATTTCAATTTCTTTCAACTTATATCGTTAGTTTATTTAGTTCTATGTTGTTTTGAGCTGTCTCTACAGATGTTTGTTAAGAAGTACTTTAGTAGAGTGGCAACTATTGAACCCGAACGGTTACGGTAATAATCTATGATGTGCGGTCGACAGCTGGGTTCCTTTAGTGTTATGTTATCTTACTTCAGAATTACTCGGAACACCAATTAGAACGGACGCTTGATCCGGTTAAATATTCATTGTGAACCACAAGATAACGTAAAAACAGTAACTTGTAATCTCGAAGAAGCTCGAGCTATACTGGAGATTTCTGAACATAAAATCAAGTCATCCCAATCACTGAGATTGAAGAACATTACACTAACCACGGAACGAATAATATCATAAACCATTAGATGGTCAAATACAGAAAGAGTATGAGAGTGTAGACTTTTAAAAAGCCAAAGTAAGTGTAGTGACTATGTATGTACTTTCAATTTCTCTCGACAGATGTAGTTTTAAGGTTTCTCAATAGATGTCGTTGAACATCAATAGCTGTACAGTGTACAGGATAGAGACGATTGGCGGATGTTTGTGTTTAGTACCCGAATCAGTGGTAATTCCACCTAATACCATGCGAGCGATGCCGCGGGTAAAAGCAAGTATTATAATAACAGGAAAAGTGTAAAATATTTCAAACACACACGATCTTAAAATAGCTTTTTGGTGCAAAAAGGGTTTTGTTAAATCATTTCGCCTCTCTCATTCTGAGAATTGCAGTCCGAAAAATTAGAAAGGAAGTTCACTTTACAAAGACACGTTAACCTTAAAAACGTAGCTGTGTTCATTAATTTAGAAAAATACAAAAATTATTTGTGCACTAAAATATACATTTTACTTGAAATGCCTTATCTAAAAAAACTCACGTAAGCAAGTTAAAATCGGATTTCTAAAATGGCTCTCCTGTAGTTGTATGTAATTTGTCGCTCCTTTCTTTGGCACGTACAGAATTCGCCAGACTCGCCTTTAATAAAATACTTCTTTTAAATTCACGTGTGTTATAAAATTACACGTGTCCACTTAGCAACGAAAGTAGAGAGTCTACACATCTTTTTCTTATATTTTTTTGGCTTTTAAAAGTCTGCGAGATTTAAATTTTATTTCTAATATGCCAGGATTACAGGATCTCTTTTGGGTTGTTGGGTGAAGGGCGGACCTGAGGGCGTCGGGCCCTTGATGCCTTGAAGGCTGTAATGTAAATTACGCCCCGGCCACTTGCAGCGGGTGGAGGGTCGTTTAGACACAATGGCTATGGACGCACAAAGTGGAGGGCGGGTGACGCACCCTCCGACGGAAAATCAGGAAAATGCAGCCAGATTGTTTTAGCAATTTTCACCAAAAGCGAGCCTTAATGAATTTTCTGCTTTAAAGTAGGTGACTTGAGATTTTTTGTGAAGTGCTGCTGAGACGGAATGGATTCAGCATGTTTAAAATATGAACCACAACGCACGCATTTCGTGGAAAAAAACACAATTAAAGACTGACTTGCATAAATGCGTACTTTTAATAATTTTGTTCATTTGAAGGTGGGTATTGATAAGAAAAAATCTTTCAAAGTATTTCATCCTCGTTGAATGGGTAACCAAATTTATTTAAATAAAGAAATAGAAAAGCAATATTGTGTTGGACATGAATTTCAACCACATAAGATTGAGATGTAGCCGTGCGAAATAATGCAAAATCATACAAAATCATGTGTTTTTTGAAAATTTTATCGCTTAGAAGTATGATAAACGCTTCAAGTAAATATTGCAGGCAGAACACACCTTAGCCTTAGAAAATATGGATCATTTCAAGTCTTTTAATAAGCCTAGAAAAAAATAAAGTATTAGGTCTATAAAAAAACACTTTCAACTTTTATTCGTCTTCGGATATGGTTTTATTGTATAATGTGGCAAATTCAGTTTGTTTATAATTATCGTAAAAATACGATATTACTGCTTGAACTTCTCAAAAAAAAAAGCATGAACTTTGGCGATGTTCTTTAAAAGGAAATTAAAAGAGGCGTTACCTAACTGCAAATTTCAGCCTTATGCGATCCGCAGAAAGGACGAAAGCGCACCGTATTGTCCCACTCAGTAGACGCCCGGATGTTGGGCCGCATAGGCGTGTTTTGCTCTTTGGGTCGCTTTGTTCTATAAAAATGTACCTGCGAAATAACAAAACACCGTTGTCGTCTATTGATCGGTCAGTCGCTTGCTCCGCCCAATTCCGAATGGGTCGAGGACTAGGGGATCGTCTTAAAAAACACACAAATACACTCTGTATGTTCATGTTTTATGCTAATAGGATTTCATAAATGGGTACAAATCGCACCTACCAAGTAAAGTGATTATCAAGGTTTTCAGACACCATAATTACCTATTTATTTTGTTTGTAAGTGGGTAGAAGTGCAACTGTATATTTGAATACATTAAGTGCGAAGAACATAATTTTATTTTATCTACGGATCTATATACAGATGCAAAACAGCACGTACTCGATAGAATTTTTTTCCTGAGCATATTTGGAATACAAAAGTGAGTAGATGTCATTTTGCTGTTCGATGATTTTGTTTTTCTATTTAAAATCATAAAAATATTTTTTATATATATCACACTCCTAGACGTCGCCACGGGATCACGTGATACGCAAGCTATTTCGTGTGTTACTGTGCTGCTGGAACGAGACAGTGTGTTAATCACGTAGCCTGCTAGACTGTACCCGACTGCTCAGTTGCGACGTGTGTTGGAAAAACATTTTTTTATTGTTTTTAATTGAAAAAAATAACAACGAACTGCAAAATGACATTAAAATGTTTTACTCTAAATATGCCTTGAAATATTTGTTTTTATTAACTTTACGAGTAAAACCTTAAATTGAAATATTTAATTAAATGAAGACAATATTAGCGAAACTCAATCTTAAAACTTGGAAAGAAAAATCAGTAAAAGATACTGGCACATCTGGGACTCGAACCCAGGACCTTCAACTTTCGGGCCACTGCGCCAAAGTGTCGATATCCAATTCGGTCATTTTTTACGGTATAATACTTCGACTAAGAACCACCAACATTATCTTAATTTTCTTAAAGTACATTTTATTGGCATTGATTGCAAGATTCTAATCCGAACTAAATGCCGTCTAGATAGTGTCTGGGTTCGAGTCCCAGAGGAGTCAATATCTTTTTCTGATTTTTCTGTTTCCATATTTTTTATTAATATTGTATTCTAATTGAAATTAAAACACTTTTGCCCTTTTTTCCACCAATTTATTTACACCAGGACCGGTTTCATCCTACTACGGACATTTTCAGACTGGTAGTTGAAATTCTTATGCTATGGCATTTATACAAACTTAAGCAGGGGTACACAACATTGTCTCTATATAATGAATGTTTCTATTTTGTTAATTTAAGGTATTATAAATTAACAAAATAACTTATAATACCTTAAATTAACAAAATAGAAACAATCATTATATAGAGACAAATGTTGTGTACCCCTGCTTAAGTTTGTATAAATGCCATAGCATAAGAATTTCAACTACCAGTCTGAAAATGTTCGTAGTAGGATGAAACCGGTCCTGGTGTAAATAAATTAGTGGAAAAAAGTGCAAAAGTGTTTTAATTTCAATTATAATACAATGGAATTCCACCACGAATTAAGAGTGCAAAAACTAGACTCAATATTCTATTCATTTAATTAAATGCTTAGGAATCGCTGAAATCTTTCGGATGCATGCTGTCACAATATTTGCATAATGTAGGCACTTTTGGTGGAATACTTTTAAAATGATTACAAATGCACGTAACTGATATTAATAACCGACACTAAATCATACTTAATAGATTATTTTTTCTTATATTTTTATTAAAATGGTTCTATTTTCCCAAACGCCACCATAAAATACATTTAAAATTATTGTACGTAAACATTCATTAAGCAAAAACGTTTTTTAAACATTGCAGTGAAAGCAAAAAAATATCTCATGCAAGAGCAATAAACGTGTTTCGTAATTCGTTTAAAAATTGCACGTTCTCTCTAGTAAAATATTTAACAGCACTTGCGTGCTGTATTCATATTATACCTGTATGTGAAACTACCGTAGAGCTGAAAACATTTCATTCGATTAGTCGCTGTGCCGTGCTGTGAGCTAAAGTAGCCGAAATGTTTGTATTTGCGGGATTGGAAGGAGGGATGGGGTGAGGGAGGACCTGGCAGAGGTCCAGTGTCTTGTCCTGGGGGCGCAGGAGGCTGTAGAGACAACAGGATGAAGGGGGTTGAGTTGTTGCCGAAACTTCCACTGAGACGAGATATAAAAGCTTCCGAGGTCTATTTTCAAGGGCTTTTACTCCTCGTCAAGCTTTTGAGTGAATGTTTTATAAGCTTTTCTGAAAGGAATAATCTGTTTTGCGGTAATATAATATAAATATCTAAGATTTGGGGAAATATTGTTTAAAAAAAAGCCTTACAAGGTTTTCACGGACCTTCTACGGTATTTTTGAGGTGAGGGGAAGAGAAGGAGGTGCCAAAGAGGAAGGTTGAGAAGTATCTAACTTCTCAGCTGGTCACCAAAAAATATTTTTTATGTGCTTAACTCACAAGAGTTCCAACTGATCTCAACCGTCTGAAGTTAGTCAGACAATGGCAACCTCAATTTTTTATGTGCGTAACTCACAAGAGTTCCAACTGATCTCAACCGTCTGAAGTTATTCAGACAATGGCAACCTCATTTTTTTTTTTTTACATTAGTTTCACACAGGAGGCCCTGAAGAAAATAATTTCCCTCAGGGCTTATGTCATCTTGGGGGATGCTGCGTGGGCAGCCACATCGGCTGCCAAGGCCTTGACAAACCTCATACCATGAACGTGGGCACCCCTGCTAAGTCACCAAACTTAGCGAACCACTTGGGATAACCCATGGCAGAGGTGTTGGTAATCCAATAAATGGTTCCCGGGGCGGCAGTACCGCCTCCCAAAATGAGATTTATGATGAGTTTTTTTTTTGTTTTACATGAGCTCCACAGGAAGCCCTGAGGAAAATAATTTCCCTCAGGGCCTACGTCATCTTTGGAGATCCTGTGTGGAGGGTTTTTTAAGGAAAGGAAGGGAATGGAGTTCTGAGAAGGAAAAGTGTTTAAGGAGTGGGTAGGAATCTGGGGTTCAGTGTGTTCTGGTCATCCGCCTCCAAGACCTAGACAAACCTCACCCCATGAACCCGGGCACCCTTGCTAAATCACCAAATGTAGCGAACCACTTGGGGTGACCTATGGCAGAGGTGTTCAATAGGAGCATGTTGTAATGTTGAACGTTGTGGAGAGGGGAAGGAGATGAAAACAGGAAGGTTGCCAAGTACCTGTATTGAAATCTGATGCCCAAAAATGAATAAAGCCATATCCTGCAACTTTTCGAATCCGAGTGGAGATCTTCCAATAAGACGAGGTCTGAAGTTGAGAGAGCTAACACTCAGAATAAGGAAACTCCAGTCCATTTTTTTAATATTTTTAAATGAATAATGACCTTCTAACTTAAATAACTGCATATTTATTTTTATTTTTATAGTTAGTTTTAATAGTTAAAAGAAATGTCAAAGTTTTAATTTTTCAAGATCTCCCGAAAACCACCGAATCTAGTGTGACGTCATCATGACCAACCGAAGTATGAATTTTGTAGGCAACTGGAATCAGCTGATCATCGCCGGCCATTTAGAATTTCATCATTGGAGCGTTTTATGGACGCGGTGACGTCACGCCTCACAAATTCAATAATACCAACTTGACAGGGTGTTTTTATGAACTGTTTTTAAATGGACTTTTTAATTTTTTTTTTAAAACTCTATGTTAAATATTATGTAATAAAACGTATATATTCAGAATCAGCGTTTATTGGTCTATATGAACATATTTTTTAAAGCCATAATATTTTTCACTGGAGTTCCTAATTGATAGTTTGCTTTAAGAATATGTATTCATGAAGCTTGAGGCAATGTGGTTAATTTTGGTAAAGTGCGACACCATATCAGACACCATTTTCACTCTGGTAAAAGCGACATAATTCCACTATTTTAAAAGACACTTGAATCACAGCAACAGATAATTAATATCACAAAGCTTAGATAATGATTCAGACATATCTCAAGACACTTACAGCAAAGTGAAACTGGCGGTACAAAAACATTCTCTTGGGAAAAGTTTGTTTTACAGTATAATAAATTCCACTAGAATTTGAAAGCGTCATAAAACAGTACGGTAAAACCTTATATATTTTCTTCAATCACTTGAATTTTGAAATTCTATGTAAATCAAGGTTATTTCAATATTTTCATGAAAACAAAGGATTCATGTAAATTTATATTAGGTAAAATTGTAGAAATTCCCACCAACCCTGGGATTTTCCCGGCATTTTCTATTTTCAATCCTCAGCTAAAAGCTTAAACTTAATAATGCAAATTCTTCGGTATCCAAATCTACTTTGTTATTTTTGAAAATGTTTTATTATTTGTCTCGCTCATGGCAGTGCAGCCTGCAGGGGGTGAGCGGTCGGGTGGGGAAGGAGGCTTTCGGGCTACAAGGGGAGGGGGAGGGATAGACTCACCCCTAATCCCAGTCTACCGCTAGGCTCGGGTCATAGACCTATTCAGGAGAAGCCAAAAGAAGAAGGTATTTTAGTTCCCGGAAGAATAGACTCTTTTACATACGTGGGAGTGGTCTCCTGGAGATAAATACATTTCTAAAGGTTGTTCATGCACGATATATTTTTGTGTCCTTTATTTTTGTTTTATTTGTCCCAAAATAACAAGCAAAATTTGTTATGCCCACGTACCAAGCCCAAATTTTAAGGACTTCAGCCTACAGGGTAAAAATTACCCTTCAAGCCATTACATTACCCTTCAATTAGCCAACCTTCAAGAAATGATTGAGAGGGGGGTGGTAAAGGCAATGGGTAGAAAGAGTCCGGCTGGAAGGTCTTCCTCAACCATATTGGATTCGGCCTGCCCTGAAGTAGGCTGGCGAACGCATCTGCCGCCAAGACCTAGACAAACCTCACCCCATGAACCAGTCACCCCATGAACAAGTACTGAACCACTTGGAGTGACCAATGGCAGGGGCGTTGATATCCAATCAAGGCGCAGTGGACAGAGAAAGTCCTGGGTTCGAGTCCCAGAGTTGCCGATATCTTTTTCTGATTTTACTGTTTCCAGATTTTCGGTTGAGTTTCACTCATATTGTCTTCATTTAATTAAATGTTTAAACATTTTCACATACTCCATACGCACCACTGTACTAGGCAGCTGTCAGTTTCATGGTGACCAATTGAATAAGGTTGTTTTCAAATATTTATTATTACTAATGGAATTTACAAAGTTGTTTTAAATCCTGATAATTTATATGGATATGGTAAATGAAAAATCGTAGAGGTAAGGACATAATATATTGTGTTTATCGGTTTTAGAATAATATAAGAGACAACAAAATCAAATAAACATTCGATGTGTTACGTTGGCTAAACAAGGAGATGATTTTTTTAATGTGAATATCGCCCAAGACTCCCACAAATGCTCCCAACCGCCTAGAGCCAGTGAGACTACGTCACCCCCAATTGAAGTATGTTGTGAGGCTGAAGGTAGTGGGGGGAGAAACGAGATGGAAATGAGGAAGTACCTTCCTATTCAGATTTGGTTACCAAACATGGATAAAGCCATTTCAAGCAACGCTTCAATTCTGAATGGCTAAAATGTTAAAATGATTCGATTGAAAAATCAACAACCAAACACCATAACGCGAGCAAGTGGTTCCTATGTTCCTAGCAAGGTGGTCAAAAATCCCCAAAGTAACCATCAAAGCAATGAATAAAGAAAAATTAAAAAAAAAAATTTTGGTTATCTGTTAAGTCCGTTTACGGACGATAATTTTACATGATAACGTCATAAGAAAACTTTTACATAGAATTTTACAGTCACAAGCCGAACGCTTAGGCCGATCGTGCCTCTCTATCGCTTGTTCCGCAAACTCGCTTGCACGCTCGGCTCAGGCGGAACGTGACAACGTGACAATGAGTCATACTTTTTCTTGAGTGCTGCCAGCGTTCATCGATTTATAAGATGTTATCACGTAAAAAAAAACACACACACATACTATTCATTCATATAAAATTTACATATGCACAACGGGACTTTCGGATTGCTACTTGATTAAGACTGTGACCACAGAGGTCGTCAGAAAGATGACAGGACATAGAGAAAAATAGATGATAATAAGGTCACATTGCAGTGGTATTTTTTTACACGCGTCAAAAGAGTGTTAGTGACGTTGAAAATGCTAATGGTCAATCGTTAAGTAGTTCGAGCCAATCCGTTGAATTCGGAGCATAAAAGTTATTGGAGTAAAAAATTGTATAATGGTGTCAAATAATAAATGCACTTTCATAAAATGAGGTACTTTTCTGTATAATAGATTGGTAGAATGCCGTGACATATACTCTCACTGGTGTGCTAAAAATATAAAATAGATTTTATAAATAAAGTACAAAAAGAGCCTACGTGACTATTTAGATCTGTTATTGTAAATGTTTGGGGTGGATACGGAGGAAAATGTTTTTGTTAAAATTCAATCCAAAAAAATTGAACAGAAATTCCCCTAAGAATTAACGAAAATTCGTTGTGTACTTGAATATAAAAGAGCTGATAACTACTCGTTCTTTTGATATTTGAAATCTCTCAGAAGCATTCTCAAAGAAACTACTTTAATCGTTTGTAAATGCCAATTATTTTAAGAATACGGAGGAATATATTGAGTATACCAATGGCGTTTTAAATATTAGCGAATCTGCACGTAGTAAGTAATACGTAAGGAGAACGAAGCTCATATTCATGTTATCTACGAACTATAGAGGGGTAACAGCACGTACCCGAAGGAATTTAACCATAGATTCGTGAGCATTGGACAGCAAATATGTTATTTTGCTGTCCAATGATATTTTTTCAATAACACACAATAAAAATATTTTTCCATCACACGTCAAAACTGATTAGTCGGGTAGAGCCTGGCGGGTCGCGTGATAACCACTCCGTCGCGTTCCAGTGGTACGGTATCACATGAAACAGAAAACAAAAATATATTTACAATTTTTTTTTTCGATGAATCATGCGTAAATACGTGTATTTTTTTTTATCATTAGCTCCACAAAAAGCTCTAGGAAAACAATTTTCCTCAGGGCCTATGTCAACTTTTTGGATGCTGTGTGGGGAGTCTTTTAGGAAAATAAAGTTTTGGTAAGGAAAAATGAATGAGGGGTGGGTTAAAATCAGGGGGTCAGTTTGTTCCGGTATGAATCCATTCCTCCTACTGCGGTGGAAGGCGATGGGTCAAGAGAGTCCGGGTGGAGAGGTCGAAAGGTCTTCCTCAACCAGTCTTGGATTTGGCTCGCCCTGCAGTAGGTG
Source organism: Glyphotaelius pellucidus (assembly GCA_936435175.1). NCBI lineage: Eukaryota > Metazoa > Arthropoda > Insecta > Trichoptera > Limnephilidae > Glyphotaelius > Glyphotaelius pellucidus. The sequence continues at coordinate 6,289,964 of OW386554.1, read as the reverse complement.
GGCAAACGCATTTGCCGCCAAGACCTAGACAAACCTCACCCCATGAACCAGCCACACCTGCCAACCGTACAGAACCACTTGGGGTGACCTGTGGCAGGAGTGTTAGTTATCCAAACAATGGTTCAGGGGCGGTGGTACCCATGACCGCTTCCCAAATTGATTTGTTTGATTTTTGGTAGAAAAAAAATATCATCGGACATCAAAATGACTTTTTTTTGTACTCCAAATACTTTTCTTTTTTTATTTCTTTTATATATTTAATAATATTTTTATACAATTTATAAAAACAGTTTATTTATAAACAAGTTCTGCTAGGTAATTATTATTACACGTGACAGTTTGATAATGCCTTCAGAAGGCGAAACAGCTGTAACGTGTAATAATAATTACCTAGCAGAACTTGTTTATAAATTAACTGTTTATATAAATTGAATAAATTTTTTTTTAAAATATGAAATAAAAAAATTAAAAAGGAGTTCTATAAATTAAACTTCTCCAAATACGTTCTGATATCGCTTGTTAAAATCCTTCGGGAACATGGTATTGTTCACGGCCAAAAGTATTTTAGTTATTTATTTTTGGGGCTCATCTGCCCTGATGATGGACACTGTAACACTGCCCGAAACGTTGGTCAAAGAGGAAAGTAGCGCAACACGGCATAACACCACAAAAATAAATAACAAAATTGTCAATTTTTATCGAAATGTTCGATGGGTGTTCATAAAATCGATTCAGGCAAATACTTTTAAAATATTTTATTATTTAATTTTACACATTTATACGCAAAACATGGAGTTTCTTGAGTGCAAATCTTTGGATGCATATTTCAAACATAAAAGAGCCTCGTGAAAACTGAAAGTTGCGAAATACAAGTATTAACATGGGGCTATAAAAGTGGAGAGCGAAATATCTGCCAGATTTGCATCTGAATATAGGCTGCACTCGCGGCGCGGAGTTCTTCCGGCGCTCTCAATTATTCATGCAGTTTTTAGGAAAGGAGTTACTGAATTCACGTTCATGATCAGGTAATGGTAGTACGTGATACTCCTAAGTGTAGACATGCAACGGTGTTCTGCAACAACGTATTAGGTATTGTAACACGTTCTTGGTACCGGATTACGTCAGCATAACGCCGCTCAGATGTATTATGTCACGTTTATTTAAGCTTATTATTAAGAGTATAATATGCTAGCTAGTGAAAAATCTAAGAATATTCTAAATCCTTGAAAAATTGGTTACTTTTTTGAAAATGACAATTAATATAATTTTTTGTTAAAAATTTTATATTACAAATAGTTTGGTACTTTATCGCTTTTCGGGTATGGATACCGCAGCCGCGGGAAACATTTATTGGATGGTGACCGGACAAAAAAACTTTTAATGATTTTTCAAAGAGGTGTTGAATTGATTTGATTCTGAGTTGGCATGAAACCTTATTGGATAACCAGCACCCCTGCAATAGATCACCCTAGAGGTTAGCAACGTCTGGCGACTTAGTATGGGTGCCGGGTTGATGGGGTGCACTGGTCTTGGTGGTGACTGCTTTTGCCCACCTACTGCGTGTTGAACAGGATCGAGAGAGACTGGTTGAGAGAAACCTTTTGACCTCTCCTGCCGGACTATATCGACCTTATACGCAGAGGAAGGAATGGATTCACGCGTCCGTCACTCCTGGACACATTTACCCCCAGATTCCTGGCAACCTTCATACGCTTTTCCTTCCCAAAACTTCTTCTCTTTTCTTTCCCTAAAAAGATCCTCCACACAGCATCCCCAAGGACAAAAGTCCTGAGAGATTTCGGAGCCTTTTGTATGGAGCTAATGTGAAAAAAGGACAAACGAAATGCGCACAATGAAATGAGGTGTGTAGAAGCAAAGGCAGCAAGCTCCACTTTCATTTTTTGAAAAAAAAAGGCAAAAAAACACATCGATATCTTTGCTTTCGCTACATATTTTCAAAATCAGAGTTTAAAAATATGTATCAAAGACAAAGATATCAATGTGTTTTTTGCCTTTAAAAAAAACCGATAGTGGAAATCGCTGCCTTTGCTTCTGCACACCTCAAATGGTGTTTTCCGAAACAGCTGTGTTATTTTTTATCATGTTTATTTTATTTTATAAACGACATTTTAACTTTTTTTAAAGTACTGTTGGCCTTGTCTTTTTTATGTGACAGCTTTTTCGTTCTGAAGTTGTGGTAAAAAAACTCGGAAGCGCCATTTCATCTTCTGCTTCCTTACCTTCTTGCGTCTAGCTTTGGACGTGCTTCTATGTCCTATTTTCCAGATATTCCAATTCTGGACGATCAAGCACGACATCTGATGATTATGTGTGTCGGGTTGTGCATAATTACAATTAAAATTTGAGAGTGTCTTTAAAATGGCAACCAAATTCTTACTGATAATCCACACGTCCATTTGTGTAAAAGGAGATTTTGAAAGGAAAATCAGGTGTCTTTTAAAGAGTATTTAAATAACCCACTAGCCGGCTTCTTCTAGATAATCTCATAATACAAAATCTTAAATTATTTACGAGCTTACTTAACTTAAATTCAAGAAATAAAATTTATTTAATCTTTGAACCAAGATAGATCAGCGTCTAGACTTCAGATTAGTAAGGTCTCCAGAGATATCCATAAAGTAATGGAATTCAATCATAATGGAATAACAACCCACGTAGAAAATTATTAATTGCTGGATTTTGCAGTCACAGCAAATATTTTGCAAAATTTGTGGAAAGTGATGGATTCAAATGCTGTCCTGTCATTCGTAATGTTTGTCTTTATTTCGGTTGTAATTCTGCCTTTAAGGCTCCGTAGTAAGCGTCCAACAAGTGGTAAAAGATGAAAGGGAGATATGTTAATACAAATGTTAGAGAGAGCGTGCTAAAACTAAAAAACATAATATTTAAGCGAAAATTGAGAAAATCAATATGTATTATAAAAGAATGTGTTCAATAGTGAGCGTCCCGATAAAACTCAGAAACGAGTCCCGGTACGATCGTCGGAGTTATATGGTGTGGTATCTATCCCTCATCTATAAAGAAGGTTACCGTTTTACTCGAAGGGCGTGCTTTTGAAGATATGGGACAGGGGAGATGAGAAGGGAGAGGGAAGGCGGGAAAGGTGGAAGGGGAAGGCGGGAGGGGAAGGAGACGCGGGAGGGGGACGCACGGCAAAAGACATGCAGGGAAAAACATTTATTTCTTTGAGTACGGCATTGCAACGCATGCCGGGAACCAACTAGTGTGTGAAATGTGTGCATTAAATTAAACACGCATCAATAAATGCCCACCACACGTTTGTACAGAGTTGACATTAGTCACATGAGAAGGGGTCGTTTCTATGGCTCCTTCTTAAGTTCAATAACTCGGCAGTGGAATGATTTGCCGGCCTTTGTGCTTCCTCCCTCCTACAACATGGGTCTCTTCAAGACCCAAGTTTACTCTTTCCTCTCCACAAAAAGACTTCCACACAGCATCCCCAAAGAAGATATAGGCCTTAATGGAAATTATTTTCCTCAGGGCTTCCTTTGTAAAAAAAGTACTATTTACCATGTGGAGCTATAAAGCAGGCTCATATCTACTATTATATTATATTTTTAACAGAAAATTTATTTGAATAGCATGTTCAAATTGGTCACCGCTAGTTAAAAAATAAAGCAATACAATGGACCGTTGTAATTATTTTCATAAGCAGTTCAGTCAAAATTTTAAAGGAAAATTTGCTTTGCAAAACGGTTCCTAACGATCCTTTCGCACTGAAATATAAAGCAAATAGTGTAACCATCGCTTTCCGTAGCCAATTCCTGAAAGCTTTTAGTGCATTCGGCTGTGTGCTTTTTTCAGTTTTATTTTCATTTTCGGCTCAGGGCGAAGAATTTTTTATTATGAAATTTCTACAAACTTTGTCAATGGCGTAGAGTAGGGTTTTCCAACATTTTAAAGTCTGAATCCGTTTTGAATTTGGTTTCTGCTATTTCAATGAATAATCTAAACAAGGTTATTTTCCATTAAATCGAGACCTGGTTAATCAAATAGAGTGATTGGAGTTACTCGATGAAGAACTTACATACCGCCTCCCCGGGAACCATGTATTGGGAAACCAACACCACTGCCATATGCCTCTGCCCCGAATGGTTCGCTACATATGGTTATTTAATATGGGTGACCGGGTACATGGGGCCAGGTTTTTTTTTTGCTTTAACTGGGGCCCTGAGGAACATAACTTCCCTCAGGGTCTATGTCATCTGGGATGCTGTGTGGAGGGTCTTTTTCAGGAGAGGAAGGATTGAACATTGGACTTGAAGAGACCCATGTTGTAGGAGGGAGGAAACTCAGAAGCCGGCAAATCGTTCCATAGCCGAGCTGATGAACTCAAGAACGAGTCGAAAAAACGACCCGTTCTCGTGTGAGGTTTGTCAAAGTCTTGCGATGCGTTTGCCCACCTAATGTGTGGCGGACCGAATCGAGATATATTGGTTGAGGGAGACCCTTTGACATGTCCAGCCGGACTCTCGAACCACCGCCTTGTACCGTAATAGGAGGGTAGATTCGTACATCCGTCGCGCTATTGGACACATTGCCCCCAGATTTCTAACCACCCCTCTTCAATACCTTTTTTGTCCCCCAACTATCTCTTCCTTTTTGTAAATTAACTTCATACGCGAGGCGCTGAGGAAAATAATTTCCCTCAGGGCCTATGTCATCTGAGATGCTGTGTGGAGGGTCTTTTTGAGGAGAGGAAGGAATGAATATTGGTCTTTAAGAGACCCATGCTATAGAAGGAGGAAATACAAAGGCCGGCAAATCGTTCCACAGCCGAGCCGAGCCGTTCCAAAACGAGTCTAAGAAGCGACCCGTTCTCATATGACAATTTTTAACCGTGTTCATAAGTTTGGCACGCATTTTGCGTGTTTTCCGACCATGCACCGGTGCCGAAGGGATCAATAACGCTAGTTCCTTGGAGCATCTTCCATTGAAATACCGGTAGAACAAGGTTAGCATTCCCACCCGATGCCTGTGCTCTAAAGATTGCAATCCGTTTGTTAAGTTTCCCTTGATTTCCGTAAAAAGCCCCTCCTCACAGCAACTCCAAAGATGACATAGGCCCTTAGAGATTTTTTATTCCTCAGGGTCTCCTGTATGAAGTTAAAGTTATAAATATTTTAACTACTACCACGAAAGTCAAGTATTTTAAAAATAAATTTAATAATTTTAAGACGCTTTACAAATATTACTAGTTCGGATTCCTTAAATCAAATTATATATTTTTGTTATTATCGCTACTCGGATTAATCTAATGATGGTTGACGATATCTGAAGTTGTGCAGTGTCGATTTATAACTATCTCGAAACTCGCAAGAAAAGTTTCAAAATACTGCTTGAGACTTTGGACTCAATATTCGCATAACGGTTTCAGGAAGTAATTTTCGGTGAATTGCTTCAATACTGAAAGTTCGTGATTTTCTAGAGCACCATCTAGAATAGGTTTTTAATTTTTTTTTAATTTAAGATAATAATGAAGCCTATTGTAGCTTGTTACGAAATTTTTGATAAAACAAGTTGTGAATTAATCCAAATCAGACGAATAAAATTTACGTGCGCGCACGAGGATTCGAATCTGCGACCTTCGAATTGCTAGTCGAGAGCCTTACCCCTCGACCTCGGCCATCAAAAAGGACCTAGTGAAATACTATAATTATAATTATAATAATTACAAATCTGGTCACTAAAGACTGCTAGACGTTTAGTGACCAGATTTGGAAAGCCTGCTCCTTCCCAGCCTTCTTTCGCGCCTCTTCCGCCCTCTTCCCTTCAGTCTCACAACATACCCCAATAATTGAGGATGTCCCTAGCTCCAGATAGTCTTAACTCTTGTGCGGTGTTTACAATACAAACATAAATAATTAAGTGATCTGAATTTCTTGGTTCACCTCAACCATTCCCCTTCCTCTCCCCATTTCTTTCATCCTGAAACATTTTCAAATAGGAGAAGTCATTGGCACTATGACATCACTGGAAATGTTATAATGGTTATTGTTTCTGGCTATGAGAATTTGCGAAATAACAATTAAATTTATTGAAAAGATTTTCCCGATGGGGCACGCAGTAGGTGGGCAAAAACATCCACTGCCACGACCTCCGGAAGACTGCAAATTCCAGTAAATTAATTTGAATCCAATTTTTCACACAGGTACCTACTTTTCGTATGCATTAATTAAATATTAAAACTACATTTACCGTGGAGGTAACATTACGAAATTCATATAATTACACGTGATGAAGTGCAATGGTCGTGCAGCCAGTGCGACATGGTTGCGAATCCCTGCATTAAATAGGAGTCATTTGGTTATTTTATTAATAATGCAAGTTGTGGCAGCTTTTCGGTATAATTTTAGATTCACCGCGACACGTTCACGTGGCGAATTAAAACAAAACTACAAACAAACACACACAAATTAACTAATGTCAAAGCCACTAATGCGCCATGTTTGTATTGGCGTCGGAATTTCGTGAAACGTGAAAATAATTTGAACAATTTAACAACTATCATAATAAGGGGTGCAATATAACTAATGAACAATTATCATGAACTATTGCAACATTTACACAAAGGGGTGTAGAATGCAACTATATGTAACACTGTCCTGACAAAAACTTTCTTCATCAAAAATTTTAATTATATATTAAATCGTACTAGACTTAAACATGTATTTGTATGCCCCAAACTAAACAATTCTTTTGCTCAACACCATTATAAACACCAAGGAAAATACTTCTATAAACTACCAGTAGAAATCAGAAGCATAAATGACAAGGTACAATTTTTGAACTCTACCAAAATGTATTTTTGAGAAATCATCAACAAGAAGACTGCTTCCCCTATTTTCATATGAAAGTCATACTAATAATTATACTTGTTTTTCTTCTTACTGAATACATGTATGTTTGTGTTTATTAGTTAAAGGGTCATGATTGCGATGTGACTGTTTTAACTGTACATAATAATGTGCAGTGAAACATGTGACTGTATTAATTATACATATGTGAAATGTTAACTCTTCTGCCATCCACAATGCTTGTTTTTCTTCTTACTGAATACATGTATGTTTGTGTTTATTAGTTAAAGGGTCATGATTGCGATGTGACTGTTTTAACTGTACATAATAATGTGCAGTGAAACATGTGACTGTATTAATTATACATATGTGAAATGTTAACTCTTCTGCCATCCAAAATGGAAGATCAATTTAAATCACAAGATACAAAATTGTATTATTATAACATGTACATTTTTAAGATAATTAAAAAAAAATTTATTTAAAAACAGCTTTAATGATTCGTCAGCTAATTGAACTATGATTGGTAATAAATCACGCGTTATTGCCAGTATTATTTATCTATTTATATGAAAAAAAATACATGTACGAGAAAGTTCCAACTGTCCAACTAAGAAGATTCTCAGGAACCTTTTAGCACAGTCAAATTGCCCAATTTAGTTAACATTAGGTTGTTATACGCTGTTATTTATAGATCCTAATACTAAATGTATTACCACTATTTATGCAGTGCCGTTTACATAATTGTCAGATTCACAGTAGTCAAGTTATAGGTTTTTAAAAGCAATTAAGCAACTAAATAAAGAATTAGTTGTAAAAAGCTACTGAGAATACCAAGCAAAAATTAAAATGCGTCTGACAACTTAAAAGAAAACATTTCCATTCAATAGATCGGCTGTGGCTCTGTGTATCTTACCTCCTACATCATAGGTCTATTGTTTCTTCTGTCTCCTCAAAAAGATCTTTCCCAAACATGACACAGGCCCTGAGCTGGTATAAAACACACACAAATGGTTTAATAATTTAAGCCTGTCAAGAATTTGTCACAACGAATTTCAATGAAAAAAGCCTCAATGCTATTTGAAATAAGATAACATTCTTCTAAAATCCGGTTACCAACGCCGTAAAAATCCCATAAGACGAAATGACTGTTAGTGGTTTGTCACGTGTTCCGGAAGGGAGGACTCTGAAACCGGATATGGGAAATTGCATTGCCTCCCCCACCCCTATAAACCAACCGTGAAACCGGAAGGTACTTATCTGGCTAAGGGCGGGTTCCTAACGTGCAGTCTTGGCGCGGCTAATTTGCTCACAGAGCTGAGAGAAAACATTTATACGCAAAGGGTATTCAGGTCAAAGTAGCGGCGTTCTAAGACAACGTTTCAATTGGCAGAGCTTGCTTCGATTTCATTAAAGAAGTGGAAGACTAATTCAACTTCAGTCTTTGTCGCGAATTTCTATAAATAAAAGTAGATATCGACCTACCGCAAGACATCGATCTATGTAATAGGGACCAGGGCTGGGCAATAATAATGCAAAAACGTATTTTGTATTTGTATTTCAATTACTTCCTAAAATATATTTTTAATTGGTATTTCAATTACCTGATGCTGAGGTATTTTGTAATTTGTATTTCGAATACTTATAGCTTCAAAATACATTTTGCGGTCTTAATAATGATAATGAAAAATGAAATGACATAGATAATACATAGATTAAAAACGCTAGAATGCAGAACAATATATGTTAACATTTAGAGTTGGCAACACTGTACTTCAAAGCAAGTATCTTGTCAATGGTCTTTTTCATCTTTTTGAGATATTTATTCTTGAAGACATGTGTTAATTGATAATTGATAATGGATGATCAAATTCCGTCAAAACCACAAAACTTTACAAGTGGAGCGGATACGAGATGTGTCTTCTGAGCAACATGATGGTCGATTTTTGCACGTCTCTGTTTCACTCTGCTCAGCTTTGCTTTTATGGAAACGCTCCCTTACATATGAGCACTTACGACAATTTATTTCAACCAAAGGTTCTACCAAAACCAAATGTACTTTGTATTTTGTAATTTTTGTATTTGCAATAAAAAAATGGTTAAAATACCGGATTTTGTATTTAAAGTACACGACTTGAAAGTGTTTTGTATTTCGTATTTTAAATACATGCGAAAAAGTATTTTGTAATTTTTATTTTAATTACAGCAAAGCATGAATTTTGCCCAGCCCTGTTAGGGGCTCGTACACAATATTGCGGTGTGATGACGAGTCGCTCTCCAACATTTCACTTTTTCGAAGTGAAAACTTCTTTATCACCTTTGTGATTTGAAAATTGATATAACCAAAAACAGCGTCACTAAAAAGAACTAACATATATTCGCACATCTGTATCTCCTTTGTGCGGCGATTTGTAACCTATCGGTCTCCTCTTTGTATGGTGCTTCGCAGATTCCCTACTCTTGTCTACTATCTTTAGGTTTTCTGTAGGTTTCTGTGGATGAGATTTCTTTTACCGCGCATTGTTTTTTTTTTTTTTTTAAATGAGCTCCACACAGGAGGCCCTGAGGAAAATAATTTCCCTCAGGGCCTATGTTATATTTGGGGATGCTGTGTGGAGGGTTTATTTTAAGGAAAGGGAGGAGAGTTCTGGGAAGGAAAAGGGTTTAAGGCGTGGGTAGGAATCTGGGGTTCAGTGTGTCCTGATCATCCGCCTCGAAGACCTAGACAAACCTCACCCCATGAACCCGGGCACCCCTGCTAAATCACCAAACGTAGCAAACCACTTGGAGTGACTTCTGGCAGAGGTGTTGGTTATCCAATAAAGGTTCCCGGGGCGGCGATACCCATTCCCGCCTCCCATACTGTTCATGTACCAGACAATCAAACTTATGGGCGAGAAAGTGAGTCTTATTTTCGTGATCTATTTTCGGTTTTCATACAATATGAAATATTATACAAGTAAATTAAAATAAATGAGAGAACTATTTATCAAAGAGTTCTTTTCGATAAATGTAAGCTAAGAATGACTCGAGATCTAATTATAATTCTAAGAATGACATCTAATTTTAATTATGATTCTCACAACAAATATTACGATGGAATACTACTAATGTAGTTCACATATCCACTGTTTTCATTTATGTAATTCTATTTTACACCATTATTTGATTGCTCGTGCTGGGGCATTTTAAAATAATAAATCAATTTTTACAAAAAAGAGGCTTTTTGCAGGTGCTGCTGCATTGCGCAAATAATGTAAAATGGTAAAGCCTACCCACAAAGCCACCCTTCATAACATATCATTCGTATTACGATGGTTGGTATTATGAAACTATTGCTGGAGTATTATCGTTTCAAACATCATAACTTCATTAAATTATAATTGCAATCCCATCGCATTGAACAATCATTTGAGATGGTGATTTATTGTTTCAATGGCGCAACTCATTAATTCTGCACGCCATATTAATGAGGAAATAAATTATTATTTGGAACCGCGTCAAACGTGAAACTGTGGAGGTACTAAGAAGTGATATTTAGTTGAATTTATCCCACGTTATGGCATTTTTAATGAACACAAATCGGTGCAGAATTGTAGTTTAGTTTGAGGAAATTATATTTTTTATATATTCATGTGTAAGAAGAAACAAACAACGTTTTTTTTTTTTTTAATTTAAAGATAAATATATCAATTAATAGGTAATGTACGCGGTGTAAAGAGAGTGAAGAGAAAAAGATTTTGATACCGGAATTGTAAATACCATTATCTAATTTGCTGTTCATTTCACTAGTTCATTTAATAATGTTTATTTTAACCTTCAGAATTTATTCTATTCAGAAATTATTTCAACATTCTGAAACCAAGAGGTCTCTGACAAATGTTACTGTACTTACATATTTATTCGATGTACATGTTTATTCGATATACTCAGAGGAAATTTAACGTTCAAAATTAAAACGATTCTTAGTTTTTACCACTTTTATTGTTTACAAAACCAACATGTTTCGTGAGCTAAGCTTTTTTCTTCAGGGTTTACTGTTGAATAAGTGAGCTTAGCTCACGAAACATGTTGGTTTTTTAAACAATAAAGTCAGGGTTTACTATTGAAGAAGTGAGCTTAGCTCACGAAACATGTAGGTTTATGTAAACAATAAAAGTGGTAAAAACTAAGTGTCTTATTAATTTTGAATTAAAATGGTGCCAAAAAAATAAGTTTGCTGTGTTTTAAAAAGAAATTTAATGTTGTTTTGTATTGTATTCTGAAATATTAAATAAGTTTATTGAATTCGTAGCCGTAATATGTGGCCGCTAAAAGATTGCCAACAAATTGAACTGTCAATAATTTAGACTGTTTTTAAAAAATATATTGCAATAACGGCTCAATACAATGCAATGATGCATTTAGATACACTGTTAAATAGAGAATTTTCTCCAATGGTTCCCACAGCAGAGTGGCGCAGTGGAAGCGTGCTGGGCCCATAACCCAGAGGTCCGTGGATCGAAACCACGCTCTGCTAAATAATATATATTTTTTAATATTTTTTTTTAGCGTTTCATTGTAACACATCTATAGGAACATATGAACAGTTATGTTGAATAAGTGAACAACATATGGCCACCGATGAATCACTTTGCTGATCATACCTAAGTCTCCGCACGAAGAACCGAGAGATCATTTGATCACGGCTACTTTAACAGACTGATTGTAGGCAAAATTGTCAGATAGGATGCCATACCAAGTATGTTGGATGGAGGAAGGTAGATAAACAAAGTTGTTTAAACAATACATTAACAATTAAAATATTACAATTTGAGGTTTTACTCATTAAGATAAAAATAAATATAAATATTCATCCTACACTCGCAGAAAAGTCAATAGATGTCGCGTATAATATTAAAATAAATAATTTTATCTAAGACACTACCTACATAGCATTTAGTTCGGGCTTAATCTTGCAATCTTGCAATCGTGCACACCGATCTGGACTCCTTTCTACCAAGCTCATGTCGAAAGAATCGAAAGTATTAAAAAAAAAATTTAAACACATAAATTACAAACAAAACTTACACTTTTCAAATTACACCGAATCTATTAAATTTCACAACTTCAACTCCCTAAACACACAACGCTTAATTTTTGACCAAACATTGTTATTTAAAATTTTGAATAATGGCCTGGACTCGCCAGAGCTTACCGACTTAATAAACATTCATATTCCGACAAGGTCAACAAGAAAATCCGACTTATTTTATTTACCATCATGTAGAACTAACATTCGAAAAAATTCCCCGATTCCCCGTTTATGTGCGCAATATAATACAACATTTTACAGTATAGACATTTTTAACAATACCCTTCAAAAATACCGAATAGAAGTAACGCGTACGATTGAAAATTAATTCAAAATTAATTCAAGATTGTAGAATGTATCGAGAGCATCTCCTATCCTTATCCTATTTTCCTCTTCCTCTCCCCCTCACCAAAAATTAATTTTTAGATCTAATAAAACTCCATCTTCAAATAATTTTAACATTGGAGACCTTTTTGGCTTAACTTAATTTAATTTTATATGTATGTATCTATATTTAATGTAAAAGCTATTTGTCTCTTACAAATAAATAAATAAAGATAGCCCCTAATAAAAATACGCGTAAAATAAAGATAATGTTCTTAGTTCTCAGTCGAAGTATGATACAGTTAAATATGACCAATCGGATAGGGATACATTAGGGAGTAGGTCCTAGGTTGTATCTTTTTCTGATTTTTCTGCTCTAGATTTTCGATTTAGCTTCGCTTATATTATCTTAGACTTGCAAAAGAAACAGAAAAGTCAGTAAATGTCACATATTAAATAAAATAGATACATTTATCCACGACACTGTCTGGATAGCATTTAGTTCGGGTTAGAATCTTTCAATCATATTCAAGATAGCAGCCAATAAAAATATGCGCTAAGAAAATGTTGGTAGTTCTGTCGAAGTGTGATCCGCTCTGCCCCGGCAAGGCGTAGGTTTTGAGTTCGAGTCCTAGATATAACCGTATATTTTTCTGTTTCAGATTTTCGATTGAGTTTCGCTTACATTGCCTTCATTAATTAAAATATATAATTAATGAGTATGAACGTTGCCAGTCTGAGAAAAAATATTCAAATATTGGTTGCACCTATTAATTCGGTTTGACGAAAGCGGCCGTTAACAAGCGCACGCTCAAACAAGCCAATTCCGCCATTCAGCTGTTCGCAACACTACAAAATTATTTAGAGCAAATCTAATTTTCACAGGTACGTTGTCAAATTTTGGTTGCACGTAGCTAATGCTCAAATTGTATTTTCGGGCATGCACCGATAATGTACGCATGGTGCAAGCAGGAGTAAATTGAGTTGCATTCTAGAACACCATACGCAGCTTTCACATTCTGAATACTGCAACCCAACGATCAAAGAAATGTACTTCCAATTTGGTTGAAGGATTTATTTGATTGGTTATAAGTAATTGAGCGAAGCTTGATTATCACGAAGAAAGCTTTATTGTGCAGTTCTAATTTTATTTATTTACTATTTGAGGTACCCGGTTTCGCTCAAGGAGTTGATGAGATTGAAATGACGTTCGAACCCACGACGGAACTTGCTTTATACACCCTACCATTGTGTAGACCGACCCATACAAAAAATGCATCGAATGGTTCACAATGATGCTCACGATTCCCTACTCCCGCACATTCCCGAACAACATTCCAGAATGTTTGAAATTTTCATGAATGCTTTCGAATGCTATTGAATGTTCTAGACTGTTCTAGAAATTTCTGGAAGGCGATCTTCCAGCCCTTATATCTTCAAAAGCACGCCCTTAAAATAAAAATGGGAACTTTCTTCACGAATGGGAGATCGAGGACTACCACACCATGTAACTCTCTTGAACGTATCGGGACTCGTTTCCGATTTTAGCAGGACGCACACTTTTGTACACTTTATTTTATAATATACTAGCAGGACCGGCCATACGTTGCTGTGCCAACGTATGACATTACCAACCTTTATAACCAACGCCATCTGTTAATTTGCATACATATCAAATCCACACTGCCCGCTTGCCAGCCCGCTGCCCACTTCCTGAATTGAATCTTTGAACTTCTCGGCCTTTCTCTACCATAATATGCATGTATTATACATATAAACCTTTTCTCTTGAATCACTCCACTAGAAGTCAAATATAACGTGAATTTTTCGGGAAATTGCCGAAATATTATTTTGACATGCACAAATTTAAAACAGAAATATTTAAGAGTGACACAAAATAGAGAAATATGAAGCCGAGGTTTAGCAAAAATATATAAAAAGTAAGAAATTCGATCATTTAGCATTAAATAATTATTGAAAGAGTTTGAATGAAATTATGTATAAAACTAATATATTTGGTTATCCTCAGGCTTTACCTATGCCGAAAACAAACATGGTATCAGACCCTTCTAGCATTAACCCCAGCATTAAACATTGGTGTTTACAGTAAATGCCAACGAAATATTCGAGTTATGCAAAAATTCCACGAGTTCATCAGACGACGGAAGACACAGACTGCTTCCTCCCCAGCCTGTCTACCAATAGGGACAAAAAATAAAGGCAGTAGTAGTACCTGCCTTTAGAAATACATAGCAGCCGCCAGCGTGTCATGTTTTGACATTCACGTCAAGCCACAGCAACTGGAGAAGGGTATTAAGCACAGAATAAAACATGACTCATCCCCTTTATTCACTTGCCACTTTTTCTGCCACTTTTTGTGCCCCTTTTTAAAGAACTTTTGAAAAAATCTTTCTCTCTTTTTCCGATTGCTCTGCTCTTTGTTCCAGAACCGAAATAATGCGTTGTTTACTCTCAGAATACGCAAATTTATCAGTGCAACCTGTTTGGCCATAATGGGATTGTACTTGCATTTTGAATAAATAACTAAAGGTGTACCAACTTCTTGAGGTACAAGAGACCAATTTCTCAAACATCTTTTAAATACCTCCGATTCTTGAGGCCGAAAGTGGTAGATTCAATATACAAAGAGAGCAAACAAATAATGTTAATAACATAGGCTTATTTACGTACTTACAGAAAAAGGATGAAAATTGACCATTGTAGAAGTACTTACAATCGGACCGAGAAGTTGATAAGACCCTGTATCAATACGATGACTAATCCGTCATAAATGGTCGGTTAATAAGAAATGTATAAGAAATATTCTGACTGACCATTGACTAATTTTAGCGTGGCCTGAGTGTCAGATAAGCTGTCAATATACATTTTCAATAGTTTTGTCCGTTATGCAAAGTAACTAAGTAACTAAGTAACAAAGTAACAAAGTAACATTCGGATAAAAAATATATCGATGAAAGATTTAGTTTTTATTTTTAAGATTAAGTTTTTATTTTTAAGATTTTGTTTTTATTTTCTGTTCACAAACCAATGAGTTTATATATTTTGTTTTCTTTATAGTTTTAATATATTATCATTTTATTATTTTAAACTTTGTAACTTTTACAACTATTACTATATTTAACTGCTTTACGGGCTTTATAACCTTGTACTTGAAATGATGTTTACATTTGTATCTAACAATTACAAATGTAAACATCATTTAATATTATGTTCTACAAAAAACAACAACTACCTAATGTGAACTAAACCAGGAAATTTGACTGTCCTAAAACGGGAAATCTCCTAGTTGGACAATCAAAATATTTTTTTTAAAATGTATTAGTATTTTTGTTTCAATACATAAATAAACAAATAAAATAAACTGGCTTATTAAAGAATGGAAGTGAACTGACGAAGCTCTTGGAATTGAAAGAAATCATTTTCGCGATCCACAGACTTAAATAAATCATATAAATCATATTCCCTGTCAAAATCGATCTGGCTATCAACCTTACGGCCGTGCTTGGGAAAACGGTATAAAACCATCGGTAGTTACAGCTATCGATCCGATATTGTAAATTTATCAATTTTATTGTGTTAGACCCTCAGACGGATGCTAGTAATTTTGACGAACATTAGCTATCCTGGGTTAAGCAATTTTTAGCACAGCTATTTATTCGTATCTTGGGGGAAATGATTAATTTATGTCAAAAAAAAAACACCCCTAATTCGGTGTTTAATCATCGTCATTTTTCTAGTATCCAAACGTTTGCCACTCCTTCCCGAAACGCCGCCTGACAGTCCCACCTGATGCATAATTCAGGGGTGGCAAACCGAAAGCAGCCCATTTGATATGCGCTCCCCGATTTTTAAACTTGATTACCTCGTTGCTCGGAATATGTATTATGTATGTATGTAAAAACGCACGGTCTCTCGTCTTGCTCTGTGCAGTTTCTGTATGCTTAAAACCGAATTCACAAATTGAAACAGGGTGTCTAAATATTACTAACAAATCCATTTCTTTATTCTTCTAGTTCCCTCTCCTGTCGGAGTTAGCTATGATCCAGACAGACTGGACAACTCGGAATGAAACCTACTCCGAACCGTCTCAGATAAGTCATTTAGAGTGATAAAAAAATATATATATATAAATTTTTTTTAAATAGGTTACGTTAGGTTAGGGTTATTGGCTAATTTTAAATTATGTTTTTCACAACTTTTAATGACTTTTCAAATAGGTGTTGAGTAGACTTTATTCTCTGTTGGTATGGAACCTTAAAAAACATCTATAATGGATATCGAACGAATTTTTTTACATTTAAGATTTTTTCGTACTTAAGTCTCGATTACGTAGAGCCAGTTTACAAGCTATTAGTCGGTATGTTTAAAAGCGGGTGAATCGGTGAGTGAGATTGTCATGATAATACACAAAACTGTCTACAGAAGCAGCTAAAATAACGACTCTCGCGTGAACCAATTCAGTCGACATTTAGTAAAAAACTTACGCGTACGCAGCTAGCGCCACACGCTAGCCAGTAGCAAAAATTACGGTTCCCGCGCGAACTAATTCTGACAGTTATGAAATCAGCTGTTGGTAGGTCAAGCACACCATCTTGAGCGAGTAGCGTGTAAAGTTGACCAAACTTTCAACTTTTTCATAAATTGTCCACAATTTGCTAGTTAGCAAGTAATACGATGACACTGAGCGAGTTTACTAACAGATAGCGAATTTTCCAGATAGTAGCTTGTAAACTCGCTCAATGTCATCGAGGCTTAACACGTTGGTATACAAAGTATATAGGTAAGTAGCTTTGACCTTGTTGAATTTGATGAAAATATGTTTTGTGCTTTTGTTATTCGACGGTACTCCGTTTCTGCACACCCCATCGGGGACAATTAGTGAAAATTTTGTATGTAAGTTTACCGAATTTTCCCTAAGCCGACTGCATATTGCGAATAAGTACGTCGGGGGGCAACAGTTGGAAGAACAACTGTCATGGAATCTTCAAAATATAGGAATACGTGTAACAGAGTTAGTATTTTAAATTTTCGCATACATCTGTACAGTAAATATACATATTATAATATTGCTAACGCGGACTCGAATTGAAAAAAAAAATTAAATAAATTATAATTTTAAAAAATATATAGAAGCCTCTTTTGATGACGATCTTACCTCCTAGGCGCGACAAAAGAGTTTTCACATCGAAAAATTCCCGCAGCCAAGAATCGAACCACGATCGACTGCTACAAGGCAACTATGCTGACCATTACACCACCAATTACTGTAAGAACGGCGTCATAAATTCATTATTTGTGGGTACTGAAACTAATAAGAATTACGTAATTATCAAATTGTAGACTGACATGTAGGTACATCACGTGCTAAATTATATTATTTATTAATTAAACCTTATTAATTATAACTGCATTATCCATAATGTAAATGAATGTTTGTACAATTTTAAGTTTCTAACAAAACTCTTGATAATATTCTCTAACAAGGTAAGCGTATCGACTGGAGCGCTTTTTGCCACAATACGGCACTTTTTAAAATACCTCGGATTGGTTTGCTGCCAATTTTGACAAATTTTCCCTTATCTGTAAGTAATTAAGTAAAAGTTTACGATTTTATAATACATTTTTTTTTAAATCCTATGAATATGTGATAATCAACAAAAGATATGTGAATTCATTGGCAATATAGAACTAAAATCAGTTTGTATGTCTCCATACTAAATTTCGAAGGTATGATTTTTTTAATGTGAGCGGTAAATATTCAAAATGATCACCAAAAAAATCTTGAGCAATCGAAGAAAAAAGTTTTGAATTGAGCTGTCGCTCCAGTGGATATACTGCTTTCTAGGATAGTGACTTTGTGTTATGATTTCATAATACTTATTTTCTTGTGTAGGAATTTGATCATATTATCCTAAAAAAATTAGCATGCCAAGAACGAGTCTCTTTTGAAACACCTTGTTTGCAGATTTTTTCACATCACAAAAACGGAGCATCCTGGATGACTGCCTTCTGAACTAAATATTTCATTGTTATTTGAATAAGGCCGAACCACAGTCAGAAGTCAATGAACCCGAAATAAATTTAAAATATCGATCGAATACGATGAGGAATGCTCTGTGCCCAATAACACAGAATATTGCTTTAAAAATACTTCATTTTCAACTTTTATTAGAATCACTCTTATTATAATCACTTTGAAAGTTACACCCATAAATGTAATATCTCATCGAAGAGAAAATAATATAAACAAATCTAAATGAAATATGAAAAAGAAAAAGACGGTCGCAACTGGGACTTATTTAAACTTTCAGAAAAGGTCAATAGGTTTCCCATACAAATAAAATCGAATAGGCATGTTTAAAGGAAATTTGACTAGGGTCAGTCAAAAAGTAATGCCTCCTATTTTTTTCTCCTTTGATTGTCAAGAGATAAAAAATGCAATTACATGGGTTGAAAACCACATTATTGACGATTAATTTGTTACTTTTCAATATAATATCCGTCCATTACCACAGTTTTGGTCCATCTTTTAACAAGGGCATGTATCACAGTGTTGTAAAAAGCGCGATCACATCCAGAACACCATCGCCACCTTCGAACAACTTTCCCGGACAATCACACTGTTTTGAATGTTTTTGTCCTTGGTGAGTTTGTATGATATCATTCCATTGACTGCCTCTTTGATTCAGGTTAAAAAAATGAACCCGTATTTCGTCTCCGGTCACAATTTTTTCCAGAAATCACTCGCGCTGCGAGTGTTGTGAGACTATTGTTTTTATTGTTTCTTTATTCTGACCGGTTAAGTTTCTTGGTACCCACCTTGCACAAACTTTTTGTTGAATAATCAGTGGCCGAATAATCGTCATCACACTGGATTTACTGAGGGAGAGAATGCGACATCTGTAGTTATCTGTGGTCACCACGAATGATGTCATCAACTCGCGTGCAGTCACTGCAATCAAAGGCCTGCGGCATTCCAATTTTTGTCAGCTGTATTTGTTTTTCAGCTTCGTTACAGCGACGAACCCATCATGTAGCAGTGCTGACATCCACTGTTACATCACGGTTCACATTTTTCAGTCTTTCATGAATGCGAAGGGGCGTTTCACCTTCTAGAGTCAAGAATCAATCACATAACTCTGTCTATTACGAACATCGATGTCGGCCATTTTGCAAGCGAATGCAGTGCTGCTACCTGTTGACGAAAAAAGTTATTATTGTATTAGATTTGAGAAATAGCACCAAAATTCAAAATTTTCACTTAACTAACTTTATTAAGTAGAAAAAAATAGGAGGCATTACTTTTTGACTGACCCCGTATCTATGCTACAAACCAATTTTTCTGAAATCTGTGATCATTTAAAAAAGTGGCAGCCATATACGGGAAAAAATAGTCGAAGATAATGGTGTTAATTCTGAATTTGAAATATGAGATTGACAAAAAAGGCTTAAAAATGGCGAAGGGTCTGGGAAAAGAGAATCTGGTTTCGAGTCTCATTTGAGACCGTTGCCTATTAATTTTTATGATATTTGGTTTTTTTTTATTAATATTTCCTTATAGATTTATTCTTTATCAATGATATAATACGTCATTATATTTATTCATATGAAGCAGATACTTTGTGATGAGACATTATAATTTAAAATAAAACAATAACTTAGTAAATACCACTTTTATTTTTGAAAACTTCTTTAGTACCGTTGTGATTTGAAACTTGATGAAACGAAAAATAGCGACACTAAAATGAGACAACCACATACGTCTATAAGATTTATCCTGCAAGAGAATGAGATAGTATAATCGGTTTTATTTTCGGTTATTCACCGAAACGCGGTGCTTCGTAGCCTCCCCACTTTTATCTACTTTAGTTTTTTAAAGGTTTCACCCCTACCGCGTGTGAATTGCATACTCTGTTTTTTTGAAGTGAAAACTTCTTTGGCACTTTTGTGATTTGAAACTCGATGAAACGAAAAATAGCTACACTAAAACGAGGCAAACATATAAATCTATGGGATTTAGTCTGCGAGAGAATGAGATACGATAATCGGTCTCTGCTTTGCGCTCTGTGCTCCCCACGCTTGCCTACATTAGTTTTCTGAAGGTTTCACTTCTACCGTGTGTGAAATGCACACTCAGCTTTTTTGTGTATTATATACTTTATGCCGACCGCGTTTCGTTATAACCGTAGCTTCTTCAGGGCAGTATCAAACTCTACTGAGAGTACCTACTGTAGAGTATTAGAGAAGATATTATATTAGATTATTATAGTTTAAGAGAGAATATTATACTGCCCTGAAGAAGACACGGTTTTAACGAAACCCTGTCGACATAAAGGATATAAAAAGTAAAAGTGGTGCTTACTAAATTATTGTTATATTTTAAATCGTTATATTTAGTTTACTAAATACTTTATATTTACACGACGTAATTCTATAACCGGATTTTTTTCGGAATTTCATTCATACGATTCAAGTAGGAACGCAAACATAGAATAATAGAGGGTAGGTAGTTAGGCAGGTAACAAGTACGCCAGCATTATTAATATGTGATAAGTTAGATTCTGTATGTACCAAATTCACGCAAAGCCCTGCTAAGTGTTAATGCTGCTAAGAAGCTTTGTAGTGTTTCCTAAGTAAGGAGAAATGGGGTTGTATGTTGTATTGTTCTAGAAATTTGATCTACTAAATAATTAGGGCAATAGTCATGGTACTAATAGATATGGGTCATGCTAGATATGAACAAAATTAATTTCGTCATCTTAGAATGTAGATCAAAGCAAATAAATGTGATTAAACGGAGATATAATAATTTTAATAAACGAATTTTGCATGATTTATATAACTAAAAAAGTTCATATTCAGTATTTCCCAACAAAGGTTTATAAGTAACATTACAAGAGGTTAACAACAGAAATTAATATACATATGAACATTAGGTACTTGAAGAGTAGAAAATCAGTATATTAATACGTGAAGCAAAAACTTTACGAAAATTGCGCGGACGGATTTATAGGAGTATGAAATTTTCGCACACTTATAGTTTATATAGAGAAAGAGTGTAAAATGCGAATATTTTTTTTAAATCATCCATACAAAATACATTAAATAAAAAAATAAAAATTACACATTAAATTAATTATGGAAGATTATGGAATAACGATGTTCACAAAACATGTTGAGTTGTATTAAATAAAAGTGATGTGTACAAAGTCTATTAATAAAATAAATAATGCCATCACAAAGTGAAAACTTAAATGAAGAAGCTTTCTTTGAAAAATTATAAATCTAGATTTCTCGTAACCCGCCTCAGGGCCTCTAGGCTAGCCTGTGTTGGGGCAGTACATGAACAGCGGACTTCCAATTTCATGAAAAAACTTAATAATTTCTTAAATAATTGCAAATTATTTCGTGGCGTCATTTTAACTAATGAAAATAACAAAATTTCCATTTGTTTACATTCTTTTGTACATTTTCTCAATACAGGAGGCTCTGAGGAAAAAAATCCTTCAGTGCATATGTTATATTTGGGGATGATATGTGGAGGGTCGTTTTAAAGGAAGGAGAGGAAGTTCTGGGAAGGAAAAAGTTATGAGGATTGAATAGGAATCTAGGAATCAGTGTGTCAGGAATGACGGTAATATGAATCCATCTCTCTTATTTCGGTGCAAGACGATGGGTCAAGAGATACCTTTTGGAGAGGGCAAAGAGTCTCCTCAAACCGACATCATTCGATGAACCCGCCCACCCCTGCAAAGTCACCAAACGTAGCGATCCACTTGGGGATCCTATGGCAAAGGTGTTGGTTTATCAATAAATTGTTCCCGGGGTAGCGGTACCAATGCCCCCCCCCCCAAATTGATGTACTACTCTTCAAAATTTAAAAATATGGAAACAAATAATTTTGTTTACTCCATTTATTTAAACAAATTATCAACATGTTTCTTTAAATCTTTATAATTACTTAATACTACAGTATCCAAAAAAAGTACAAATTTTCCTTCAAATCTTAAAAGAACTCCTCCAGACCACCTATTCTTACAAAACCCAATAATTCCTGAACCAACACTAACTTCTCATAAAACAGTAAATCCATCCAATTAATTGAATATAGTTTTGCTGCCTATTGTATTCGAACAGTTTACAATAAAATTCATTCCACGAACTTGTAGTTCTGTGAACAGTAGACATCGCGTCCAAAAAGTATTTTTAATTTTCTCTTATCGAAACCAAAGTTTTCTCTAAAATCATTAGATTTGTTAGTAGGTACTTGAATACCTACCCACATAATAACAGGTGGGTACCTGCCGTAATATTGATTATTCCGATTTGAGAGCTTGTAGTAAGAACCAAGATCTTGCGAACTCTGTTGGAGTAAAAAAGCAATTTCTAACACGGCGACCATCGTGATCCGGAACCGGAACGTTACAAACAAATTTACGAGACAGATGAAATGCCAAATGGTTGAATTGAAATAGAACTTCGCGACGCTCAGTCAATAAACTAAATACACAAGCATACACGAACCACTCGGTTTTTTTTTCTTCTATTTATCCCAAATTTTACGTTTGACAATATTATGAAAATAATAAGAATAATGGATAGCCACTAAGGCGCAGCCTGTGCGTGGGTAATATAGTTAAATATATTCTATTATTGTACCTCGAAAGAACAACGAGTGGGCAAATAAAGCAAAACATGATTAAAATGTGTCTAAACAGCTTGCACAAAATGCGCATACAGTGTACAGTGCGTGTACAGTGCAACAGTAATGCTACGGGCACACTTGCTCATTTGAAGCCAAAGAGCATGCTACCTAGTAGCATGTGTGTCAGTGACGTTGCTAGTAATGAGCATGCTCATTTGAAGCCAAATGAGTATATCACGAATCAACAGCCGTTTGATTTATGAGCATGCTCATTGGATTATCGGGTGGAAGGGGAAGCCTTTAAGCATGTGTGAACAGGCTGGCCTATGCGCATGCTCATGTCATTCCGATCTCAGTTCGCGCCTGCGCGTTCTTTACAAAAATGTCAAAATAGATCGCTAGGGGGACGAAAAAACCTTTCTTTTCGTGATTGTTATTATTACAAGGTCACCAAAATATCCACAAAAGACTTCCGAATTCCCCAAAATTTCCTTTACCTCTAAAATGAAACCACATTCTATTGAAATTTGTATTCATTTTTTATAATTTAAACATTTTCGAATTTGTTGACGTCTTTGACGAAAATCAACCTTTAGAATATAGGAACTCGTATGGCGAGGTTAATTAGATTATTTTTCAAGTGCATGAATGGTCTTAAATGAGAGCGGTAAGATATATTCAGCCGTCTCCTGTTTCCTCCCTTTATCACTCTCATTTAAATAATGGGTGAAGGTCTATACATTATTTTTTATTTAATATTTATAATGTTGTATTTTTTGTAAGCATGTCAGCCCACTTGTACAGGATCCTAAGTTTTTTATTAGAATTTTAAGTTATGTGAAAATCTGCTAAAAGATTTTATTTGTATTATTAAGTTCATTGTAATGTAAATAATCTGATGATTTTCCTAAATAAATAAATACAATATACAGGACCATAGAGCGAATGCACAATTAGAGGCAACTAATATCTAGATTGCGTTCTAATATCTCGTCAAAATGCGTTCCATTAGCGATAATCAGTGCGTACTACGCGTAGACCGGATTGTGTAGTTTTCGGTCGGTCTGCGTTAGAGCGTTGAGAGCGTTGGATGCCAAATCCGACTAATTGGATGGACAAAAATGGAACGTATTTTTTAATTTCGTATCTCATCTAAATAGAATACATCAATGCAAAGGGTACGCATTATAACGCCTTGAACCGGTAAAAGTGTTTCCAAACGTTACGCATCGACAAGCAATATAAAGCTGCTTACATTGGTAAGTAGCTAAGTTGACAAATGCTTTTGGTTCCCACCCAGGCGTGGTAAGATCGAGTCCTCAATCATTTCATAAACAACAGTTACCGTTTTTAATAAGGGAAGTAGACGTTTTTAAAATAAGAAACATCGGATTATTCGTAACCCGGAACTGTTCTCAAATATTAACAACTATTATGATCCTATGAGAAAGATTAACATTATTTTAAGTTACCAGTTGGATGAGTACCTTTTTTAAGTGAATACTGCATAATATTCCCAACTGGTACTCTCTGGAACCAATGGGACTATTGCATCCCCATTTGGGGTGTGTTGCAAGGCTGAAGTTAGTGGAGAAGGAAAGGAGATGGGGAAGAGACAATAGGAAAAGGGACATAGGAAAGAGGAAAGAGGAAAGAGGAAAGAGGAAAGAGGAAAGAGGACAGAAAAAAGGAAAAGTACTTGACTATTCAGATCTGGTCACCAAACACGGGTGAAGTCTTTTAAAGCAACGCTTATATTAATTTTAAATGGTGGTTTCATGCCGTGGCAAAGCTGAGGGCATCTTCCATCTTCCACTTTGGAAAGTGCCGCAAATATAACATATATTATTTTTATTTAATTAAAAGTGACATAAAACAGAATAAAAAGTCTTTGTTCACGAAGGGATTTGAATCGGTGATCTTCGTATTGCTAGTGAAAAGCCTCAGCCCTCGAAAACTTATGAATGTTGAATATTTTTTTAAACAACCTTCTTCCTTTTTTCATACTGACCAATTGAAAAATATGCAACACAATTGAGGCATGTTTGTTAAGACAATTTTGTAATTGGATTCCAAAATTTACACACCCCGATACGAAAATAATGGTCCAAGCTGGAAACAGTTGCGTTAACCTTAGAAAGATCAGTACAAAAAAAATTGTACAGTTTACTTCTTACGATAAGATTTTATACATCGTGATTATACAAATAATTAATGAGCAGTTATGAAAGATGATGTTGTATTAAACCGAAGTATGGTGCGATTGTAAAGATTGACGAATAATCTTTTGTACAATAATTTAAATAAAAATTATAATTTTAAGTCGTGTTTTCAAAGTTATCAGATTATGGCCCAGAATTCAACTAACTGTAGGTACATATTTTGCAAACCAACGTTTTTCATTGTTCTTCTTCATATAACGTGAAGGATTTTTTTAATCATACATTACAGACGTTTCCTCTCCTGAAGCCGGTATGTAAATGCAATTGCTTGCAACTCGGGGTTCACATTTGAATTCCGGCATGGGCAGATTTTTTTACATAAATTTCGCGAAATTATTTACATCTTTTGTTCTTCTGGCCGTCGAACGTCGACCCCGAAGATGTATTCTCTCTGCGTAATTTATAACGTTGCATCACAAAGATATCACGAGGAAAAAACTGCACAGGATTATAACGGAATTTCAGGCAATAATAATTACAGGCGCAACAATTACAATAACTGCAGGCGGCTTTTGTTTCGGCTTCGCCCAGTTAGTGTTGGTGACCATTTTATAAGACTAATAGGACCTGGTTCCAAAATTAGTCCGTTCTTCGTATCGACTGGTGGCTAGCAGGCGCGGCTGGCGCAAACGTTCACTGGGGCGCTGAACCGCCAACAAAATTGAACAACAATTTACCCTATTTCAGCTCGTTGTATTTCTATGTAATGTGTTTAATTATAAAATTGAGCACAATCTTTAAATATAATTACAATTAATTACCTGTCTAACAATCTATTGCGGCCAAATAAACGCATTGTTCCCGCCCGCCCCCTAATACGGCGGCTAGGAACGAGGAACCGAGGAACCGAGGTACATACCAATCCGCGCGCCAGAACCAAGCGCCCCGTAGCTTGAATGAAGCTCGTAGTAAAACATCCCAAAACATCAAAACATGTCATACTAAACATATCGAAAAAAACGGCATGCCGCGCGCCGCACGGAGGACCCGAAGATCTTCGGGATTCTTCGGAAATATTCCGAAACTTTGGTTCTAGCTAAAGTAGGGTTTGAAGATAATATTAAGAAATCATATTTCACTTAAAACGCAACCATTAGTCAAAGGGTCACTTATGCGTTCGCACGATATTATCGTGTTGGAGCCCTTGGGATATACCTTTTTGGGATTATTATTTGTTTGACAGTTAAAAAATTACCTTTTGTTTGTGTGCGTTTTTTGTCACCTATTTCGAACATTATAGGTCAGTAACAGACAGTAAATACCTGCGACTGCTGGCGATCTACTCCACAAAGTGATGTTTCTTGTGTGTTAATTATTGCGTTATTAATATTATTGAAAGGTTGAGCCTTTTTAAATTGATACCAAATATACTTTTTCCACTTATCTTCTAATAGATGTAATATCAATAGTAGTGGAGATGCATCTAAAAATATTGATAACAGAATAATTCTATAGGTAATAATAATTGGATAATTTGTAGAGCGCCGATTTAGTTACGTTGCGTTGTACAATTTATTACGAGTTCCTAGGCTCTATCTATTTTTATTTTTTACATTAACTCGTACAAACAGATAAATTTACTTACATTTTTACGCATGTGTATCAGAATTTTTATGATTGGAGAAAATACGACTTTGCACTCGTATGTTAAAAACTATAGACATTTTTTTAAAGCATGTTTTCACATCACACGATATTTTTACTATTACCGTTAGGTACATGATATTTTTACTATTACCGTTAGGTACATGATATTTTTACTATTACCGTTAGTACACGATATTTTTACTATTACCGTTAGGTACATGATATTTTTAGATAGTAAATAATATAAAATCATGCGTGATGTCTAAATTTTTTTTTAAATAAATCTAATGTCTACATTATGTTTTTGATGATGGCTCGGTGAACCACCAAAAAATTAAGTCACCGGCCGCGCCTGGTGGCTAGTCACATGGACAAAGTAACCGGAACGGGCAATGAAGTCATATGTAGTATACAGCAGCTTGATACAATTGTGTATTACCGTCAATTTTCTAAAAAATTAGCCCGTTCCTCGCATCCACTGTCAACCGGTGATAGCTAGTCACCGAGACAAAGTAACCGGGACGGGCAATGGCGTCATACGTAATATGCAGGTATGTGTCAATATTTCCATATCCAGAGAGATTAGCCAGATTCACAAATTCGTAGAACTTATACCTAAGGGGGGTGCTTACCTACGCATCCTGCCGACGGAAGTGGCGACATCTTGTGACGATTTCTTGAATTAAAAACCAAATCACAACGGTAGTTTTGTTTAAAATTCCAAGTACACAGATGATATTTGTGGCGCGACGCGTACGGCGTGGCGTCAACATGCACTTGAAACTGGGTTCTGAAATTCAACTACGCGGACTTTACCGTATTAATGCTGTTCGATTATTAATACTATTTGTTTTTCATAGGAACCATTCTATTATATACGCTAAGGGACAGATGCGGGCTTCCATAAATTAAAAAATGTTTTTTTATCTCTTTTGTACAATAGGTGATTTGTTCGCCGTTAGAAAGAGGAATATGTAGTTATTTTTCTAAGTAATATTTATAAACGATTTTTTTCCAATCGTATACGTGCCTCAAATATTTATACTTGATTCCATAGATAAAATCTTAAAAATTGACCAAGTGTGTGATATACGGGATTTTTCATTGAGAGTTATAAGTTTTTAAAAAAAAGAAAGTTTACTTAAAAAAAGTTTCGTGACAAAATGTTTAATATTTTCAAGTTTGATTTTAAAATTGCATTATTTTGAAATATCAAATTGTATTTGAAATGCAAATATTTGATACAAAGATATTGAAATACAAGAGATATGCTATGATGGCCACCCGACCGTCGTCGGCGGACTATCGTCTAATGGGCGTATTTGAAAACGGAAAGAATTCGTTCATTTATACAGGGTTTTATCAATCGACCGTGCTCGATACCCAGAACACCTTCAAACAAATTGAAATGAGCTATTTGAATAAACAGAGATAGGATGGAACCTTATCCTCAAAAGAGTAACGGCTCTTTATGACATAATTCCTCAGTCTTGAGTCATAAGGAAACGAAAGGTACAAGAAATATAACAAAGAAGGATCACCTTATGTCCTCGAAGCCAAAGCTCAACAATTTTCAACAATAAAGACGATCGAAATTAAACACGATATTACTAAATTTCAGAATTCTGTCAACAACAATTAACGAACCCGTCAGCCCTGTTATTATTAATTAAAGCCAATTAATATTTCAAAGCATTCTGAGATCCACCGTAACATTTAACATCAATAGTGTTTTGTAAGCCGATATGACGGCGTTATCTGAAACAGACAAATTTACCCTCCAACCTATTCACCACCACCTCCCCACAGGCTGTTGGGGTGTCAGGGCACTCTCAACAAGACCCCATTTAGCCCCTCGCACAAAGATGAACACCGCAACTATAGATGGACAAAAATAATTAGGAAAAATTTATTGATTCGAATTCTTGACCCTTTTGTAACTAGCTTTTGTATTAACACAGACCTCCCTCAGTTTTTCCTTGTTTTCCGATCCCGGATGGCCCTCATCTAACCATAGCCTGCAGTCCTCTTTAGATCGTCAGAATCATCTAATCTGTGGCCGACCTCTGCTCCTTTTTTCCAATAATGAACGCCATTCGGAGATATTAAGGTAATTTTAACTCTTGAGTTAAACAGCCGTTTTTAGTCTGCCAAAAAACACACTACGTGATAGACCTGTTGTCATTTTTGATTCCAAGACAATTGATCCACCGACAGTTGGCCCCTCGGCATATACATTGTGCAGTCAGTTAAAGGGAAAAATTCCGGGAAAAATACTTCCACTAAATATAACTATGTGTCCCCGAAGAGGCTGTGCAGACAGGATGTACCGCCGAATCTCTATATACAAAACCTATCTATTAAAAATGAAAATATGTTTGTTTCTGTCTATGTACATATGTATGTATGCTATGCGTTACTAAACCATACATCCGTTTGCGATGAAACTTTGGGGATTTGATGTGCGCATGCCGCCATGAGCTCTGGCATTATGAAATTTGTATAAAAAAATGGCAATAGGTGGCACGCAAGCTGTTTGAAAACTGAATGTACCGGGAATGAATGTATGAAATGCAGGAGGGAGGGGGACCTGAGAAGGAGGAAGGGAACTCGGGAGGGGAGTTCGCGGGACTAGGGAAGAGGGAGAGGGGTGTGGGGAGAGGGAAGGCGGAGAAGGTGGAGTGGGAAAGCGAGAGGGGAAGGGGACGCGGAAGAGGAAGGGAATGCGGAAGGGGAACGGGACGAATGGGAAAGGACACGAAGGGAGAACAATTTCTTTATTAAGTGGCGTAGCTACGCATGTCGGGAACTCGCTAGTAACAAATAAAACATATTTTCATTCAAATGCTTCAAATGTAAAACTGTTTGTCTTTTTACTGTATATACCAGCGTATAAGAACAAAATCGACACCGTAAATAAATGTGTTTCAAATCTTATCAATGCAGTATATTATTCAAGATATTTTTGAGATCGATTTTAGGTTTTAAATTGGTTAATGATGCACCAAAAATATATACATATATATTTTAATGATTATTCGGGGGGCCCGACTGTTGACCCCCCGATGGTTGATCGGGGGTTCAACAGTCGGGTCACCGTTTTTTTCTTTACGCCCCGGACAGGTAGCAAAGCGACTACTGCGTCTGCATAATTCTCCAACACAGAGGTGTGTGCACCATCTTATACACACTTTATTTATGGTCTCGGTATGTGGCACCTTTAATGCTTGCCCGTTGACATTTCGGCGTTGGTTATATTGCGAGCTTTACAATATTTTGGAATGCAACAGTTGTTAATCCTGCACAGATTCAAATCAGGAGATTCGAAAAGAAAGCCAGTCATTCTTTGTGGAACAGCCGAGAGCTTTGGGCAGACCTCTCGCATCCTTTTTTGAAGATTGCTCCGATTCTGATCGTCATACTCGCTATCTTGGAAGCTGACTGGAAATCATCCTGGAAGGATGAACCTACAGAGCCATGAACGTAACGAAAAATGTATGTAGGCACCTACCTACCTACATATTCAAGATACTTAACAATCTTTCAATCAGTTTTAAATGATTTTCATAAGATATTTCTAGTATTTTGTGTCCACTAAATTATGTGATTCGGAGATTTGGCTACGAAGCCTTTCCAAACCCCCTCAGCCTTCAGGCCCCGAAGATCATGTCATGTGTCTCGGAGTTCAAAGACTTGCCTGTCGCTTATCTCGACTAAATGTTTGGCTGTAATGCTAGCCGACAAGGGATACAGAATAATATTATTATTATCAAACTGTTTTGATGCGATTCAATTGTTTTGATAATTAATACAATTAGATAAAAATGACGAGTAAAATCTCAAATTGTTATATTTTAATTAATTAAGGCTATATTAGCGAAACTCAATCGAAAAATTTAAACAGAAAAATCTGAAAAAGATACGGTACCTAGTCTACGCCTTGCCAGGAAAAAGATCTACCAAATGAGCTAATGTCTCCCTATATACTTTGGTCATATATAATATTAGCCGCCTGTTTTGATTTTTTCACGACAAAAACATCGCCAAAAAAAGTATTCTATTTTATTTTTCGAAGCTTAATTTAATTTTCCTTATAGTACAATAGAACCATAACCAAAAGGGCGTTCATAGGTAGGAGATTTTGAACATGAAAGCAGTTTTTATAGGCCTGATACATTATTTTTTCTGGGCTTATGAAAAGACGAACAGTATTACTAATTACAAAATGCTAAAAAATTCTTCATGGAAAGATATATACGTTGCTTACACAGCCAGAGGGGGTTGTTCATCTGTTGTATATAAATAATAATTGATCATCGGTTTTCGAAAATTTTCCAACGTATTTTGAATGTTCTATATATTTTTTACTTTTGAAGATGTAAAAAAACAAACACCATTAATTAAAACTAAAAAAAAAATTACCTTTTAGATTTGTGTATTAAAAAATTCCCAAAATTACATAATTTTTTTTCAAATTGCGGTCGGAATCTTTGGATTCATGAAGGTGTGCATTTGAATTATTTTACAGTAAACTTTTAGGTTTGACCATAAAACGTGGTGTTTTCTGTTTATAACACTCTTTACATCGTATTTATAACCGATACAACGGTTTCTATGAGACCTACATTAGTTGTTCCGAAAACCGAACAAATTAGCCTGAGGGTTTAGGCTCCATTTAATTTTTTTTACGAATCTCTATATGCTGTAAATTCACTTTTTTCCTATTTTTGTTTATTTCTCTTAATAGGTAATATAATAAATTATTTTCTTTCATTTAAACTTTTTGTAAAGAGCGATTAACTTACTTATAAGCTATCAAGCCCCAACATTCATGCTAAACAAACATTGAGAGGAGTTCTACGGAGAAGTTAATGTTTTTTATAAAAGTTTATTCTCCGTACGCAGATCCAGTTTCCACAAACATTCCTCCACATTACTGTTTTTTTTTTTCTCATTAGGGTCTAAAATCTAAATACATTCTGTGCACTCCCAAGAGAGATCAGTGGAAACCATTAAAAAAACAATTAAAAACAATAATGTACGTAAAATTCTCAGCGTAACAGATATCTTGATTCTGCTTCTACGGAGCTTTTAAAAAAGCTTTTTGTCTGAAATTATACATATAAAAGATACGCATAGCTTTGGCTGGGTTTATTTTTCTTCTGCCGAGGTAAAATACCAATGTTTTTCTGCTTTTATTTAGCTGTTTTTTAATAACAAGATTTTGATTACAATATAATTATCATTGTAGGTTTTTGCTCTACAGAGTGCAATTATTTGATGTAGAGTGCGTTCCTGTTCATGAGATTCTTACTACCACTTTCACAAAGCTTTTGTCTACCGCAACATTACTGCTGTTACTTACGAAATTTCTCGTGTTTGTCGTGTCAGACGATTTGTAAAATATTTTCAGCCATGTTTATTTATTTTATTTATTTATTTATTTATTTAACGCCCAGAGGACTTTTACATGATCTGTAGTGTAATTTTAATTTGACAAATACTTTGAAACTTAGGAAATAAAAAAAATAAAATTACATTTGATAAAAGTCATACAAACACATAAACAAAAACAGAAAAATACATCTATTTTATAGGTTTGCAAGATGTGTTTAGTAATAGTGTTGAAATAAATGTATTAGATGATCCACAAAACTGGTCAAGTTGATATTGAATACGTCAACATCACCCAAGTACTTACTTCTCATGGTGTGAAGTCGTTGTATCGGAGATTGGGCAATGTAGTTACGCTTATGAGTGCTGCTGTAGAATATTGTATTTTGTCGTGTTGTTACTGTGGGTATTCGGAAATTAATGAGTTGCAAGAGTTCACAACGGTCGAATTGAGAGTGAAGTATTTTGAATAAAAATGTTAAGTCGTTTATTCTACGTCTGTCTTCAAATGTATGCATTTACAGAGTATTTAATAAGTAATCGTATTTTAAGTCTACAACTGGGATATTTAATTTAAAATTGATATAACGCAGAATTTTTTTTTGTATTCGCTCGATGTTATTAATGTGAAATTTGTAAGATGGGGACCAAACTACTAAATTGTATTCGATTACGCTTCTAACTAGAGAGAGATAGGTATAATAGTTTAATGGCTTGTAAGGAATTAAAGTTTTTAGTTGTTCGTAATACATTAAGATGAACTTGAAATTTTTTCATGTTTGTCTTTCACAAGTGATACCGATGCGCTTGCATACTGAAAATGACTTTGCGAGCTGACAAAAGTTGCATCGACGTAGAAATGCTGCTAGGAAGACTGCTGGTCGGATTGTTTCACAGAATTTAAACACTTTATCAAATTTCAACGCTAATTTTTAAGATCCGTGAAAGTCCCATTTACCTTCTGCTATTATATCACAATGGTCCAGTTGCTTCAAAGAACTGAAATAATAATGGAACTTGTACAGAACTTTCACAAAAAGATAAAGATGTTGAAAATTAGCTATGAAATTTGATAAGTTGTTCACAGAATTGTTTCAACCACCTGTCCAAAAATTAAAAAAAATTAACTACAATAAAGAAAAATTATATATCCAATTACAATAAAGAAAAATTACAATACAATACAAACTACAATAAAAAACATTATTTAAACCCCATGAGTAGGTATTGACGGCCGGCGTAGACCAGCGGTGAGGCGCTTGACTCGCATTCCGAAGGTCGCTAGATCGAATCCCGGCGTGGAAAATAAATTATTTGATAAATTTTTATTATTTCACAATTTATTCATTTAAAATAATATATTATATATTTGCGGCACATTCCAGACTGGAAATACTCTCAGTATCGCCCTGGTGTAAGACCACCATTCAGAATTGAAAGATTACTTGAAATTGCTTTAGCCGCGTTTGGTGACCAGATCTGAACAGCCAGGTTCTTACCACCTTCCTCTTTCCCATTTCTTTCCCCTCCCCACTACCTCCAGCCTTACAAAGTACCCGAATTGGGGATGCCATAGTCTCACTCGCTCCAGACGGGAGCAGTTGTGCCTCTTGTGCGGTATTCATATTAAAAAAAAATCTAGTCTTTTCCTGAAGAATTCTCGAACCTAACACAATATTTTTGATTAGAAGGTTTTAAAAGCATTTCCGCAGTTAGTTACGGCTTCTTTAACCATTAGCATTAAATTTTATTGTAACTGCACATTAAATTTTACTGTTTTGTCTTCCGCACTCAAAATAACCAAAGTTTCATTATAACATTAAAATATTTTAAAAAGATTCCCTGCATATTTTCTTCAGAAAACGGCACCTACAAATACTTCAAAAATAAACATCTCAACTGTTCAGTGTTGCTAAAAACTGTAATGATATCTTCAATAAAGCCTGACATTCATTTAGACGTCGTATAAATTAGATTGATGGAGTCATCAATTCGAGACTCAGAAATAAACAGTCCGCCCCCTCTTTTAGGGGAATTAATGGCTGGCGTTTCGAACACTGAATCTACGCCACCATCCTGTTATTTTTTCAACTTCTTATCTTAAACATCTCACGCTAGTCGTAAAGGTGCCCTCGACAAAGCGGTCGGTAAAACAGGTGTTCTTTTATCTAGCCTACAGGGATGTTAGGAAGTTTGGACACGTATCGAAAAGATTTTTTTGACGGTTAAACTTAATTGCAGCACTGTGATTTGAAACTGATGAAATGAGAAAGCGTCACTAAAAAGAAACAAACAAATACATCTATAGGAATTAACCTGCGAGAGAATGATATATATATTAATTGGTCTCCTCTTTATGCGGTGCTTTGTAGCCCTCCCATTCTTGTCTACTTTAGTTTTCTGAAGGTTTCGCTTCTACTGCGTGTGAACTGCACACAATCTTTTCTGTATTTCTAGTTTTACCGCTAAGCTTTGCCTAAGTTTCATTACACTTTTTTTGAAATAATTTGTCTTAATAAGCCAGATGAAAACTTTAAAAAATATATTGTTTACTTAATTATTTAATAGTTTAATGAATGTCGAGGTTCCCTTTATAACATATGTTATTTTTAATACTAAAACATATTTCAATATACAATACTTTCAATTTGGGAGGTGGGAATGGGTACCGCCGCTCCGGGAACCTTTATTGGATAACCAACACCTTTGCCATAGGTCACCCTAAGTGGTTCGCTACGTTTGGTGATTTAGCAGGGGTGCCCGGGTTCATGGGGTGAGGTTTGTCTAGGTCTTGGAGACGGATGAACAGGACACACTGAACCCCAGATTCCTACCCACCCCTTAAACCCTTTTCCTCCCCAAAACTCTCCTCTCCTCTTTTTCCTTAAAAGCCCTCCACCCAGCATCTCCAAAGATGACATAGGCCCTGAGGACAATTATTTTCCTCAAAAACTCTTGTGTGGATCCTTTGTACAAAAAAAAAAGTATCCGTAGCTGCTTGATTTTTTTGCAGTGTGTTTATAAGCTTATTTGTATTTTATTGATGATTTAAAGAGAAAGGTGATGAATTATGTAGTTTTGTTTCTTTTTAATTATTAAACAAATGATAATTTCATACATTTAATAGAAATGCAACATATTTAATGATTGTATACACCGATAACTATAAGCAGAGTGATTTACACAAAGATAGGTGCACCCTTTTTGAGATTTTAATGATTTGCCTTATTATCAAATTGCTTACCGGAACTAGTTTGACGAACAACATAATAATTGTTTCACTTCTTTATCCTGATGATCAGTTTATTTGCCTTATTCAAGTGACAATAGCCTCCATTAAAAGCTTTGGAAAACCTTAACACTGATTTGGGTTCCTGGAGAAGTTGGGATCATGGATAACTTTTAGGATTATTTGGCTAAATTACCCACGATCATCCAAACCTATTGTTACCCTCATAACCACATTCACCTTTCTGACAAATTTCCATCGTCAAAGACAGATCCCGCAATGTTTGGGGGGAGTTTTGGCATATTTCTAATCAATCCAAAGCAACCTGCCTTGCCTCAATACAAAGACTATTTCGTCAAACCCTTAGTTTCAGCGATTCCCCCATTTTTCCAAAATTGAAATTTTCTCACTTATTCGAATGAGAATTGGACATTGTTTCGTTCCTTCTCACTTTTTTAAAATCCGCGTACTTGACGCTCCGTTTGTATTTTATGTCGTCTAGAAGTAGGAACTTTAGATCAGACATATTTTTTATGTTGTCCATCTCTAAATAAATATCCTCTCTTCTATCAAGCTTAATCTAAAATTGACTCACCTCCTTTCAACATCTCATCTCTTCTAAGTCTTAAATCGATTCAAATATTCCATATAATTTTGATTGCACATTTAAAAAAAAAAATTATGAATTAACCTTCCATCTCTACGTAATTTGAATTGATGTCCTAGAACACCCATTGTGAGTGATTGCCATTAACGTTTGAAACAAAATATAAAACCCGTAATCGCTTTCAAATTTAAGTTAGTGATTGTTCATTCAATGAACAAAAACTGCATTAATACCAATTTTGTACGGCAATGTCTCAATGAATCTATTTAAATTTGTATTCCTTTTTACACAAACTTGTCATCATTGCAAACATTATTTATGATTTAATGAAATTAATTTAAAGAAACGTTTCAATTTGTGTTATTAAACGAAATTTCTCATATTTTATCAGCATCTTAAAATGTTTCGTTATGTATTCATATCTTACATACAGTAAGCTTATTAAATATTGAATCCGAAGTAATTTTCCAGACGTACATACATAGCTGTTATCGTTACTGCTCCTGTCAACAACAATAGCTAGCAATGGATATACGGGTCCCCACCCCACAACTTATGTTACCGATAAACATGGCAGCCCCAATTCCATTTAAATGACTCCAAAAGATAAGAACTTTATGTTTCTGTAAATGAAAAGTGAAAAATAAATGTTACTGAATGGTTTCAGATAATAAACAAGTCGTTAACAGAGCTGACGTCTGTTCTAATATATTTGGGGTGATAACTGATTTTAACACAAAAATTCGGTCATTGTATTCTGTAATATATATAGTAATCGCAGCCAGAGTTTACACGAACCTAGTGGTCACACAAATGTATTGATAGCATGCAGCATGTTTCATACTTGTTATTCGGCAGTGAATTTGAGAAAGTTCATTTTTGAATGAAGAGAGAACATACCTACATACTGTATGTACGAACGGCTGTAAATCTTTTCGAATATTCAACTTTGCAAAAACTAGGTACACATTTTGAAAAGTTTTCCTTAAAATCTACATGAAGAAGGCGTAAGGAAGACAAAATACTTTTTCTCAGTGACGTTTTGCAAAAAATTCACTGTCTCTTTCTTTATAATTTTTAATCAATTTCCAGAGGTCACCGGTTAGTCATTCATATAAATGATACCTTATTAATAAACGTGTTTTAAATTTTACACAACTGATAAACAACCATTGATATGTCGAAAATGATTGTTTATCAGTTGTGTAAAATTTAAACAACGTTAAGTAAGGAGGAAACTATTACACATGTTTACTGGGTGGGGAAACTTAAATCTCTTGTCATTGCAAACCGAATATTTTTGTGACTAAAGCAATCATTTGGTATTAGTAAAATGTTTTTGTGACTAGAGCACTCATTATATTAGTAATGTATTTTTGTAACTAGGACAATCATTTAGCAGGTCATTGTCTTTTATTTGGTAATAGTAATGTATTTTTGTAACTAGAACAATCATTTAACAGGTCATTGTCATTTATTTGGTAATAGTAATGTATTTTTTGTGATTAGAGCAATCATTAGGTGTGTATTAACAATGTATTATGAATAGAGCAATCATTTCGTATTTTAAATTTATTTTTGTGACTAGGGCAATTATAATTGCTAATTATAAACATAAATAATGACAATCTTATCTCATTTCTTTTTATAATTAAAATAACTATCTCACATTAATTTACGTGACCATATATTCTATTTTACCTGCTTTGTGTCATATCTAGTGTTATCTATGTTTTGTTTCTTATATCTTATGTTTTCTTTATTTTTTTTCTTACAGTTATATTATGTTTATATTATATATTGTTGTTTCCTATACTTTACCAAAAACGTGTACTGCACTTTATGTAAAAGCCCTATGGGCATTTAAATAAATAAATAAATAAATAAATAAGTTATTAGTTATATTTTTGCGGCTAGAGAAATTATTAGATAGGTATTTATAATGTATTACGAATAGACCAATCATTTCGTATTAGTAATATTTTTTGTGACTTGGGCAATTATTACGTAGGTAATATTATGAATAAATGTATTTTGAATAGGACAATATTTTGGTATGAGTAATATAATTTTGTGACTAGGGCGATCATTAGATAGGTATTATGAATAGAGCAATCGTATCTTTTTTGTAACAGTTTTTTGTGACTAGGGCAATTATTAGGGAGGTAATAATAATGTTTTATGAATTGAACACTTATTTGTTATAAGTAATATACATTTTTTGCGACTAGCAATCATTAGATAGTTATTAATAACGTATTATGAATAAAGCAATCATTTCATATTAGTAATATATTTTTGTGACTAGAGCAATCATTACGAAGGTAGTAATTATTATGAGTAAAGTAATCACTTCGTATTAGTTATATGTTTTTGTGATAAGGGAAATTATTAAGTATTAGAAATATACTTTTGTGACTAGAGCAATCATTAGGTAGGTATTGATAATACATTATGTATAGAGCAATCATTTCTTATAAGTGATATATTTTTGTGAGAAGGGCAATATCAATACAATCATATTTTTCTGACTAGAGCAATCATTAAATAAGTATTAATTAATGTATTATGAGTAGATCAATCATTTCATATCAGTTATATAATTTAATGACTAGGGCAATTGATAAATATTACCAATATGTTTTTGTGACCAGAGCAATCATTAGGTAGGTAACAATCATTTCTTATTTGTAATATAGTTTTGTGAATAGGGCAATCATTAGGCATCAATAATGCATTGTGCATAGAACAAGTATGTACTGAAATTAGAAAAACATTTTTGCACGATTAGTTTTTTAAGTTCTTTTAAATTTACGTGAAATCTCTTTTGATGCTTTCTGGAGACTGGAAAATGGAAATCTAATTTAATGTTATGCGACGCAGCATCTGTTTTTCATCGACATTTTCTGTTTGTCTTCGTTTATTGATATGGTTCTAATTTCAAGGTCTAGTGATTTCATTGTGCCATTTGAATGCTTTTAAATGTGTTTTACTTTCGGAAAATTAGTTTCTTAAGTTTTTTTTCTTGAAGGTGCATTCAGACGTATTCTGCCTGTCTGTGAATTAATAATGTGCTGTTAAAATTCAAATTATTTATATTTGGTAATTTGACGTTAAAAATAATAATAAATAATAACAATTTTTTAAGAAAAACAATCATAAACGGGTTAGGTATGCATAACCTTGATTTTTTTGAAAATCTCCTACCACCATCACAGAAACGGAAAACGTTGCTTGTGTCGTGTTGGAGGATTCAGCCAGCCGAGGAATTGAACAAAGACACCTGTGTGGGAACCACGCACGATACCAACTCAGTCACTGACCGACAAATTACACAGCTATCGAAAACTTAGAAGAAATATTGAATGAAGCTCTGCAAGAAGATACTCAAGGACTTGTCATAAATGGGAAGAATCTGACTCACCTGCATTATGCAGATGGTACGACATTCTAACAAGTAACATTGAGGAACTACAACTTCTGCTGAATCAAGTAGTGAAGGTTTGTGAGAATTTTGGATTAGAACTGAATACAACTAAAACAAAATACATGCTCATAAGCAATGAAAATGTTTATATTGCTGGAACAAAACTAGAAAAGGTACAAAGCATTGTATACTTAGGCTGCAATTTAATGAAAGACGGGATCCTTCGGTTGAAATCAAATGCCGCATTGAGCAAGCTCGTGCAACCATGGAGCAACCTTTATCCGCATGAAAAAGATGTTCTGCAATCAATTTTTTTACATTAGCTCCACACAGGAGGCCCTGAGGAAAACAATTTCTTATAATGTTGTGTAGCATTCCATCTTTTCTGACAACCTCTGAAGAAAGTCCATTAAGTTAGTGATTCCAAAAAATATATTCAGAAAATAATATATAGGTGCATGACCTATTTAAGTTATGTAACAATTATGTGCAACGCCCGGAGTTAAAAGTAAACAAAAATTTTATTTGTACAGACTGTGATAATAATTACAGTAACATAATATCAAAATTGGACATTTCTCATTGCGAGCGGAATAAATATAAAGAGTCCATAAAGTAGTTTTTTTTGACAGGTCACGAGTAACTTTTCTGTTGTTCTTTCTATTTTGAATTTAATTTGTGTTATATACGTCCAGTTTTCTTAATATATCGTTCAAAATAGTATGTATGGTTTTTGTTTGAAATGATTTTGTCCATTTTTCTGTATTTTTGGTATAATTGAAAGAATGGTAAAAGTCATTGATTCCGCAAAGGCAATTTTTTATATTTGTTCCACAAAGGAGGCCCTCGAACCCTGTGTCATCTTTGGGGATTCTGTGTGGAGGTTCATTTCAGGAAAGGTGAGAGGGCAGTTCTGAGAAGGAAAATGGTATGAGGGGTGGATAGAATTCTGGGGATTAGTGTGTTCAGGAGTGACGAACGTATGAATCCATCCCTCTCGTTTCGGTGCAAGGCGATATTACGGGAGATTCGTGCTGGAGAGATCAACAGGTCTCCCTCAACCAGTCTCTCTCAATGCGGCCTGCCACGCAGTTGGTGGACAGACGCATCCGCCGCCAAGACCCGGACCCTTGCTAAGTCGCCAAACGTAGCGAACCACTTAGGGTGACCAACTACAGAAAGAAGTGTTGATTATCCAATAAATTGTTTCTGGGGTGGCGGTAATCACACCCTTCCAAATTTCAAATACTCCTCAACGGAAATAAATACTTCCAAGACACCCTTTACAACATTCAAACATTAAGAATTCTAGAACCTCAACAATCAACAAAGCTCTCTGAGACCGCCCTGCACCCGGCATAAAAAATGGCGTCGAAAACTGCATTGGTTCAATCACACACGCAAAATCACTTTTTTATTTGCATTTTCACACTTCCAAAAATTTGTATGAGCGGCAGCACCAACAATATTTGCGGAACAAACACTTGAAATATGTTCACGCCTTCGGCTTTTGTTCGTTGACAAAAGGCCCCTTAAATAAATATTATAATAACATAAATAAACAAGCTGGAGTACAGCCTATTCATTAAACATAACATTTTGAATTTTCACACCCGGGGTTCTAATCTTGGATAGGAAGTTCGATAAGGCTTCAAGTGTTTTTGTTTGTTCATAACACCCAAGTTTTACATAAGTAGGTGGTTTTGGAATATGCCATGAGAACCATTATATGAAAAAGGTAGGTAACCACCCGTCTACGCCCGATTTTAAAACTGTTATTAATTTATTTTTCTATTAATTTATTTATTTAACGCCCAGAGGGCTTTTACATGATTTGTAGTGTAATTTTAATTTGACAGATACTTTGAAACTAAGGAAATAATAAAAATAAAATTACGTTAGATAAAAGTCATTCAACAAGTCAAACACAGAAACAAAAACAGAAAAATACAACTATTTTATGGGTTTACAAGATGTGTTTAGTAATAGTATTGAAATAAATGTTTTAGATGATCTGAAACTCGCCAAGTTGATATTGAATATGTCAACATCACCCAAGTATTTATTGGCCATGGTGTGAAGTCGTTGTATCGGAGAGTGGGCAATGTAGTTACGCTTATGAGTGTTGCTGTAGAATATTGTATTTTGTCGTGTTGTTACTGTGGGTGTTCGTAAGTTAATGAGTTGCAAGTTTACAACAGTCGAATTTAGAGTTAGGTATTTTGAATTAAAATGTTAGGTCGTTTATTTTACGTATGTCTTATAATGTATTTTTAAAGTATTTAATAAAAAATCGTATTTTAAGTCTTCTACTGGGATATTTAATACAAAATTGATAAAACGCAGATTTTTTTTTTGTATTCGCTGTTGTTATCAGTAAATGTTGTTTGTACTTGAAAAGAAAATGTGTAAACATTATTATTCGAGAACTTAATGAATATTGCAAATCTCCAATATTCATGGTGTAATGTAAAATCCTAAAAGTTTTCGCAGTTCACCTAAATATTTTACACAATTTAGAAGGCAGGGAACCGCCGCTCTGGGAACCATTTATTGGATAACCAACACCTATGCCATGGGTAACCCCGAGTGTTTCAGAAGACCTTGAGGGATTTTTTTCCTCAGAGTTTCGAGCTAATGCAAAAAAATATGAAGAAGAGAACTAAACTGAAGTAAGAGCTCTTGAGTTTTGAACAATAATGACTAAAATAAAGAATGAACACAATGGAGTCTTCTCTAATTATTTGATAGCTAAATGAAATTATTAATTCTCTAGAGATACTTTAATAGTACACAACTGCTAACTCTTTGGCAACCACCTCTGGTCTGGATCCCCAAAATACCTTAAAAATACCCTCGACTCTGCGCAGAAACGGGCGGTCCGTTTGATAGATTCTCCTAACTTAACAAACGGATTGCAATCTTTAGAGCATAGGCGTCGGGTGGGAATGCTACCCTTGTTCTACCCGTATTACAATGGAAGATGCTCTGAGGAACTAGCAGCATTGATCCCTTCGGTACCGGTGCATAGTCGGAAAACATGCCAAATGTGTACCTAACATAATATGTACACGGTTGGCATTTGTCGCATGAGAATGGGTCGCTTATTCGACTCGTTCTTGTGTTCAACAATTCGGTTGTGGAACGATTTACCGGCCTTTGTGTTTCCTCCTTCCTACAACATGGGTCTCTTCAAGACCAATTTTCATTCCTTTCTCTCCTCAAAAAGACCCTCCACACAGCATCCCAGATAACATAGGCCCTGAGAAAAAATATTTTACTCAAGGCTTCCTGTGTGGAGTTAATATAATTATTTTTTTTTAAATAGATGATGAAAACATTATTGTGTAAGAC
The DNA here is from genome assembly GCA_936435175.1 of Glyphotaelius pellucidus. NCBI lineage: Eukaryota > Metazoa > Arthropoda > Insecta > Trichoptera > Limnephilidae > Glyphotaelius > Glyphotaelius pellucidus. Next base: position 6,247,241 of record OW386554.1, on the reverse strand, counting down.
CGTTTAATTTTAGACGAAGAAGGTTTGCAAATTTCATGTGCCTACTGACGCTGCGATACAGAGATGAGCGCAGCGTGTTATAATGTTGATGTTTATGTGATGGAACTCACTGCTGAAGGAAACAAAATAATACCTTCGAATTATACGAACGTGCGAGTATATCAACATTTTTAAAAATCTCATCCCATTAATAAATTTTAATATTCCTGACCGTTTTAATTTTTTATACATAACTCGTCAAATATGAGATAAAATAAAATAAAAAATAAGCCCCGATGCGAGATGCGATCTTTCGCACTTTTATACAATGGCCCGAATGGGAACCGTTGATTTTTCGGGAACAAAGGACGTGTGACAGGGACTCGAGAAATATAATGGACGGTTTAATCAATCTTTTTGGGGCTCACATTCGACCAGAAAATAAGTAGTTTAATAATTTGTCGTTTTAAAATAACAATTTGTAGTCTTTACGTTTTCTGTAGATTATACTGCTTATTTTGAAGTTTATTTGTTTATTTTAAAGGTTTCCAGTTGTGAACACTTAAAAATATTCTTTGACTAGTCTTACAATGGTTCTTCATTCTATGACTATTAGTCTTACATTGGTTCTTCATTCTATGACTATTAGTTTTACATTGGTTTTTCATTCTATGACTATTAGTTTTACATTGGTTCTTTTTTCTGTGACTATTAGTTTTACATTGGTTCTTCATTTTATGACTATTAGTCTTACATTGGTAGGCACAATACGATTCATCACCGAAAATGAGAGAATCGAATTCCTACCTGTAACGCTAGGTACCTAAATACAGCGTTAAATAATTTTTTAGTAACCGACCGAAGTTTCGGATTCGGTTTCGGCCAGTTTCAGCCACGAGTTATTTCTGCAGTTTCGGTTTCAACCGAAAATTGGCCGTAACTTCAGCTCAGCCAAAACCTACACTTGTGATGTGCCGGATAACGTTAGGTTTAGAATAACTAAATACTTATTTTAAAAGAAGCTATATAGTACATAAAAAAAAACCTTCCAAAATTTAAAGGTTAAGGGGTTCAACACTTTTAAATTTAATTGTAAAAAAATATCTTTTAAATGATAGTTATAGTTTTGTTAAAGTTAAACTGATTTGATGTGTGTTTTTGAAATTCTTTGAAAGTATATACGTAATATAATATATTGTAAGTGTGTAAAGTATATATCTAAAGTGCAAATTGAAGAACTTTACTGTTACATTATGACAAACCAAAAGCGCTGAAGGTAAACCAATTAACTATTTTATTTAACGCTTGCTTTAATGAACTCCTATAAGTTTATCAACAAAAAAACGCCCATTTTCGGTGTAAATTGCGTTTTTTTACTCAAATAATATTCGGTTTTAGCCGAAACCAGAGCAAAAGCCAAAATTCCGTTACGGTTTCAGTTTAAAATCTAGTTTCGGATAATCACTAATATTTTGATAAAAGTGCTTAGTTATCCAAGACGCATTACTTGAACAATACAGTAAAAGGTGTAATGATAGAATACCCGAACAATATAATAGGAGAAATAATGATAGAAGAAAGTGTAATTAATTAAAAGAAAGTGTAATTAATCCATGTAAAAGTAGACGTTGTTTTCGCAAAAAAAAATATGTATAACATGTACTTATTATTACGTTCCCAAGATTTGACCCAGCAATTAATTGACTTAGATTCAGTGCATTGAAGATTCGTTTTCTCTTAGGCATAATATATGTATAATCATGTATAATCGCGTTGTCTTAATAAATGTGTAATCTTGTACTTTGATTTTTCCAGTCTAGTTGAAGTTTTGTAGGGTGATAGTAAAAATTAATTTATTTTTGTTAACGAATAACACAATTACATGACTTCATTACATGCTTAATCTATGTAACAGACCTTAAAAAGGAAACCAATAAATTAATAATGCATTGGTTAAGCTTTATGGACAGTTAAGCGCCAATTTTAAATATGATTTCAAACTATCTGAAGATACGAGTATGTGACCCTCAAAATGTTAACTTAACGATGTAACAGATCTCGTTCGAAACATTTGTTCAAAAACATCATAAAGCAAAGCGTCATCCACGTGCCTCTGATTCCCGTGGCCTATGCGGGGCATCGGTGGACCACTCTTTCATATAATATTTGCATTTTATTATTTTTTTATTCCCTAGCGAGGATTTCGATCTCGTTTTCCGCCAGCGGAACAAAAATGTGCAAAAAAATAATGGAGCGACTAAAATGGCGGCCGGTGGATAAAAAAAATGTTCAAACCGATGGACATACCGACAACGTCACCGTGTTTTGGTCAAAGGAATTTCACTAGAGAATTTTTTTGTTACGGTATTTTTTAAATGGTCTAAAAATATTATTTTTTTTTTATATTCTGCAGGTTCATCCTATAGCTCGTACTTTTCTTCTATTTGATCTTGTATTCGCACATTCCAGACTGATAGATAATATCAGTATTGCCCTGGGGTTAGATTCTCCAATAGCGATCAAGAGTTATTCGTTATGCACCAACGAAAAATTACCTGTCTTCTCGACGAACTTAGTCGAATGTTTTATTTTTATGTATTCTTGAATATTGGAGGGTTGAAAAGATGATTGTATTGGCAGCACTATGAAGATTGTCTATTGTTTTGACATTTTTAATGTTTTTATGATGTGAATTTGAAATTACGATAGCACTTTTTTGAAATGACTGCTGGGAATACTACTCATAACCAAAAACAACTGGTAAGCAACCAGTGCTTACCGCCCACGAAAAAGAAAATAAGCGTTGCTAACAACCAGAAAAACATCATAAAAACAGATAAATTAATAAGTTTATTTTCAGATGAAAACTATCCACTCTCCGGCGAAACATTATTGTTTGTCTCAAAGCAACTGCTTCAGTTTGCTCTAAATTACATATTGCAGCCAATACCGCCGGTTAATTAGTCATCATATCGTTGTTCCGGAAGAACAACGACACAACTGTAAAAATTATAATTTTACGAAAAAGCAAAAAAAACGGTTTCTATTTTAATGAAATATGCATTAAGAAATGTATATGTGACAGAGAATAATAGCATAAAAAATGTACATAGAATACGTACTTTCTTTCAGTCTTGCAATCTAAGTTTGACCCCCAATTTTAACTGATAAGAGCAATTACGTCCCCCCATAAATTGTTCGCTCTTCCAGAAAAAGTAACTGATTGATTTCAGTCACTAAGAACATTAACGTCACTGTTCTACACAATATAACACTCTTCTAGTCACTCATCAACACAACTAAAGCTTGCGACGTTGTTGCTCTGAAGGAAGATAACAAACAACCGATATTTCAACAACGACGGTGCGAATCTGAATTACAGTTATGTCGTTATTCCCCAGTGTGCCCATTTATGGACTTAACCGTATTTTACCAATGTTTGCAGCTGCGTCTTCTTTGTTGTTCTTCGTTGTTCTTCCGAAACGGCGATATGGAACCTTAAAACAACTGTTAGAAAATACAATGCCTATCATGCCTACCCTTCAAAGAGCGCACGGGAAATAATCTTAGGTTAGGATACAATGTATTCCGTTTTGTTGGTGCCAACTGATTCGTGGTTCGAGTGGAATGACTTTTGACATTTGGGGTCTAAGTATGATACATTCGACGAGACTCGAGAATAACAAAGTCGACCAATACTTTCGCTTGCTATTGCGAATGGACTTGATTGGAAAATCGAGCCCCAATGGAAGACAAATATTCAGAATTTAAACGTTGTTTCAAATGACTTCAGCCGTTTTTAGTGAGCAGATGTGAATACGTAGATATTCCCCACAGTCCTCGTCTCTGTCTCTTCCCCTCTTAACAACAGCCTCATACATACCCTAACTGGGAATGTCTTACACCCACTGGCTCCGGTTAGTAAGGAATAAATGGGACCATTGGGCGTCAAGATAAAAAATAAAATTTAGTTGATGGCATTATATATTATGTGGCCACACTAAAGTAAAGTTAAAATTATAAGTAGTTAATTAAAATTTAATAATTATGTGAAAACATAACACACTTTTGTTTTATCGCAATATATCAAATCACAGTTGCCATGCATTACTGTGAGGGAAACTTTTAATTTTTAATTTCATTATTGGAATATATTATTTCCCTTTGTTTCATATTAAAAGCTGCTCCCATATGAACAATGTGTTGAATGTAGAACCAACTATAACTGTAGGCATAAAATGAAGGCATTTTTTCAGTTTTTATTCGCTGAATAATTTCAAACCATATTAACATTTTCGACAGAACAAATACAAAATTTAAAGCATCTAAAGCTCTGAAAAATTATCGGATAATTTTACCACATTCCGTTCAAAGTAATACATTATTAGCCTTAATTTTATATTACCGCAGACCGAAATATCGGGTTAAAATATAATAATTTCAAAAATATACTCGCATATTCATATAAATAAAATATGAATAATTAAAAAATGAATAATTAAAAAAATTATTAAACAGATAATTTAAAAAAAGGCTGAAAAACGAACACCGATCTGTTTGTAAGGCAAATTTTGCAGACTATTACACCACCAACTTTTTGTAAGAGCGGCGGAATGAATTCATTAAATTATGTGTCACTGAAAATATGAGAATTTTAAATTTTTTGATTCATTGCTTACGAAATTATAAAATATATTAATTTCAGTTATCTGTGTTGTGAGCTAGTCCTGCGTAAAATCTGGTACTATGAACTCAGATTTGATTTGAACTTATGTGTAATTTTCAAAATTAGAAGTTAGTGAGTGTGTGAAGAAATAAAACCGACAGGCGATAATGAGCCTACTTTTAATATAATATTTAGACAGAAAATTACTTTTTGTTATTTGTTTGTGGGGTTTACGCCGTGTTGCGCTACCTCCTACTTTAGCCAACGTTTCGGACAGCGTTACAGTGTCCATCATCAGGGCAGATTTGTAATTGATGTGTAATAAGATGTGTAATTACAATTACACATATACCCTGATGATGGACATTGTAACGCTATCCGAAACGTTGGCTAAAGAAGGAGGTAGCGTAACACGGCATAAAACCCCAAAAACAAATAACGAAAATACTTTTGGCCGTGCAAATCTAAAAAACTTATCAGAAAAGTTCTTGAACATAATATCCTTTTTAAAATTGGAATTATAAAATCCTGTGATTTTAATTTTTATTGCGTAATACTTAGTGATCGGTCACAATTAGTGACTATGCAGAATACAACCTAAAGCAGTTACTTACTTTACTTTTTTTTTAAATACCTACAAGGTGTTTGGATCCCTTGCTTGAATTTCATGTTCACCTGTAAGAGTAGCATATACTTGTAAATAGAAATGTCACAGTTATAGTGGCCTGGGACATTCGACACTATTGTATAGCGTGACAAAAAATTATTGATCTTCACCATCATCTTGTTAGTTTTGATAAAAAAAATTAAAATTAGCTATAAAAAAAATGTAGAACATCATTTTGCACGGGAAAGACCCGTGTTTATCGAAAGGCCCTACTTGTTTACTCCAATGGAGAAAATATGTTGGAACAAGCGTCAGTTACTCAATTAAATCACTGTTCCCCGAAGCCTAACAGCACCGAATGATGAAGTGGACGCAATCCTTCGACGGGCGAATCCAAATCAGAACACGAATAACTAAATACGGGCGCGGGCGACGGCTCTGTACCTATTGGGAAAGTAATTGAATTTCACGTCCGCCCACCCCCTACCCTTGCTGCGAACCTGGTACCTGTCAGTTTCTGCTACTACTGCTCTAGTACTCCGCCATTTCCACCCTTATACGACACCCCCATCGATGAAAGACAATATGCAGTGCTGATTGAATTGTGTATTCGCCATATGTACGTAATTTGGTTAAATTATAAATTAAGGCTTTTCTAACAAACTTATGAAATATATGAATTAAGGTGTGAACTGATCTCTGCAAAAAATAAGATATCTGGCAGATTTACGAATAAGATGCTCCATCGCAAGACTCCCGACTGTTCAACAACATTGGGACTATGGCATCCCGGATGGGATATTTTGCGAGGAAGATGGAATTAAGGCGATAAGAGATAAGGTCAAATGGTTTGGTCACGCTCAACGCAGTACATCCCCCCCATGCCTATACTGAGGTTTTTTAAATTGTATTTAACTGGTAAACAACCATTTAGGTGCTGTAGAAATGTTTACTGGCTAACTTGACTACTAGTGTACATGAACGAGACAGGAGATTCTATACCCATGGGTTGTATCAGTAGAACTAGCTCTCTCATTAGTTAGCTCGCAAATAGACAACACGTATTGTGATACTCGTTTGTGCAATAAAGTTTATACTCGACCACGCGCGTATTAATTAAAGGGAACCCAACTACCCTAACAAAACACCTACCCCAACTAAAAACATAACAGGTACCGTAAATTAATGGTTATAGCTCAGTTATATAGGACTTAAAACACATTTATTATAAAAGCCCTGGTTGATAAAAAAAAAATGGTTAGATAGGTTATGTAAAGTTAGATTCAGGTCCATTGCCGGGTGTGCGCCGGCGCACACGCCAAAATGTTAAAAAATATTTATTTTGGAATGCGATTTTAACCCTTGTGTATAAAGAAAACGTATGAAGGACAAGGTCAGAATCGCTTGGAGCATTCTTGTTCTTGACATTCGAGGTATCTTAAACACACCTAGCCACTCGGAATAATTTTTATTTAATTTCTCTATGACATTGACCCTTCATTTTTCCCGGGATTTGAGCTGTCAAACTAAGAGCGTCGTAGGTCGTGAAAAAGATCAATAAACCTATAAATTTATCAAATAAACGCGTAATGTTGTTTTCGTGCATAATTTATTGTTCAAAGAATGTGTTTCACTAAGTACAATATACGATAGCACGAAATAAACCCACAAAATATAACGTCAAAGCCAAAACTTGGCAAAATTTACGTCGTTTCTTCCTAGGCATTTGAGAGGTTGGGTTATTTTTAATTTTTCATTATTGTTTTTAGGTTAGGTTTAGCTTATGGGCTATTAAAAAAATCATCGCTTTTCAAAGGGAAATTGAAATACCACTTTTTGACTTATCGTGGATACACTTTTGATACACTTTTGTGGGAGAAAAACACAAAAAATAGAAATAAACATAAAATACATACTTAAGTAATAAAAAAACATATTACCATTACCTAAGTACTGCGTTCAAGCATATCTGTGAGGTTATGTAAAAAGTACAGTTTTGACAGTTAATTATAATTTTTAATTCACACCAAAGAAAGACACAGCCAGACATTAATTTCATAGTTCAAATTTCATCTGTCATTGAAATCGTAGAGTCCCCGGCAGGGGGCGCATCGCGGCTTTTTCGCTTTTTTTCTAAAATGGAACATGTGCAATTAAATTGAACTGTCAAACCGTCTACCACCCTTAGCAGTTATCAGTAGAGTATTGGTGTGGTGGAGGGGGGAGGGGGGACCGCGGGGGTGAGCTGCGGCGTCACACCGCCAGATGGCAGGGAGTTTTAACCACTTGCCAAATGAAGAATTTTTTTAAATCATATTTTTCAATCATTTTTCTTTCTCCCTTTCATTTTCAATAAGAGTTTTAAAAACTTACTTTTATGTTTTATAAATTACTTCAAAGTAAATCAAACCTTTTTATAAGGTAACATCATAACCAGAGTGCTCGTATTTTTGGTGAACAAATTTATGAACAATGTTTTGCGCAATTTGGTAAAGTCGGGAATCAAAGCTACAAATAAAAGAGCAAATCTTCTTCCCCGGCATGTAAAGGTATATTTTCATATTTATTTCCGTATGTTTTTAATTTCAATATAATTTAATTTACCTACTTCCACTAAATAACTAACCTTATTTTGTAATAAACGTGTGTGACCGTTCCATCAAGCGTATAGCGTTCCAGCACCGAACGCCACTCCCGAATGAGCGCTGGGCCCGAGCTCACCACAGACCACGCTCTACGTACAATTGATTTTTTATTTAATTTTTTTACTACAAGGCGGGCCGGATTGGAAGATACTGGATGAGGGATACATTTTTACCTTTCAGGCTGGACTCTCTCGACCCATTGCCTTTTACCGCGGTGGAAGGGTTGGATTCGTACGTCCGTCACTCCTGGACACATTGACACCTCTCATTCCTTTTTCCTTTCCAGAACTTCATCCCATTTCTTTTCCGAAAAAGACCCTCCACATAATACCACTAAAGACGACATAGGCCATGAAGGATTTTTTTCTCAGGGCCTGCTTGTGGAACTATTGTAAAAAAATGTTTGTACAGGTATGTTATTGTAAAAGCCTGCACTACGGTAAATATTAAAATTTTCTACTAAATACTTAGATTTACCAACTTTTAATGGCAAAAGTCCGTTGGTAAATCGTGAGATTTACCAGTAAAACTAGATTTACCAATTTACGAGCTTTTACATTAACATACATACAATTTTTTTTTTTATTGTTTAAATTTTAACATTAATAAAGAAATTAAATGCTGTGCCAAAAACGAAATAGTGAAATAAACATTTTTATAGAAAAGAGCTAGCTCTTGAGCTTGGTGTAGGAGCTATTTCATAGATTATATAATAGACTCTTAAGTAGTAATAGGATGTTGTTACGCTAAAATTGTAATATAGCATGAGTTACAGCATTTTGATTGTTAATAAATATTATAATATTTTTTTTAATTTTAATTATTTAAATTTATAAAAAAATGTTAATAATTGCACTATGTACATATGTACTTATATTTATTGTGCAATTCTTTAACACAAATAATTCACCACTGCTACGGGTGGGCGATCCTCACAACAATGCGATGAAATCCTTCATGCAGCGATTGAGTGAAAATATTTGAATAACAGGGTTCTAGATCCGCCTGAATTTTTCCCTTTTCTTTGATTTACTTTCAGCGATGAGTAAAGTTCAGTTGAAAGAGATTATTTGAATAAAAGAAGTTCTCAATACTCTCCCTGTTCAATCATTAAAACTGAGCCTTTCTTATAAACTCGTTTTTTTTATATTCAAGTTCAAAGTGAATTTCACCCCTGCATCTTGGAGAAATCAAGCAGTTAGATAATCCGGGATCTCTAAAACCAATTTACCACCTTGTTGGTTGATTTTTGCATCCCTAATGTGGCGCAACCCCCACGGCACGAACCGCGACCCCTCTGGATCTGAAGGTATTAAATCGGTCCATTGAGAGGAGAACCGGCTGTCGCCCTAGCTACCAAAAGGAAGGTACTGCCACCCTGATAAAAATATTATACCTTCACATAGAAACTTGGTAGGTACTACTTACCTTTCAATTTAAATGCACAAAACTTTTTGTGGTATTTAAGTTATCATAACGTAAGCAGGATGATTTTTTTTTAATTCCATTCATTTGTACTGCGAGGTAGATAGAGAGGATACGATGCAATAATCTTGTTACTTTCATGTACCTTCGATTCTTTGTCAATATTAATACTTTTAGTTCTGTAATAAAATATGCCTTAAAAGGCAGTTAAAGCGATCGCGATGCACTACGAAGTAATGTATTTTTTTTTTTTTTTTTTTTTTTTTTATTACAGAAAAAAGATTTTTTTTCATGTTTACATTATACCTGCAAAGCTACTGCAAGTAGCTTGTCGGCAGGAACAGTGTGGACAGAAACATAGTACAGTTAAGTATAATACAATACAGGAAAAAAATATTTCAATTTAATAAAATACAAAATAAAAACAAAAATAAGTATAAAAATAATAATAATAATAAGAATGTCTAAAAAAAAAAATTTTTTTTTTTTTTTTTAAGTGCACTAGGAGTCAGTCAATAAAGAAAATCTGATTCCAATAGCCATTTTTTTAACAATAGGGCAAATTTAGGTGTCGAGCAATATTTTTTCAAATCGTATGGCAGCATATTAAATATAAGCGGTACAATGTATTCAAGAGTTCGCTGGCCATGTTTATTAGAAAATCTAGGTACAATCATCCCTTCATTTTGTGTGAGCCTAGTATTGTACATGTGATCCACCTTTGTTTTGTATGGGCTATCTAGTATATGTTACAATCACGTGTTTTTGGTTTGACGTGCTTCAGGTCACAGTTATGCCAAAGGTGACCGAAGGTAAATATTCATCATTAGTCTTTAGTCGGCCGGTGTGGTCTAGCGGTAAGGCTCTTGACTCGCAATCCGGAGGTCGCACAATCGAATCCCGGCGTGGGCAAATAATTTTTTTTTGATAATTTTGTGCTATTTTACAATTAATTCATTTAAAATAATATAAAGTGTATGAGCGGCACGTTCCAGAGTGGAAGATACTCTCAGTATCGCCCTGGTGTAAGACCATCATTCAGAATTGAAACGTTGCTTAAAATGGCTTTGGCCGTGTTTGGTGACCAGATCTGAATAGCTAGGTAACTTCCTCTTCCCCGTCTCCTTCCCCTCCCCAATTTACCTTCAGCATCACAAAATACCCCCATCGGGGATGCTATAGTCTCACTGGCTCCAGACAAGAGCAGCTGAGACTCTTTTGAGATATTCACATAAAAAAGTCATCAGTTCACGAGCTCCGCAGACATAACCTAGCTTTCAGCAAGGAAAGACGTTTGTCTTCCGAACTATTATTATAAAGTAGCTGGGGTACCCGGCTTCGCTCATTACGATGAGATTGAACTGACGTTCGAACCCACGACGAATCTTGTTTATATACCCCTACCAATCCACAACATTGCAGATTGTTTCGGAATGTTCTGGAATGCTTTCAAATGTTCTGGATTGTTCTGGAAATTTCTTATGGGCGAAACTTCCAGCTTTTTTCATCTTTAACTTCAAAAGCACGCCCTTCGGGTAAAAACGAGGGCTACTGAGGGAGTACTGAGGGCTACCACACCATATAACTACCTTGATTCTACTGGGGCACGTTTCTGAATTTTAGCGGAACCCACATTATAGTAACCTTTATTTTATTTTTATTTTTTTTTTTTTACGTTAACTCCACACAGGAGGCCCTTAGGAAAACATTTTCTCTTAGGGCCTTTGTCATCTTTGAAGATGTTTTGAGGAGAGGAAGGAGTGAACGAGGGTCTTGAAGAGACCCATGTTGTAGGAGGGTGGAGACACAGAGGCCACAGCCGAGCTGTTGAACTCAAGAACGAGTCGTACAAACGACCTATTCTCATGTGACTAATGTCAACCGTGTTCAAATGTTTGGCCCGTGTTTGACGTGTTTCCCGACTATGCACCGGTGCCAAGGGGATCATTGACGCTAGTTCCTCGGAGCATCTTCCATTGTAATACCGGTAGAACAAGGACAGCATTCCCACCCGACGCCTGTGCTCTAAAGATTGCAATCCGTTTGTTAAGTTAGGAGTATCTATCAAACGGACCTCCCGTTTTTGCACAGAGTCGAGGGTTTTTTTTAAGCATTTTATAATATATATCGATGATTACGAAATTTCAACAAACAGCTACTGAGTTTTTAAGCTCCTAAATCTTTCAAATAAGTATCCTATGATACTGGAAAATACTTGTTCCAAGTATCGACAAGTATCGAACGTCTCTGGAAAACACATTAGACATATTACAATAATCGAAAGCACACAAAAACAGTATAATAATTGTTAGTATTGTGATTAATTTCGTGAAAGTTGAATAAATATTTCTATCTGGAATTAATGCGAAAAAGAGAGTATCTAATTGAAATTGTTTGTATAATAAAAACATGGTGCGGACAGAATCGTTTATTCCGAACGCTGTGCTCCTCTCACGGCAAAGTGTTTTGGATTTTTTGTACGAATGCATCTCTCTACCCTCTACCCTCTAGCTGTGAATTTTGTCGGGGTAGTTTTAATGGAATGGGGAAAATCCAACGTTGATTGATTTCAAACAGCATCTGTTTAGTAGTCTATGGCTGTTTGCGTGTATTTTGTATTTTAGGTCCTTTTTAACTGTTTTTGCTACTATCTTAGTAAGTATTTACAAATTGAGTGCTTTTAATATATTTCTTCACACTAGTCGTCGCGTCACATCATATCGCTAGGATAAGTATTCACAATAATAACGGATTTGTTTACCTTTAACTGAATTTGGACTACGGCTACAAGAGCAATTTTGATTAAATATTATATTTTAATAAACCGTTCCCCAATAGCATATACTATCTTTGCATATATGTTTTGTGATTGAATGAAGTGATTTTGCGCCCTTGAGGTTAATTTCTCACGAAAATGACACTTTAAAAATCACCCAACAATTATTATAATTATTGTGACGGCCGGCATAGTCCAGCGGTAAGGCTCTTGACTCGCATTCCGAAGGTCGCGGGATCGAATCCCGGCGTGGCAAATAAATTTTATTTGATTAAATTGTGTTATTTCACAATTCATTCATTTAAAATAATATGTAGTATATTTGCGGCACGTTCCAGAGTGACAGATACTTTCAGTATCGCCCAGGTGTAAGACCACCGTTCAGAATTGAAACGTTGCTTGAAATGGCTTTGGCCGTGTTTGGTGACCAGATCTGAATAGCCAGGTGCTTCCCACCTTCCTCTTCCTCATCCCCATTTATTTGTTTTAAAAGTTTGTCAAGTATTAGGCTTTCAAAGAGTTTCGGTATGGTGGATTGAATGCATATTGGTCTGTAATTACAAACATCACTTTTATCACCTTTTTTGAAAATTGGATACAAATAACTAATTTTCCACTTATCGGGAAAAATTCCGCTGGAAAAAGATAGATAAAAAGTTTGGTTAATCGAAGAGCAATTACATAATGTACAGTAAAAATTTTACGGATTGATGCCGACAAGGAGTAAATACAGTTTTCGTAATAATATTTAGCAATTTGTTTAGACCTGCTTCACAGAATCCGCTCATTTCTAAGCACATACGGATTAAATTTATGGTTCAAATTAATGTTAAAATACTATTCAGAAAACTTTCATTAACAAAACAATAAATTTTTGGTTCTAAAATTTTGCGTGTTTCGTGGATTTCTGTTTTGCTGATAAATCAATAAGTAATTGATAAAAAAATACTAACAAAAACATAACAGGACTTGTCTTCCTGCAGACCAACCCTCCTTTATTTCAACCCCTACCCCCACCCCCTGCCACAGGCTATTGTCGACATCTATGGATTTCGATTACGCTTATTGAAATGTGTTGATAAAGCTTTTCAAACACTTCCCTTATAAAGTCCCGGGGAGAGTTTTTATAAATTCCTCGTGGGGTGAGTCCTGTATTGTGCATTATTTGCGGTGTATTTATCTTTATTTGTGGAAGAGCACACAGCCGTGCGAATGCGGATTGTGGAATTCAATGATAAAAATGTGGGCTGCTGCCGAGAACGGCGAGGTTAGGGTTTTATTTTGATAAATGTTTTGTTCAATGAATTGTAAATTATTTTATGCTTGTGAAGGTTTCGGTTCCGGTTTACGTTTTTTGTTCGTATTGAAATTAGTAGGAATTCAAATACTCACAAACAATACCGATAGCCATATATTTTTAAAGGTGTTTTCATGATTTTTGCGTTGAGTTTAATATTATTTTGACGACCTGTAAGGCACAGAAGTAGTGTTCAAAATATGTACTCAAGTACTTACTGATTTGTTATATTTTATCTGAGAAGATTTGAGCTTTACTTCCATGGATATATTTATGTTTTCAATTGCAGTGTTTAGATATTTTAATAGAAACCACTTTAATTTTGTTCGTATTTGAATAGCCAGGTTAATAACAACTCCCCTGTCAATACCAAATAATTTTTTATACTGAGTAGCGGGGTTTTAATTACAACTACCCTGTTAATGCCAAATAATTTTATTTTGTAATTTTTTTTCTTACCAAAAAAGGAAAAATGTTTTTTACAACAAAGTGCCACTAAAATTAAAAAAATATAATTAAATTAAAAACTTAAATAAGTACAAGTTACGCCACCTTCTCCTCATCGTTACATCATCAAATTACAATTATTTCCACAACATCTTACTCAAATCTTCAACCATTCCCTTTCTCCTCTGTTTTCCTACCACTTTTCCCTCTCCATTCTTCCGCTAATATTAGTAGCTATAAAAGCTGATTTTTCATGTTTATTTCGCTTTTCAATATAGAGGACAGTCTCACGCAAAATATTAATCCCACAATTTTTTTTTTTAGTTTTAAAATAAATAAATAACAATATACGACCTTTCAGTGGCTGAGTGGGTATCGCGTTTAGATCCCACCCGGGTATTGCGTGTTCAATTCCTCGGCTGGCTAAGTCCTCCATCATGGCTCAAACAACATTTTCGGCTTTCTGTGGTCGTAGTAGGAGATTTTCAAACATTGTTGGGTTATTCGTAACCCGGGAATATTTGTCTTTCTTTTTAAAATGTTATTATTGTATATTTGCTCCTCGTTGTAGAATGAAAGTCAAAATGGCCCTGATGAGTGACGACTATGATGAGAGTCTCTTAATCTACCTTTAATATTAAATGCAATCAAGAGTTGCTTTCAGTAAATATTTAAATATTACAACTTTTCCTTCCCATACTCGATAGCCTTTCATTCACAAAATTAGGATTTTACCTGGATTTTGGTAATTCTGATTGGTTGGCTAACTTTGGGTACATGTATTCATAATGTCATTCTGGTTACCCACTGTACTGTTACTGTTGTGTAAGTGTGCGTGAGAGCTTTTAGTGTCGTCTTTATAATGACCTTTTAGATTTTCGTTTTATGTGATTGTGTGTTTCATGTGATTTGAGATCAAATTGGATTTCATACATTCCTAGTATTTCCTCCCCCAAAGTAAAATATAGTGTTGTGCAGCAAAATTCTGTTCTCGTTGCCTTATTTTAGGAATTCCAAAAAATGCAGCAAGTGTTGGGTGTAGCCACCATGTGCTATGAAAACGTATTGAGCCACATAACTCCTAATTTTTCATAACACCTACCACGATACCACGACAGACGGCATGAATAATTAGGGTTAGGAGGACCCTTGATTTTGTCTACCAAAATAATGTTATTTTTTTTTCTCTTTATTTTTTTCCATTAAATGCGTACATTGAAAAAACAATTACATAAGTTTAAAATTATAAATTAATGGGAATCCACAAAAGGCACTGCGTATGGATGGGTAATATAATACTTATAAAATAAAAGTATTATTTTTTAATTAAATCAATAACTTCAGAACAAAATCAAGCGAGTTTTAATGTTAGTTTATATTTATAAGTAGGAATATAACGCTTTTTTTTTTTAAATATAAAGCGAAAACATGAAAGCTTACAAATAACACTTTTCAGAACATTATGTTTTTTTATGCATGTAAATACTCTTCCCATAAACACGAGCTCCTAGAGCTCAATTTATGGAGTAGTAGAACCATAAAATTAATTCTTATGTACACCTAGGTAATAATATTATAAATGTAATTATAATTTTTTTTTTTAAATAAAAAAAAAATATATATATATAAATAAAAAATAAAATAGTTTGTAAGAAAAACGTTTCTACTTCTTTATAAACAACGTTTCAATAGCACTTTTGAATAGTTCCTAACAATATTCAATTTGCAATATTATATACTTATAAGATTTATAAAATATTCTACGTGTGTAAATATGAGGTCAGAGATTCACGTAATTTTACCAGTCCCTTATTATGAAAATTGAATGGATTTTTTCCAAACCTTAAAGACAAGACCATACATTATTTATGCTAATAATTGTAGGGCGTGTGTATGAAGGGGGGGGGGGGTATTATCATAATAGTTTTATTTGATTTTACTCATCTCATATTTTCACTATAATTTTTAACGTGTGTTTTAAATTCTTTTATATTAGTGTTCATGTTTCTAATTTTTTCTGGTAAGGAATTAAAAAATATGACACCGAGATATTTATGATTTTGCTATCCTATTGTTTTTTTTTACATTTTGAAGTTGTAAGTATTGACGTTTGTCTACGATTTCTGTTATTTTTAAAGGGTGCTACTTTATTTTGAATATCATCTTTATAAATTTGTAATGTTGCATGGTAGAAGTATAATGCATTTAATTTTTTGACCTTTTATTGTCTGAATAGAAGTTCTGACAAATATAGGTTTTTTTTTAAATTGTTTTTATTATTAGTTTTTGTGATACGTAAATTGTTTTGTTTTTGATTTTTATATATACCGCCCCATCCTATAATGCCGTATTGTATAATTGATTGACAGAAAGCAAAGTATGTGGTTCTAAGTAATTTTTCTTTTAAAATATCTCTTAAACATCTAAATATTTATGTAAGTTTCCTTACTCTGTCGTTCAGTCGTATCTTATTATTATTATACTCGTGATAGTAGTAGTGCGACTACGTCGGTGAGAATTTCTTAGTTTGGTGAAATAACAGGGCCTGGGAATGCCGGGAAGGGTCACGGATATAATGATGATAAATATGTTTTTGGTTTTTGTCACCACATTTTCGGGAAGACGTAAGTGTTCCCGAGAACTAAGTAATGGAATGGATAGTGATTAATCATGAAGATCTAAGTTTACTAGCAGTTATTTAGTCGAAGTATTATTTACGCGTGGACACGCGGCGGGTAGCACGCCACGACTTGCACGCAGCACGCTCGGTGAAGGATGAATGATGAATGAAAAGTAAATGTATTTTTGAACGGTTCCATGCCAACTGGGAATAATGTCAACTCAACACCTCCTTGAAAAGTCATTAAAATCTATGAAAAAAATAATTTTAAATTAGCCGATAACCCTAACCTAACATAACCTATTTAACCAATTTATAGGTTTAGATTTTTTTATCACTCTAAATGACTTATCTGAGATGGTTCTGAATTGGTTTCATTTCGAGTTGGCCGGTCACCTTTTTGAACATATTGATTTTAACATTTTTTTTTGTTTTTGTTTTAAAATTTTTTTCATTTATTTATTAGAGAAAATAAAATGCGTGAAACTAATAAATATATAAAATCAACAAAAAAATAATAAAAATGCAGCATAAGAAATAATACGTAGTTACTATAGAAATTAACATAGTTTTGGTTAGTACTACCTTCGTGTAGAAATCTTTTTTTTTTCATATATCATTGCGCAAATCCTTTTTTTTACATTAACTCATTAGAGTGGAGGATACTCTCAGTATCGTCCTGGTGTAAGACCACCACTCAGAATTGAAACGTTGGTTGAAATGGCTTTAGCCGTGTTTGGTGACCAGATCTGAACAGCCAGGTACTTCCCACCTTCCTCTTCCCCATCTCCTTCCCCTCCCCACTGCCTTCAGCCTCACAACATACCCCAATTGGGGATGCCATAGTCTCACTGACCCCAGACGGGAGCAGTTGCGAAACTTGTGCGGTATTCAAAAAAAAAAAACTCAACACTGGAGGCCCTTAGGATAGTTATTTCCCTCAACACATACGCCATCTTTGGGATGCTGCGTGGAAGTATTTTTAAAGAAAAAAGGGAGAAGATGTTCTCGGAATGAAAAGGGTATGAGGCGTAGTTGGAAATCTGGAGGGTCAATGGGAATGGTTCCCGGGCGGCAGTACCCATTCCCGCCTCCCGTATCCTTCGAAAAGTGCCAAAAATGTTCAAGACTTGAGTCTTCCTTTAAGGTTCTTGGTAGATTATTATAAAGTTTTTTCCGTTCAGAAAAAGGCTGTTTTGTGTGCACAAAAATTTAGTTTTGGAAAGCCTAAAATCTCGGCAACTCTCGCAGGATAATTGTGAACTTTTTCGTTTTGCATAATGTTGGTTTAAGGATAATTATAAATTACTAGCGAGTTCCCGCACACGCGTTGCTATGCCACTTAATAAATAAATTGTTTCTCCCTGCGTGTCCTTTCCTATTCGTTCCGTTCCCCTTCCGCCTCCCCTTCCTCTCCCCCGTCCCCTTCTCCTCTCGCGTTGCCACTCCGCCTTCCCTCTCCCCACTCCCCTATTCCCCGTCCCCGATCCGTCCGAGTTCCATTCCATACATTCATTCCCGGTACATTCAGTTTTCAAACAGCTCGCCTGCCACCTAAATTTCATAATGCCAAAACGCAAAGAAAAAAATTATTATCCAATTTGGTGCAGTCGTTCAAAGTTATGCGCATACTAACATTTTGGAGTTTCATTTTTATTTAAATATATCAACATCTTTTCCACGGCAACGATTTGTTTTCGGACGTTAGCAATAACTCGCTTTTGTTGCGACAGAAAAAGTATAATAATTATAATAATATTAATATTTATAATTTCTCTAAGCCAGAGCTTACCTTTATATACAGCGTTTATTACTCCCATATAATGTAGCTTTCTACTGATGAAGGATTTTAAAAATAGGTTTATTGGTTTATACGTGAAAGCGTAACAAACACATGCAGTTTCGCATTTATAATATTAGTATAGATGGAAATAATGAAGCTTTGAAACCTAACCCCTCCTAAAAAGTTGAAAGGTTATCTTCGTCACGCCAGCAAACTAATTCCGATAATATCAGCGCAAAGGTTAATCGTTATTTCCGACTACTTCATATAATTTTTCTTTATTCTCCTTACCCTGATCACTTACTTGCTGCTAAGAGCTCTTTTAAATTCATGATGCCAAAGGTCAAGTCTTGCGGAAAATATTTATTGGTTATAAAGGGTGTTTTTTTTAGAGGTTTGGTTTTTAAACTCTCAACATTGTTTCTACAGACTGTCAATTTGACAGTTGACAGTTGATTTGTAGTCAGTACGTTTTGCCATTTCACTATAAATAGACTGACGTCAGAACGTGTGCTTGCAAATTGTGCAAATTTATTTTTGAAAATCATGTTTCGGTTCGCCAAACTTATCGTGCACTACGTCCATTTTACTGTCGACATAATCATCCATCCGAGCAAGTTATTCGGAAGATCATGGATTGTAGATAGTAGATAATAGTAGATAATACACATCCTCAAAGACGACAAACAGTGCGCACAGAAGAAGTTATTGATGCGGTGGAGAGAAGTATTGGGGAGAATCCGAAAGAGTCGCTACGTCATAATCGCCATCGTGCACAGCAATTGCAGCTGTGCCCATCCACTTTGTGGAAGATTCTGCGGAAAGATCTGGGTGTAGGTCTCCATGATCGTGTGATCTCACACCGTTAGATTACTTCCTTTAGGGGTGTGTGAAGTCACTAGCCTATGCTGATAAACCAGAGACGTTGGGCCATTTGGAAGTCAACATTCGCCGTGGTTTTGCCGATATATGGCCCCAGTTGCTCGATAAAGTTGTCGAAAATTGGGCTTAAAGATTGCGCTTTATTTGAGCTAGCCGTGGCGCTCATATCCCGAAATCATATTTAATCAATAATGGCATTCAATTATCTATTAAATAAAGCCAATATCGTAGACATTAACATTATTTTAATGTGTTTTTTTTTTTCAATTTGAATTTGCATACCTCTAAAAAGAACACCCGTTATTAGTTTATTTTGAAATTCTTGTTCAATTAAAAATTAAAAAGTATTCAAGTTCTTCTTTTTTCCTAGTGCCATCTTCTATCGGAAGTTGACTATCATCAGTGCAATCTTCACCGTAAATATTGCAGCCTATAACTAACTACCTTTGTATCAGTCACAAGATTTTAACCTTGATGTGTGATGTCCCTCTTTACGAAGTATTCCATTTATGTTAACAAAAATTATTGTATTGTTGCGCTGTCTCTTAACAAATTTAGTTAGTTTATGTTGATTTAAGATATCTCAATAAATGTCATTGGTAAAAGTGTAGTTTAGAGACAACTGTCGGACGTTTGTTTCTAATACCCGCACGGTTACGAAGACAGCCGGTCGTATCCGATCTACAGGCGGGCACCTTCAGTGAGCGGTTTCCCCGTCGGAGATTTTTACTGAGCACTCTTTAGAATGGACAAGACGGTAAAGTTCAGATAGATTCAGTGTAAATACGATACGAAAATAAATAAGACTCTGGAGTCCGTGGCATTCTCGATTCGAGTGTGTTGTGACCCTAAAATTAGTGGGGAGGGGAGAAGATGGGAAGAAGGATATTGGGGAAGAAACCTCTAATCACCAAACCCGTCAAAATCTGTTTCTGAAGAGTATTGCCCTGGTGAGTGCCGCAAACAGTGTCATGCTAACTCAGAATCACACCTCTTTGAACAGTCATTAAAAACTGTGAGATATCTTAAAGCTTCCGAGCTTTTCACATAGATGGCAGGGATAAGAGCTTTCCTGAAAGTCCGCGAGATGGCGGCAGGATTGGTTCCCAGTAAGTTCGCCAGAGGGCCGAGGTTAGCGGTTCCCATAATAGACTGGGGGAACCAGACCAATTATAGTCAGCTCCTAGTTAGGTCGACTAAATAGAAATCCTCCTCCGTGTTGGAGATACTGATTGTGAGAACACAACATAAGCTATGAAAAAAAATTATTGAAAATAGCCCCTTGCCTAACTTATTCCACCACTTTTTTTTAAAATATTTTTCCACCACTTCTAATGACTTATCCAATGAGGTATAGAGTTGAGTTCAGGTTGAGTTGTACGGTCACCATCGCAAGCATACATTATACCTAATATGTTCTCATATTATTTTTTATTGCAACCCTTTTATTTAACTATGTTTCAATTATCTATCTGTGTGTTAATCTTTATTTCAAACACAAACAACAATTGACAAAAATAAGTGAATTTTTATTGCCTTCTGTTGTATCTAACGCGATTTTTATTATTTCCCAAGTCCCAAGGCAGACATTGAGAGTAGACCCCATTTACAAGGCAATTTTAACTTGCATCAAATTATCCAAGCGAGAAAAAATATAAAGTAGACTAAAAGGACACGAAGGAGATTGCTTCCACCAAGGCTTAAATATTTTAAAAAATCTGTACCTATTATCCTTTAATATAAGCCTTCCCAGTTCAATTTGTCTTTTTTGTCTATTTTTTTTCTGTCCGGCATGCTGGGTATTAATAGTCTCGCCGATAGAAGGAAAACCTCTTCGCTGACAACAGCTTATAATCTTCTAAACGGTAATATCTTTATTCCCTATACTATACAAAAATTTGAGTTTTTTGTTCCCGACGTCTTCACAAGAGCACGCAGGCACAGAACTTTTGTGGATCGAAATGCAGAACTAACCTACCATTAGTATTGCCGCTCGGAAAAATGATTCTGCTACGAAATTACCTGTGCGAAGGATCTTTTGAGGAAGGAAAGTTCTGGGAAGGAAAAATGTATGAGGGGTGGGTAGGAATCTGCGGGTCAGTGTTTCTAAGAGTGAGGGATGTATGAATCCATCCACTGCGGTGCAAGGCGACGCATCGAGAGAGTCCTGCTGGAGAAGACAAGAGGTCCCCCTAAACCAGTCTCTCCCAATCCAGCCTGCCACGCAGCTGGTGTGCAGATGAATCCACCGACAAGACCCAAACAAACCTCACCCCATGAACCCGGACATCCCTGCTAACTTACTAAAAGTAGCGAACCATTTAGGGTGACCTTTGGCAGAGATGTTGATTAATTTGGGAGGTGGGAATGTGTACCGCCACCCTCGGAACCATTTATTGAATTAACAACACCTCTGCCATAGGTCACCTCAAGTGTTTAGCTACTTTTGGTGACTTAGCAGAGATGCCCGGGTTCATGGAGTGAGGTTTGTCTGGATTTGGTGGCGGATGACCTGGACAGCATCCCCAAAGATGAAATAGGCCTTTAGAGAAATTATTTTTCTCAGGGCCTCCTGTGTGGAGCTAATGTTAAAAAAAAAACAATAAATGGTTGGTGTAGTGACAGTGTTGATTAATTAATTCCCCATGACAGCTGATCCCTCGGACACTTGATCCCCAAAGGATTATTTCTGTTGTACTTCCTCGCTGGTAACATATGGCAATGAGGATCTATGGCCGTCTATTAATAATCGATTTACTGATAACATTTGTAGGCATCTTGAGCATCTTGGTATCGATCCACATAAATATTTTAGCTAACAATATGTGTATATACCACCGAATAACGTCAAACGATTTACTGAAGGGAGTGCAACAGAAATGATAATTTGGGGATCAACCAAAATATATTAGATTTGAGGAAAAACTATCAGGAAATCAATCGTCTGAAAATTGTATGCAATATAAACCAACCTGCATAAAATTTTACATGTCGTATATTTATCAAAATCAAACTTTTTAAATTTGGTTGAAATGAGCAATAAAATATTTCTAGAAGTCATCATTGAAGGTCACCAAATTACCATGCAATCAAAGAAAGTGTTCTATTTCCTTCTTAAAGTATCTTCACCAGCTTAACTGATCATACATTTTTATTAAGTGCCAATTCACGGTTTATTTTCTTGCTAAATGGAGACAGACATATCCGGTTGCCATAACAATACCCAAATAATAAACCCTAGTATTTAGAGGGTGTTAGGATTGGGGTGCGAAATTTACTCATAGAGATGTGTTGGTGGAATTATTTTATATATATTGAATAAGCTAAGTACATTGTAGGTACTTCCCCACCTTCCTCTTCCCCATTGCCTTCCACTCCCAATCGAGGATGTCATAGTCTCACCGGCTCCAGATGCGGCAGCTGAAACTCTTCTGGAGTGATCTATTAGTCATTTTTTTTTTATTCACTGCCGAATCAATTTAAATTGGTAATTTTTTTTCAGATTTCTTGTTATTTTCATAAATGGCGAAATGTAGGCTTGTATCAATGACTAAATAAATTACCCTAAGAGAGGACTTGGCATTTCTGTACAACCAGTCCAAACTGTTGTACAGAAATGGCGAGGAGAAAAAGCTTGGCAATCTTGACATACGAATAAAACATTATATCCAAACGGTTATACAGAAATGGCGAGGAAAGAGAGAGAGTGGCAATCTTGGCATACGAAAAAACAGTATGTCCACGTATATGTACAAAAATTACGACCAAAACAGAACCATTTTGTTATTACTTCTCGTATAAACTGAATAAAAGCCATGGAAACCATTTGAATGTAACGCCATATTTTTATAACCGTTTGGACAGAAAGTTGGGTATGAATTTGGATCGGTTTGCAAGTCCTTTTCTTGTTTGGTTATCGGCTTATACAGGGTGATAAGAGTTAATGATGACTGAGTTTATTTGAAGTAAAAAATGCACAAAAAAATTTCGTCTCCGGTGACTTCTTTTTCAACCAAAAACGTAAAAAAAATCATTAGACCGTTAGGGTCGGGGGACGGGATGAGAAGAACTACTAAAATTATTTTCATATTCTTAAAGCATTTTTTTGGCTACTATCTTTATACATGATGGCAAGATTCGACCTGGATATATTTCCAATCTAGATTAATATCTTCGATGAATATATCTATTTTTATTTTTAATGCGTGACATCTATTGATTTACTAAGGTAGGTACTTTCTTAGTCAAAATGTGAAAAGGTTAAATTTAACCGATGTTGATAGGGTCAAATTAGCTCAGTGGTAGAGCATAATCCCGGCAAAGCTGAAGTCCTGGTTTCAATTCCTGGTGCGGACGAATCTTTTTCTGATTTTTCTGTTTAACGTTTTTTTGTTTGAGTTGTTAATATTATCTTCAATGACTAGTAAATTATACAATTTTTCCAAAGAAATGTCACTATCTCAATAATAACTATTTTACCAAACTTTCTTCAGACAGGTAGGTGCCGTAATATTGAAAAATGTAAATAAAAATGTCCAAATGAACACGACGATAAAAACGGCCACCATCTTGAAACGGAAAGGAAATGTACAATCAAATATACAGACAGACGACATGGAAAACGGTTGAGTTACAAAGGACTTCGCTACCATCAGTCAACAAAATAATTAAAACGAATAACCGCTTTTATTTTATACACCTGTTGAGTAAATCACTTTGACACCAGCTTATGGCCACTTTGTCTTTAGTGATGCGATTTCTCCAAAAAAAGCTAAGCGCCCATCGATCTTAGTCGGCAGTTAGCGCAGGCTTTAAGGATGTGTCGACACTTAATAATAAAATAATAAAAGCGGGAGACTGATAGCGATCTGGCCCTCATCCGTCAACGCTGAACGCGGAGCAACAGGGCCACATCCACTCAGGATTTAAGGGATGAATTGAAATATTTTATCTTTAGGTATTCTACAAGACTTACCGTCCCGTCAATTCCCCGAAAGGGTAGACAGAAAAAAGTACCACCACATAGTATATATCAATCTTTAAATTTAGATATCTACGCTTTTGGACTACCATATATGCAGTCTGGCATGAACTCTTCTATGAAAATTTCATGAATTGTGATCAACGACGCTTATTTTTTTTTTACAAGAATACCGATCAAGAGTCCCAACTGCTCCCGTCTGGAGCCAATGACCAATTGGAGTATGTTGTGAGGCTAAAGGTAATAGAGAGGCGAAGGAATAGAAAGGTGTGGAGTTAAAATAAACTTATAACTGTATCATACTTCGATTAAGAACCACCCATATTATTTTCATTTTCTTAACGCATATTTTATTGACTGCCATCTTTAAGTATTTCCAGATTTTCGATTGAGTTTCGCTCATAGTGTCTACATTTAATTAAAAACATATTATTTTATACGTAGGTACTTTATCGCATGTCTGAATTCTGCAAACAAATACATCAATATTGAAAAATGATGACAGTTAAACTCATGACAAATCGTAATTGAACCAGAGTTACAGATAGACTTCACCGGATCACAACCGAAATTAATATTTTTAATTATAAATAAATCATTCTTAATACAACCTAGAGAGCAAGCATTCCGCTTCAGATTTTAAAAACATAAAAATTAAAAATGAAGTATTCCATCCCTCGAAAAAACCTCGCAACTGATGAAATTCATGAATAAAAAATACAAATTCGTAGTTAGGGTTACAATAAAACGTGGTATGCTCCAATCCCAGGGGAGGTGACGCGTCGGGCTTCAAATCAGAACATAAATAGGAAAATTTTGCACTCCATGCAAGTGAGTGATTACATCCCTAGTGGTGAGAGACGGGCATCACACGTACAAGGTATGAACACGGACACACGGGAAAGTAGGGACGGGGTAGAGTTGTGACTGAACAATTTTGTTTAAATCGATATTTTGCGCAGTGTACCTAATAATATGGAGGCATTTCACTAAATGATGTACCTGAAATGAGAACACCACACACAAAATTTATTTTCAAAATTATAAATAACCATGTAGAATCTTCCGTCTTGGCCACAATCATAACCAATATCAAACCAGTAAGTGACCAGCTCAGGTATGGGGGTTCCATCGAAGCCAGAGTAAAGTAGGCTTCTCAAAAACTGGGCGTACTGTACAGGGCCCACAGATACTTTAATAGTACACAACTGCTAACCCTGTACAATCGCAAGTGCGCCCCACGGTTGAATTTGGCAGCCACCTCTGGTCTGGAGCTCCAAAATACTTGAAAAATACCTTCGACTCTGTGCAGAAACGGGCGGTCCGTTTGATAGATTCTCCTATCTTATCGAACGGATTGCAATCTTTAGAGTACAGGCGTCGGGTGGGAATTCTATCCATGTTCTACCGGTATTTCAATGGAAGATGCTCTGAGGAACTAGCGTCATTGACCCCTTTAGCACCGGTGCATAGTCGGGAGACACGCCAAACGCGCGCACTACATATATACACGGTTGACATTTGTCACGTGAGAACGGGTCGTTCTTTCGACTCGTTCTTGAGTTCAACAGCTCGGCTACGGAACGATTTACCGGCATCTGTGTTTCCTCCCTCCTACAACATGGGTCTCTTCAAGACCAATGTTCATCCCTTCCTCTCCTCAAAAAGACCCTCCACACAGCAACCCAGATGACATAGGCCCTGAGGGAAATTATTTTCCTCAGGGCCTCCTGTGTGGAGTTAATGTAAAAAAAAAAAAAAAAAACATATCTAAATTAAAAATTCGAAACTTTTCATATTCCTTTCCAAAAAACCTTACTCAACCTTATGCCAACCTCTTGTGCGAATGTGTCGACTATAATTAGTTTATGATTTAAAACGTATTTAGCGAAAGCCTTAAGAACTTTACAAAATGATTCGAATCTCTTGTTGTCGCGTTGTCGGTTGACTTTACTTGACCCAAACTTTATTATTTCATACTTATTGTTTTATTCTTGCATACTGTTTAACTACAAGGTTTTTGGAAATTGGAGGTTATCCACCACATACCCGCCCTGGTATAAGTAACAAATGGTAAGTCCTTCAAGGCTCTCGCAAGGACTCTAGTTTTTTTTAATGAACGAATATACATTTGATTTTGAACGAATCTAGACCTCCAGTGTCCCTGCATACGTTGTTAGTAAGCAGTTTGCAAATGCTTGGACCGTTGTTGGACCAGTGTTTTTTCTTTATTATTAATATGTAAAAAATTTTGTTAACCCTGTCTGTTGTGTACATTATTAAATAAATAAAATATACAGCCCCAGGACAATGGGACTAAGGCGTTCCGCCATTTTGTCGAGTGGTCGTAGAAAAACAAGAGGGGTTGCAGATGGAAAGACAGGTGGAGCAGAAGTACCTTACTATTTAGATCTGTTTACCAAACATAGCTAAAGCCATTTCAAGCAATGTATCGAAACCGTCTGAACGTTTTTCAACAGGCTGACATGAGGTAACTTACTCACCACTCTTAGACGTCTCCTGGTTTTCGAATTTTGATATTAACCCTCTTATCATTACAAAATTATAGACAATCAAATTTATTTAAGTGCCTGTCTGGGGCCCAGGAGTCGAAAGGACTTTTTTTTTAAATGAGCGCCAAACAGAAGGCCCTGAGAAAAATAATCTCCCTCAGGACCTATGTCATCTTTGGGGATGCTGTGTGGAGGGTTTTTTTAAGGAAAGGAAATGGAGGAGAATTCTGGGAAGGAAAAAAGTTTAAGGGGTGGGTAGGAATCTGGGGCTCAGTGTGTCCTGGTCATCCGCTTCCAAGACCTAGACAAACCTTACCCATGAGCCCGGGCACCCCTGCTTAATCACCAAACGTAGCGAACCACTTGGGGTGACCTATGGCATAGGTGTTAGTTATCCAATAAAGGTTTCCGGGGCGGCGGTACCCATTCCCGCCTCCCAAATTGTTTTTATTAGGATTTATGTAATTCAGGTTGTTTTAGTCGGTGAAGATCGCACTTCTAGGGTGTTACAGGGTGTTAAGGGACGTACTTGACTTTACTTTCAAAATTATATATGTGATTCCAGACATTATTTATTTATTTATTTATTTATGAAAAGTATACAATACAGAATATAGTAAATTATATAAAGCATTGTACTCCCAGGAGTTAATAAACTCATTGCGGGAATGATACGCATTACATGAAACATATAGCTGTATGTATTAAATGGACATATGATGGGGACATACACAACATTATTATTTCAGATAGTCATTAATAAGATGAAGTTTGAGCATGTTAGTTTGGGTCTTTTTACATTGACTTGCACGTTTGATCTCGTTGGGTAGTTGATTATATTTTGTGTGAGCTATGTATTCTAGGGATCTTAGTCCATATTTTGTTGATTTGATTTTTGATATAAGAAGTTTGTTGTGATTTCTTGTGTTGTGTTGGTGTACGTCGCAATTGTAATAGAGTGTAGTGTTGGAATGTGCCGAGTGTTGAATTACTTGTAATATAGTTTTAGTTATTTCAAAAGTGGGAATGGTATTAAAAGGAAGTATTTGGGTGTTTCTGTAGATATCTTTGACATGTGTGTCCCAAGGTAGACTGAAAATATTTCGCAGGGCTCTATTTTGAACGACTTGGACTTCTGAAATCATTTTTTTTGTAGCAAATCCCCAAATTCCGGCGAGATATATTAGATGTGAGTGAATCATAGCATGGTAAATCGATTTTAATAGAGAGGGAGGAAGTAACCCGCGAAGTCTATATAAAACACCAGTTATAGGAGTAATTTTGGATAGAACATGTTTAAATTGGTGATCCCATGTGAGTTGTGAATCAATGAAAAGGCCAAGATATTTTGTAACATCAGCCCTTTCAAGGCGGTTATTATCAAGACTTATATTAAGACTTACATTTTTTTTATTTGCAAACAGTATGTAATGTGTTTTTTTTATGTTTAGGCTAAGTTTGTTTAGTCGCAGCCAGTTTGCCAGGCAAGCTATATCCCTTTCCATTTCCTTTTCAAGTTCGTTTAAATCATTATTGTGATAAAGAATCACTGTATCATCTGCATAGAGTTGTATTGTACCCTTAAGTCCCCATTTAGCAATATCATTTATATATATTAAAAATAGTAATGGTCCAAGTACGGAGCCCTGAGGCACGCCACATTTTATCGTTCCCATGCTGCTTGTCCCTTTTCCAACAAAGGTCTGACAGTGTCGGTTAGAGAGGTAGCTACACAGTAACTTCAGGGGAGTGCCTACTATGCCTAGGTGTTCTAGCTTCTTTAGTAGTATCCCATGGTCAACCGTATCGAAAGCCTTTTTTAAATCTATAAATAAGCCTGCAGTGTGCTTACCCTGGTCTATATGCTTTTGGAGGGCGTATACAAAATCGAAGGCAGCACATTTTGTGTTAGATTGGTTTCTGAATCCATACTGTTGGGATGCGAATAAATTGTTTGATAAGAGATATTTAGTGAGCCTAAGCTTAATAACCTTTTCAAAAACTTTAGAGAAGACAGAGAGGATGGATATAGGACGATAATTAGAAGGATTTTTTTTGCAATCATCTTTGTAAATCGGAATTATTTTTGCTATCTTTAGTTGATCTGGGAAGATTCCACTATCCAGGGATTGATTAATAAGAAAAACAAGGTGGTCAGCTAATATATCTTTGCAAAAGTTCAGGTACACTGGTGTAATTCCATCTAAACCTGGAGATGCATTAGACTTTAGTTGAGAGATGATACTGAGAACTTCTGTTTTATTTGTTTTGGCCATATATAAGGACTGGATTGCTTTTTGGTCCGTGTATATAGTGATAGAATCATCTGGATATGATGCAATTGTAGCTGCTAAGTTTTCCCCAACTGATATAAAGAAGTTGTTAAAAGTTGAAGCTATCTGTGTTGGGCATGTTATTTCTTCATTCTTAATGAGAAGACATTCAATTTCATCTTTCTGGGATGTCGAGCTATTTGTTAGAATTGCATTTATTATTTTCCATGTCTGTCGCGGATTACGCAGGTTTTCCTTAAATATAGTCGTGTAGTATTTGGTTTTAGCATATCTTCTATAGTTGGTAACTTGATTTCTTGTTTTATTTCTCAGTGCTGTGAATATATCACTTTGTTGATTTTTTTTCCAGAGGTTAAACGCATTGTTGCGCTGTTTGATAAGTGCATTTAATTTTGCATCAAACCATGGAATATTACCCCTCCGTTGGTCTCCTATGCGTAACTCAGATTTATGTTGGGATGATTTTATTGCTGATTTGATGTATTCATTAAAATTATTATAGTTTTCATTGGCATTGCTGGTGGTTTCGTGTGGAAAGTTGTGGGATTCTAAATATGATATATATTATTCTATATATTCTATATTCTAATATACATGGAGATTCTTTAGAATAGTAAAATGCGATACTATCACAATGGTTTTGAAACATGGATTTAAAAGTATGTGAAAAGTACGATGCTATTACAAACGTAATAACCGCTAGAAACCGCTCCCTCGTTCAGAAGCGCGGTCCAACGCGCATGCGTTTTAGTGTGACAACTGAATTTATATTGCCAGTATTTAAAATAAAATTACAAGTAATTTCTACAAATGTAAATGAAATTTAAGTCAATGGAGACTATTTTGATATGTTTTTTTTTTCTTTCCTACATTTTTTTTTCAAAACAATTTTTTTTAAATCTTTCCCATTTTGTCAGTGGTCACTTAGCCGAGTTACCGCCCAATCCTCCACATCGAGTTGAATAAAAAAATACGAGTGCAGTTCACACACGGTAGAAGCGAAACTTACCAAAACAATCTTGAAAAGTGAGGTCATAATCAAAGCAGCCAATGAGCGCAGTCCTAGGACCTAGCGTCAATACCGTTTTATATCTCAACCAATGCCTTTAAAAGTGACATCATAATAAAATCGGCCAACGAGCGCAGTGTGATGCTTCACAGGTGCTAATGCGTAATTTCCGTTTCATCCAAATTCCAAATCACTAACGCTGCTATAGTAGTTTCACTTCAAAAAACATCAATACGTCAAAGGAGATCAAAATTTCATTCGCAATTTTTAATCCAAATAATATCAGGAATCACTGGTTAAAGTAAGTCTACATATGTATTTTGTACGTTACTTAATATAAATGCGCTTAAAATTTCAAATAGGTATCTCCCTACCAGGGAAAGAAAAAATATTTTTTATTTCATTACTTTTACACGCGTAAAAATAATAATTAGTACACATTATAAGGGATAAACAACATAGGCAGAAGGTACAAAACCCATGGGTAGCATTAGCATATTCCGTCTGTAGATTGTGCCCGGACTACGCCCCTTGTGCGTGTGTCAGACGCAATCAAAGTTCATTATTTTGGCAACAGGGGTGTAGCCTCCCCAATGCATTTTAGTGCTCGGTTTGGCACGGGGAGGAAATTCTAAATAAAGCGCATGAATAATAGCCACCCTTAATAAGATTATCTCCCTCTGTGTCTACCGGGTGTACCTTTTGTTAGAAGTGCTGTACTTGCCCTGTGCAGGGATGTACTAGGAAAAAATACAAATTGAAAATCACGTAGCTACTGTAACGATCAGTAGATTATAATTTTTTTTTTACATGAGCTCCACACAGGAGGCCCTGAGGAAAAAAAATTCCCTCAATGCCTATGTCATCGTTGGGAGGGTTTTGGGGATGCTGTGTGGAGGGAGGGAAAAGGAAGAGAGGAGAGTTCTGGGAAGGAAAAGGGTTTAAGGGGTGGGTAGGAATTTGGGGTTCAGTGTGTTCTGGTCATCCACCTCCAAGACCTAGACAAACCTCACCCCATGAACCCGGGCTCTTGGGGTGACCTATGGCAGAGGTGTTGGTTAACCAATAAAGGTTCTCGGGGCGGCGGTACCCATTCTCGCCTCCCAAATTGATCATTGATTCCCATGGCAAAATTGTAGAAATTGGTTTCAGTAGCAATGAAAAATCCACAATAAAGTTGACAGGAGGGGAATGTGTCTTTGATTGTACGTGAGTTGTAAGATTGTAATTTGCGTATTAACCCAGCCACACCTGTGAAAAATAACGGGATAGTCATAGAGGTGTACTAACGTACGTACGTACTAATATGTCGTCCAATCGTGTTCCATATCCCTCCAGTAGCAGTGCGCAAGAGCAAGTCAGATAGCTTCTGATTGAGCGTTGGGAGCGTTGGAGGTCAAATAAAATTAATTAGTGGTAAAAATAAAAGTGCTTTTTCAGCTTTGTATTGCATTTAAATGGAATAGCATTAATTCTCGACAAATCAGTTCCAATTTTGAAAATGGCAATTAATATTAAAAATATTATATTATTGATGGCACTTTATTGAATTCTCCAAACAAACACTACTAATTTTGAAAATGAAACTTAACTTCGAAGCAAAAGTTGAAGAGTTCATTGAACCGAAGTAACAGACAAAGGCACAACCGAAATAATATTCATAAACATCCGTAAATATCCAAAAATATTGATTATTGCGTTCAATATTATTATCATCCACTACGCATATATGTAAAAAAGTATATTTCGAATTTTTCGCAATTTTGAATTAGTGTAGGGATCGAATGCAATTTTTTTTTATCTTCATTTGAGCAAGGGAGAAATCGGTGTTTCTTTCTAAAAGCGTAATAGGATTGTGTGTAAAGGGATTTAGAAAGAAAAATGTGATGTTATGTAAAGGGAAATAATTGAAGATGTTTCTTCTTTTCCTAATTACAAAAAAATTTTCTTCCAACACACTCAAAAATGCATCATTAGAAAGGTCATTAAATTTCTTAGATTCTTTCTAACTTAATGAGTTAATGAAAGACAATATTAGCGAAACTCATTCGAAAATCTGAAACAGAAAATTCTGAAAAAAATACGGTCACATCTGGGATTAGACGGGACATGGACACGCGATGGGACATCTTAGTGCTCTACCACTGAGCTAATGTATGGATCCGGTAGGGACGGATTCGGTCATATTTAACTGCATCACACATCAACTAAGAACTACCAACATTATTTTCTTTTTCTTAATAATTCTTTCACCAAGTGGTTGTAATTTATTTTTTTCTACAGATAAACAAAGTTTACAGTTAATCTATATTAGGAACTTACGCTATTTTTTTCAATTGAGTCGGAGTGAATTTTTAAGTGAAGGGACCAAAGAGGAGAGTTATATTTGAAATTATATTTATGAAATTTTAAGAAATAAAAAGAGAACTTTTGCTTTCGAGAACTTTGCGTAAAGCCAGGGTAAAACCAAGTACTTCAGCTAGTAAAATAACCAATGAAATATATTACACCAATTTCACAACAAAATTGATTTTAAAAAAATTCGCCCCAGTGAAACACTTTAGCAATGATCTTATACCCAGTGCACCCCTGACCCCTAATGACGTCACATGCACAGTTAGCTCGCTCGCAGCGCGGTGGTAGCACGCTGTGCAGGTGTGCATTTTGTGCAACAAACTATTCACTGAGTGTCACACGAGGTGCAGAGAGCACTGCACGACTCGCGACGCCTGATTGGAGCCCCGATTACCATGTCACAATGTTGCGCTTTTCTTTGATGTTTTCAAAAACAACGTTTATTTTGAGCATTTTTATCTTTGTGCCATTCAAATGATAAGGCTCTGCTTTCGACGGCAACGCTTTGAATACTTGTAAGGAACTTTTTGTAAGGTCCAACAAACTCATCAAAGAACATCACAGTATTTTACAGGGCCCGCAGATACTTTAATAGTACACAACTGCTAACCCTGTACAAATCTCAAGTGCGCCCCACGGTTGAATTTGGCAGCCACCTCTGGTCTGGAGCCCCTAAATACCTAAAAAAAACCTCGACTCTGTGCAGAAACGGGCGGTCCGTTTGATAGATTCTCCTAGCTTAACAAACGGATTGCAATCTTTAGAGCACAGGCGTCAGGTGGGAATGCCGTCCTTGTTTTACCGGTATTACAATGGAAGATGCTCCGAGGAATCAGCGTCATTGATCACCGCCGGCACCGGTGCATAGTTGGGAAACACACCACGCGCCCAACTTTATTCATATGAGAACGGGCCGTTTCTACGACTCTTTCTTGAGTTCAACAGCTCGGCTGTGGAACGATTTTCCGGCCTCTGTGTTACCTCCCTCCTACAACATGGGACTGTTCAAGACCCATGTTTACTCCTTCCTTTCCTCAAAAATACCCTCCACACAGCATCTTATCTTTAAAGGCCCTGAGGGAAATTATTTTCCTCAGGGCCTCTCGTCTTCTTCCCTTCCCCTCTACCTTCAGCCTTACAATGTATACCCCAATAGGAATTGTCATAATCCCACTGCAGAGTCCGCAGACTCTTAATGAAAAAAAATGGTAGATCCCCAGTTTTTCCCTCCATGATGTCTAACCATTTTTTCATCAGGAACACCAAATTCCTTAAAAAAGAGATCCCATAAAGGAAAACAATTTTTTTATGGTTAAAAATAACAGTTTTCATTGGTGTGCGTAGGTGGCGGCCGGCGTAGTCCAGCGGTAAGGCTCTAAATTCGCATTCCGAAAGTCGCGGGATTGAATCTCGGCATGGCAAATAAATGTTATATGATTTATTTGTGTTATTTCACAATTAATTCATTTAAAATAATATACAGTACATTTGCGGCACGTTCCAGAGTGGAAGATACTCTCAGTATCACCCTGGTGTAAGACCACCATTCAGAATTGAAAGGTTGCTTGAAATGGCTTTAGCCGTGTTTGGTGACCCGATCTGAATAGCCAGGTACTTCCCACCTTCCTCTTTCCCATCTTCTTCCCCTCCCCACTACCTTCAGCCTCACAACATAACCCATGGGGATGCCATAGTTTCACTGGCTCCAGACGGGAGCAGTTGGGACTCTTGTGCGGTATTCATATTAAAAAAAAAAACTTTATTTGGCTGTATTGTTTTATTTCGCAATTTAATCATTTAAAAATAATATAAGGTATGTTCCAGAGTGGAAGATACTCTCAGTAACACCGCCTACGGTGTAAGACCGCCATTTAGAATTGAAAATTGCTTGAAATGACTTTTGCCGTGTTTGACGACCAGATCAGCATAGCCAAGTATTTCTCCATCTGCCTCTTTTCATCACCTTCACCACCTTCAGCATCACAACATACGCCAACTGGGGTTGCCATAGTCGCACTGGCTCCAGGCAGTTGGAAGTTGGCAGTTGGCACTCTTGTGCGATATCCACGTAAAAAAATAAAGAAAGGTTTGGCCCTTTTGAAGTCTTCGTAGTTCAAAAGGTTAAAAAAATGCAATTTGTGACAAGGTGACAATGTGAAAGTCTTTTCCCATTTGTATACACTAAAAATATGGTATGAGGCATAAATACGGCTTAACATGCTTCTTTAACGCCATTACAACAAATCATCACACTCACTAGATGCCAGGGACTAGCCCAGCGGAACAGCACATGGCCCCTTTTATCTAAATTAGCAACACTTCGCTACTTTTAGTGCTTGTCTTTAGCACATTGTACGAACACTGCGCGTACCAGCCAGTCCGTACTTAACTTCTTCAGGGAACTATGGCGTTCAGATGTTCTAACCTGAAACGCTAACTACGGTATTAGAATATGTAGTTAGTCATAGTATATTACGTGGGTGTTAGTTTTAGTAACAAATACTTTGTACGGCGACAAAAAATGTTTGTATGTTGATCGTTAATTCAAGTATACTTGACATCACGACCTTCAGTGGGGTATTTTCGTTATTTGTTTTTGGGGTGTTATGCCGCGTTGCGCTACCTCCTTCTTTAGCCAAAGTTTCGGACACTTGAAAGCAATACCGTGTTGCCAGCTCCACTCTACTTCGAGCTGGCATTACAGTATACTTTATAATAGTTGTAGATTTCACTTGCCTCCGTAATCCGACGTGGAACTGGTTCCAATAAACCTATTCCTTGTAATCACTGTCATCTAGTGATCCCTAGTCACCGGTAGAAAGTAACCGAGACAGGCAAAGGCGTAGGAACCGGTTCCAAAGTAGCTTGTCCCTCGAATCCATTGTCGCCACCGCTCGCTAGTCACCGGTACAAAGTACGAAGTACAAGTACACAATTACACATCTCCCCTGATGATGGACCATTTAACGCTGTCCGAAACGTTGGCTTAAGAAGGAGGTAGCGCAACACGGCATAACACCCCAAAACAAATAACGAAAATACTTTTGCCCCTGAAAATCTAAAAACTTATCCTTCATTGGGGTAGTTAACTATTCTCAACGTCGCCCTGGAGCTCTAGCACAGTGAAATTGATAACTTTCATTATAAGATTGACAGGCACAACGTCCGATTATTTTATATTGATGTCCGGAGCACAATTTCACCGAACCGATGATCATCGATCGATTTCGCCTTGTGACTGCCGCCTGCGACAGTCGCTTTTCGAGACCACCGCCCTTTCGCCCCGATTCGCTTTTGTCTGGCTTGTGTTTACACGGCCAGACACCTGCCACCTCGCAGCCAGCCGGCCCGACCGGCTCACTGCCCAGGCCCCCGCGCCGCCAACTGCCTTTCTCAAGGCAAAGAAGAAGAAGGAAGACCTGGCCCCACCGAGACCCGAAGACTACAAGACCATCCCCAGCATCCTCAAGAGGAAATACAGGACACCTGCCGTGCGGATGTACTCCGCGCGGCTAGAAGCCGCAAACCCGGAGGATTCACCCATTGTGATTCCCCCTGGCGCCCGCCAGTACCGCAGCAGGACAAAGACCGGGACCGTGCTGTACACGATCCCCGCCATCCAGCCCCAGCAGCCAGTGAAGAGCCACCCCGCAGACCCGAGGACAAGGCCGGCCATCCCCATGCCGTCCCCCGTGATACCCGAGCCCGCCCCCGCACCCGGACCCAGCAACCGCCCCTCAGTAGGCCCAGCTTCGGGCTACGTGCCGCCCCCCAGACCCCAGCAGCCATCCCAGGACATGGAGACGACCCACGAGGAGGGTTGGACGAGGCCGTCCAACCCCGTGAAGAGGCCCCTGTCACCGCAGGGACCGGAACCGGTTATTGTCGGTAACCGGTTCTCCGACCTCAAAGAGGTTTCTGAAGGCGGCGGCGCTCCGCAACCCAAACGCGCCAACACTACTAATCCCTCCCATTTCTCTTCCGCAGGTACCAGAAGCCAGCCCGAGAAGAAGGATCGCGTCCCCCCAGTGGTCATGACCCTGGGCACCCTGACTCACGCCCAAATTACCTCTACGGTACAGGGACACCTGGGCCACGCCAATTTCACGTTTCGCTACAACCGGGGCGGAACAGCGAACATTTTCGTGCGGAGCATGGCGGATCACCGCGCTCTCACAAACGGGCTGCGTGTGGAGGCGCGCGGCTTTCATACATACACGGCGGAGGCTGAAAAACTCAAGAAGGCAGTCATCAAGGGCCTGCCAAACATCGAGACGGAGGAGATCGCCGCAGACCTGACGGATCAGGGCTTCCCCCCAGTCAAAGTCGTGAGGATGACGACCGCCGCTGAGTACCCGATGTACCTGGCTCAGTTTGGCAAGGAAGTGAACATGGGCCAGCTGAGGGCGGCAGTAAAGTACATCTGCCACTGCAGGATCCGCCTGCAGAAGCACCGCAGCAACCATCTGCAGCACGGGACACAGTGCTACCGCTGCCAGAACTTCGGGCACGGGTCCCGCAACTGCTCACACACCGCGAGGTGTGTAAAGTGCTTGGTGGAGCACGCCTCGGCCGAGTGCCCCAAAACCACCAGGGACGAGCCCGCCGCGTGCTGCAACTGCGGAGGCCCCCATCCCGCCAACTTCAGAGGCTGCCCGAAGAGGGTAGCGTACGTCGCCTCCCTCCAGCAGCGACAGAA
The DNA here is from genome assembly GCA_936435175.1 of Glyphotaelius pellucidus. Lineage (NCBI taxonomy): Eukaryota > Metazoa > Arthropoda > Insecta > Trichoptera > Limnephilidae > Glyphotaelius > Glyphotaelius pellucidus. The sequence continues at coordinate 6,210,263 of OW386554.1, read as the reverse complement.
GCAGCCCCATCGCCCCGGACCAGGGGCCAGCAGGCCACATCCTCAGGCGCAGCAGACGACGAGGACTGATGGACGCTCATGGGCCCACGTGGCTGGCGGAAGAGCGGCCACCCAGCAGCCCGAGGCGCAGCCCGAGGCGCAGCCCGAGGCGCAGCCCGAGCCTCAGCCCCAACCGCAGCCCCGCTCGCAGACCTACACGCAGCAGTCCGCAGGCTCCAGAGACCCAGACGCCACGCTGATGATGTCCCTCCTCATGGGACTAGATGGCGTGCGATCGCAGCTGGCCAGCTGCACCTCCATATACCAGAGGGCTTGCATCCTGATGGATGTCATCACCACCACCATCCATGTATAATCCCGAGATGGTGAACGTCCTCCTGTGGAATGCCTTCAGCATCCGCTTTAAGATCGATGAACTGCTCGCTCTGGCAAATAACACTAACATTGACATCATTCTCATTTCAGAAACACATCTCAAACCCGACACACCGCTGAGAGTGCCCGGCTTCGAAGTTCACCGAGACGACCGACTAGAAGGAGGAGGCGGAGGCACCGCCATTTTCGTTCGTCAATCCATCACATCTACAAGGATCCCCACTCCGAAGCTGAAGCATACTGAAGCTACGATTGTCGAAGTCACCATAGAGGATAGAGCGCATACCTTCATCGCCGCCTATTGCAGACACCACAACCTTCTGGTGAGAGAAGATTTGGACAAATTACTTAATCTGCACCCAATTGTTGTTCTAGGAGGAGATCTCAACGCCAAACACAACTATTGGAATAACTACAGAGGCAACGCGAACGGGAAAACGCTCTTTACGCATATGCAGACTCACAACTACACGATAATGGCGCCGGACAAACCGACATACCACGCAGTGCACGCACAGTACCCCAGCACTCTGGACATCGTACTCGAGAAAAACGTCAAGACGATCTCGCCACTGCGCACGCTGGATGAACTGTCATCGGACCATCTGCCCGTGAGCTTCAGTATTGGAGGAACGACTTCAAGGAGCCCCAGAAAACAGCGGAACTACAAGGACGCAGACTGGGAAGGATTCAAGAAAGAGATTAACGAACGAATTCACCTAACATCGGGAACTCTGCGCTCTACAGATGAAATCGACGAGGCCGCAAGCACTCTCACGGAAATCATACAACATGCACAAGACACACACATACCTCTCAAAGAAGTACACGCATACACGATCAAGCTTCCCGAGCATGTCTTATCGCTCATCAAGGAGAAAAATCGCTTGCGACGCATCTACCATCGTACGCGCGACGGCTACTTCAAAACGGCCTACAACACTCTACAGCGGGAAATCAAGCAGGAAATAACGGACCTCAGACGCCAACTTTGGACGAAGAAAGTTACATCACTCACGCCAAAGGATAACAGCCTATGGAAAATGGCAAAAGCGCTGAAACATCAAGACCACACGATTCCCCCGCTAGAGAAGCTAGACGGCTCAGGATTGGCGCTGTCACTAGAAGAGAAGGCGAACGCGCTCGCCGACGGATTCGAGAGAGCCTACGCAGCCACGGACGGCCTATCTGATCCGGAAACGGATCGACTAGTAGAAGAATCTCTACGACATCTCGAACAAGCGGAGCAGACGAACGTCGAAGACATCCACTTCAGCACGCCGAGCGAAGTTGCCGTCATTATCAAGCGATTGAAGACCAATAAGGCGCCGGGGAGCGATCAAATACACAACATTCTACTCAAACATCTACCTCAGAAAGCCATCATCTACATCACAAAACTGTTCAATGCCTGTCTCATCACCGGACATTTCCCACAGATCTGGAAGACGGCGACCGTGCTGCCCTTCTCGAAGCCAAACAAGGACAAGAGGCAGCCGACAAGCTACCGGCCGATCAGTCTACTATCCACGCTGAGCAAAGTATTTGAACAGGTTATACTCAACAGGCTGCTTCCACACCACGAAGAAAACAACACTTTGCCAGACGAGCAGTTCGGATTCAGAAAGAGGCATTCCACCACCCACCAACTCACCCGAGTAGCGGAATTCATCACCAGAAGATTTAACGAACATCGCTACATCGCCGCTGCACTGCTAGACTTGGAGAAGGCATTTGACACCGTTTGGATCAGAGGGCTACTGCACAAGCTGCACAGAACTAACACGCCCATATACCTAACGAGAGTGATACAAGAATACCTCAAGAACAGATCCTTCCGAGTCTTCATCAGGAACGCGCTGTCGTCACTACGTGAGATTCCAAAAGGCGTGCCACAAGGAAGTCTACTGGGACCTCATCTCTTCAACATCTTTACACATGACATCCCCCGAGACGAGAGATGCAACCTGTCTATCTATGCAGACGACGTCAAGCTGTACGTTTCCTCGCTGAAAGCCGAGATGGCGGCCATATACCTACAGAGAGCGCTCGACGCTCTCGTAGAGTTCTACAAGATGTGGCGCCTCAAACTGAACGAGGCCAAAACCGAAGTCATCATGTACACGAGGAAACGCGTCAGAAGGACACCAGACGTCAACATCGAAATGGGCGGACACGTCTTAGAATGGAAGGATGAAGTCGTTTACCTGGGCCTGACTATGGACTCACGACTCAACTGGAAATCTCACCTAGCCAAGATGCACGCAAGAGCCAGAATGGCACTCGGCATGATGAAGCCCATCTTCAATAGAAAAAGTCCGCTACTTCCCAGAACCAAACTCCTGACTTACTATTCGCTCATTCGACCGGTGCTGACATATGCTATTCCCGTGTGGAGTAGCATCTCACAATCTGACTTTACAAAACTACAGACACTACAGAATCTCTGCATTAAAATCACATACAACACTAGAATCAGAACAAATTTGAAAAGACTACATGCGAGAGAAGACATTCCGACCTTATTTGAATACACTCACAGACTGACAGACCGATTTTACAAATCTTTAAGACACAGTAAAAATAAACTCATACAGGAAATCGGTCAATACAATTCTCCCAGCGACTTCACATTCAAATACGTACACAGACTACCCAAACACATTCTGATGGACCTTGACCACATCTGGCATGAACCAGATTCAGACGCCGACGAGTGAGCGAGCAGTAGGTATTCCCAAACTCCAGACCCCTCCCCCGTAACTTATGTTTATATATCTATGTATATATTTATATAATATTGTATAGTATGTATGTATATGTATGTTTATCCCCT